>CM077666.1:18580267-19780267 GCA_039707655.1 Elymus sibiricus | reverse complement strand
TATTATAAGTGAGAATTATTGTAGCCAAAATTATATACTGGAGACTGAAAGTCAATCATGCTTTATAGTATCTTAGAATGGAAAGAACACTAATTAGTCAGACTAAGACCCAATTCAACGACCCACCAACTCAGCAACAGCCTACCTAACTTTTTTAGTAGATGGGCATGAGGCGTGCAACCCCCCCCCCCCCCCCCCCCCCCCCAAAGCAAGGAAAGGAGCTTTGCCATTCAATATGTTGTGGTAGAAGAGATCGAGCGAAAGCTGAACTATAAACACAAAACACAAAAGGAAAACACACTAGAGCATGGAGATAGAGTCTGCTATATTCATACTTATTCATAATCATTTTTTTATGGAATATTGGGTTTTCATCCATCCGTCTAACTTCCTTATGTTTTTTGACGCTTCTCCACAACACCCAGCGCCGCTGCTTCCTCTCCGCGACTCTCTCTCCTGCCCCATTTACTGATGAGGTCCGTCTTCCTTAGCAGCCTCCCCTCCTCGGCGTGTGCATTGAAATACTTTATCGCTGCCATAGCCACCGCCCAGCTCTCTTTCTTTGGCGGCTCTGACAATCCCACTAATCTTAGAGGGAACAAGAACCCCCTCCGTAACCCCAAAACCCTACTTCATCGACGCAATAAAGGGTACCAGTGATGGAAAGGAGCCGCCAGAGGAGGAATGCGATGACCACACCAGGACGAAAGAGGGGGGGAGCATATATAAGGTGCACGAGCATGGTTAGGAAAAAAACTGCCATGACGAAACTGAAAATAGTCGACTATGAATTAGCATATATATCGGTGAAAATCTAGGCCAACCGTTCAAATTGTTTAGGGATGGAAATAATTCCAAATTAAACAACATGTTGGTTAGTAAATGCCATTCTCGCAATCTACTTGGTTGATTAGGACACACACATGCGGATAATCTCATAGGTGCCGTAAAGTTGGTCAGGACTCAATTATGCTAATTAATGTGTCGGCCAAATTGGCCCATATATGGACCACGGCATCATTCTCAAAATAACTAGCTGCAGACCGCCCTTAGCAATATGTATGCATGCAGGTTTGTCAGGGTATAAATATAGATGGATACATGTTTGTAACTGATAACGAAGGTAGCTGCTGCATTGAACTCACTGAAGGCAGCGTATAACCACCAACTATTTTCTGTTCTTCATCAGAGTAAGCTGTTGCAGCTGGCTCGGCAGAGCCAACCTACGTCACCAAACTTCTTTCAAAATTAAAGAAATCTCTATCAACTTAAACCAACGTTACATGTCAGCATGCATGTCACCACACAGAGGCGGAGCGTGACACAAAACATAGGAGGGGCCGGCGGTTTACAATGCCAAGCAACCATATTCAAGCACAAATAATTATAGAAGTACCGTATACTAATATACATATTTAGAAAAATAACTGGAAGGAACGGAAGAACTGAACAGACATTTTAGGAGGAAAAATAACTAGAGAATTTTTTTTTGAGTCAAAAGAATTTGAGAGCTGGGTGGGATTTTTTTTCCTGAGCATTGGAGAGATCCTTTACATGGCAGGATGTTAGTAATGGGCGTAACTTGCTGTGCTGATGCATTGCTGGACGTCTCGGCCACTGGGCACTGCACAGAACGCCAACCTCCGGTCGACAACGTAGCAATAGGAGCTGATGACAGCTGCTCTTTATCTGGGCCAAATAAAAACAGCGGGATGGAATGGATCTAATGGGCCACATATGCTGCTAATTATTTTTGTATGTTTTAAAGACCGGGCCATGGCCCAGGATGGTCCCCAAGAGACTCGGCCTGTGTCACTCAGCCCAGCCGTTCAGTCTTTTCGGTTTGCTCGGTCCGGTCTTTTCGGTGTTTTTAAGGAATTCGGTCTTCCATAATTGGTGACCAAACTTATTTCGGTCTTCTCGGTTTTCCACTATTCGGTCTTCGATCTGTACATGCCGATGTTCGGTCCCGACTAAATAGACCGAATTTCATAGATCCACTCGGCCTTCGGTTTCGGAGGATGCACATGTACTGCACAAAGCTAATCCCTTCTAAGTTTATGCGTGGCAAATAAGGAGCACGCTGAGGGCACTTGGAATAGCGTGTCTCTGACATTGGGGCCCATGCGTGGCAAATGAGCCTTAGCCTTACTGGATGAAGACCTCATTGAGGTTCTAGCTAATATGAATATGTCAAATGCGAAAAATGACTGGACACAATTAGAAAGGGTTTTGGAGCATCTGTGATGGTACATTTGTTATACTTGATAGCTATTATCTCCGTTCGGAATTAACTGTTGCTGAAATCAGTGTATCTAACGCGTCTAGATACACTCATTTTAGCGACAGTTAATTCCGAACGGATGGAGTATATATATATGGACATCAGTACCAAGATGTGTTACAATCTCCCATATTTAGCGTGAGCATAGCAAATCATATGATGGCTGAATTAAGTTAGCATGTAGGCATGGCTATAGCCAGGCGCAGCGGAGCGCGCCTTACTGTCTAGTATGTATTGGTACTGCACAGAGCTAACAAGTCTGGATTGAGGACGAGATGCACCACCAGTACCACGCAAAAGCTAACTCGAAGTGGATGGATTAGGATTAATCGATCTGCTGCCCTTTAACTGCCCTCGTAGGAAGCTGGCTCGATGAACATGCACACTGATTCAACTAAAGGCTCATTTTGAGCGGCTCAGGCGCAGAGAGGTTGGACGGGAGGCGGAGGACGGGAACCGGCGACCACTAATGGAGGAGGACTGGAGCACCGGGTCTTCTTGGACGACGGGAGGTGCAGCATAGTACGGGGGAGGACGAGAGGCAGCGACCACCGACCAGGCGTGTAGATCAGGAGGTGCAGCACCGGACGGGAGATGGAGGGAGGCGGCTGCTTAGTTGATGGTGGCAGGCGGGTGTGCGGGGGTTGGCGGTGGCGGCGGTGGCAGAAGGGCAGCTAGGGTTGGGTCTTGGGGAGTTGGGAGAGAAAGTGGGCGTCGAGGAACGACTGAATGGGGGTTGCGGTAGGGATGAAAATGGAGCGGAAACTTTCCACTTTTCCGGCGGAAAAAGGGAAACAGAGAGGAAAATGGAAATGAAAACGGAAATTTTGCAAAACGGAAGCGGAAACGGAACTTTTTATGCGGAAACGGAAATGGAAACGGAATGGTGTTTTCCGATGGAACTGGCGCGGAAACGGAACTTTCCGTTTACGTTAATACGGAACTTTCTATTTCGAATATGACCATATGGCTATTTTGTAGCCCAACATACACACAATTAGGCCCTACACATGATGAGAAGAATGACCCATGTGGCCCAACTTCTCAATATTACTAATACATCGAGCATGGGAGCATGCGAGCGAAATCCATAATCCCTAATCTAGCACGCCGCCGCCGCTGCGGCGCTGCCCTTGCATCTCCGGCTGGCCATCCCACACACCGTAGTCTCGACGTGGTCAACTGAAGCTGTCGTCCTCTATGCCCCACTGAGGGTGTGCCGGATTAGGGGGTACTAACCCGTGCGACCTGTTGCCTGTGGGCCGAGCTAGTGGCCCATCAGCCATCGCCTGGAGGATAGCCGAAGACATGAAGCCTCGTCGTGAGCAAGATGGGAACCACCGAAGACTTGGCGTATACTTCAAGGATAGTTCTAATAGTCGGCATATTTATCTTTAGCTGGAACCGACCTTGTGTGTAATCCTATGTACCCCCGGTGCATATATAAGCCAAGGGGTTTAGTCCGTAGAGGCACAAGGACAAGCCTTAGGGTTTAACTCATACTCATACGATATCGAGGTAGATCCATTGTACTCTGTACTCCTTCACATCAATATAATCAGAGCAGGACGTAGGGTATTACCTCTTCGAGAGGGCCCGGACCTGGGTAAACATCATTCCCTTTGTCTCCTGTTACCCATTGATTCCTGATCCACAGCTCGGGACCCCCTACCCGAGGTCTGCCGTTATTTGTACCAACATTGGTGCTTTCATTGAGAGTTCCGCTATGTGATCACCTCGGAACAATGGACGCATCGGTTAACGATCAAAACCTTCACGGCGTCTCCCCTATGCCGAAATCCCCCATCATCGGATTAACCGAAGAGTTGAAACCCTCCGGATCGCACCTCCTCCTTCAAGAGTCGAGGCGTGATGATCCTGAACCTGTTTCCGAGCCTTATGCTCTTTCTCCGGACTTGGCCAATTAAGAGCCGAAGTGCCAGTTGGCACAGGACCTCGAGCCTAGCCAATTGGAAGGAGCTGGGGGCTAGGACCTTAAAATCAATTCGGCTGGCTCCACGTCAGCATGTCCCTCTCAAGATAAAAACCATGGAGCTACGAGCCCAAAACTAGCTGGGGTCGGATTTTTAATCCCATCCACCCCCCACATCGAATACTGCCCAAACAACTTAGGGCCATCCGATGTCTGGGATCTAATCTACGTAAAACAAGAATCTGGCGAGACAGTCCGGCAATTCTGGACAAGATTCCTGTTCATTAAGAACAAGATACCAGATTGTTGCGACTTAGAGGTCTTAGCGGCCTTTCGGCATAATTGCTGAGATGAAGGCATTCTAAACGCCCTCGCTCGCCGTCGAGTTCAAACCTTTTCCGAGCTATCTGATCTGGTGACCAAATTTTGTGCCATGGAAGATGCTTGGCTACCTCAAAAAGGGCAAACATATTCAATATGTGCCGAAGAATCGAGACGTGACAGGCTGAGGCATCGGAAAGAGCAATCTCGTCGCTCCGTGCCAGAAGAGCCGTCACGAAAAAGAAGGAAACATGCAACATGACCTAAAACCGTTCTTGACGGTCTACTGGATAAATCGTGCCCAATCCACTCTGTCCTGTTAAACGCAAACCCAACTCATAGCCTTTGAGCTTGCTGGGTGGTCAAACAGATAGCCAAGGGCGGTGAAGCCCTACTCGGATGCACGGATGCACACAAGCACCCAACACCATCTTCGGATGAAGGCGAGATCTTGATGATCTACGAAACTTACACGTCAAGAAATCAGCGAAAGAGAGCCCTTCGTGAGCTCGGTCAAGTCCAGCACGTGACGACTTCGGATATGTGCTTGGACACACCGATCACCTTTGGACAGCTGGATCAGCCGAAGACCGGCCCAAGCCGGTGTCCGGCAGCCCTAGTCCTCGACCCTATAGTAGACAAATGTCGACTGCGGAAGGTGTTGATCGACGGTGGCAGCAGCCTAAACCTCATCTATGAGGATACTCAGGATAAAATGCAGCTCGATAAATCGTGCATCGAACAGAGTTACACCACTTTTAAGAGGATCATCCCCAGAAAGGAGGCGCGATGCAGCGGAAAAATCGCCCTCGATGTAGTCTTCGGAACTCCCGAGAACTATCGATCCGAGGAGTTGACCTTCCACATTGTGCCCTACCGAAGTGGTTACCACGCCTTGTTAGGGCGTGATGCATTTACAAAATTCCACGCCATCCCACATTATGGGTACATGAAGCTCAAGATGCCGGGTCCCAATGGTGTGATCACCGTAGCAAGTAACCCTGATAGAGCACTCCGAGCCGAAAATAAAACGGCGTCGCTCGCCCTCGAGTCACTGGTCGAGGCCCTTGCGGCCGAGGAATTGATAGCACTTCGGGCTACGGTCAACAGAGACGACGTCATCCTTGATAAAAGGTCTAAACCTACCTCGTTTAAACCAGTTGATGAAATTATTAAGTTTTAGGTACACCCAATGGGCCCAAATAAAATGGCGTCCATAGGTGCACAGTTGGACCCAGAGGTTGACGAAGTTCTGCGCAATTTCCTTCAGGAAAATTGGGATATTATTGCTTGGCACCCCTCGGACATGCCAGGAATCCCACGAAATCTGGCCGAGCATAGCCTGAATATAATTAAAGGGTCTAAACCTGTTAAACATGCGCTCCGCCGATTTTCCGAACCCAAGCGTCAAGCTATGGGCGATGAACTAGCCAAATTACTTGAGGCCGGGTTCATCCGAGATATCGAACACCCCGAGTGGCTGGCCAATTTGGTCATCGTGCCCAAAAAGGACAAGTCATGGCGCCTCTGTGTCGATTTCAAGGACGTCAACAAGGCATGCCCAAAGGATCCTTTTCCCTTGCCGCGTATCGACTAGATTGTGGATGCCACAGCAGGACACGATTCTTTGTGTTTCCTGGACACCTACTCAGGGTATCATCAGATAAAACTGAAGGAGTCTGATCAAGCAGCTACGGCCTTCATAACTCCTTATGGGCCATTCTGTTTTAACACGATGCCCTTCGGATTAAAGAATGCAGGTGCAACATACCAGCGCATGATTCAAACATGCCTGGAAAACCAAATTGGAAAAACTGTCGAGGCATATGTAGATGATGTGGTTGTAAAAACCAAAAACGTCAGCCAGCTAGTTGACAACCTCCGTGAAACATTTACCAGCCTCCGAGCATATCACATAAAGCTCAATCCGGAGAAGTGCGTGTTCGGGGTTCCGGCGGGCAAGCTGCTCCGATTTATCGTTTCCCATCAAGGATTAGAGGCTAATCCCGATAAAATCCGAGCCCTGGCCCGGTTAGAGGTGCCTACCGAACTCAAGCACATTCAAAAACTGGCAGGCTGCATGGCCGCACTGAGTCGATTTATCTCTCGTCTCGGAGAAAAGGCTTTACCCCTCTACAGATTGCTAAAGCAAACCAAAAACTTTAAGTGGACTAGCGAGGCTGGAGCAGCTTTGGAGGAAATCAAAACACTCCTCGCTACTAATCCTATACTGGCAGCACCCGGGGCAAGCGAGCCGATGTTGTTATACATCTCGGCCACAAACCAAGTCGTCAGCGCTATTCTTGTTGTCGAACGCGACGTCGAAGGTCATAAGCTCTAGCTTCAAAGGCCCGTTTACTATGTTTCTGAGGTCCTTACCCCGTGTAAAACCAGGTATCCTTGTCGTGGGAACGTGCCTGACAGTAGATGGTAGGGGTACGAAAGGAGAGGGCAGAGTCCTGGCTACGGCGAGGGTGTACACACAGATGTATGAGTTCAGGCCTCACTCGGAAGTGATAACAGCCCTACGTCTCAGGTGCTCCGGGGAGCTTACTCTGTCGAGTGATACGTGCGTTGTGTTTACAAAGGATTGCCAACCCTTGTGCCAGTGGGGAGGGGTGGCTTATATAGAGTGCGCTGCCCCTCATAAACGTCTGGCATTTAGGGGTTTGATTGTAGGTAATAAAAGGGGGGGACGTTACTGGTAACGTATACAATAAATGCCAGTTAAGGTGGCGAGCGTAACGCCTGCCCGTTGGCCTCCCTGGGGATACTCTTGGTCTTCTGCGGTCGAGTGATTGGCGGCCCCTCCGAGTGAGAGCTGACCGTCGAGTGGAGGGGGGGGGTCTTCCGAGTGACTCATACGCCATGGCTAGTTCAGTCGGAATCTCTCTCGTAGTCTTGTAGTCCTCCAATGTGGTGTCCTTAGGTGGGGTATGTAGGATGGGCCTAGCACCCTACCCTAAGTACATATCCTCGTCATTAGCCCCCGAATGGATCAGGGCTCGAGTGGAGAAGGTGCAGTGCAGGTTCTGTCGAACTCAGCGTTCTGAATGAGCTTCGAGATCTTTCTGATACCTGTGACGACTGGGCCTTCCAACGTCTGCCTTGATCTATTCAGCTTGTCATTTCTTCCGAGTGAATTTAGATGCAGGTTTGAGTCCGAATGGTCAACAGGATCTTCAGATGTGACAGGACGCTCTGTTCGGCCCGGATTTCGCGGGATTCGAAATTTTGGGGAACGCGCGCCGAGCAGGGATGACGCAACCGACGGGGAAGCGGCTCCTCGATCCTCGTGCCACCTTTATCGCCACATATCGCGGCTCCTCCATTAGTGGGATACACAGGGATTTGGCGGGCTCACGAGTCAGTGACTCGGGTCGACGGACATCAAAAACGAGAGGGGAGGGGAATTTGCGACAGTGCGCTCATTTTCCCCTCGTCTCCTCCGCTTCTTCTGCTCCGCCGCCGCGCTGCTCAGATCGAATCCGCTCGCCGCTGCGACAATGGCGCCCAAGAAGACGACGAAAGGGAAGAAGCCCTCGAGCGCCCGGGCCGCAGCGCCACCCGGATGGATGCAGGGCGATTTCCTGCCGTCAACCGTGACGGCGTTGGACGTGGAGAAGCTCGTCGCTGACGGCCTGGTTGCGGCCGGGTCGTGGAGGTTGCCGGGGACGGAAGCGGAGCCGGAGCCGCGCGAGGGCGAGCGGGTCCTCCTGACCACCCATTTGGAGAGAGGTTTTGCTCTGCCCCCGCATCCCTTCTTCCGCGGTTTTCTGAATTCCCTCGGGGCTCAGTTGCATCATTTTCCTCCCAACGCAATTGCGTATCTCGCTGCGTTCATGACGATGTGTGAGTGTTTCTTGGGTTGTCCCGCCCACTGGGGTCTGTTCAAACACATCTTTACCATCCGATCTCAGTCGGTAAAGAAGGCCCACACTAGTGATAATAGGACCAACGTCATCCAGCTATGCGGGGGTTTGGGACTTCAGAAGAGGACGGGGAGTGCATTCCCAGCGCTCACCCTTCCGGAGTCGGTGCGGGGCTGGCAGTCGACCTGGTTCTACTGCCACGACGTCGCGTCCCCAAACATGTCGACCGGCCTTCCTCCCTTCACGCTGGATCGACCCACTGCGCCCCCATCTCTGACCGTGGCCGAGGAAGAGAAGGCCAATGTGGGGATCTTGATGAACAGTGTTGTGAATCTGATTCGTGATGGAGTGACCGGCTTGGATCTGTTGAAGGTGTTCCTGGGTCGACGGATCCAGCCGCTCCAGGCGCGGGACCATCCGATGTGGCATTACTCAGGAGTCGACGATACCACTCGTACCCACCCGGAAGATGTCTCAGAGGAAACCATCACGCTATGGCTGCGCGGCATCACTGGTGCGCGAGACAACCCCCGGGGTTCCAAAAGAGTATCGCCTTTCTCAGCTGCGAACCCGCCGAATGTGGTGAGTCATGTCATTGTCGATTGCTTTTGTATCTTGTCGAGTGAATATGTCTTCAGCTGACTGACTTGAATCTTTGCAGGAGCTCACGAACATGTATTCACCCGTGCCGAATGGCGGTCAGAACCTTGAAGGAGCGGGGAGCGAGAGCGACAGTGACAGCATCAGCTACGCCGAGGACAGCGAAGGCAACGGTGACGACTCGTCGGGGAGCGATGAAGTTGAAGTCGTGTCTCCTCCGCGTACTGAAGGGCGTTCCAAGCAGCGTCACGACCCAACACTCGACCGGGGTCGGGCCGGGGGGTCGACCACCAGGAGCTCTAAGCGCAGTCGGACGTCGACGCCAGAGCCGATTGAAAAGGTTGCCAAGCAGCCTAAGGTCACCACCACCAAGCCCCGGAAGGCTCTCCCCAGAATCAAGGTTGACGTGCCGATTGCTTCAACGTAAGTATCCTTGCTCTTCGCTTAACTTGTTGCTGAACTTCCTATTTTTGTTGACCGAGTGGATCTTGATCGTCAGGGCCGCTACCTCGGTGACATCGCCGGGGCGAGGAGAGGAAAGCGCGGAGAAGGACACGCCGGACGCAGCTACTTCTCGCCAAGGTATGGCATATTGCCATTTGACATTCTTCTCAAACCATTCGACAGTCATGTGACATGTCGACTGGTGACATGCAGAGCCAATGGATACCGACCCCGCAGCCCCGTCTCCGACTGAACCGATTACAGCACCGACCCAGATGGCCGTGGAGCTCGCCAGTCCGCCACAAGCGCCTGTCTCCCAAGCGCCAGCCTCGCAAGCGCCAGTCCTTCCGACTACATCGCCGCTCCCTTCACAGACCATCTTCTCTCTGCACCGTGTTCCAGAAGATCAGACTGGAGCTGCTAAGGAGGCGATGATGCAGGCCGAACATATGATGCGGCGTACGAAGGAGGCGTACGAGGCCAGCAAGCTGGCTTACGATGCTAGCTCAGCGCTTTGGGCGAACGTCCAAGTAAGTGCACTTGTAAGTGCGCTTTTTGATTGTGTCGCTTTCCGTCTACCATGACTTGACTTCTGCACCCGCTGGGAGTTTTCTGTCTGTCGACTGGTAATCGCTTGTCACGCACTCGTCTAGGGCTGACCTGGTCGAGTGGACAATCTTTTTTTTTTGTTCGGCCGTCACTCGGATCGGGCGGACCGTTCCGAGTGGATACCGTTCCGGTGGGGGCACGCTGAGTGCACCCACTGGGTGTAGTCCCCGAGACTGCCGTCGACTGCGGGCAGTCGGCGGGAGTCTTAGAACTTGGACTCGAAGCCCATATTTCTGTCCACTGAATTGTTTTTGTCGTTGATATCAGAAGGCCTGCGAGCTCGGTACTCGATACGCTGACTTGGAGAAGGAGAAGACTCAGCTTCAGCTCGACTTGGAACTGGCGAGGAGAGACCTGGAGCGTGCGCAAGCTGATCTGAAGGCTTCAGGAGGTAAACTTTGTTGATCGAGTACTTCATTATTTGTTTCTTCTATCTTTGAACCGAGTGACTCCACTCGAGCAGACGTGCGTGCTGAAAACCGTCGACTCCGAGCGCGACTCAACAATGCTATTTCTTTAGATATCATGAAGAAGGCGTTGGAGGACAAAGACAGATCACTCGCCGATGCTCATAAGACGGCGAGGGAGAAGACTGAAGCTGCCGAGAAGAAGCTCGCCGCGGCCAGCAAGCTTGAGGAAGAGAACACGAAGCTGAAGCAGGAGCGAGCTGACTGGAGCAAAAGGCTTGACCATGCAACCAAGAGAGCAAAGGGCTTGGAGACCTATCTGGGGGATTACGCCCAGAAGATGTATGTTTTGCTTGAAGGTAATTTTCTCCAGTCGAGTGAATTCCGTTAATCCCAACTTCATCCAGTCGAGTGAATTCCGTTGATTTTCAGGGAACAGTATCATGACTAATTCTTTCCATCTTCTTCATGTAGAATTCTGCAAGGACATCGAGAAGGAGACCGAGGCGGTCGAGCCCAATCTGGACCCTTCCAAGTCACCTGTCGGAGATGCTGTGGCTATGAACATGTTCCGGCTTGAAGCTCGAGTCGCAGGCGTCCAGGAGTACGTCGCTCGACTGCGAGGTGCAATGGAGAAGGTCGACAAGGAGCTGTGGCCGGAAGACTCACTTCAGGCTGACCTCGAGTCAATGATGACTTGGCTTGACCAGCTCCCTGGTCGAGTGCAGGCATGGAAGAAATCTGCTGCCCGCTGCGGAGCTGACATAGCGCTCTCACTCGTCAGGGTCCATTGCAAGGAGGTCAAGGAGGACAAACTGAAAGCACTTCAGGTGGCCAACACAAAGAAGCTCTAGTTCCAGGACTTCATGGAGACCTTCATCGAAGCGGCCACTCGGATCGCTGACGGGATCGACCTGGACACCTTCGTCGAGCCTGCAAGTCCCACTGGAGCTTGAAAAAACTTTGCTGGTGATCAAAAACTTTAATTTGCCTCGGTATGCCGAGTGGTGGTGTATCGTTAAAACTTCTTTCAGGTCTTGGGCCCGAGTACTTTCGTCATTTGCATGGGCAACTTTTATCCATGCTGAATACTCTGGATTTATCTGAATTTGCTTTTCAGTCCTTTGCTTGATTTCCTCTCGAGTAGATCAGGTCTTGTCGAGTGGTTTCTGGTCCAGTGGGGGCACGCGGAGTGCACCCACTGGGTGTAGTCCCCGAGACCGCTGTCGAGTGGCGGCGACATCGGCAGGGGTCTTAAATTTGTTTGATTGGTTTCGGACTTAGGCAAGGACTGACTCGCAGCTAAGCCCCCCGAGTGAGAGGACCGCTCGTCATTCGGGAGTGAGTATCAGAACTTAGGCGAAGACTGGTTCGCAGATAGCCTCCGAGTGAGAGGATTGCTCGTCACTCAGAGTAGTTTATAACTTAGGTGATGCGGAATCACGGCTAAGCCCCCGAGTGTGAGGATCGCTCATCACTCGGAGTAGCGTTTTAACTTGGGCGAAGCGGATTCGCAACCAAGCCCCCGAGTGAGAGGATCGCTCATCACTCGGAGTAGCGTTTTAACTTGGGCGAAGCGGATTCGCAGCCAAGCCCTCGAGTGAGAGGATCACTCGTCACTCGGAGTATGTTTATAACTTAGGCGAAGCGGATTCGCAGCCAAGCCGCCGAGTGTGAGGATCGTTCATCACTCGGAGTAGAGTTTTAACTTGGGCGAAGCGGATTCGCAGCCAAGCCCCCGAGTGAGAGGATCGCTCATCACTCGGAGTAACGTTTTGACTTGGGCGAAGCGGATTCGCAGCCAAGCCCCCGAGTGAGAGGATCGCTCGTCACTCGGAGTACGATTTAACTTGGGCGAAGCGGATTTTCAACCAAGCCCCCGAGTGAGAGGATCGCTCGTCACTCGGAGTACGATTTAACTTGGGTGAAGTGGATTCGCAGCCAAACCCCCGAGTGAGAGGATCGCTCGTCACTCGGAGTAGCGTTTTAACTTGGGCGAAGCGGATTCGCAGCCAAGCTCTCGAGTGAATGCGATGCTATTCACCCGACGAGGTTCTGAACTTAGGCGACACGGAGTCGCAGCTAAGCCCCCGAGTGTGAGGATCGCCCATCACTCGGAGTAGATTTAAACTTAGGCGATGCGGAACCGCGGCTAAGCTTTCGAGTGATGCTATTCACTCGACGAGGTTCTGAATTTAGGCGACACGGAGTCGTAGCTAAGCCCCCGAGTGAGAGGATCGCTCGCACTCGGAGTATTCTTGAACTCAGAATAGTGCGATCGGAATCGACAAAAGACTGCAGGAGTCGTATCCTTGATAATCAAAACAGTTTACTCTTATTACATTAGACAGATCAACCTTCAGGTGTAGAACCGACGAAGCAGATCCGCGTTCCAGGCCCGTGGCTCGTCAGCGTTCTTCTTGAGATTGAAGAGGTGGTAGGCTCCATTGTTCAGCACCTTGGTGACGACGAAAGGGCCTTCCCACGCGGGGGCTAGCTTGTGAGGCCGCTGCTGATCCACTCGGAGCACGAGGTCACCTTCGTGGAAGGTCCGACTCCTGACGTGCCGTGCATGAAAGCGACGCAGATCTTGCTGGTATGCAGTCGACCGGATCAAAGCCATTTCCCGCTCTTCTTCAAGGAGACCCACAGCATCCTGGCATGCTTGCTCAGCTTCAACTTCCGAGTAAAGGTCCACCCGAGGAGAATTGTGAAGAACATCACTCGGCAGGACAGCTTCAGCCCCATACACCATGAAGAAAGGAGTGCGATCAGTTGACCGATTTGGAGTTGTCCTCAAGCCCCACAGAACAGACGGTAATTCTGTAACCCAAGCTCCAGCTGCGTGATCGAGTTCGCGCATGAGTCGAGGCTTCAACCCTTGAAGGATAAGGCCATTTGCTCGCTCGGCCTGACCGTTTGACTGGGGGTGCGCAACGGATGCGTAATCCACCCGGGTGCCTTGAGAGGAGCAAAAGGCTCTGAACTCTTCCGAATCAAAATTAGAACCATTGTCCGTGATGATACTATGGGGAACTCCGTATCTGAATATTATTTCCCTCATGAATTTGATGGATGTGCGAGAATTCAGCTTCCTGATAGGCTTGGCCTCAATCCATTTAGTGAACTTGTCGACTGCTACCAGAAGGTGCGTGAAACCACTCTGGCCCGTGCGGAGAGGTCCGATCATATCCAATCCCCATACAGCGAACGGCCAGACGAGTGGGATGGTCTTCAAGGCAGACGTAGGCTTGTGCGACAAGTTTGCATAGAATTGGCATCCTTCACAGTGCTGCACAATATCCTTAGCTATCTCATTGGCGCGCGGCCAGAAGAAACCAGCTCGGTAGGCCTTGGCAACAATCGTCCGAGAGGACGCATGATGGCCGCAAGTTCCCGAGTGAATATCCTCCAGAATCAGTCGACCTTCTTCAGGAGAAATGCATCGCTAAGCCACGCCGGTTACGCTCTCTCTGTAGAGCTGCCCATTCATAACAGTGAAAGCTTTGGATCTGCGGACAATCTGTCGAGCTTCAACTTCGTCTTCTGGAAGTTCTCGCCTGAGGATGTATGCGATGTAGGGCACCGTCCAATCGGGAGTTATCACCAGAATCTCACTGACCAGATCTATGACTGCTGGGACATCAACTTCAGTCGGATTGGAGGCGCTTATAGGCTGCGGGGGCTCTTCGGTGAAGGGGTCCTCTTGTCCCGAAGGAGAGTGCAAATGCTCCAGGAACACATTGCTGGGCACAGGCTTCCGAGTGGAACCGATTTTTGCTAGTTCGTCAGCTGCCTGATTCTTCACTCGGGGAACGTGATGGAGTTCCAAACCCTCAAACTTCTTCTCAAGCTTTCTTACTGCATTGCAATATCCGGTCATGGCGGGGTTTCTGACATCCCACTCCTTCATCACTTGATTGACCCCCAAATCCGAGTCACCGTATACCATCAGGCGACGGACGCCGAGCGAGACGGCCATACGCAACCCGTAAAGGAGTGCTTCGTACTCAGCTTCATTATTGGAGGAATCAAAGTGAATCTGGAGGACATAGCTGAGTTTATCGCCCTTGGGAGACACCAATACCACACCAGCACCAGAACCGTTCAGCATCTTCGAGCCGTCAAAGAACATGGTCCAGTGTTCCGAGTGGATCCGGACTGGCTGCTGCTGTTCTATCCACTCGGCCATGAAGTCAGCAAGTGCTTGAGATTTAATGGCTTTCTTCGCTTCAAACTTGATATCAAAATAAAGAAGTTCAATGGCCCATTTGGCCACTCGACCAGTCGCGTCTCGATTGTTGAGGATTTCATTCAAAGGCGCATCACTGACGACTGAGACTGAGTGATCTTGAAAATAGTGCGCCACTTTCTTCGCTGATAGATATATACCATAGACAAGCTTCTGGTAATGTGGGTACCTTTGCTTAGAAGGAGTCAACACTTCAGAGATGTAATAAACTGGGCGCTGGACTTTGTAGGCCTTGCCCTCTTCTTATCGCTCGACAGTAAGGACTGTACTGACGACCTGATTGGTGGCTGCAATGTACAGGAGCAGGGGTTCTTTGCTGTGTGGAGCGGCAAGCACCGGCTGGGTGGAGAGCAGGGCTTTGAGCTGGACAAACGCTGCTTCTGCCTCTGAATTCCACTCGAACGTATCAGATTTCTTCATCAGTCGGTACAAAGGGAGTGCCTTCTCTCCGAGACGAGAAATGAATCTGCTCAGCGCTGCCAGGCAACCAGTAAGCTTCTCGACATCATGAATACGCTCGGGGCGTTTCATTCGGACGATGGCACCGATCTTCTCGGGGTTGATGTCGATTCCTCGTTCGGAAACGAGATAACCGAGTAACTTTCCACCCGGAACTCCAAAAGTACACTTGGTTGGATTCAGCTTGAGGTCATATCTTCTTAAGTTGGCGAATGTTTCCGCCAAGTCAGTCAGCAAGTCGGAACCTTTGCGAGACTTGACTACGATATCATCCATGTAGACCTCGACATTCCGACTGATCTGGTCGAGGAGACACTTCTGAATCATGCGCATGAAAGTAGCGCCAGCATTCTTCAGACCAAAAGGCATGGTGATGTAACAGAAACACCCGAAAGGGGTGATGAAGGCCGTTTTTATTTGATCTGGACCAAACAGACGGATCTGATGGTAGCCAGAGTATGCATCGAGAAAAGACAAACGCTCGCACCCCGCAGTCGAGTCCACAATCTGGTCGATGCGGGGGAGCGGGAAATGATCTTTTGGGCAGGCCCGATTGATATGCTTGAAGTCTATACACATTCGGAGCGACTTGTCCTTCTTGGGGACCATGACGACATTCGCAAGCCACTCGGAGTGGTAGACCTCGCGAATGAACTTGGCCTCCAAGAGTCGAGCCACCTCCTCGCCGATTGCCTTCCGCTTCTCTGTTGCCGACCGACGCAAGTGTTCTTTTACAGGCTTGGCCTTCGGATCAACTCTCAGACGGTGCTCAGCCAGTCCCCTGGGTACACCAGGCATGTCAGCGGGCTTCCATGCAAAGATGTCCCAGTTCTCACGGAGGAACTGGATGAGCTCGGCTTCCTATTTGCTGTCGAGTGTGATTGAGATGTTGGTCGGAGCAGCAGTAGGATCTGTCGGGTGAATGTGCACTTGCTTCAAGTCTCCTGCCGACTGAAAAGCTGACTCGGTGGTGGGCTTCTTGGAACGCAACAGATCAGCGGGATCAGCAGTCTTCTTGTACTCTTCTAACTCGACTACAGCCATCTGCATGTCGGCGATCTTGGAGCCCTGTTGGAGGCACTCCTCAGCCCTCTGTCGATTGCCTTTGACTGTGATCACACCCTTGGGCCCGGGCATCTTCAGCTTGAGATACACGTAACACGGGCGGGCCATGAAACGTGCATACGCTGGACGGCCAAGGATGGCATGATATGCACTCTTGAAGTCTACAACCTCAAATGTCAGCTTCTCTTTGCGAAAGTTCTTGTCAGTGCCGAACACCACATCCAGCGCAATCTGTCCGAGTGACTTGGCCTTCTTCCCAGGGATGACCCCGTGGAATTGCATATTGCTTTCGCTGAGCCTGGACATCGGAATGCCCATCCCTTTGAGGGTATCAGCGTACAGAATATTCAGGCCACTTCCTCCATACATGAGAACTTTGTGGAGCCGAGTGCCTCCTACCACCGGATCCACCACCAGCGCCTGTCGACCTGGGGTAGGGACGTGAGCGGGATGGTCCGACTGATCGAAGGTGATAGCTGTATGGGACCACTTGAGGTACTCGGGGGTAGCTGGAGCAGCCATGTTGACCTCCCTGTTGATGACCTTCAATCGACTCTTGCTTTCTACATCGGCAAAAATCACCCATGTGGCATTGATCTCAGGAAAGTCTTCTTTATCTTCGTCCTCTTCTTTCTCAGGATCTTTGTCACTCGACTGCTCTCCCTTGAACCCTTGGATCAGCAATCGGCACTGTCGAGTGGTATGCTTTGACAGGATCAAGTTGCCCTCTTCATCCTTCCGTGAGTGAATGGGACATGGCATATCCAGGACATCTGTCGACTGGTTCTTGGACTTCTTCTGAACAAACTGCCCCTTTGGCTTCACTTTCCCTTTCGCCGCCAGAGAGGCTACTTCTGCCTGGACACAGCCGTCAGCTTTACGCTTTTGCTTCCGACTGGAATTTCCGCCGCCGGGATTACTGTCGACTGCTTTACCCTTGCCACTTCGGAGGCGATCCTCCTCCTCGCCGTTGGCGTATCGGGTGGCAATCTCCATCATCTTGTTCAGGGACATATCTCCTGTCCGACCAAACTTCAAATAGAGCTCTCTGTATTTGACTCCGGCTTGAAGGCGCAAACAGCCTGGTGCTCGGAAACACCTTCCACCGTGTGATGAAGAGTGGTCCACCGCTGAATGTAATCCCTCAAGGTCTCATTCGGCTTCTGGACACAGTGCTGCAACTCGAGCAAACCGGCAGGGCACTTGCAGGTGCCTTCGAAGGTCTTGACAAACACTCGGGCAAGATCTTCCCAGCAATAGATGCTAGAAGGAGCCAACTGATTAAGCCACGCCCGGGCCGGACCATCCAACATCAAGGGCAGATGCTTCATAGCCACGTTGTCGTTGCCTCCGCCGATCTGAACAGCCACTCGGTAATCGTCTAGCCATGTTTCCGGCTTCGACTCGCCAGTGAATTTGCTAATCCCAGCCGCCAACCTGAAGTTGGGGGGATCTCAGCAGATCGGATGGCTCTGCTGAAACACTCTGGACCAGAAACAGCTGTACCACTGCCACTCGGAAAATCTCTGTCATAGCCACCTCTGTTGTATCTGCCTCTGTCGACCCGGTTCTGAACGAGAACGGATCTCGCGTCAAACCCAGGGTCCCGCTCATCACTGTACGGGCGCCTGTCATCATAGTGCCGGGGCACGTATGGACCACTCCGCGGAGGAGTAGGCACTGGACGGTGGTCATGACGGTGATGCCGAGGAGCAAACTGATCTCGCCTCTGATCTCTGTACTGATCGTTGCGGTAATCTCTGCCTCTGCGACGCCGAGGTGACCCTGGACTGTGGGCCGATTGGACTGTGTCTGCTCTAACTGATTTGCTGTGAATCCTGTTGCGCCACTGAGAGACAGCGGAGTTCTGCTGTCGAGCCGCCCCAAGCAGGGTTCGGATCTGCTCGAGTCCTCTACCGGCCTCTGAATCGGACGGCTGTATAGAATCTGCAATCCTAGCTGCCGCTGCAACATTCTGGATCGGAGTACGGTATACCTGACAATTGTCGTCGACTGGAGGGAACAACTGACGCTCGCGGCGCTGTCGAGTGCGCTCGTCGAGTGACCTCTGCATCTCCTCGAGGCGCGTGCACTCTGCCAAGGTGGCGAGACGCGCAGCCTCCAGAGCCTGGGCTTCTGCAGTCGTGCCGACGATGGGGGTTTGGAGGACCTCCTCATCCCTGCGCTGCTGATCATTCGACGGGCCGCCACGCTCGCGGCCGCCACGGCCATAGCCGGGTGGGCTCTGATGAGAACCCGCCATGAAAACTTCTGCTGCAGGATCGCAGCTCTCGCACTCGGAAGGGAGCTCGGATGAATCTGATGCCGAGTCGAACGCGCCGTGAAGTGGCTCGGCGGGCTCGATAGCCGCGATCTGCGGAGTCGACGCCTGGCGCGCCGCCGCGTGCCTCACCCATCGCTGGAGCCACGAACGACCGGATCGCTTGCGGCGACGAACAGCGGGGAGAGTGGACAACGCTGGAGCCGACATGTAAGGGGTCGACGGGTGACGAAGGAGAACGCCACATGAACTCGCGCTGAAGTACGTCGCCCCGCAGACGGGGAGAGCCTCAACGTCGAGAGGGCCTTCCTGGAGCCATGCGGAGTCGTCGGCGATGAAGGTGAACGCACCGAGACGGATCTCGCAGCCCAGGATCAAACCGCCGTCAGGAGACATGGTGAAGATGAAAAACTGCAACCTCGCCGGAAGTCGCTTAGACGCCTGCCCCACGGTGGGCGCCAACTGTCGTGGGAACGTGCCTGACAGTAGATGGTAGGGGTACGAAAGGAGAGGGCAGAGTCCTGGCTACGGCGAGGGTGTACACACAGATGTATGAGTTCAGGCCTCACTCGGAAGTGATAACAGCCCTACGTCTCAGGTGCTCCGGTGAGCTTACTCTGTCAAGTGATACGTGCGTTGTGTTTACAAGGGATTGCCAACCCTTGTGCCAGTGGGGAGGGGTGGCTTATATAGAGTGCGCTGCCCCTCATAAACGTCTGGCATTTAGGGGTTTGATTGTAGGTAATAAAAGGGGGGGACGTTACTGGTAACGTATACAATAAATGCCAGTTAAGGCGGCGAGCGTAACGCCTGCCCGTTGGCCTCCCAGGGGAGACTCTTGGTCTTCTGCGGTCGAGTGATTGGCGGCCCCTCCGAGTGAGAGCTGACCGTCGAGTGGAGGGGGGGGGGGTCTTCCGAGTGACTCATACGCCATGGCTAGTTCAGTCGGAATCTCTCTCGTAGTCTTGTAGTCCTCCAATGTGGTGTCCTTAGGTGGGGTATGTAGGATGGGCCTAGCACCCTACCCTAAGTACATATCCTCGTCAATCCTCACTACCAGAAGATAGCTTATGCAGTCTTTATGGCATCTCAGAAACTATGCATTACTTCCAAGAATGCTCCATCACGGTAGCGTCCGAAGTACCCCTCAATGATATAATCAATAATTGGGATGCTATGGGACGAATTGCTAAGTGGGCAATAGAGCTCCTCCCCTTCAAAATAATATACCGACCTCGCCGAGCTATTAAATCTCAGGTGTTAGCGGATTTTGTGGCAGAGTGGACGGAAGCCGAGCTCCCTAGAGAGTATAGTACGTATTCATATTGGACGATGTACTTCGATGGCTCCAAAATGCTCGCCGGACTAGGGGCTGGAGTGGTCCTCACATCGCCCACCGGTGATAATATTCGGTATGTACTACAAATTATGTACACCGACTCTAACAATGCAGCCGAATATGAAGCTCTGCTACATGGACTTCGGATAGCAGTCTCAATGGGAGTCCGGCATCTTGAGGTCCAGGGAGATTATAATCTTGCCATCTCTTAAATTAACGGTGAATTTGACGCAAAGGACCCGAAGATGACAGCATACCGAAACGCTGTCTTAAAAATCTCAGCCCAGTTTGAAGGGTTAGAGTTCCACCATATCCCAAGGGACAGCAATCAAGCTGTAGATGTTCTTGCCAGAATGGGCGCTAAATGCGACTGAGTACCCAAAAATACTTTTCTGGAGCGGCTCTTTAAGCCATCCGTGGTCTGGCAAGAAGAGGATATGGTTTTCGAACCAAAGGATTCCGGAAAGGCCATCTCTCTGAACATTGAAGAAGACGAGGGGATAATTGGGGGCTCGGCTGTCGAGGAAACATCCTCGGCTCACGAGATCATGGCAGTTATCGCACTGTGGACCGAACCCCTCCTCGCATACCTACTCCACAAAGAGTTGCCCGAGGACCAAACCGAAGCACGACGGATCACTCGAAGATCCAAGGCTTATAAGGTCCATGAAGGGGAGCTCTATAGAAAAAGCATCACGGGCGTCCTCTAACGATGTATATCCGAGGAGGAAGGAAGACAGCTCCTTGCGGAAATTCACTCCGGCATGGGCGGCCATCATGCCGCAGCTCGGGCCTTGGTCAGCAAGGCCTTTTGAGCCAGGTTTTATTGGCCAACGGCCAGTGCAGATGCAAAATCCATGGTCCAACATTGTATTGGATGTCAAGTTTTTGCTAACCAGAGTCACTTGCCCCCTACAGCTCTTCGGACCATTCCGATCACTTGGCCTTTTGTGGTCTGGGGGCTCGACATGGTCGGCCCACTTCGAGGAGGGTCGAAGAAAAATAGGTATCTACTCGTCATGGTAGATAAATTTACAAAGTGGATTGAGGCAAAAACAGTGACCTCAGCCAAAGCGGGGCCGGTGATTGATTTTATCTCCGGAGTAGTTCACCGTTACGGTGTCCCCCACAGTATAATAACGGACAATGGATCCAATTTCATGGCCAAGGAAGTAAAGGCATGGTGCGCAGAAATGGGCATTAAGCTTGAGTACGCCTCAGTCTATCACCCCCGGTCCAACGGACAGGTTAAACGCGCCAATGGACTAATTTTGAGTGGCATTAAGCCACGGTTGGTCCGCTCTTTAAAGCAGGCGGTCTGTCAATGGGTAGAGGAACTTGATTCCGTACTGTGGGGTTTGCGCACCACACCCAATCGATCCACGGGCTACACACCCTTATTTATGGTCTATGGAGCCGAGGCTGTCCTCCCATGCGATCTCATTCATGACACACCTCGGGTATGCATGTATGAAGAACGGGAGGCCGAGCTCGATAGACAGGACGACTTGGACACCCTTGAAGAGGAGCGTGATGTAGCTCAGGCACGTTCTACCTTTTATCAGCAGCAGGCGCGGCGCTATCAAAGCAGGGAGGTCCAGGCTAAAGCATTTAATGTAGGGGACCTGGTCTTACGGCACCATCTAGAGAAGCAGAAGCATAAGCTGCCAGTCAAATGGGAAGGACCGTTT
The DNA here is from genome assembly GCA_039707655.1 of Elymus sibiricus. Taxonomy (NCBI): domain Eukaryota; kingdom Viridiplantae; phylum Streptophyta; class Magnoliopsida; order Poales; family Poaceae; genus Elymus; species Elymus sibiricus. The sequence continues at coordinate 19,758,710 of CM077666.1, read as the reverse complement.
ATAATTGACCAGGTGCTCACCGGAGGGGCGTATCGCCTCCGGGATCCAAAGGACAAATGGCTGGAGCCAAACCCATGGAACGTTGCACGGCTTCGACGTTTTTACGGTTAATAGAAGCACTTCTCCCTTTTTATATATGTTTAGCTATAGTTAGTTAGCGTAAAGCAACTATCGCCCTTTCGGCATTTCCTCAGAAGAAGTTGTCAAAACTTTATTTAGGTAGTGTTCGGTCAAGCCGAGGTACGTCAAGTTAGTTCAGAAGCATTTTTAAGTGTACGACATATACTGCCTTGGGGGCTTTAATTAAAGACCCGTAATTCTCTGTGCACTCATATTTTGTTATCTGTATGCTATCTTCCAACATAATCGCTTTAAAGCCATCATATGCATTGATTTGACTTTGGCCAAGCTGGGTTGCCTGGCTCCTGTGTTTACCCCTTACGTACCCGATTGTTCGGCTAAGGGGTAAAGGGAGCACCTCTGCGATTGTTACTTCCGGGTCATCCGGGTTAGTACCTCAGACGGGTGAAGCCGAAAGCTAGCATTCTTAAGAAAATAATCGGTCGGCCGCGATGGAAGTGAAAATATTCGGTTTCTAAAAACCATCACCAGGGGCTTCATTCCCGAAGTAACACTTCTTTCGCATAGTTCGGACATAAGGTCATGATTAACATGATATCCTGAGAAAAGGAACTGGTAGAGGAACTATTTTTCTCGAAAGATGTTTCTTACGTTAAATAGTAATATAACATAACTCTCTGCTTCACTTTGTTTTTTGAACCTTATGGCCGGATTGCCTTGTTATCCGAAGAATCTAGCTCGAGTACTCGGACCAGGAGTAGGAAACACTCCTCGGCCACTGAACGAGGAGGCGGAAGCCGATGGCCGGTTAACAAAGTTTGTATTGCAGATCCGAGCGCAATGATATAAAGTACTTAGATACATAGAATCATAACAAACAGAAATAATATTACATTTCATCTAGCCCATCTATTAAAGAATCAAGGGCACAGTCTCGTTGTGAGAGCCGCGCAGCTGGCATAACATTGTCATACACTAGATGAGTAGGTACTTCCTTTCTGTCAGCTCCTCTTGGGCCAACTTCGGCAAGGTGCTCTGTATCCTCACCAGTGAACCGGGCCAATCATGGCCCATGCCTCTCGTGCGCCCTCTTGGCAGGCTGATATTTTCCACGCTTGTAAACGGCGCCGAGCTCCCTTTAGACGATCAGCGAGCACAGACATTCCCTTGGGAATAGTTTCACCAGGCCATAAAGCTTAAAAAACACTCTTCATTGATCTTCAAGATCGCTCATGCACCTCGGTCAGGTCTGTTAAGGCATCTTGTGTGGAAGAATTTGTGGCTTCTTGAGACCGGCCAGTCAGGAGAGCTGTACAGATATGCGGTCAGCGTTAAGCTGGAAGTATGGGAAATCCTAGCCATTTAAAAGGTTGCACATGCTTACCAGATATGATCCCATCTGTCTTTTTGTGTTTCTCCTCGGAGGCAGCTAATTGAGCCTTTAAGGACTCAATTTCACGTGCCTGTTGTTCCTTTTCGGCCTTCAACTTATTGTTGTCTTCTTTACTTCGGGAAAGCACACGGTGGCTAGCTTGTTCTTGGGATTCGGCGTACCGTAGGGCCTCTCGAGCCTTCTTTAGGTCCTTCTCAAGCTGACCTATTGTTTCGGCTGCTGCAAGCATGCGCCCTATTAAGGAATGCTTTGAGCTCCTTTGACAAGCGTTTAAAGTACACTCACCGTGCGCTTCTCGGGTGAATTTTTTGATCTCTTCTACTTCCGACTGAGCAGCGTCCAGCTTTGCTTTCGTCAGAACCAGCTCCTCGGAAAGCTTTTTAATCTTTTTCCGAGCTGTCTGTAGACATACAGAAATATTCAAGTTAAAAAAGATGTCGGACCATTAAATTGGCCATACCTGCCCAAATTAAGGCTCGGGGGCTACTGGGTTCCGCACTTTCAAAAAAATTGCTGAATGCATTGATCCCCTGGTCGGCCAGTTATCCGACCAGTGTATTGGGGGCTACTATCCCTCTCGGGAATATTTTCGGCTAATAAAACTCCTTTCTTAAAAGCGTAAAACTATATTTTCCCCATTTGTGGAAGAGCAAGTACTTGTTCTCCCGAGGGGCTACTAGGCTCGCTCAAAGAGCTTCGTTGTCAAAAACATACCAAAATATAAACTTACTTGCAGACTGCTGGACAGTAGACCCGCATCATCTTCAAGGCCTATTCGAGCGGCTCCGAGGTATGCATCCATTGCATTAAGAGCATTAAACTCTTGGTCAGAAAAAACAGGATACCTTAGGGACGTTTTTCTCCGTCGATGATGCATCATGCTTTCCACCTCGGAGTTGGTGGCTGAGAAAGCTCCCAAGGTGTCCGGTTGAGGATCCTCAAGAAGGACCTCGGGGGATGATACCTCGGGAGGAGGTATCGGCACCGCGTCCGTCCTCGGAACAGAGTCATTTCTGTCCAAGGCCCCCGTGTCCTCGGACGAAGATACTTGCACAAATTGCATGGGTATCATCAAAATTGGCTGTTAGAAGCATATAACACAGCAGTTGGTAAGAACGCTGCTGTGGTCGAACACTTACCTTTTTGAAGGAGGAGCAGCCGATGTTGTCGGCGTAGCAGCTCGCCGCTTAAGGGCACTACGGGCTCTCCTCGGCTGGTTTGCTGGAGCTGATCCCTCAGATGTTCGACGCTTGGAGCGATGACCCTGGAAAAGAAAAAATCAGGGTACTTGGAGCCGTAGGACCAGCATATCTTCTTCGAGAAGAGGCTTGACGAGCACTTACAGTAGAGGATGGAAGCGCTCCCGGTGAATCAGAAGGATAGCTACCTCGGAGCCATCAGTGCCCTCTTGGTAAAAAATCCCATCTTTAAAGATGATGGATATCTCGGGATCTTCATGGGAGCCGGGGTCATCGTCACGGGTACGTGTAGGACTCCGGTTGAGGAGCAGGACAGTTCACCGTCTCCACCCAGCGTTTCCACCCCTGCTCGGATATGTTGAACAACTATTCAGAAGGATTAACATACTGCTCAGGTAGACGAGATACACAAGCGAAGATACTCACCGCTTCGACGGGTTTGTGATACGAGAAGCCATCTATGAATTTTCGCCGAGTGAAATCTTCTTCTTCACCTTTGAAAATACCGGCTAGCATGGCTGCTAGAGCTGCCGGGCTTGCGAAATCCTCCCTCAAGGATCAAGTAGCATCAGCCGTTCTGTTGTATCTCCATAAAGAGTGTACTCGCTGCTGAAGGGGTTGAACACCTCGGAGGATAGTCGTTGCTATCATATCAATGATGGTCAGCTTGTTGTCAGCTAAGCATGACACTTGAGCGGCTAAACGCTTCACTTCGGCCTCCTTCACTTGAGAGGGACTCCTCGGCCGCCAATTGAAACGTTTCTTTGGAGAAACGGGGGAGAACTCGGGCAGCCCTCTACGAACTGGGTCATAGAGCGGAACTTCGGCTATATAAAACCATTCCAACGTCCAATACTCAGTGTCCGCCTTTGGAGTGCCTGGAAGATAGCCGGCCCCAGCGATTCGGCATACCTCGGCCCCCCCGACCTCATAAATCACACCTCCTCGGGAGCGGGGGACGATACAGAAATACTTTTGCCACAGCCCGAGGTGGGCCTTGCACCCGAGGTACATCTCACAGAGAGCGACGAACCCCGATATATGCAGGATCGAGTTAGGTGTGAGATGGTGTAGTTGGATCCCGTAAAACTCCAATAAACCCCTGAGAAAGGGATGAATGGGGAAACCAGGCCTCGTAAGAGGAAGGGGACAAAGCAAACTCTCTCCTCCCTGTGAGGGGTTGGGTAATTTTTTACAAGCGCCTGTCCGTCGATGGAAGTCAAACCTGGACGGGTCAACATGAGATCTGACGCGGGCAGATATCCTTGAGCTGCTAGCTGACTCAATCGGAGGCGGGAAACGGAACAGCTTGCCCAGTCGCCTTTGAGCGGCCCATGGGTACGGGAGGATGAACCCGGGGCGCTTGCCATTGCTCGAGTTTTCCGCAAGTTGGTCTGGGGAAGATGGTTTCGAGCTAGAGCGAGATGGGAAAATGCAAGGGTACGCTAGTCGCTGTGCCCCTAGCTTATTAAGTAACCCCCGTGGATCGATGGATGCCTCGATAACCGCCCATTGGACCGCTCGCCTTCCCCGTAACACGAAAACTGAGGAAAATAATAAATCACAATGGGGACCACGAAGGTGCCCCTATATATATATATATAGCTTGGTAGTCCGGACTATATTGATGTCCGAGCTGTCACAGGAGAATATCCCGAAGACTTCGGATCCGAGCACAAGCCATCTTTGGAGGAACTTGCCTGCCAAGCCGAAGACACCAAGTGTATTTGAGGAGAGCAACTGTCCTCGGCATTGGAGACCAGTTCAGGGGCTACTGAAGGTGTCCCGGATTAGGGGGTACTAACCCGTGCGACCTGTTGCCTGTGGGCCGATCTAGTGGCCCATCAGCCATCGCGTGGAGGATAGCCGAAGACATGAAACCTCATCGTGATCAAGATGGGAACCACCGAAGACTTGGCGTATACTTCAAGGACAGTTCTAATAGTCGGCATGTTTATCTTTAGCTGGAACCGACCTTGTGTGTAAACCTAGGTACCCCCGGTGCATATATAAGCCGAGGGGTTTAGTCCGTAGAGGCACAAGGACAAGCCTTAGGGTTTAACTCATACTCATACCATCTCGAGGTAGATCCATTGTACTCTATACTCCTTCACATCAATATAATCAGAGCAGGACGTAGGGTATTACCTCTTCGAGAGGGCCCAAACCTGGGTAAACATCGTCCCCTTTGTCTCCTGTTACCCATTGATTCCTGATCCATAGCTCGGGACCCCCTACCCGAGGTATGCCGGTTTTTGTACCGACACCCATCGAAGCCACCGTCCGACTCCTTCGTCCTCTACACCCCTCTGAAGCCGTCATCTGACGCCTCCATTCTGTACGCCCCTCTGAAGCCACTAAATCCCTCTATAGCAACACTCCTCTCCATCGTCGCCGACACCCTTCACGGCTGCACCTCCACTGCTTCACATACAGAGTAAGTTCATCGATATTTATGCACAAATGGATATCTTATTATATAGCCATGAATATCTTATATTTTGTAATCATCTTATCAATTGAACAACTTTGTTGGTTTCCTTGTTTTCTTCTATGGTTCAAAGGGTCTTTAGTTCCGGTGAACACTCCGCTTTCGGCTCCGTGTCCGTGCCATATTCGATCGATTTTCATTTCCGGTAGTATTCATTACCGTATTCCTTTCTGGGGTTTTTGTATTCGTTTCCGCTTCCGCAAAAAAATATGAAAACAAATGTGGCAGCACCCAGTTCTATCCGTTTTCGCTCCGTTTTCATCCCAAACTCACGGCGTATAGGAAGGGATGTGGGGTGGACTGGGTCTAACGTAAACTGGGCCTGGAACCCTGGAGAGTGGAGATGGGCTATTCGTTCAGCCGTAGGCAAGTTTTATTCGGTCTATACGCACTATTCAGTCAACCGGACAAGACGACCGATTCGACCGAACCTAATTCGGTCTTCCAATTTGAAAGACCGATTTTAATTCGGTGTTTTACAGTTTGGTCTTTCCAGTTTCGGTCTCGGTCTTTATGGGTTTGGTCTTCGATTTTTATGCCCGGGCTTGTGTGTCACCACGTACACACCAACAATTGCTTCGGTTGTTTCCATAGAAACAACAAAAATTCTCTCGAATCTTGGCCAAAAACACGAAGTCTGTGGAAGGGGTGGTGGTATCCATGGCATCAGCAAGAAAGAAGATGAACTCCGTGCGTAGGTGGGGTGGGAACCCCAACCTCCATATTGGCTTGCCCCATCAAAACTTCCATCTATGTTAATGTTCACAGAGTCGCCGTTTGGAGGTTGCCATTGCCATTTCTACATATTGCTTGTCCTAGTCCGGGTACGTAGTCTGGGGACAGAATTCAGCATACTACAACATACACCTGCCAGCTCTCGCATTCTCTTCTCCTTCACCTACATTGGTTTTGTTCCTGGCCTTCTTCCACCAGGTCCATAGCAGCAGGTCCTCCTATAGACGGAAGATCCAGGCCTGACATGTTAATGCCCAGTGGCTCCAGGCCTGGCTCACGCCGCTGCATCGGAGGAAACTATGAGCCCCGAATGGTTTGGTCGTAAACTTGGTCTTCCATTTGTTTCAAATGGGCTGAGATGGGAGAAAACTATGGTTCGGTTTGAACTAAAACGGAAAATAGGCTGCGTTAGTTTAGTTTGGGCTACCATATTTTGGTCTAAAATGGTGGATTCATCCATCGGCCAGACTGAGGCACCCTTTGGAAAACTACAAAGAACCCACACAACCTCATGGCGCAGACGAAAGGAAAATCGTCTGCGATAGGGGTCACCGTCGCACACGTTTGGGGTGGAGGAATCGTGTGCGATGGAGTAAGCAATCGCACATAATTAGCTCAATGGAAACGTGTGCGATTGTATAGCCATCCCACACGATAAATTCACTACTGGAATCTAAAACTTTGCCCTGTGCTAGGTTGTTTGCTGAGTGCATTTCGTCGGGTATGAGGCAAACATGACCTTTGCCGAGATGCACGAAAAAAACACTAGGCAAATCGTACGTTTGCCGAGTTCCTACCATGTGGCACTCGGCAAACGCATGATTTGCCGAGTTCCTGCCATGTGGCACTCGGCAAATGCATGCTTTGCCGAGTTCCTGCCACATGGCACTGGGCAAACACATTTTTTACTTCTTTTTCTACTCCCTTCTTTTTGTACATTATTTGTTTTCTTTTTTGCATTTTATGCTCTCTTCTTTTCTACACTATTTCTTTTTTCCCCATCTCTATTTCCTTTTATAGCCATTTAGTACATTTTTTAGGCATTTAGTGCATATAATTCAAATTTGAACTGCAAATGCATTAAAAATAAGCAAAATTGGGTTGAAAATCATATTTGTGTTATTGAGTCTATGTTTAGACCTTATCCAAGAAAAGGAAAGGAATTCTAAATATCTGGGTGCCAGGACTCAACCCTGAACATGTAGGTTATTGATTTTTTAATTTTGAAAAATACAAACAAAGTGTGAAAAACATAAAACTTGGCATGGTACCCTCATATGGCATCAACATGTTGTGGTAAAAAATTTAGAATGTTTCGCAAAAGTTGTTACGTACACTGTTTAGTAACCGGGCCATCTCCGAGGAAGAATCGTAGTTTCGAGAGGGAACGGGTCAAGTATGAAGTTAAAGTGACGGTTGCTTCATCGATTGACCGTGATTTTTTTTCTAAACTCAAGATAAACCATTATATGTTCCATGTCAAAATTTGGCTTTTTGGGGGTTTGTTTGCTATATTTAAGTCATTTATTGTATTTCCAGTCATTTAATGAATATAGTTTAAATTTGAACTGCAAGTGCATGAAATTTTTGGCAAAATTGGGTTAAAAAGTCATATTTATATTATTGAGTCTATGGTTAGGCCTTATCCAAAAAAAGGAAAGGAATTCGAAACAACAGGGTGCCAGGACTCGACCCCGAACATGGAGGTTATTGGTTTTTTAATTCCGAAAAATGCAAACGAAGTCTGAAAAATATGAAACTTGGCATGGTGTCATTATATGATCCCTAGAGGATGTGATAAAAATTTGAGAAGGTTTTGCAAAAGTTATGGCGTACACCGCTTAGAAATAGAACCATCTCCGAGAAAGAATCATGGTTTTGAAAAGGAACGGGTCGCGTTTGAAGGCGAAGTGTCGATTATTGGAAATATGCCTGAGAGGCAATAATATTTGTATTATTTATTTCCATGTTTATAATTAAGTGTTTATATTTGATACGTCTCCAACGTATCTATAATTTTTTATGTTTTCATGCTATTATATTATCAATCTTATATACTTTATATGCAATTTTATATCATTTTTGGGAACTAACCTATTAACCTAGTGCCCAGTGCCAGTTGCTGTTTTCTGCTTGTTTTTGGTTTTTCAGGAAATCCCTATCAAAAGGAATCCAAACGCTACAAAACTTTTTTGTGATTTTTTCTGGACCAGAAGGGACCCTAGAAGCTTCGGGGGAGGACCAGAAGCCAGACGAGGAGGTGACAAGGCAACAGGGCGCGCCCTGGGGGGTAGGGCGCGCCCTGATGTGTTGTGGGCCCCACGTCTCTCCGATTGACCTAAGTCCAACGCTATAAATTCACAAATATTCCAAAATCCCCAGAAGCGAAGACGAAACAAGTTCTCCACCGCCGCAAGTCTCTATTCTTCCGCGATCCCATCTGGAGGCCTTTTCTGATAGTCTGCCGGAGGGGGAATCGATCACGGAAGGCCTCTACATCACCCTAGATGCCTCTCCGATGATGTGTGAGTAGTTCCTCATAGGACCTATGGGCCCATTGCAGTAGCTAGATGGCTCTCTCTCTCTCTCTCTCTTTGATCTTCAATACAATGTTCTCTTCGGAGTTCTATCCGATGTAATCTTCTTTTGCGGTATGTTTGTTGGGATCCGATGAATTGTGGGTTTATGATCAAATTATTCAATGAAAGTAATTGAGTCAATTATGAACTTTATTATGTGTTATTGTCATAGCTATGTAATGCTTTCCGATCTATGAGTTTTCTTTGGCCAAGTTGATGAGCAGATCTTCAGTGGAAGTGGTGCATAGTAGTAGGTTCAATCTTGCGGTGTCCTCACCCAGTGACAGAAAGGGTAGCGAGGCACGTATTTGTAATGTTGCTACTAAGGGGAAAACGACGGGGTTTAATCATATTGCTTGGTTTTATTCTGTCTACATTATGTCATCTTGCTTAAAGCATTACTCTGTTTGTCATGAACTTAATACCATAGATGCATGCTGGATAGCGGTCGATTGGTGGAGTAATAGTAGTAGATGCAGGCAGGAGTCGGTCTACTTGTCACGGACGTAATGCCTATATACATGATCATGCCATGAATAACATCATAACTATGCGCTTTTCTATCAATTACCCAACAGTAATTTGTCTACCCACCGTATGCTATGTTCTTGAGAAAGATGCCTCTAGTGAATGCTATGGCCCCTGGATCCATCCAAATCATATTACTAAAACCATAGTTACCCTGCTGCAATTTATTTATTTTTATTTTATTTTGCAATTTATATATCTAGAACTATCAGATTTAATCCTTGCAATTAACGAGTACAAGGGGATTGACAACCCTCTTGCCCGCGTTGGGTGCAAGTATTTGCTCTTTTGTGTGTAGGTGCTGTTGACCGTTGTTTGGCGTGTTCTCCTATTGGTTCGATAAACCTTGGTTCTTAACTGAGGGAAATACTTTTCGCTACTATATTACTTCACCTTTCCTCTTCGGGGAAGTCCCAACACATTCACAAGTAGCAAGAAGAATTTCTGGCGCCGTTGCCGGGGAGATCATCCAAACAACATGAAGGTTCCTTCATACAAACTATCATTTACTTGTTCTACTTTTTATTTGTCTTTATTTGCTCTTGCTAGTTTCCGTTAAAAATCAAAAATACAAAAAGTATCTTGTGTGCTTTATTTGCTAGTTGCTATGGCTAGTTCTTCGCTTGTTACTTGTACCCCTAAGAATGCAGTGCTTAATTTTAAACAAAGGGGAGGTGAAAGTTTGAAAGATGCTTGGTATAGGATTTGCGATGCTCAAAATAGATCAACTCGTAAGTATTCAACTATTGTTCTCCTTGGTATAGATTTGTGCTTGATACTATTATGTGGGTGTTACTACTTGGTATAGATTTGTGCTTGATACTATTACTGGAGGAAATTTTCTAAGTAGTCATCCCATAGATGCTTTCAATGCCATGGGAAATTTAGTAGGATCTCCACCTATTACTATAAACGAAACGGCATTAACTCTGGAACATGTTATGCGAAGGCTGGAAATTATTGAAAATAAAATGTCAATTGTTGAACATGTTGAAAACTTGGACAAGAAGGTTCATAATCATATTACTAAATTTGGCTCTTTGGTGGGAACCACTATAATGATGTTAAAGGAGAAAGAACCAATAATCACCGAGAGAGTAGAACAAAGTCCTGCTCGAATTGATAAACTGCAAGAAATCTTTAATAACTTGGGCTCAGCTCTTTCTTCCATTCAAACTATTGAAAAGACTCCTACAAATAATAATTCTAATTTTATTTATGTTCCTAAAACCAAAGGTGCTTCAACTAGTAAAGAGAAAGAGGATTTGAAAATGATTAGTGCGCACCCCAACTTCATTTCAATTATAAAGGAAGCTATGATTGAAAACAAATTCCTCCATTTTGTTCCTAGGAATGTCATTATTAAAAACATGTTTGCTAAGACCCCTAGGAAGCCTAGATGTGTAATTGAGGAATTGGATGACAAGGATGATAAAACTTGAAACTATGCATTATGCCTAGCTAGGGGCATAAAACAATAGCGCTTGTTGGGAGGCAACCCAATATTTATCTTTACCGTATTATTTTCTTTATATTTTTGTGTGATGACATGATTATTGATACTTTAATTATTGTGTTTTTATTTTTTAATTAGTGTTTGTGGCAAGTAAAGCCTTTGGGATGATTTGGATGATAGTTGAATTGATTCTGTGCAAAAACAGAAACTTTTGCACCCAGTGCAGGAATTTCTATATTTTCCTGGAACATGATTTTGATCTGAAATTTTTACACAGTATTGAGATACAAATTTCCACATTTTCCTAATTTTTAAGAATTTTTTGAGTTCCAGAAGTATGATTTTAATTCAGATCATTGCAGACTATTCTGTTTTAGACAGATTCTGTTTTTATTGCATAGTGTGCTTATTTTGATGACTCTATGGATTATATCGGGGGGTATAAGTCATGGAGAAGTTAGAATACAGTAGGTATTATGCAAGAACAATTATGAATTGGTTTATAACAGTACCTAAGTTTATGGTTTATCGGTTATACTAACGGATCTCACGAAGTTTCTGTTGAGTTTTGTGTGCTGAAGTTTTCAAGTTTTGGGTGAGATTACGATGGATGAAAGAATAAGGAGCGGCAAGACCCTAAGCTTGGGGATGCCGAAGGCACCCCAAGGTAATATTCAAGGAAGAAGCAAGCGTCTAAGCTTAGGGATGCCCTGGGATGGCATCCCCTCTTTCGTCCACAATTCATCGGTATGTTACTGGAAGCTATATTTTTATTCATCACATGATATGAGTTTTACTTGGAGCGTCTTGTGCTATAGTTTTATTTTGCTTGTTAGTTTGCCATAATCATTCTTCTCTGAACACACCTTTTGAGAGAGACACACATTCGTCATGATTTGTTAGAATGCTCTATGTGCTTCACTTATATCTTTTGAGTTAGGCAGTTGCTCATGTGCTTCACTTATATCTTTAGAGCACGGCGGTAGGCATATTTTATAGAAATGTTTTACATTCTCATGCTTCACTTAAATATTTTTGAGAATTTTAGGAAGTGGTAATGTGCACGGGTTATAATGACTAGTCCAAGAATGATAGGTATATACGAGTGATATAATAAAAACTTGCATGTGAGGTCAATGAATATGAAACATGTGAGTTAATTATATTGATGTAGTAATATGAAAGGGTGTTAGTTCATAGTCATTAGTTAGAAAAAATAACGATATTAAAACTTGTTATGATTACTCATTTAAGTGTCCGTCATGGCATGGCGGGGAAGTTGGAGCATATTTATTCCTCATTGAAATCCTTTGTGCTCTCAAATCGGGGGCGCGCGATGGTTAACTCCTCCCAACCTCCTCCCTATGGGCATGCGAGAATACTTTGCTTTGAGGGCTAATAAAACTTTCACAATAAGTATATGAGTTCTTTATGGCTAATGTGAGTTCATGGACTAATACGACACTCCCACCTATCCACATATTGCTAGCCTCTCCGGTACCGTGCATTGCCCTTTCTCACCTCGAGAGTCGGTGCAAACTTCGCCGGTGCATCCAAACCCCGTGATATGATAAGCTCTATCACACATAAGCCTCATTATATCCTTCCTCAAAACAGCCACCATACCTACCTATAATGGCATTTCCATAGCCATTCTGAGATATATTGCCATGCAACTTCCACGGTTACTATCCACATGACTTGTGTGTTCATCGTCATATTGCTTTGCATGATCATATAGAGCTGACATGATATTTGTGGCAAAGCCACCGTTCATCATTGTAATACATGTTACGCTAGATCATTGCACATCCTGGTACACTGCCAGAGGCATTCATATAGAGTCATATCATTTCAGTTTATCGAGTTGTAAGTAAATAAAAGTCTGATGATCATCATTATTAGAGCATTGTCCCAGTGAGGTAAAGAATGATGGAGACTAATAAGTCCTCAAAAAAGTGGGGATGAGGTTCATGATATTGTTCTAAAAAAAGAGAAAAAAAAGAAAAGAAAAAAAATGAGAGAAAAGAGAGAAGGGGCAATGCTACTATCCTTTTACCACACTTGTGCTTCAAAGTAGCGCCATGTTCTTCATATAGAGAGTCTCCATGATTTGTCACTTTCATATACTAGTGGGAATTTTACATTATAGAACTTGGCTTGTATATTCCGATGACGGGCTTCCTCAAATGCCTGAGGTCTTCATGTGCATGCAAGTTGGATGCACACCCACTTAGTTTCAGTTGAGAGCTTTCATACACTTATGGCTCTAGTGCATCTGTTGCATGGAAATCCCTACTCCTCGCATTGATATCGATTGCTAGGCCTCTCCATTGCCTAACGATCCGCCGAGTTGATGCGAGACTTTCTCAGTTTTTGTCTTCCCTTATAAATCTCTACCAACATATTCTATTCCACCCGTAGTGCTAAGTCCATGCCTCACGCTCATACAATTGCTTGGTTTGGCACCGGGGTGCTCACAATATGTACTTATGTTAGGAAGACGGAGTCATGCCATGCTTACATAATTCAATGAGTAGGGGTAACATTCGTTAAGCATTGTTTATTTTGAAGAGTAATGATTATTTGCTAGTATTCATGGATATTATTATGTTGATATCAATTACTTCATTGCTTCTCAATATTCATACCGTAAAGAGATTACACAATAGAGACATGTTAGGTAGCATTCAACATCAAAATTTTGGTTTTTATCATTTACCTACTCGAGGACGAGCAGGAATTAAGCTTGGGGATGCTGATACGTCTCCAACGTATCAATAATTTTTGATGTTTTCATGCTATTATATTATCAATCTTATATACTTTATATGCAATTTTATATCATTTTTGGGAACTAACCTATAAACCTACTGCCCAGTGCCAGGTGCTGTTTTCTGCTTGTTTTTGGTTTTTCAGGAAATCCCTATCAAACGAAGTCCAAACACTACGAAACTTTTTTGTGATTTTTTCTGGACTAGAAGGGACCCTAGAAGCTTCGGGGGAGGACCAGAAGCCAGACGAGGAGGTGACAAGGCAACAGGGTGCGCCCTGGGGGGGTAGGGCGCGCCCTGATGTCTTGTGGGCCCCATGTCTCTCCGATTGACCTAATTCCTACGCTATAAATTCACAAATATTCCAAAAATATCAAAAGCGAAGACGAAACAAGTTCTCCGCCGCCGCAAGTCTCTGTTCTTCCGCGATCCCATCTGGAGGCCTTTTTCGGTACTCTACCGGAAAGGGAATCGATCACGGAGGGCCTCTACATCACCCTAGCTGCCTCTCCGATGATGTGTGAGTAGTTCCTCACAGGACCTACGGATCCATAGCAGTAGCTAGATGGCTCTCTCTCTCTTTGATCTTCAATGAAATGTTCTCTTCGGAGTTCTATCCGATGTAATCTTCTTTTGCGGTGTGTTTGTTGGGATCCGATGAATTGTGGGTTTATGATCAGATTATTCATTGAAAGTAATTGAGTCAATTCTGAACTTTATTATGTGTGATTGTTATAGCTATGTAATGCTTTCCGATCTATGAGTTTTCTTTGGCCAAGTTGATGAGTAGATCTTCAGTGGAAGTGGTGCATAGTAGTAGGTTCAATCTTGCGGTGTCCTCTCCTAGTGACAGAAAGGGTAGCGAGGCACGTATTTGTATAACTGCTATGATTGTTGAATATGTGATTCAGAGAAAAACTCATCAGCATGTCTAGAAGAATAAACGGTAAAACCTGATTCCTAGTCTTTCCTCTAGGACTAGCTCAAGTGTTGTATGATGATTATGTTTTTTTTATCATAGGCATTCGTTTAGTGAAACGAGGATGCCGACAACATTGAGAATATGATATTAAATTGATCCAAGTTGTTTGTTATACTTAGATATGTTATCGTCACTAATCTACAATCAATAACACAAAGAGTTAATGTATGCCCAGTTCCTTAGACCATGAGAGTATCGAGTCCCTTCATGCCAGACGATGCACTTTGGGGTTGCTCCAACGTCATCTGTAACACGGTGATCATAACAATGTTGATTTGAGTGGTAGCGCACTTTATATTAAAAAATGTTTAAACACTACTGCAAATTAATTATAAACATTGTCTAAATGAATCTTGTGTTTATCGTTGTAGATCAATGGCTCGCAACACCACTTTCAACTTAGCCCCAATGTTAGAGAGAGAGAAGTTAGCTGCAAATGGTGGAAACTATGCGGATTGGATACGGAACCTGAGATTTGTTCTCAGGAATGCTAAGAAGGAGTATGTGCTGGATCAGCCCCTAGGTGATCCTCCTGTGCCAGGAGTAATGCAGGAAGCTGCAAATGTCTTTACGACTCGTAGTGATGACTATGAGTCAGTCCAGTGCCTCATGCTGACTTGTATGGATCCTGAGTTGCAGAAACATTTTGAACGAGCTAGTACACATGAGATAATCACGTCACTGGATGTTCTGTACAAGAAGCAGGAAAAAGGCAAACATTTTTAAATAACTAAGGCCTTGATTGAATGCAAGATGGTAGAAGGTTCCTCAATGAGTGAGCATATAGTGAAGTTAGCTAGCTATGTTGATAGAGTTGTTGCTTTGATTTTGGAATCCCTCCAACACTCGGTACAGCTGTTGTGCTTGCTTCACTCCCCCCATCTTACAACGTTTTTATCATGAATTACAACATGAATGGCATGGAGAAAAGTGCAAACGAGTTGTTTGCTATGCTCAAAACTGCAGAAGCTGGACTGCAGAAAAACAAGCAAGTGTTGTTAGTGAACAAGACCACCAGTTTCAAGAAGAAAGGCAAGTCTAACAAGAACTTTACTGGCGTCGGTGTGACCGTCTCCTAGAAGAGGAACAAGGGCAGAGCCACTAAGGAGACTGAGTGTTTCTATTGCAGGGGACACTGAAAACACAATAGCAAGACGTACTTGGCGGATAAGAAGAAGAACGGTTCTTCCGGTAGAGGTATAAAAGTTATACAAGTTAATGTTATTGATGTTCTACTTGATCATAATTCCTGTAAGTCATGGGTATTTGATACCGGATCGGTTGTTCACATTTGCAATACGATGCAAGGACTGCAGAAAGTTCGCAAGTTGGAAAGGAATGAAGTCGTGATGCATGTCGGGAATGGTGATGGGATCGCTACTCAAGTGGTGTTGCTGGGTTTAATCCTTGATGGATCGATGCCCATTTTCCTGACCGTGTCAGCGTAGATCAGGTTTAGGCTGTTGCCTCCGTCCATAAGGACCCTTGTTAGGTGATACCCATCGACAATGGGATTGAGCACCAGACCCGCCGATCCTCCATGACGGATACTGGTCGGATGGTCTCGTCGGTCGAAGGTGATCGTGCAAGCCGACCAGGGGTTATACTTCGGCGCCACTGGCTCTAGGGCATAGACGTCCTGAAGTGCGCGTTTCCTCTCCTTTTTAGGAATGTGAGTGACATAGATCATATTCACATCCTTAACTTCGGGAGGGAACTATTTTTGGCCTCCATTGTTCGGCCTGCGAGGTTCATCCTCGTCCTCACTGCGAGAAGGACCCTCGCCCTGATCTTCGGCTGCAATCTTCCCGGCCTACTTGATGACCCAACAGTTACGGTTGGTATGGTTAGCAGGTTTATCCGAGGTGCCATGAATCTGGCAAGGTCTATCCAATATTTTATCCAGCTGCGTCGGACCATCTTTGCTCCCTTTAAAGGGCTTCTTCCTTGGTCCCGATTTTGAATTGCTGAACCCAGCATTGATAGTCGCCTCATCGGCGTCGCTGCCGTTATTTCTGTTCCGGTGCTTGTTATTGCTGGAAATATGCCCTAGAGGCAATAATATTTGTATTATTATATTTCCATATTCATAATTATAGAGTTTATATTCTATGCTATAACTGCTATGATCCTGGAATATGCGATTCAGTGGAAAACTCATATGCACGTGTGGAATGATTAACGATAAAATAAAAGGTTCCTAGTCTTGCCTCTAGGACTAGCTCAAGTCTTGTTGGTGATCACGTTTTCAGGATCTTAGGATATCGTTAAGTGTAACGATAGTCCTAAAACAACATTGAGATTATGACGTTGGAAGAACGGTCATATTGAATCGACCCAAACTTGTCTATTATGAATTGAGATAATATCGTCTGAAATCAATTGTAATAACATGGAGTGTTAACGTGTGATTTTGCTCCTTAGACCATGAGAGTATCGTGGTCACTTCCTATCGTACGGTGGGCTTTGGGGTTGCTCAAATGTCACGTGTAACATGGTGATCATAACGACAACTTACAGGTTCATCGGAAAGTTTGACAAGTGACCGGATAGCTCGAGAGTGGGATTTGCTCCTCCGACGATGGAGAGCTATTCTTAGGGCCCTCTCGGTGTGAAGCCATCCTTCATCGTTTGGCCAGACACAGGTGACTACGTCACGGGGATGCCGGAACACTTCAACGAGAAAGAAGAACAAAACCGGTAACGGGAGCAACGATATAGTGAGCATGGAGATGACTCAGGAGGATACCTATGCACACCGGGTTTTGTAAAGTATCGCAAAGCAAAGGGAGCATCACATGGTAACCAAAGGTTCACTCGAATATCATTCGTGTGCTCACAGCGATCGATATGGACGTCCACGGTTCCGCTGTCGGTCATTGAACAAAGGGGTTTCGTTCATGTCTGTGAGTTACCGAACCTACGGGGTCACAAGCTTAGGGTAATCATGATCGGCTGAGTGTTAGTAGGATGGGAGTGATGAGAATATATTTGTGGAATTGTTTCATTAATATTCGGAATAGTTCCGAGAGGATCCGGAAGCGTTTCGGGGTCACTGTCGTGGGAACGATTCTGACAATAGAGAGGAGTAGGGTAAAGGTGCATGATCTATCGAGATGCAAACGGGTGACACGAGTGATTTTAGCGAGTTCGGGCCTCTCGCGGTGGAGATAACAGCCCTACGCCTCGTGCTCTAGAGAGGCTTTGTTTTATCTGAGTATGAATCCGGAGATTACAATGTGTGAGAGAGGGGAGAACGGATCTCCATGCCTGAGCTAAGTCCTGAGACTAATGGCGAGAG
This sequence comes from Elymus sibiricus, assembly GCA_039707655.1. Lineage (NCBI taxonomy): Eukaryota > Viridiplantae > Streptophyta > Magnoliopsida > Poales > Poaceae > Elymus > Elymus sibiricus. Next base: position 19,741,191 of record CM077666.1, on the reverse strand, counting down.
AGCCATGGGAGAAGAAGCCAGGGCCTGCCCCTAGTCTAGTGGTGGGGGGTGGCTTATATAGAGTGCGCCACCCCTCACCTCTTATGTTACAAGGTGGACCATCAATGCCATAATATCTGCCCACTACGAAACCGCCATGCTGACTATTGGTCTTCGTATGTCCGAGTGAAATTAGGTACTCCGAGTGGAATGAGTTCGTCGAGTGGAGTGCTATGCTCCGAGTGGTTGTTGCCATCCGAGTGACTTTCAAGTTGCGGTACATCTGAACGGCGATCTGGCCCAGGGGCCCAGTACAAAGTGTACGGTGTCCATGGGTAGGGTCTTTAGGTCAGGACTGTTACCCTACCCCCAATGCATGTCCTCGTCATTAGCCCCCGAATCGGTCGAGGTTGAGCGGGTCGAGTCGAGGTGAATTCCCAGATGAGTCGAGCGCTACGGAGGCACTCATGAACTCCCTCTGGTCACTCGGCGGTCTTATCTCCGCGTGTTGCCTTGACGGATTCTGGACTACATGGTGTCCGAGTGAAATGAGCGCTTCACGCGTCGGGTGGCGGACCAGACCTGAGCGTTTTTGGAAGGGTTTTAAAGGTCGAGCAATCGAATTGCTGGATCCTGGATTTTGCGGTATTCGAAATCAGACACGTGCGCGCGCAGATCGACAGAGACCGTGTGGAGAAACTTGGTGACAGTCGTTCATCTCTCGGAAGAGGCTGACTCGTGATCTGAGTATGGAAGAGTCAATAAATCTGGGCAACAAGATTGACGCATGGACTGCTCTCTCGGCGAGATGCCATTCTTATCCCGGAGGAACGTCAATACATGTCGGCTCTGGATCCAAACTTATGAGTTTCACGCTTTGAGTCCTAGAAGAAGGCTCAAACGGGCCCGCGGAGGAGCGTTAAACTCACCTTATAGCAATTTTTTTGAGTAATTTGGAGCCGGTCCTGTATCGAGTAACTGATTACTCAGAATTTCTTCGCGCCTGGGCACGGAACGTTTGCTTGAGTGAAGATACTCGGAATTTTGTTCCATGGGTGCGCGATCAGCGCACCCATAGGGTGTAGCCCCCGAGACTCTGACTGATTGCTGGTAGTCGGTTGGAGTCTGTAAGATTTGTTGTACTCGAATGTTGTTGCTGGACTTGACCGAGCAGAATGTTTCTTTTCTGGTTTCTCTTCCAGTGGGGGCACGCTGAGTGCACCCACTGGGTGTAGTCCCCGAGCCTCTGTTGGACTAGATGAGTCTGGCAAAGGGTTTAAGTCTTTTGGTCTGGAACTAAATTAAACAGGTGAACCCTCGTGCGCTCGGCACGGTAAATGACTTTAGCCTAGAACTGTGGCGGGTTTTCATGCATTCGGAATGGATCTTCGTGGGCTCGGCACGGTAAATAACTACAATCTGGCGCTGAGTCAATCTGATGGATCTTCTTGCGCTTGGCACAGTAAATAAGTTCAGCTTGGAACTGGGTCAATCAGGTGAATCTTTGTGCACTCGGCACGGTAAGTAAATTCATCCTGGAACTGGGTCAAGCAGGTGAATCTTCGTGCACTCGGCACGGTAAATAACTTCGGTCTTGAAACTGCCGACTGGAGAGAAAAGTTGGACACTGCAAGGAGTACTTCTTATATTGACCGTTGGCTTTTGCTCTTGCCAACCAGACGATCAGGTTGGGACCGGGTTGGAGACGAAGAGTGAGCGTTAGGTATTGAGCATATTTTGTGAAAAAGTAGAAAGCTGAGTGAGGAACATGCCGACTGTCGGCGCGCCCATAGGCTTAGCCCCCGAATCGGTTGATTTGGCCCGAGCACTGCGGGGGCACTCGGCGCCTGTCGTCAAGCTTTAGTCAACTACGATTTGAACAAAACTTCAACGGATTCTGGACTATACGTTTTCCGATTGATCGGATTGGGTTGATTGCTGGGCAAAACTCGGTGGCATTCATATGTCTCTCGAGAGAGATTGACTAGAGGTCTGAGTGAGGACATGCCATGAAACCCGAGTGACGACGCCGGCGCATAGTTTGATTCTCCGGAGAGATGCCACTCACTATCCCAGGGGAACGCCAGCGCAGGTCATCTCCGAATCCAAGTTTATGAGGCACGCGCCTTGGAGCCTAGACAAAGGGCCAAGTTAACCCGCGGGGGGGGGGGCGTCGAGCTCATCCATTGCAATCCTGAAGGTGACTTCAATCGGGTATTTTACGTGTCCGAGTGCACGGAGACCCTTGGAGGTTGGTTGGTCGGACTGACGTGTGCCCTTTAGGAAAGGCACAAAGATAAACCGTGCGTGCGCGCGCGGAGGCGGTTACGTCGCGGTTAGTGGGGAAAGTGGGGCACTGCGAGGAAAAACTTGGTGGCACTCGTATGTCTCCCGGAGGAGATAGACTAGTGGTCCGAGGTGGACGTGCCATGAAAACCCGAGTGGAGAGGCTAGTGCGTGGACTGACTCTCCGGAGAGAGGCCACTCATTATCCTGGGGGAACACCAGCACAGGCCATCTCCGAGTCCAAGTTTGTGAAACTGACGCCTTAGAGCCTAGAAGAAGGGCCAAGTGTATCCGTAGAGGAGCGCCAGTCTCACCCTTTTGCATGAAAGGGATATTTATCCGAGTGGACGTGCTTCTCGACTGATCGGGGTATGTTGACTGCGAGGAAAAACTTGGTGGCACTCGTATGTCTGCCGGAGGAGATAGACTAGTGGTCTGAGGTGGACGTGCCATGTAAACCCGAGTGGCGAGGCTAGCGGGTGGACTGACTCTCCGGAGAGAGGAAACTCATTATCCCGAGGGAACACCAGCACAGGCCATCTCCGAGTCCAAGTTTGTGAAACTGATGCCTTAGAGCCTAGAAGAAGGGCCAAGTGTATCCGTAGAGGAGGGCCGGTCTCACCCTTTTGAATGAAAGGGGTATTTTTCCGAGTGGACGTGCTTCCCGACTGATCGGGGTATGTTGACTGCGAGGAAAAACTTGGTGGCACTCGTATGTCTCCCGGAGGAGATAGACTAGTGGTCCGAGGTGGACGTGCCATGAAAACCTGAGTGGCGAGGCTAGCGCGTGCACTGACTCTCCGGAGAGAGGCCACTCATTATCCCGGGGGAACACCAGCACAGGCCATCTCCGAGTCCAAGTTTGTGAAACTGACGCCTTAGAGCCTAGAAGAAGGGCCAAGTGTATCCGTAGAGGCGCGCCGGTCTCACCCTTTTGCATGAAAGGGGTATTTGTCCGAGTGGACGTGCTTCCCAACTAATCGGGGTATGTTGACTACGAGGAAAAACTTGGTAGCACTCGTATGTCTCCCGGAGGAGATAGACTAGTGGTCCGAGGTGGACCTGCCATGAAAACCCGAGTGGCGAGGCTAGCGCGTGGACTAACTCTCCGGAGAGAGGCCACTCATTATCCCGGGGGAACACCAGCACAGGCCATCTCCGAGTCCAAGTTTGTGAAACTGGCGCCTTGGAGCCTAGAAGAAGGGCCAAGTGTATCCGTAGAGGAGCGTCATTTTCACCCTTTTGCAGTCCTGAAGATGACTCCAAGTAATGATTTGGGCAATCGTCCGAGTGGACGTGCTACCGACTGATTGGGGTATGTTGACTGCGAGGAAAAACTTGGTGGCACTCGTATGTCTCCCGGAGGAGATAGACTAGTGGTCCGAGGTGGACGTGCCATGAAAACCCGAGTGGCGAGGCTAGCGCGTGGACTGACTCTCCGGAGAGAGGCCACTCATTATCCCGGGGGAAAAACAAGCACAGGCCATCTCCGAGTCCAAGTTTGTGAAACTGGCGCCTTGGAGCCTAGAAGAAGGGCCAAGTGTATCCGTAGAGGAGCGTCATTTTCACCCTTTTGCAGTCCTGAAGATGACTCCAAGTAATGATTTGGGCAATCGTCCGAGTGGACGTGCTACCCGACTGATTGGGGTATGTTGACTGCGAGGAAAAACTTGGTGGCACTCGTATGTCTCCCGGAGGAGATAGACTAGTGGTCCGAGGTGGACGTGCCATGAAAACCCGAGTGGCGAGGCTAGCGCGTGGACTGACTCTCCGGAGAGAGGCCACTCATTATCCCGGGGGAAAAACAAGCACAGGCCATCTCCGAGTCCAAGTTTGTGAACCTGACGCCTTGGAGCCTAGAAGAAGGGCCAAGTGTATCCGTAGAGAAGCGTCGTTTTCACCCTTTTGCAGTCCTGAAGATGACTCCAGGTAATGATTTGGGCGATCGTCCGAGTGAACGATGCTACCCTTATAGATCTTCGGCGGACCGAGTAAGTATGTTCAGAAAAATATTCCTGACATGATCAACAGGTTGATCAAATGGGCGTAACCCCTGAGGGTGGCATAGCCCTCGGCTGTCGCGTAGCCCCCGAGTGATTCTCGCAAGAGGTAAGCTCGCTACAGAGTGTGATATGAGGTTTGATCATATGAGTAACTTGGTTGTTTCCGCGTTGGGAATGTAGCCGAAGTCGTCAAAACCATGACACGACGAAAAATGTCCTCGGAGGAGTCAGTCAGATGTTTTTGAAGCTGGTGCAACGACGAGGTCGGTGTAGCGTGATTGCGGTGCAACAAGACCGCCGCGGCGGACGAGTCTGAGGAGCGACGAAGATGGCGCGTAGAGCGTCTGAGTGATCATGTAACTTGTTGAAGTAGTGGATCCGACTGCAGTCGTTGAAGTGAAGGATCCCACTGGTGATGAAGTACTAGACCACTCAGGAGAGTGCAATTCCGAATGAGCTGCAGCCCCCGAGTGCGGCGTAGCCCCCGAGCGTACTACAGGTTTTGACGGTGGACCTTTCTCATGCCCAACATGACGACGAGGTCAATGTCGTTGACACGATGAAGAAGACTCCACGGAGGGGGCAGCTGGATGTGTCCAAAGTCAACAGAGCGACGGGTCGGTGTTGCGGTGCGTTAGGATCAGTGCGGTGACCGAGTCCGAGTAGCAATGAAGTTGGCGCACAGAGGCGCCGAGTGATCGTGTAAGCTGTGTATGAAAATAGGTCAAGCCAACGTAATAATTTCTCGAGGTAATTTGATGTGTGCTGAAATGATTTGTGTAAATAAAACCCATAGACACCCGCTGGGTGTGCAAGGGGCTTGCTGGTTCGAAACCAGCAAGAGTCAAAAAGAGCGAAGGATCCAATCGAATTTGTCGAAGTGAAGGATCCGACTGAACTCATTGGAGTATTGGACCCAAATGAGGCGGAAGTGCAGTGTTCCGACATGAAAATAAACAACCGAGCGTAGAGGTACACTCGGTGGCGTGGCCTCCGAGTGAACGTCATGTGTGGATTACTAGACGCTCGGGAACACGAAAATAGCGATTTAATAGCATGTAGTGCAGTGTATGAAGAATGACTTAGCTGTCTAACGGCGCGCGAGTGGCCGAGTGGTGAGGACGTGTCCAACCGAGCGTCGATGCGCAGGGCGGCCGAGTGGTGAGGACGTGTCCAACCGAATGGCGACAAGCGGGGCAGCCGAGTGGTGAGGACGTGCCTAACCGAGTGGCGATGCGCAGGGCGACGGAGTGGTGAAGATGTGTCTCACCGAGTGGCAGTGCGCAGGGCGGCCGAGTGGTGAGGATGTGTCTCACCGAGTGGCGACGTGCAGGGTGGCCGAGTGGTGAAGATGTGTCTCACCGAGTGGCGACGCGCAGGGCGGCCGAGTGGTGAAGATGTGTCTCACCGAGTGGCGATGCACGGGGCGGCCGAGTGGCGACGCCCGGGGCGGCCGAGTGATGAAGACGCGTCCAGCTGAGCGATGGTGCGCGGGCGGCTGCGTGATGAAGACGCGTACAGCTGAGCGACGGCGCGTGGGGCGGCCGAGTGGTGAGGACATGTCCCACCGAGTGGCGATGCGCGGGGCGGCCGAGTGGTGAGGACGCGTCCAGCTAAGTGGCGACGCACGGGGCGGCCAAGTGGTGAGGACGTGCCTAACCGACTGGCGACACGCAGGGCGACTGAGTGGTGAAGATGTGTCTCACCGAGTGGCGACGCGCAAGGCGGCCGAGTGGTGAGGATGTGTCTCACCGAGTGGCGACGCGCAGGGCGGCCGAGTGGTGAAGATGTGTCTCACCGAGTGGCGACGCGCAGGGCGGCCGAGTGGTGAGGACGTGTCCAGCTGAGTGGCGACGCACTGGGCGGCCGAGTGATGAAGACGCGTCCAGCTGAGCGATGGTGCGCAGGCGGCTGCGTGATGAAGACGCGTATAGCTGAGCGTCGGCGCGCGGGGCGGCCGAGTGGTGAGGATGTGTCCCACCGAGTGGCGATGCGCTGGGCGGCCGAGTGGTGAGGACGTGTCCAGCTGAGTGGTGACGCGTAGGGCGACTGAGTGTTGAAGATGCGTCCAGCTGAGCAACGGCACGCGGGGCGGCCGAGTGGTGAAGACATGTCCAGCTGAGAGACGGCGCGCGGGCGGCCAAGTGATGTGGACGTGTCTAACCGAGTGGCGACGCACGGGGCGGCCGAGTGGTGGAGACGTGCCCGACCGAGCGGCGACACGCGGGGCGGCCGACTGGTGGAGACGTTCCAACGGAGTGGCGACGCGCAGGGCGACCAAGTGGTGAAGATGTGTCTCACCGAGTGGCAACGCGCAAGGCGGCCGAGTCGAGCATGTCGTTGAGGAGGCATCCGACCGAGTGGGAACACACGAATGATCGAGTGCCTGCACGTTAGTCGTCTGAATGCACATTTCATCTGAGTTAACCTGCATATCAGTAGTTCGAGTGCGAACTTTATCAGAATAAACATGGACGTTTAGTTATACGAATATAAAAAACTTATCTGCATGTCATCGTGTTAGTCGCTCGAACAAAACGTCCTTCCGACTGAACTGCTGTCCGGGGACCATGACGGGACGAGTGACCCTGCAGGTTAGTAGCAAGTATAGCCACGAATATTTTTTGCTGGACTAAAGTGTCCCTGCACGGATGCTATTTTGCAAGGATTAAAGACCAGGGATGGTTATGCATGCATGCACAATTAACTGGCGTAGGAACAGCGGAAGTTTTGGCTGCAGTAATTAATTGCTTAATGAGCAGTTTAATGAGTTGCAGCAATTAACCGCTTAATGAGCTGCGGTAATTAACCGCTTAATTAGGCGATTAAATTAACGAAGGATTATGAGGCGCTCGTTATGCACTCGGGATAGCGGGCTACGTACCCTTCGATGTAGATGACGCAGATGAAGGAGACGCAGGTGGCCGGGTAGCGTGTGCTGTTGGCGATGTAAGTGAGGGCCCGCGAGCGCATCACGGGGCGGCAAGCGTGGCACATGGCCAGCGAGCGCAGCACTGGGCCGGCGAGTGTGTCGTGGGGCGGCAAGCGTGCACGACGCTGGGGCGGCGAGTGCGGCAGAGCATTTCACCGCTCCGGGAGTCAGACAGGGTCGATCTCTTCGCCCCTTCATCCGCACATGCGGCGACCATGCGTGGAAGAGCGGCGACGACGTTCACATACGAGGCCGAAGACGACCCTGTTCTTGGCAAAGGCGAGAGGCATCACAAGTAAAATAGGGAATAGATGTAAGAATGGATACAAACCGTCCGCATCATGGTTCGATAGACGCCATGCCCCACGGTGGGTGCCAACTATCGTGGGAACGATTCCGACAATAGAGAGGAGTAGGGTAAAGGAGCATGATCTATCGAGATGCGAACGGGTGACACGAGTGATTTTAGCGAGTTCGGGCCTCTCGCGGTGGAGATAACAGCCCTACGTCTCGTGCTCCGGAGAGTCTTTGTTTTATCTGAGTATGAATCCGGAGATTACAATGTGTGAGAGAGGGGAGAACGGATCTCCATGCCTGAGCTAAGTCCTGAGACTAATGGCGAGAGAGCCATGGGAGAAGAAGCTAGGGCCTGTCCCTAGTATAGTGGTGGGGGGTGGCTTATATAGAGTGCGCCACCCCCTCACCTCTTATGTTACAAGGTGGACCATCAATGCCATAATATCTGCCCACTACGAAACCGCCATGCTGACTATTGGTCTTCGTATGTCCGAGTGAAATTAGGTACTCCGAATGGAATGAGTTTGTCGAGTAGAGTGCTATGCTCCGAGTGGTTGTTGCCGTCCGAGTGACTTTCAAGTTGCGGTACATCTAAACGGCGATCTGGCCCAGGGGCCCAGTACAAAGTGTACGGTGTCCATGGGTAGGGTCTTTAGGTCAGGACTGTTACCCTACCCCCAATACATGTCCTCGTCAGTCACCGGAAGGGTTTCGGTGAATATCGGGTAATACCGGGTATTACTGATAATTAATATATAGGTGGAAAATGTTTCCAGGGATATTAAATTATATATAAAATGGTCTGAAAGTATTTAGGACAATATTATATTTAATTTAATATCAACGGGCCTAAAAAGGACAAGAGGTGGAAAGCAACTTGGGCCACAAGGGCCCAAGTGGGGAGAGGCGCCCCTTCCCAAAGTAAGGAGGCCGAATAGGAGTGGGGGAGGGGTCCAACTCCTCCTCCCCTTGGCTGGACGCCCCAAGGAGGGTTTCCCTCCTTGGTGGCTGCCCTCTCCCTCCCCTCTAACCTATATATACTTGAGGTATTGGCCAGAATTGAACACACAAGTTTGGAGCCTCCTCTAGTTCATCTAGCTTTAGTTCTAGTTGGTCCTAGTTGACTAATTAGAGCTAGGTCTAGCCTCCTCTAATCCTCATAATTAGAAGCCCAGTGTGGTTCTAATCTCCTCCCTCTAATTCTCCGGCGACGATTAGCTCTGGACGGCGAAGCGCTACCAGATCGTGAAGACCGTACGCTTGCAACCAAGTAGAGAGGCCGTGCTTTTGGTCTTCCGTTCGAGGGATCGTTCGAGGGCGGTTCGCGGGATCGTCATCGATGTTCGACGGACTCCAAGTATGATCTACACCGACTTGTCTCCTTCCACTGCACTCCGGTGTCGGTAACGATCGTTGATCCAAACATGCATCTTCATATTGTTCCTGGGTGATTGTAGGGCAAAAAAATTTGTTGTCTGCTACATTTCTCAACTATTATTTTTATTGTGCCGGGGCTTCCCGTTCCCATCTCGGACTTCTGAGGTGCCTGGGTCGTCGGGGTGGTCGCTTCTATGAGCCAACCAGCTGTCTTCGCCCGCACAGAAACGGGTCATCAATGAAGTAAGAGCCGCCATTGTTCTCGGCTTATCCTGTCCGAGCTATCGCGCCAGCCACTCAACACGGATGCTATGTTGGAAAGCGCACCTCTGCATCAGGACAGTCGACAATTTGGTTCTTTTTAGTTAAGAACCGGTTCCAGAACTTCCTGGCAGACTCGCCGGGTTGCTGGATAATGTGGCTGAGGTCGTCGGCATCCGGAGGCCGAACGTACGTGCCTTGGAAGGTTGCTCGAAAAGTATCCTCGAGCCCCTCCCAGCTTCCAATAGAGTTTTCTGGCAAGCTATTAAGCCAATGCCGTGCTGGCCCTTGAAGCTTCAGCAGTAGATACTTGATGGCGTGGAGATCATCTCCTCTAGCCATATGAATGTGGAGAAGGAAATCTTCGATCCACACAGCCGGGTCAGTAGTTCCGTCGTACTATTCTATGTTTACGAGTTTAAACCCCTCTGGGAACTGGTGCTGCATGACCTCGTCTGTGAAACACAGCGGGTGTGCGGCTCCTCTGACCTGGGCTGCATTTTGCCGAACCTCGTTTGACATCTGAGTATTCGTGTTCTCTCGAGCTCTATTATGCCTGTTGAGCCAAGCCTGATATCCGTCCTGTCCAGCAGGCGCGTACCCTCTGGACCCGTATATAGATCGAGTTGGGGCAGGGTTTGCTGATAACTTCCTCCGCAAATCGTATGGATCATTGGGCTGGACCGGCTCCTTGCCTGCACGGCAGGGAACTGCGGGAGGACTTCTAGGTCTATCAGTCGTCCTATCCCGTCCTCGAGGGGGACGGTCAGGTTGGTTGTGCTTGAAGGGCACTTCTTCGGCGGCTTCGTCGTCAAACGCAGGAAGAAAACGCCGCTGTGGGTAACTCCTGTTCGGATCCGCGTGCCGTAACTCAAAGTCTTGCTTGGCTGCGAGGACAGCCACAAACTTGTCATTGAGGGTATTCTGATCAGCTTGAAGCTGCTGCTAATTTTTTTTCATGCTTCGGGCGGTCGCGATAAGCCGTCGCCGAAACCTTTCTTGCTCAAGAGGGTCCTCGGGGATGATAAAATCCTCGGGTCCGAGGCTGACCTCTTCCTCGGATTCGGGGAGGTAGTTACTATCCTCGGAGTCTTCGGGGTCTTCGGGATCCTCCGGGTCCTCGGGGTCCTCAGGGTCATCTGGGATCCCCGTAGCGCCGTGGTGCTGCCTAATAGTGGCATCGTCCCCGTTGCCCTCGTCCACGTTATCCGGAGTGGCGTCGTCCCCGGTGCCATTGGCGTTGGTATTATTGTTACTCCCCCTGCCTCTTCCCTTCCCTGTGGATCGCTTTCGTCGGCGCTTGGGAGGCTCGTTTCCTAGATCCTCACCATCCTCCTTGGGGGTATCGACCATATAAACATCATAGGTAGAGGTGGCAGCCTATCTACCCTATTGGAGGTGGCCAGGGGGGTTGTAGTGTACGACAGATCGTCGATATCTTCTTCCATGTAGTCTGCCTCCTCAGAGGCGTAGTCAAGTACGTCGGTTAAATCTTCGACAGTAGCGACTAGGTGGGTGGCGGGTGGGATGTAAATTTCCCTATCATCGGCTTTACACCCGATTTGGTCGTAGACCGAGGATTGCTCGTCCGAGATCCCTAGGTTTTGGATCCGTTCTAGCATCTCGTTCAAGTGCGAGAGATCTGTCGGGTCCATTACCTGACTGTAAGCCGGACTAACTTGAAGTATGCTCGACGGAGTTGACATCCTGGCTTCTGAGCAGGGTTCAGCCTGAACGAGGTCCTGGCCTGACGAAGGAGTGATCGGATCCGAGCTCGAAGCTGGTTCCGGAGTGCGATTCGACTCGAGGTCAAGATCCGGTGGGCTGGTGATTAGATCCGCACTTGAGGAGGGGTCTGATGGGGGGTCCAGCCCGAGGTCCGGATCGGGGGTTGGTTCCGGGGTTAACGCCATGGTGCCTGAGGTGTTCTCCAGCCGATCTAGCCTCCAGCCAGAGAGGGCGAGGTCACCTCGGGAGTGAGCAGTGTATTCCAGGCTCCCGAACGTGATGACTTGGTTCAATACGAAGCTTTCGACATGGTCAAGACGGCCGGTCGAATTGGCATGAAGGACAATGCTGCCGAACGCAAAAAGCTGGTCGGGGACGAAGATGTAACCGCAGCCGATGCTGCTGTTGATGTTTAGACGGGCCATCGATCCTTGGTGACCACACAGCGGAACTCTCAATGAAAGCACCAATGTCGGTACAAAAACCGGCAGACCTCGGGTATGGGGTCCCGAGCTGTGGATCTGGAGTCGATGGGTAACAAGAGACGAAGGAGACGATGTTTACCCAGGTTTGGGCCCTCTCTAAGAGGTAATACGCTACGTCCTGCTTTGATTATATTGATATGATGGAGTACAGAGTACAATGGATCTACCTCAAGATCATATGAGTTCGGGCTAAACCCTAAGGATTGTCATTGTGTCTCTATGGACTAAACCCCTTGGCTTATATAGGCACTGGGGGTATCTAGGTTTACACATAAGGTCAGTTACCAGCTAGGGATCAACATGCCAATGACAAGAACTATCCTTGAAGTATATGCCAAGTCGTCGGTGGTTTCCATCTTGCTCACGACGAGGTTATGTCTCCGGCTGTCCTTCAGGAGATGGCTTGATGGGCCACTAGTTTGACCCGCAGGCAATGGTCCGTATGGTTTGGCACCCCCTAGTCTGGGACACCCTCACCCCCGGCAAGCTCCACCCCACGCGAGCTCGAGGGCAGCCACCGGTGACCGTGCAGTGGACGAGCAGCAGTAGCCACCGGCGGCATTTTGTTTTCCTGCTACATAGGTTTGCCGATTGCAACACTTGGCAAACAACCTGCGACACATGGCATGAACATCAATGCACCATTCCGTCTGCATCGTCTGTTTGCTGAGTACCGCCGTGCTGGAGCACTGCCTGATGAAGACCACCACTCGAGCACACATCTCCTTCTCCATCCCACCGCATCCTGCCAACACCTCCACAAGCAAGCTGCCCCCAGATCAGGACCTCCCCTCCACCGCCGCAGTCGCACGGGCTTTGCCCGGTGACGCACCAAAGCGGCGGGGAGAAGGGAAGTAGATGGGTGGTGGCTATGGTTACTGTCGCCTGGGTCGACCTCTCTCCACCGAGCCCATGGCTATTCGCCAGGGGTGGAGCTACAGGGTGGACAGGGTGGGCCGCGGCCCATCCTCGGATTTTGGATCAGCCTATAAATAGGAGATTAGAAGATGGGTCGGCCCCTATAAAAAGAAAAGAAAAGGAGATGGGCTGGAGGAAAAATAAAACACAGCCCAGCAAGCACCGCCTACTCGTCCCCGTCATTCCGCACAGCTCCCATCCCCAATTCCTCTCTTATGTCTGCGCGTGCTGACTGAGCCATTGTCCCGATCACTACTAGAACTCGCCGCCTTGATGGACGCCCAGGAGGCCAGGAGTCGCCCGAGGCCCACCCCTCCCACCCGGCACCACCCCGCCCATCAGCCCAGTCTGGACGCATTCGGCCCCGGGCAGGCCAGCGGTGTGCAGGTGTCAGGCGTGGTGCACCCGCCAGTGACTAGCCAGCCCGATTAGTCCGGACTCCGGTGGTACGTTGTCTGTTAACCTCACTCCGCACTCCTCATTACCCATTACCCAATCTCTGATTGATTCATTACTCGTTAGGGTTTGCTACTTTGCTGGCTGTATCCAAGGTCGAATTATGATTCATAGAATGTAAAGTAATTCTTGTAGAATTGTTGAACAATGAATAGGGCCTAGGACATTGCTTATCTTTTATGAATTATAATCAGTTAAGATTGTTCAAACAAAGAGGCATATAATTCATAATTTTGTGTACTTGTTCCCAAAATTGGGATTACTTCTACCGGTGGCGATGAAAAATGTTAAGAGAACATTTTGTTCCATGAGTTTAGTCAAGAGTATGGTTGAGTCGTTGACATGTCATATTTGTTGTAAAAAAATTACAGTGGACCTGTGATGCCCCCATTCATAATCGTGCACTAATCATACACGCAGCATGCTCGATCACAAACAGTGGCTCCACTGTAGTATCACAACACAACTCTACGACAGAAATTAAACATAAACCTTTATATTACAAACTGGGGTCACGAAAACCCATTAATACATCATAGCAGAAAGCAAATTAGGTCTGGGTACAGACAAGTTTAACAAGTTTGCCTTAAGAAGGCTGAAACATAACAACAACCCTAAACCCAAAAGGCGAAGGCCTCCTGCCTGGGACCTCCGAACTACACGTCGGCGTCGAGCTTCACGTAGTAACCAACCTTGGGATCACCTGCATCCACGGTGCTACCCTCTGTTTGCAGCAACCTGGTTGAACGAAAAGAATAGCAAAGCAATAGTGAGTACTCATCCAAAGTACTCGCAAGAGTTATATCAGATCTATACTAAATATGCATCGGTATCAAAGGAATGAGGCTATATCTTTGGACTAAACTGCAGAAATGGTAGAATAGAGGGGAGAAGCTCAATGTAGCTAAGACTACCCGCATCTTGCAGCAATAGAAGAGAGGACCGTAAATGATACCAAGTATACATACATCAACACCATACCCTGAGGTCCTTCCTCGACTCCCTGCAAGAAAGCGATTACCGGGCATTACTATCTATTATCTTGGTGACTTTTATTAAGTATCTGGTTTAAGATGCAAGAGGTCGGGATATGTCTCCAAGCCGTCCGTTACCGTGGACGCGGCTATTCGAATAGTTAAACTTCCCTGCAGGGGTGCACCACATTACCCGACACGCTCGATTACCTCTGGCCAGACACACTTTTCTGGGTAATGCCCGGCCTCGGATGATCAACACACTGAAGTCTTACTTCATCTCTCCAGAGAGGTCACCCGCTGGTCTACATCCTAAGCATGAAAGGTCTCTTTGGCCGCTCACCCTAAGCGCTCCAGCATGTTGCGAGGACCGCCGGGACCAAGCCCACCTCTACCTCGGCAGCAGGTAGTATCCGCTCACCCGGGCGCGCGCCGCATCTCTGAACTGTGACATCTGGCTAGCTTTCGGTAAGAAACTGACGACACCGAGGGCCCCATAAACCATTATCCCGCGTGGCGGTTAGTGCATATATGCCAGTGGCAGTGTCGGATCAAATACCTTGAACTTGTTAGCGTGTTATTGTTAAGTACACGCGGACAGCGGATAGGTCCCAGGCTCACCTCATTCGGAGGGTATCTACCTGCCCTGTCATTCCGCCACAGTGAATCTCTCACGGGGGCTCTCGGGACCCAGGCCCACCTCATCCTGGATGGTATGCGCCTGCCCAGCCGACCGGACTTATAACATAAACATGTATAGTACAACATTATAAATTATATCATGTAGGAGAAATGCCCTAGAGGCAATAATAAATGTTATTATTATCTCCATGTTCATAATTATGTTTATATTCCGTGCTATAACTGTTACGGTTCTCGAGTCTACAATAACCATGAGGCTCGGAGGAAAACTCATATGCACGTGTGGAATAATAAACGGTAAAATGTATTCCTAGTCTGGCCTCTAAGACTAGCTAAAGTATTGCATGATGATCACGTTTTCCTGATCATGGGCATGTCTATGCCAGCAACTTTTGAGGGCACAATGTTAGGAGAACACTTGTGTTGAATCGACCCGATTGATGTTATGCTATGAGATACATTCGTCACAAGTTAATGGTTAATAACACAGAGAAAGTTAACGTTTGCATAATTCCTCAGACCATGAGAGTGTCGAGTTCCTTCGTACTTGCTTCATGAACTTTGGGGTTTGTTAAATATCATCTGTAACAGGGTGGCTATTACGGCGGCTTACGGGTTCACGGGAAGGTATGACAAGGAACTTGATAGCTCAAGATTGGGATTTGCTCCTCCGAAGATGGAGAGATATTCTAAGGGCCCTCTCGGTGTTATGGTATCCATCATCGTCTGGCCAGACACAATGTGATTTGATCACAGGGATGCCGGAACGCGGTAACGAGAGAAGAGAACAAAACCGGTAACGAGGTAACTGGCATAGTGGACAAAACAACAGGAAATATTCATTCGTGTGGGTATAGGGATCAATATGGATGTCCACGGTTCCGCTATTGATCATTGATCGGAAAGTGTTCCGGTCATGTCTATACTTCACCAAACCTACAGGGTCACACGCTTAAGGGTCATCTATCTGCTGAATACTAGATAGGAAGTCTGAGAGAAAGTCACCAAAAAAGTTTCGGAGACAACGAAAAAGTTCCGGAGAGAACACCGGAAAAGTTTCAGTGAAACCGAAAAGTTGTTTCGGAGTAAACAATTGAGCCAAAAAGGTTTCGGTATGTGCCTGGAACTTTTTGGAGGATGCCAGAATTGTTCTGGGACCTTCTGGAATTTTTTCGGAGAAAAAAACCAAAAATGTTTCGGAGCAGCCGGAAATGTCTTGGTTGCTTTTCGCTGATGAAAATCATTGATCCGGAAATGTTTCGGAACGCGTCCAGAATTATTTTAGGGGCTACTTGAAATGTTCTAGACCTACAGAAATATTTTCGGATTTAACGGTCACGGAAAAATGTTTTCATGAATAGTGAAAAGCACTTTTTGGTTGCTTCTTGGAGAAGCCACCTTGAGGGCATTTTGGTATTTTCCCCTATTGGCTTCTTGGAGAAGCCACCTTGAGGGCATTTTGGTATTTCCAAGTGTCCTCTACCCCTAGGGCTTGGCCTATAAATAGAGGTGGAGAGGTGCTCTCCATACTCACTCAAATCTCTCATACAAATGCCATGCATGATCTGGCTTTCCCTCTCCCTCCCATGAAATAGTTTCGTAGAGCCGAAAGGCTATCTGAGTTCCTGTGGGAACTAGTTCTGGGCGGCGAAGCCCTGCCGGATAGCTGACACCGTATGTGTGCAACCCCGTAGAGAGGTCGTAGGTTCGATCTTTTGCCCGAGGGGCTGTTCGAGGGTCCTCCCAAAGGGATGTCCGAGATACTGTCCGAGTTCGAGGGTCCTCCCGATGGGCTGTCCGGGATACCGTCTAAGGGACTGTCCGACTGCCTCTCGATGGGCTGTCCAAGGGACTATCTGAGGAGCAGACGAGGGAGAACATCCCCGCCGTTGGGAGGTTGTAAATCCTAGCTGCGGGGATCTGCACCGCCGATCTTCATCGACTCTACTTCCACTGCGCTACGAGTCAGTAATGATCAGATCAAAAACCTTGTATGCATCTCCATAGTGATCCTGGGCGTGTTCGTAGTGTGGAAATTTTTTGTTTTCTGTCGTGTTCCCCTATAGTGGCATCAAGAGCCGTGCTATGCGTAGATGCAGGTTACGATCTAGAATACATGAGATGTATGGGTGTTGCAGAATATAATTTTATAGTAGATGAGTTCTATTACTGAAAATTATTTGTGCAGGTAGCAGATGAAATCTGTTACCCGATGTTTCTGTTGCTTCCCTTGAATTTGCGTAGTCCTGATCTTGATGGCATGGTAGAATCTCACAAAGTTCTGGCAATCCTCGATCCTTCTATGCTGCTCCTGAGTATGCTAGTTGACAGATCAACGAAGTGCTTCAGTGTCTTTGGGTTCTACCATAGTTAAAGAAAGATGGATGTTTCACAGACTAAAAGGGCAATGCAGATATGATCTGCACAGGGTTCTTGCGTATGACGAAGTTTAGTATGGGGCTCGAGATTTTATTATCTCGTGTTTCATACGCCCCGCAAAGTTAATCTAGCGACTTGAATAATCATACTTGATGATGAACGTTGGTTGCTGCGGTTTAAGTCAAAACCTTAGAAGCCACGTAAAATAAAATTTTGCTTAAACCGATTAGAGGCGTCTAACTTGGTTTTGCAGGATGACATGAGATGTGCATGAGATGTGGTATAGTCTTCGTCATATTTCATTTGATTATGTATGAGATGACTATATGATGTAAATTAATTAACATGACCTATGTGTCATGATTCGGCATGATGGCTGGAGCCATATGATTGTCACATAAAATGACCTGCGTGTCAACCTTGTTGTAATGCATCATTTTATTAGCTATAGAGATAGCAGTATTATTTATTGCATCAACACGGAGGTGACAAGCTCTGCGAAGGTGGAGACCGACGCAAAAGCCGAAGACGGAGAAAAAGCAGGAAACAGGCCTTGGCAGAAAAGTTCTGCCACGGCAGTAGTTTTCGAAACTGCTGCCATGGCAACATTTTTTGGATTTTCGCGAAGACGATGAATCCTTCTCCGAAAGAAGGGGCTATACCATATCATGCTATTATGAATTGCCTGAGATGTTTACCCCTTATGTTGCACCCTTTTGATTGCGCGGTAGTCGCTTTTTATTAGGGTGCTCTCTCACTTAAAATATCCAGTAGTTAATGTTCTCCCAAGTGTAGCACCGTCACGGCACCTATCTCTTCGGGGTATCACATGATCTCCATGGGTACGAACGATTAGAGAAGTGTGAGGCGGGTGAGTTGAGACCTCGCAGCGAGATCACTTGGTTGTCTTGACATTCCGGAGGATCGTCCTGAGCTCGGAACACGCCCATCGAAAGATGAACAAGAGTCACATAGATATGTGATTAGCAATGGCGAACAATTGATACGTGGGTCTTGTATCACTCACAATCAATTATGAGAGATATTGATTTGAGTGGGAGCGCATTTTAGAATTAACTTGTTTAATTTTCTATGCAATTAATTATGAACATAGTCTTAGTGTCATTTGCATAAAAGTTATAGACTAATGGCTTGCGTTTCCACCTTCCCTATTAAAATTGCATAGCTGTTATTTATCTGGTTAAAACTTTAAGATTGGTAACGTAATGTGAGGATTGTCCACAAGAGTTCCGAGAAGGACTTTGTCCTATCGCATGCTTTCGGTATTCTCCCGCTAATGCTACAGATGATGTGACTCTCGTCCTTCGATCCAAAAGCTAGAATTCCGTTACGGTCAAGTGCTATATGTTTGCTTCCATGAGACTCGAACTTCAAAAGTTTTGGATAGTTATGTGATGTTCATGGAACTGAAAATTAGTTTCAGATACAAACAAAGGCTAAAAGATATGAGATATCCAAAGCAATGTTTGTTTGCAAAGTATTAGTGAAGTGTTTACAATGCATTAGACTGATAAGAGAGGGATCCAGAAGAACGCCTGACATGTGATGAAGGTGAATAAAACAACTTAAATAGAAAGGAAATGTCCAAAGGGTGGGCTGACGCCACTCTTAAAGTTGGGTGCTTCTTCTGAGAGTAGGAGAAATATTGGAAGTAAAACTGTTAGAAGTATAAAGGCAAAAATAGAGAAGACTGGAATATCCAGCTCATGTATGAATGTCATACAAGTTATAGATGTATAGAAGGCTGGTCAAAGAAATAGTTCTTGGGAATTGTGATTAAACTGTTAGTCACTGATTCTTCGGTATTGTGATTAAAAATTGATCACGGGAATACCCGTTCGATTGCATTCTGTTGCAACTCGATGCAAGAACTACTATGGCCTAAAAGACTAGCCAGAAATGAGGTTTAGACCATATAAACATCATTGGTAGAGGTGGCAGCCCATCTACCCGTATTGGAGGTGGCCAGGGGGGTTGTAGTGTACGACAGATCGTCGATATCTTCTTCCATGTCGTCTGCCTCCTCAGAGGCGTAGTCAAGTACGTCGGTTAAATCTTCGACAGTAGCGACTAGGTGGGTGGCGGGTGGGATGTAAATTTCCCTATCATCGGCTTTACACCCGATTTGGTCGTAGACCGAGGATTGCTTGTCCGAGATCCCCAGGTTTTGGATCCGTTCTAGCATCTCGTTCAAGTGCGACAGATCTGTCGGGTCCATTACCTGACTGTAAGCCGGACTAACTTGAAGTATGCTCGACGGAGTTGACATCCTGGCTTCTGAGCAGGGGTCAGCCTGAACGAGGTCCTGGCCTGACGAAGGAGTGATCGGATCCGAGCTCGAAGCTGGTTCCGGAGTGCGATTCGACTCGAGGTCAAGATCCGGTGGGCTGGTGATTAGATCCGCACTTGAGGAGGGGTCTGATGGGGGGTCCAGCCCAAGGTCCAGATCGGGGGTTGGTTCCGGGGTTAACGCCATGGTGCCTGAGGTGTTCTCCAGCCGATCTGGCCTCTAGCCAGAGAGGGCGAGGTCACCTCGGGAGTCAGCAGTGTATTCCAGGCTCCCGAACGTGATGACTTGGTTCAGGACGAAGCTTTCGACATGGTCAAGACGGCCGGTCGAATTGGCATGAAGGACAATGCTGCCGAACGCAAAAAGCTGGTCGGGGACGAAGATGTAACCGCAGCCGATGCTGCTATTGATGTTTAGACGGGCCATCGATCCTTGGTGACCACACAGCGGAACTCTCAATGAAAGCACCAATGTCGGTACAAAAACCGGCAGACCTCGGGTATGGGGTCCCAAGCTGTGGATCTGGAGTCGATGGGTAACAGGAGACGAAGGAGACGATGTTTACCCAGGTTTGGGCCCTCTCTAAGAGGTAATACGCTACGTCCTGCTTTGATTATATTGATATGATGGAGTACAGAGTACAATGGATCTACCTCAAGATCATATGAGTTCGGGCTAAACCCTAAGGATTGTGATTGTGTCTCTATGGACTAAACCCCTTGGCTTATATAGGCACCGGGGGTATCTAGGTTTACACATAAGGTTGGTTACCAGCTAGGGATCAACATGCCAATGACAAGAACTATCCTTGAAGTATATGCCAAGTCTTCTGTGGTTTCCATCTTGCTCACGACGAGGTTATGTCTCCGGCTGTCCTTCAGGAGATGGCTTGATGGGCCACTAGTTTGACCCGCAGGCAATGGGCCATATGGTTTGGCACCCCCTAGTCCGGGACACCCTCACCCCCGGCAAGCTCCACCCCACGCGAGCTCGAGGGCAGCCACCGGTGACCGTGCAGTGGACGAGCAGCAGTAGCCACCGGCGGCATTTTGTTTTCCTGCTACATAGGTTTGCCGAGTGCAACACTTGGCAAACAACCTGTGACACATGGCATGAACATCAATGCACCATTCCGTCTGCATCGTCTGTTTGCTGAGTACCGCCGCGCTGGAGCACTGCCTGACGAAGACCACCACTCGAGCACACATCTCCTTCTCCATCCCACCGCATCCCGCCAACACCTCCACAAGCAAGCTGCCCCCAGATCAGGACCTCCCCTCCACCGCCGCAGTCGCACGGGCTTTGCCCGGTGACGCACCAAAGCGGCGGGGAGAAAGGAAGTAGATGGGTGGTGGCTATGGTTACTGTCGCCTGGGTAGACCTCTCTCCACCGAGCCCATGGCTATTCGCCAGGGGTGGAGCTACAGGGTGGACAGGGTGGGCCGCGGCCCATCCTCGGATTTTGGATCAGCCTGTAAATAGGAGATTAGAAGATGGGTCGGCCCCTATAAAAAGAAACGAAAAGGAGATGGGCTGGAGGAAAAACAAAACACAGCCCAGCAAGCACCACCTACTCGTCCCCGTCATTCCGCATAGCTCCCATCCCCAATTCCTCTCTTACGTCTGCGCGTGCTGACTGAGCCATTGTCCCGATCACTACTAGAACTCGCCGCCTTGATGGACGCCCAGGAGGCCAGGAGTCGCCCGAGGCCCACCCCTCCCACCCGGCACCACCCCGCCCATCAGCCCAGTCTGGACGCATTCGGCCCCGGGCAGGCCAGCGGTGTGCAGGTGTCAGGCGTGGTGCACCCGCCAGTGACTAGCCAGCCCGATTTGTCCGGACTCCGGTGGTACATTGTCTGTGAACCTCACTCCGCACTCCTCATTACCCATTACCCAATCTCTGATTGATTCATTACTCGTTATGGTTTGCTACTTTGCTGGCTGTATCCAAGGTCGAATTATGATTCATAGAATGTAAAGTAATTCTTGTAGAATTGTTGAACAATGAATAGGACCTAGGACATTGCTTATCTTTTATGAATTATAATCAGTTAAGTTGTTCAAACAAAGAGGCATATAATTCATAATTTTGTGTACTTGTTCCCAAAATTGGGATTACTTCTACCGGTGGCGATGAAAAATGTTAAGAGAACATTTTGTTCCATGAGTTTAGTCAAGAGTATGGTTGAGTCGTTGACATGTAATATTTGTTGTAAAAAAATTACAATGGACCTGTGATGCCCCCATTCATAATCGTGCACTAATCATACACGCAGCATGCTCGATCACAAACAGTGGCTCCACTGTAGTATCACAACACAACTCTACGACAGAAATTAAACATAAACCTTTATATTACAAACCGGGGTCACGAAAACACATTAATACATCATAGCAGAAAGCAAATTAGGTCTGGGTACACACAAGTTTAACAAGTTTGCCTTAGGAAGGCTGAAACATAACAACAACCCTAAACCCAAAAGGCCAAGGCCTCCTGCCTGGGACCTCCGAACTACACGTCGGCGTCGAGCTTCACGTAGTAACCAACCTCGGGATCACCTGCATCCACGGTGCTACCCTCTGTTTGCAGCAACCTGGTTGAACGAAAAGAATAGCAAAGCAACAGTGAGTACTCATCCAAAGTACTCGCAAGACTTACATCAGATCTATACTAAATATGCATCGGTATCAAAGGAATGAGGCTATATCTTTGGACTAAACTGCAGAAATGGTAGAATAGAGGGGAGAAGCTCAATGTAGCTAAGACTACCCGCATCTTGCAGCAATAGAAGAGAGGAGCGTAAATGATACCAAGTATACATACATCAACACCATACCCTGAGGTCCTTCCTCGACTCCCTGCGAGAAAGCGATTACCGGGCATTACTATCTATTATCTTGGTGACTATTATTAAGTATCTGGTTTAAGTTGCAAGAGGTCGGGATATGTCTCCAAGCCGTCCGTTACCGTGGACGCGGCTATTCGAATAGTTAAACTTCCCTGCAGGGGTGCACCACATTACCCGACACGCTCGATTACCTCTGGCCAGACACACTTTTCTGGGTAATGCCCGGCCTCGGATGATCAACACACTGAAGTCTTACTTCAGCTCTCTAGAGAGGTCACCCGCCGGTCTACATCCTAAGCATGAAAGGTCTCTTTGGCCGCTCACCCTAAGCGCTCCAGCATGTTGCGAGGACCGCCGGGACCAAGCCCACCTCTGCCTCGGCAGCAGGTAGTATCCGCTCACCCGGGCGCGCGCCGCATCTCTGAACTGTGACATCTGGCTAGCTTTCGGTAAGGAACTGACGACACCGAGGGCCCCATAAACCATTATCCCGCGTGGCGGTTAGTGCGTATATGCCAGTGGCAGTGTCGGATCAAATACCCAGAACTTGTTAGCGTGTTATAGTTAAGTACACGAGGACAGCGGATAGGTCCCAGGCTCACCTCATTCGGAGGGTATCTACCTGCCCTATCATTCCGCCACAGTGAATCTCTCACGGGGGCTCTCGGGACCCAGGCCCACCTCATCCTGGATGGTATGTGCCTGCCCAGCCGACCGGACTTATAACATAAACATGTATAGTACAACATTATAAAGTATATCATGTAGGAGAAATGCCCTAGAGGCAATAATAAATGTTATTATTATCTCCATGTTCATAATTATGTTTATATTCCGTGCTATAACTTGTACGGTTCTCGAGTCTACAATAACCATGAGGCTCGGAGGAAAACTCATATGCACGTGTGGAATAATAAACGGTAAAATGTATTCCTAGTCTGGCCTCTAAGACTAGCTAAAGTATTGCATGATGATCACGTTTTCCTAATCATGGGCATGTCTATGCCAGCAACTTTTGAGGGCACAATGTTAGGAGAACACTTGTGTTGAATCGACCCGATTGATGTTATGCTATGAGATACATTCGTCACAAGTTAATGGTTAATAACACAGAGAAAGTTAACGTTTGCATAATTCCTTAGACCATGAGAGTGTCGAGTTCCTTCGTACTTGCTTCATGAACTTTGGGGTTTGTTAAATATCATCTGTAACAGGGTGGCTATTACGGCGGCTTACGGGTTCACGGGAAGGTATGACAAGGAACTTTATAGCTCAAGATTGGGATTTGCTCCTCCGAAGATGGAGAGATATTCTAAGGGCCCTCTCGGTGTTATGGTATCCATCATCGTCTGGCCAGACACAATGTGATTTGATCACAGGGATGCCGGAACGCGGTAACGAGAGAAGAGAACAAAACCGGTAACGAGGTAACTGGCATAGTGGACAAAACAATAGGAATAGCACACGGCAATTACAGGTTCACTCGAATATTCATTCGTGTGGGTATAGGGATCAATATGGATGTCCACGGTTCCGCTATTGAACATTGATCGGAAAGTGTTCCGGTCATGTCTATACTTCACCAAACCTACAGGGTCACACGCTTAAGGGTCATCTATCTGCTGAATACTAGATAGGAAGTCTGAGAGAAAGTCACCAAAAAAGTTTCGGAGACAACGAAAAAGTTCCGGAGAGAACACCGGAAAAGTTTCAGTGAAACCGAAAAGTTGTTTCGGAGTAAACAATTGAGCCAAAAAGGTTTCGGTATGTGCCTGGAACTTTTTGGAGGGTGCCAGAATTGTTCTGGGACCTTCTGGAATTTTTCCGGAGAAAAAAACCAAAAATGTTTCGTAGCAGCCGGAAATGTCTTGGTTGCTTTTCGCTGATGAAAATCATTGATCCGGAAATGTTTCGGAACGCGTCCAGAATTATTTTAGGGGCTACTTGAAATGTTCTAGACCTACAGAAATATTTTCGGATTTAACGGTCACGGAAAAATGTTCTCATGAATAGTGAAAAGCACTTTTTGGTTGCTTCTTGGAGAAGCCACCTTGAGGGCATTTTGGTATTTTCCCCTATTGGCTTCTTGGAGAAGCCACCTTGAGGGCATTTTGGTATTTCCAAGTGTCCTCTACCCCTAGGGCTTGGCCTATAAATAGAGGTGGAGAGGTGCTCTCCATACTCACTCAAATCTCTCATACAAATGCCATGCATGATCTGGCTTTCCCTCTCCCTCCCATGAAATAGTTTCGTAGAGCCGAAAGGCTGTCTGAGTTCCTGTGGGAACTAGTTTTGGGCGGCGAAGCCCTGCCGGATAGCTGACACCGTATGTGTGCAACCCCGTAGAGAGGTCGTAGGTTCGATCTTTTGCCTGAGGGGCTGTTCGGGGGTCCTCCCAAAGGGATGTCCGAGATACTGTCCGAGTTCGAGGGTCCTCCCGATGGGCTGTCCGGGATACCGTCTAAGGGACTGTCCGACTGCCTCTCGATGGGCTGTCCAAGGGACTATCTGAGGAGCAGACGAGGGAGAACATCCCCGCCGTTGGGAGGTTGTAAATCCTAGCTGCGGGGATCTGCACCGCCGATCTTCATCGACTCTACTTCCACTGCGCTACGAGTCAGTAATGATCAGATCAAAAACCTTGTATGCATCTCCATAGTGATCCTGGGCGTGTTCGTAGTGTGGAAATTTTTTGTTTTCTGTCGTGTTCCCCTATAGTGGCATCAAGAGCCGTGCTATGCGTAGATGCAGGTTACGATCTAGAATACATGAGATGTATGGGTGTTGCAGAATATAATTTTGCAGTAGATGAGTTCTATTACTGAAAATTATTTGTGCAGGTAGCAGATGAAATCTGTTACCCGATGTTTCTGTTGCTTCCCTTGAATTTGCGTAGTCCTGATCTTGACGGCATGGTAGAATCTCACAAAGTTCTGGCAATCCGCGATCCTTCTATGCTGCTCCTGAGTATGCTAGTTGACAGATCAACGAAGTGCTTCAGTGTCTTTGGGTTCTACCATAGTTAAAGAAAGATGGATGTTTCACAGACTAAAAGGGCAATGCAGATATGATCTGCACAGGGTTCTTGCGTATGATGAAGTTCAGTATGGGGCTCGAGATTTTATTATCTCGTGTTTCATACGCCCCGCAAAGTTAATCTAGCGACTTGAATAATCATACTTGATGATGAACGTTGGTTGCTGCGGTTTAAGTCAAAACCTTAGAAGCCACGTAAAATAAAATTTTGCTTAAACCGATTAGAGGCGTCTAACTTGGTTTTGCAGGATGACATGAGATGTGCATGAGATGTGGTATAGTCTTCGTCATATTTCATTTGATTATGTATGAGATGACTATATGATGTAAATTAATTAACATGACCTGCGTGTCATGATTCGGCATGATGGCTGGAGCCATATGATTGTCACATAAAATGACCTGCGTGTCAACCTTGTTGTAATGCATCATTTTATTAGCTATAGAGATAGCAGTATTATTTATTGCATCAACACGGAGGTGACAAGCTCTGCAAAGGTGGAGACCGACGCAAAAGCCGAAGACGGAGAAAAAGCAGGAAACAAGCCTTGGCAGAAAAGTTCTGCCACGGCAGTAGTTTTCGAAACTGCTGCCACGGCAACATTTTTTGGATTTTCGCGAAGACGATGAATCCTTCTCCGAAAGAAGGTGCTATACCATATCATGCTATTATGAATTGCCTGAGATGTTTATCCCTTATGTTGCACCCTTTTGATTGCGCGGTAGTCGCTTTTTATTAGGGTGCTCTCTCACTTAAAATATCCAGTAGTTAATGTTCTCCCAAGTGTAGCACCGTCACGGCACCTATCTCTTCGGGGTATCACATGATCTCCATGGGTACGAACGATTAGAGAAGTGTGAGGCGGGTGAGTTGAGACCTCGCAGCGAGATCACTTGGTTGTCTTGACATTCCGGAGGATCGTCCGGAGCTCGGAACACGCCCATCGAAAGATGAACAAGAGTCACATAGAGATGTGATTGGCAATGGCGAACAATTGATACGTGGGTCTTGTATCACTCACAATCAATTATGAGAGATATTGATTTGAGTGGGAGCGCATTTTAGAAATAACTTGTTTAATTTTCTATGCAATTAATTATGAACATAGTCTTAGTGTGATTTGCATAAAAGTTATAGAATAATGGCTTGCGTTTCCACCTTCCCTATTAAAATTTCATAGCTGTTATTTATCTGGTTAAAACTTTAATATTGGTAACGTAATGTGAGGATTGTCCACAAGAGTGCCGAGAAGGACTTTGTCCTATCGCATGCTTTCGGTATTCTCCCGCTAATGCTACAGATGATGTGACTCTCGTCCTTCGATCCAAAAGCTAGAATTCCGCTACGGTCAAGTGCTATATGTTTGCTTCCATGAGACTCAAACTTCAAAAGTTTGGGATAGTTATGTGATGTTCATGGAACTGAAAATTAGTTTCAGATACAAACAAAGGCTAAAAGATATGAGATATCCAAAGCAATGTTTGTTTGCAAAGTATTAGTGAAGTGTTTACAATGCATTAGACTGATAAGAGAGGGATCCAGAAGAACGCCTGACATGTGATGAAGGTGAATAAAACAACTTAAATAGAAAGGAAATGTCCAAAGGGTGGGCTGACGCCACTCTTAAAGTTGGGTGCTTCTTCTGAGAGTAGGAGAAATATTGGAAGTAAAACTGTTAGAAGTATAAAGGCAAAAATAGAGAAGACTGGAATATCCAGCTCATGTATGAATGTCATACAAGTTATAGATGTATAGAAGGCTGGTCAAAGAAATAGTTCTTGGGAATTGTGATTAAACTGTTAGTCACTTATTCTTCGGTATTGTGATTAAAAATTGATCACGGGAATACCCGTTCGATTGCATTCTGTTTCAACTCGATGCAAGAACTACTATGGCCTAAAAGACTAGCCAGAAATGAGGTTTAGATACGCGCTGGGAACATAGTAAAAGTTACTACACCTTCCATCGGTGTATTACTTCTGTATTTATTTTCATAATTTATTTTAGAGTTTTATTCACTCTAGCCCATTGCATAATGTTTGTTGCAAGAAGGTTGTTCATGAGAGAACAATTGTTCTTCGATGTTATGAATAACATAAGGGTCATGAGAGAACTCTTTCCATGTATGTTATGAATATTGATAATAATATAACACATCCATAACACTGACGCTAAATGTCGCAAGACTAAAAGAATACCAGATATGTGTGGCACTGCATTTGGTCACATTGGAGAAACGCGCATGGAAAAATTCCATAATGATGGATTTTGAAGTCATTTGATTATGAATCATCTGACACTTGCAACTTGCGTCCGAAAAGTGAAATGACTGAAATACCGTTCACAGGCCATAAGGAACGAGCAATGAACTTATTGGTGATCATACATTTTGATGTGTGTAGTCCGATAAATGTTGTTGCTAGCAGTGGATTTGTCTATCTTCAGAAATGACTAAAGTAGATATATGGATATTTACTTGATGAGACATAAGTCTGGATCTTTTGAAATCATTCAAACGGTTTTCGAAATGAAGTAGAAATTATTGTAACAAGAAAATTATGATTCTGCAATTAGATTGCGGAAATGAATATTTGAGTTACAAGTTTAGCGAATGTCTGATGAGTTGTGAAAAGAGTATCATAACTTACACCTCTCGGAACACCACTATGAGTGGAATGTCCGTGAAGATGTAAACAAACCATTTATGACATGGAAAGATCAAAGATGACATAAATCAATTTGCCATTATCCCTTTTAAAGTAATGCTTTAAAAACTGCGGCTTTTACACTGAAAAGAGCGCCATCAGATCTGTTGAAATGACACCATGGTATGGTACGCCCATCCATTTTATGTCTTTTCTTAACATTTGGAATATCGGGCTTGTGTAAAGTATTTTACAAACCTGTTCCAAATCAGACAAGTGCTACTTTGTAGCTTATCCCAAATTATTGGGTATTCCTCTATCACAATACCGAGGCAAAAGGTTTGCCACTAAGAACGGTATGATTTTGAAGAAAATGGTTCTTGCAAAAAGGTGAGTGGGAGGACAGTACAACTCGACGAGATAATAGTATCTTCGTCATCAGGTCAAGGGAAAGAAACCTTGGAAGTAATTCTAGAGTTTCCTACTGCGACTGATACGGAAGCCCCTACATGAGATGTATGGACTTCGGTCGAACTTGCAGCTGAACCATGTAGGCAAAACTTGTGCAAACCTCTCAGGTACGCAAACAAGATATTGTTGTTAGACAACAGTATACCTACGATACACAACGAAGCATTGATGGGCCCTGACTCCAGAATTGGCTAAATACCAATATAATCCGAGATAGTATCCATATAAATGATTCAAGATTAGATCTTGATAAACCCTTCGAAAGACTTAGAGTCTAACGAATATTAATGGAACTATAAACTGATACGGATAAAATTGTTTTATCCATAAAGCTCGACTTGTTGCTTATAACAAATTCAAGGAGTTTACTACAGCGAGATTGTCTCTCCATAGCGATGCTTAAAGTCAGTTCGGGTTAAACTAGCAATTAATACATATTTCAATCATGAGATATGATACATGGATGCCAAAAGGATTTCCAAGAGATGGAAATACAACCTAGGACTTGCATGTGATACAGTCCAAAGTATTTTGTCAATCCAGAGGATGCTAGTGAATGTGCAAACTTCAGAGTTCCAGCAATGGACAAAAGAGGGCAAAATGGAGTTGGAATCTTCGTTTTGATGAAATAGTCAAAAGAGTTTGATTTCATCAGATGGATAACGAAGATGCTTGTGGTTACAAAAAGTAAGTGGGAGCATAATAATATTTCTAAAACCTTGTGTGCTTGACACATTGTTGATTGGAAATAATATAAATTTCTTGACACGAATTAGGACCTCATTGAAAAATAGTTTTTCGATGAAGAACTTGGGCTAGGTAGCCTTGATATTAGGCATAATTATCTACGGAGATAGAATTGCCTAATAGGCTAAGCCAAGAATACATATTGACAAGATGCTAAAATGGTTTAGCCCGAGAATGCTAAGAAGTGTTTCTTGCCGATGTCACATGGAAAGAGTTTTAGCAAGACTCGGTGTCCAAAAACATTGATGAGCAAAATACATGATAGAGATTCCACACACTTTTGTGTTTGGATTAATCATGTATTCCATGGTATGAAAAACAACCAGATATGTCCGGTGCTCCCAAGTAGTTGCGAGTATAGATACCAAAGTGATCAAAGTGCTGATCATGGGACAACAGTGCTGATCGTTGAGTACTAAAGTAGCACTGATGACATGTTTTCTCGCAAGCGGAGATTATGAAGTGCTCGTTGTAAGTAGTTACATCGATACAGTCTTCATCAATGCTCCATGCGATTTTCGATTTAAGTTAAGGGTTTTGTGTAATACACGATATGGTGGCACGGTAAGTTGGAATTGTTCCAAACAAGTTACCGTGGCAAATTCTATAATGAAGGCTAAGTATGTTGACGCTTTAGGAGCGACAAAGAAGATGTTGAATCATATAGTTCATTCATGAACTTAGTATGGTTTCAAGATGGCTTTGGTTAATGGAACACTATTGAAGATAGTTGCTCCATAGCTCAGTCTGAGGAATCTAGGTTTGACCAGTGATTCACATATATACAAAGCCAAGTCCACACAACATATGAATTTTGTTAAAGCGTGAAAACGCAAGGATATGCAAAGATACAGACGGACCTGAAGTTGTCAGATCCGTTGGAAAGGGACTATACCACAAGCGAAGCATATTTTACACCGGTATGCCATAGGTGTAAAGTACATTAGCATTGACTAGATTATTGACTCTAGTGCAAGTGGGAGTCTGTAGGAAAAATGCCCTAGAGGCAATAATAAATGTTATTATTATCTCTATGTTCGTAATTATGTTTATATTCCTTGCTATAATTGTTATGGTTCTCGAGTCTACAATAACCACGAGGCTCGGAGGAAAACTCATATGCACGTGTGGAATAATAAATGGTAAAATGTATTCCTAGTCTGGCCTCTAAGACTAGCTCAAGTATTGCATGATGATCACGTTTTCCTGATCATGGGCAAGTCTATCCCGGCAAATTTTGAGGGCACAATGTTAGGAGAACACTTGTGTTGAATGGACCCGATTGATGTTATGCTATGAGATGCATTCGTCACAAGTTAATGGTTAATAACACAGAGAAAGTTAACGTTTGCATAATTCCATAGACCATGAGAGTGTCGAGTTTCTTCGTACTTGCTTCGTGAACTTTGGGGTTTGCTAAACGACATCTGTAACAGGGTGGCTATTACGGCGGCTTACGGGTTCACGGGAAGGTATGACAAGGGACTAGATAGCTCAAGATTGGGATTTCCTCCTCCGACGATGGAGAGATATTCTTAGGGCCCTCTCAGTGTTACGGTATCCATCATCGTCTGGCCAGACACAATGTGATTTGATCACAGGGATGCCGGAACACGGAAACGAGATAAGAGAACAAAACCGGTAACGAGGTGCCTGGCATAGTGGACAAGTTGTTGATTCATGGGGATGCCGATAAGTCTCACCTCGGGTGTTTGTAACATATCTGAAAGCAACAGGAATAGCACACGGCAACTACAGGTTCACTCGAATATTCATTCGTGTGGGTATAGGGATCAATATGGATGTCCACGATTCCGCTATTGATCATTGATCGGTAAGTGTTCCGGTCATGTCTATACTTCACCGAAACTACAGGGTCACACGCTTAAGGGTTATCTATCTGCTGAATACTAGACAGGGAGTCTGAGAGAAAGTCACTGAAAAAGTTTCGGAGACAACGGAAAAGTTCCGGAGAGAGCACCGGAAAAGTTTCGGTGAAACCGAAAGGTTGTTTCGGAGTACACCATTGAGCCAAAAAGGATTCGGCATGCGCCGGGAACTTTTTGGAGGGTGCCAGAATTGTTCTGGGACCTTTTGGAATTTTTTCGGAGAAAAAAACCGAAAATGTTTCGGAGCAGCCGGAAATGTCTTGGTTGCTTTTCGCTGATGAAAATAAATGATCCCGAAATGTTTCGGAACGCGTCCAGAATTATTTTAGGGGCTACTGGAAATGTTCTGGACCTACAGAAATATTTTTGGATTTAATGGTCGCAGAAAAATATTTTCATGAATAGTGAAAAGCACTTTTTGGTTGCTTCTTGGAGAAGCCACCTTGAGGGCATTTTGGTATTTTCCCTTATTGGCTTCTTGGAGAAGCCACCTTGAGGGCATTTTGGTATTTCCAAGTGTCCTCTACCCCTTGGGCTTGGCCTATAAATAGAGGTGGAGAGGTGCTCTCCATACTCACTCAAATCTCTCATACAAATGTCATGCATGATCTGGCTTTCTCTCTCTCTCCCACGAAATAGTTTCGTAGAGCCGAAAGGCCGTCTGGGTTCCGGTGGGAACTAGTTCTAGGCGGCGAAGCCCTGCCGGATAGCAACTGAATACTGTTGTACGGGATTTCATCCACACCGACTGAATACTGACGGTGCACACTTCGGGATTAAGCGAGAAATTTGCTGTGAACCAGTGTTTCAACAGACTAATGTTCAATTTTTCTGGCTCCGTCAATTGCAACTCTACAAATGCAAACGCTGTCAGATCAACCCCACTCTCGTTTGATCGGACATTACCAGGACCATAGTAAACAACAAATTTGACTGATTCTGACATTTCTCCTGCCATAAAAATTCATATTCCCATCAAACACTAAGTACCACATATCTTTTTATACACTAACCGAAATGTCTACCACATATACATGACTACCACTAAGTAAATAACCGATCTAACAAACTAAACAATCATCATTTAAATTATCCACATTAATTGCAATTATTTCTACACTAATCAAAATGTCAAGCTCATTAAACCTAAAATAAAAATGTACTAAACAGAAATGTGAGGTTGTACCTTTGACGCGTGCTTCTCCGGCGAGCTCCTGTCCTCCGCACTAATCCGAGCATCAACAACCGGCGGCCAGCCACACCGAGCTAGCCGAGCCCAACAAGCAGCCCACGGCCACGCACGAGCACGCCCATGGTCAACCCGCACGTGCACGACCACCACACACGGCTGACCCTGCGAAGCTCCTCCAATGGCCGCCCTGCCTCTCCCCCGCCCCTGCCAAGCTCCACCATGGCCGGGACCAAGCTCCAATGGCTGCCAGACTCCCTCCTCTACCCTCTCCTCCACGCGTGGCTGCCGGCCTCCCTCCTATACCCCATTGCCGGATCAGGTTAAAAGCGGCCGGTTACTAGCTCGATCTGCTGGATTTGATGCCTAAATGGCAGGGAATAGCAAGCACATGACGAGAGAGGAAGAACAGAGAGAGAGAGAGAGAGACGAGAGAATGGCAGCGGGAGGAAGAAGACGCCGAGCGGAGTTATCCCGATTCATTTCGTTCGCTGCAGCAATGAAACCTACTTTTCATTGGCCCAGGCAACGAAACCTACCGGGCCCGTCGGTGGAACCACATTTCGTTGCGGCCCAAAACGAAAACTTAGTTTCGTCCTATCAAACAACGAAACATAAACGTTTCGTCCAACGTTACAACAAAGACTACACTTCGTTGCACACGGCAACGACGGTGTGATATTTGTGCAATTTCTGATTTTTTTTAATCATATTTTCGGAATTTGTTAAAAAATTAGTCATATTTCAAAAAAAAAAAAAACCTCTTCTACAACCAATTGGCATGCATCATACACATAGTCTGAACATATATACAGTGTCGAAAAAGCAAGCGGGATGCCGCAAGGTCCGTGGAGTGTTTCATCCATGAGCATAGCTTCACAGGCGAGGTGGCCATCCCAAGGATATATGAACTGATTGAAGATGAATGGAGAACTCTGAACAAAGCTTGCCTTGAAGACGGCGCATTGCTCCAAGCGCTGAAGCGTATTATCGGGTTGGCCCTTAGCACATCGTTGTTCTCCGGTAATAGGAACGACGTGTACACGGCCAGCACACAACGTTCACAAAACTATTGAGAGCCTCTTTGTCAAGCCTATCTTGTCTCGCTAGCTGGCCACAATAGATGAATAATGAATATTCTTTGTATTTTGTGGGTGTATCTTATCCTACATACATACATAAATTGAACCAGAAATCAAAGTTTGAACAACCGGGCATTATATTTTCTGTATATTTGATTTTTTTTTCTAAAGAGAATTGTAACTAAATATTACCTATGTAATCCACGTACGAATTTCATTCAATATTGCTAGCCACATATACCGTGATTTGTGCGCCATCCAATTTGAAGGAGGGGCAGGGGACAATATATACATTCCATGATCTCTCGTTAAAAAGTTGCACACGAACTTCAAAGTAAAAAGGTGGCTGTGATTACAGGTACAGAAAAGCCGACGAACCCACCTTGAGCCCATCCACATCCTGGCTGTGATTAGCTCCTTTCCTCAGCGCAGAAAGTTACGACCATGCTTACTGGAGCATGTACAGTGCAAATTCTTATGGAGGTGCACTCCGGGTTTACAATTTCTCTCTATTTTACATAACGCACGCATTCTTCACTTACAATTCTTTTTGATTCATTAATCAATGGATGCAGATGTCGGACGAATGCGTGATGATGCTAGCCGAAAAAATGAAGGGAGACGTCCGCCTATTGTTAAAGACATGCAACGACACGACGACGAGGATGTTCTTGGTGGATACACTCCAACATCTGGGAATAGTTCACCACTTCGAGGAGCAGCGCCACGCCACTCAATACATAGCACTCACTAAGGGGCAGTGGTTCCACTGGGCCGGCCCAGTAGCCACTGAAGATTTCTACTGCGTTTTTTGTCAACCTGATTTTTACGTACAGTTTTCTGGGAGCGATTTTTACGTACAGGCAATTAAAAAAAGTTTGAGAATTTAAAAAATGTTCCTGAATTTCAAAAAATGTTCCGGCATTTAAAAAATGAGCATGAACTTAAAAAATGTTCCCAAATTAGGAAAATGTTCAAAATTTAAAAACATTTATGAATTCAAAATATGTTCATGATTTTGAAAAAAATATAAATTGAAAAAAGGGCGAATTCAGAAAATGTTCATGAAGTCAAAAAATGTTCATGAATTAAAAAACTATTCACGAATTTGGAAAAATATTCATGAATTTTAAAAATATTCAAAAATATAAAAAAGTTCATGAATTAAAAAATTTCAAATTTTAAAAATGTTAAAGAATTTTATAAATGTTCACAAATTTGAAAAATGTTTGTAAAGTTAGAAATTGTTCATAAATTTCAAAAAATCTTCGCCCATTAATAAAATATTCATAAATTTTAAAAAAAATCAAAAATTCAAAAAAAATCATGAATTTAAAAGATATTCTTGAATTAGAAAAATGTTAATGAATTGTAAAAAATATTTACAAATTTTTAAAAAAGAAAACACACAAAAAAAGAAATATAACAAGAAAAAAGATAGTGGAAACATAAAAAAAAGAAAAGAAAAAACCGGATGGAACGGTTCCCCTAACCAGACCAAACAATACGCTCCCGGCCGCTATGGTAACCGCTAACGGGTCAGCCCACTAAGAGCGCACAGTGGGCGAGCCCTATCGTTAGCGGTTGCTATAAGCGATATATAGCATTCCTGGAGGGGAGCTCCTATACAGCGCTGTTGGCACCGCGGAACACACCGGCGCTCACGAAAGAACCCCTC
The DNA here is from genome assembly GCA_039707655.1 of Elymus sibiricus. Taxonomy (NCBI): domain Eukaryota; kingdom Viridiplantae; phylum Streptophyta; class Magnoliopsida; order Poales; family Poaceae; genus Elymus; species Elymus sibiricus. Next base: position 19,706,573 of record CM077666.1, on the reverse strand, counting down.
TTGGGCTGGCCCAAGAAATGCATTCGCTTCGTTCGTTGCTTTCGCTCGATCGCAACCAGTTTCCTTCGCTCGGTCAGTGTCGCCAAGTCAGCTGTTGATAGAGCCATGCTACGGGTTGACTTTTCGAGGCATAATTTCTTTTCGGTACTAATACTAATATAGTATGAACCATTTCACCCATTTGACCGTTGACTTTTTGAAAAAAGATCTAAAAAAAGTTCATCGATTTGAAAAAATAGTTCACAAATTTGAAAAAAGTTCATCAATTTTGGAAATACGTTCATCGAATTTGAAAAAAAGTTCATCGATTTTGAAAAAAGTTCACCGATTTTGAAAAAATTTCACCGAATTTGAAAAAAAAGTTCATCAAAATTTTAAAAAATTTCATCGAATTTGGAAAAAAGTTCATCGGATTTAAAAAAAAGTTCATCGGATTTGAAAAAAGTTCATCGGATTTCAAAAAAAGTTCGTCGGATTTGAAAAAAGTTCATCGGATTTGAGAAAAGCTCATCGGATTTGAAAAAAAAAGTACATCGCTGTTGAAAAATGCTCATCGATTTCGAAAATAAGTTCATCGCTGTTGAATAAACCGAATTCATCGAATTTGAAAAAAATTCATCAATTTCGAATAAAAAAAATCGTTCGAAATAGTAACAGAAAAAAAGAAAAATAATAAAAAACCGAACAGAAAAGAAAAGAGAAAAGAGAAAAAAAGAAAAAAGAAAAAAGAAGAAAGAAGAAAAGAGGGAAGAAGATGTACTTGAGGACATGAGGTGAAGGGGGTGGGGTGGTTAGCGCTGGTGCGAACAACCGGGAGTTCTCTGGTTCGAGTTCCAGCGGCCGCACGCCCGCATGTTCATTTTTTTGGTTACTACAACAGAAAAAACAAAGGGGAAGATGGGCCGAGCCCAACTAGCAGCGCCCTGCAGGCGCCCGTTTGCGAACGGGCGCTTAAGCGCCAAATAGGATTCCCCTTCCTGGAGTACTGCTGCTCCAAAATCATGATTAGCACATGTGTTAATGGTCGTGTTGTGGCAGGCCCATCTTACCATTCGTTTCAAAGACATGCTTTCCGGCAGAGTGGAGAAAACCTGATGTAGTGTACTAGTGTCCAAAAAGCAATATTAACTAATACATCTAATATCTTAACCAAGTGTAATTTCAAAAGTTTGGACAAAAATTGACACAACGACACACATTTTCTTGTCCTTTTTAAGAAACACAGTATAAACATAGATACTCACATATGTAGACAGTCACATATACGTACGTACACCCACCTCTATGAACATGCACACAAATAGTTAACCCTTATGAGCACCTTCAAGAGACTGAGCCAACAAATATTGAGATTGACTCCTTTATGCAAAGTATTACCATAACCATTCCTATGTCATGCTTTGTTTTATATATTAATTACTCGAATTTGATCGATAATGCACTAATGCATAATTTCAAACTTCCCTCCTCCCCACGAATGCAGGATCGCTCCACCGGCGACAATGCATGCATGCACGTCATCACGCGAGCTTCGGCCGGAGGATGGCCCTGTGCTTGAGATGCTGCCGAAGGCGGTACCAGTCGTGGACGAAGTCCGGCACGAGGCCGGCCACGAACCACTGCAGCTGCTGCGACGCGTCGGGCACGCAGAGCACGCCACCGTGGCCGATCCACCGCATCGCGTCCCGGGCGTACGCGTCGGCCGTTGCCACAAACGCCGGGAAGGTCATGGTTGCCTTGATCGCCGGCGACAGCATGCCGGTGTGCACGTAGAACGGGACCTGGCACTGCACGTCAATGCCCTTGCTCTTGTACTCCACGTGGAGGCACCGCGACAGGTGCTGCACGTACCTGCATGCATGGTGTTCGGAGTTTTAAATATAATTTTGTGGTAGGAAATATTATTATTTTGCTTGTTGGAAGGAAATATATATATTGTTGAATAGTAAACCATAGGAGTATATGCATGCACGACGTATATTATATGGTATTGACTATCACTCAACCAAAACCGTTGAGTGATTACGATTTTGGGGAGAAGGAGAAAATAAATTTTCTTCAAAATTTAGGAGCAATAACAAATTCAAATAATTTCAGAAAAAATTATACAATCCAGCATGAATCAGCATTCTTATTTTAAACTTTTTTGCCAATAAGATATTTAAAATCAATAAATTAATCACTGAAAATAATTTATATGGAGAAAAATATATTTAAGCTTTAACTAAGTCTAGATAATGAAGAAAATTATCTAAATCTATTTATTTATCTCCTGCAAAAAACATAAACAAATGGCATGTATTATCAGACTAAATTATGTATCTGTTGTTCCGTATTTGTATCCCGCAGTACTAATATCCACTTTTATTTAGAGTTTTTGAATTTGTTCAGCTCCCTGTAAATAATCCAGAAAAAAGACAGAGGCCATTTTTTACTGCGAATTAGTTGCCTGGATATTTATTTTTTTTGGGTTCTCAATTGGTTTCACGGAGAGAGCAAACACGCAGCGCCCTATGCGGAGACGGGACGATGCGTCCCTGGCGAGGGTAAGCCAAGGACGAGCCGGGGACACCGCGGCTAGTCACGGTGTCGCTGGCAGAGGTAAGGCGGAGGTTGACAGGTGCGGGTGGTCGTCGACTCCGAAGAGGGAGGGGGGGGGGAGTTACAGGGATGGCTTGGGCAATGGCGGCTCGGCAGTGACGCCGGCCGCGGGTGGCAAGAGATGATTCTTGATCGATTTGGTCGCATATGTAGAAATCTTTTTCATTATAATAGTGGACCTTCGAAAAAACGGACTTTGTATCGACTAAAGTATATACTTCGATTTTCATGCGCTAGAACTTTAGCTCGTAAACATAAAAGCACAGTACAAACTTTTATGCATCGATTAGCCGGCGTCGGTGGGCGCAGCATAGGGATAGAGACGCCATGGAGAGGAGTAGAAAGATGGCGGCAGCCGAATCGACTGATCTGAAATTTGTTTTGAGGCACGTGAGGAATTGACCGTCCCATTTTTGACCGATTTTGCTATGCTTTTCGTCCCTAAGTCTACGTGCACCAGCACCACCAGTGTTGCACAACATTATGGCCGCCGTCCACTTCCTCCCTTTAAGCTTGCAGAATATCACCAAAACGGGAATGGAAGAAGGGCAGTTTACTAATTTGACTAGACTGAAATCACCAAAAAAAAGTAGGTTCATCGAGATAGCAAAAATTGTATGCAAGACGACCCACCGTTTTGTTCCGCTGTAGACGGTGTAAAGCGGGAAGGAGGGCACGGCCACCGTGGACCCCGACCCGACGTTAACAATGGCGCCCCTCCCCCGCTCCAGCATTCCCGGCAGAACTGCCGCCGTCACCTCCGTGAGCGCCATCACGTTCACTCGTATCATCCTCACCAACCGCTCCACGTCCGCCTCGTGCACGTACAGCGCACCGGGCCGATTCACGGCCGCGTTGTTCACCAGAATCCCCACGTCCAGCCCCTCTATGGCTTTCTTGAGCCGCCACATCGCCTCGTCGCCAGCAGCGGTACCGACGAGGGAGAGATCGAACACCACGTTCCTGGTCTGCACGCCAGGGTGGGCCTCGCGCAGGGCGGCGGAGACGGATCGGAGGTTGGCCGCGTTGAGGTCGAGGAGGACGAGGCTGATGCCCCGGCGAGCTAGCTCCATGGCCGTGGATTTGCCGAGCCCCGTGGTTGGGCCGGTGACGACTGCCCATGAGCCGTAGCGGCGGCGGAGGTCGATGGGGCGGCGCAGGCAGAGGGCGATGTGGGCGAGGAGGCGGAGGCAGGCGACGGACAAGTACAGGCCGCCAACGCCGGCCAGCGAGACGAACCAAATCGGCACTGCCGCCATGTCGCAGCTTGCTCAAAGCTGCTTTGCTACTCCGTGGTGAGCAGTGCTCCCTATATATATATATCCATGCAGAATCTTATGCAGTAGGGTACGTGACTCGTGACATTTTTTTTAAGGTAAACGTTTGTGGCCGGTGCGCCGGCCGAAGATTGGGCCGGTCGCACGCGGCACGTACGATGGAAGGGAGATCGAACGCTCCCTGCTCCTCCCACGACGACGTGACCTGTGGGACCCGCGCACCGCCCCCCTCCTTTCCTTATCCATCCACGCACTCATCTATCTTCTCCCTTCTCTGTTTCTTTTCCCCACACCTACTTCTCCGCCATGGCTGCCACCATCGAGGCATCGACGGCGCCCACCTCCTTCCCTTCTGCTATGTGGTGGCCGTGGCCGGTGCCCACCTTCCCCTTCTGTCCTTCGCGGTCCCGCGCTCCCCCTCCCCTCTCCTTCCCGCTTTTTGTGTCCTACGGTGTTGCGACCCGCCATGGCCGTAGCACACAGTGGCCATGACCGCCGCCACCTCCACTTCTTTCCCGGTGACGGTTGCGCTGCGAGATTTTTGCCGGAGCCCGCATCCGCATGTGCTACAACTGGCCACCGAATTGCTGCGACCGGCCACAACATCGCCGGCGGCCACGGGCGGCGTTGTCGTGTGCAGCGAGATTTTTGCTGCAATCGGCCCGTAGGAAAGCTGCAACCGGTTGTCCAGAAGCTGCGACAGGCATCACAGAAGCTGCAACGACGGCGGACCGCGGGATGATGATAATTGTTCCGAGGGAACCAGCCCAATTTCTTTTGCTACATCGGCTTTGTTTTTTGCTGGAACCAGCATCCATTTTTGCTACCACCATCTCATTTTTTTGCTGGAACCACGGATCTTTTTTGCTACCACCATCTTTGGATTTTGCTGGAACCAACCAATTTTTTGGCTACCACCGGCTTTGTGTTTTGCTGGAACTAGCACCCGTTTTTGCTACAACCACGTAGCAAAATGTTGGAACCAACAGCCGCGGCCTCCAGCAGGTTTTTTTATTTGCTTCAACCAGCCATTGTTTTGCTGGAACCATTAAACATTTTTGCTGGAACCAGCGATTTCCGTGAATGCGAGTACAGAAGCATTTTTTTCCTTTTTGCTGGGATCGCAATTTTTGGTGCGGCCGGCGAGAAATTTTGCTTCAACCAGCCATATTTTTTGCTGCAAGCATCAAGATTTTTGCTGGAACCATATATAGTGGTTTTCTCGAGTTACTTCGTCGCCTCCGTCAACTACGTTGCAACTGGGGGGCGCCACCGGCGGGGGAGCTGTCACCAGCGAGCAGCGGTGCCGTGGCCGGCGACGGCTACCCACGACCGCAAAAGTCGAGGAGGAAGTGTGGGGGAGCTGCTACCGGCGTGCGGCGGAGCTGCAACCAGCAGCTCAAAAAGGCGACGGGTGACGGCGGCAACCGGCGACGGCGGCGACCGACGATGGCGAGGCACGTCGGTGGGAGGCGACCGGCGAGGAATGGCTGACTGGGAGGCGGGGCGGAGCTGCGTGGCGTTGAGATGAAGACGACGGAGAGGGAGGGACGCACGCGGGAGGGGATGAAATGTTTGTGGATAAGGATCTGACGGCCCAGCTGAACGGAATCGGACAGCTTAGGCGCGTCCGGCCGAAATTTTGGGCCGTCGCGCCGGCGCCTATCACTGCCTTTTTTTTAAAGTATAATGTTGTTCTGTATTTTAAATGCACTTCTCTATATTCAACAACTAATTAGCACTAACAAAAAAATACTATTTAAATTTATTTGGTAGAAAATCTATTATTAGATCTTTCATGAAAAATAGTTTCACCATGTTATTAACGAATGTGAAAAATATAAAAAAAAACGTCATCTACTTGGAGATGAAGAAATCATATACTACTAGTCATACTTGCTGTATTAATTGTGTTTTAGTTATTCTTCTTTGGAGTACATTGAACAAAACCATAATTATTGAGGCGCTAATTGCACTACACACAACTTTTTTTTCTTCACAACCACACTTCCTAGTGCAAATGGTTTCAATGGATCCCAGCTCCAGTACACTTGCCCAACATTTGTTGTGTCCAACAAAGATGGTAGATGAGACTTACTTGTCAGCTGGTCCACATGTCAGCATCTTCTTCAAAACATTCTCTTCTGTCCATCTCTCCAATCACCATTATAGTATTCTCTAGAACAACTAATTAATGTGACAAGCAAATATGAAACCAGAAAACAATGACTACGAACTTGGAGGAGCCTACTTGAGGATAACTAATTTTGGTGCTTATCCTTGTAGAATAATTGCAACTAATCTTATACCACACTAGGGCTCATCATGGTCAGAGATTGTGGGTATTTGAGAGATATGAGAAGAAAATAATATGTTCAAGAAGATGCATGTGCAGTGTGGTTGTAACCTGTAAGTATTCTCTCCAAATTAGAACAATGCCCAGAACATCACTTCAGTTCACAACAAACTAAACAAACCATAGCAGAAACTTAACCATAACAGTGCAAGTAGGCATTCATCTAGACAACAGAGCAGCTGGCTCCACCATGTCATCGACGCGATCTTCGCCATCGCAACGCAGCCCGAGCTTGGCCGGCAGCGGGGGCTTCAGTCTTGGTGAGGCCGTACTGCAAGCCTGGAGCCGCTGCCTGGCCGGGCCGGGGGGCCACGGCATCACCACCGTCTACCCCGGCGGCGGGTACGGCGCTGCCATGTGGTGGAGCTTGTGGCTGCTGCTGACCATCAGCTCTATCCATCGCCGGAGCAGCAGCATGACCCTGCGCGACACGAGTGTCCGCTACGCGTGAGAAGAGCGCCCTCTTGTTGAGCGGGAAGCGCTGGGCGATGGCCTTGTCGGATGACCACATGACGGAGATGCCGGAGATGCGGCCGCGGCCAACGAATGTGTAGGGGCAGAGCGCGTTGTGGTCGTTGCGGCTGCGGTCGTGGTGCACAGAGATGTCAATGGTGAGGGCCGGGTCGCAGACATCGAAGACCACCGTCTCGTTCCACCGTGGGGAGCTCTCGCCGCCCGTCGCAAGAGAGAAGACGGCTCGCCGGCTCGTGTTAGGGATTCGAGGGATTGGGGATTTTTGGCGTGGGGCTGCATGGGAGTCGGGAGCGTTGGAGGCTGATTGGTTTGCTACCGACATTTGGCAAGCCAACATTTCGCAAAATCAAAAGTTGACAACATTTGGCAACCTTTTATGAGATTGGCAACGGAAATTGGTATGAAACCAATGTGATGCCCTCGAACCTGACCATGCACTAATCATCCACGCAACATGCACGATCACGAACGGTGACTCACGGTAGTACCACACCACAACTCTACGACACAAAATTAAACATAAAACATTATATTACAAACATGGGTCGTAAGACCCAATATTACATCAAGCATAAGGTCTGACTACAGACAATTACAAGGGTGCCTTAAGAAGGTAGAAACAAAACAACGACACTAGATCGAAAAGGCGCAGGCCTCCTGCGTGGGACCTCCGAACTACTCAGCGACGTCAAACTCCACGTAGTAATCATCGTCGGGAAAACCTGCATCCGGGGCACTACTATCTGATAGCAGCAACCGGGTTGAGGGAAAAAGGTAGCAAAGCGACCGTGAGTACTCATCCAAAGTACTCGCAAGACTTACATCAGATCTATGCTACATATGCATCGGTATCAAGGAAGGGGGTATATCAATGGACTATACTGCAGAAATGCTAGAACTAGAGGGGGGAGCTCTATGTAACACAAGTGCCACCATCTTGCAGCAATAGACGAGAGGAGAGCATCTTGCAGCAAAGAAGGAGTATGAGCGCATACGATACCAACTTGTAATTAACACCACAATACAATACCCTGAGATCCTTCCTCGACTCCCAGCGAGAAAGCGATCCTCGGGCTATCCATATTTATCTGTTTTGAGTAATTCAATAGTAACCGGTTCAAGTTGTATAAACATATATCTGGTGGGTGTGTTTTATTAAGTATCCGGTTTAAGTGGTAAAGATCGGGATAAATGTAAACATCCAAGCGTCCTGTTACCGTGGACATGGCTATTCGAATAGTTTTGTCTTCCCTGCAGGGGTGCACCACATAGTCCGATACGCTCGATTACCCTATGGCCGGACACACTTTCCGCGGGTCTGCCCCGCCATCTGACAATCGACACGCCGAAGTCCTACCTCAGCTCTCTAGAGAGGTCAACACGCCGGTCTACATCCTAAGCGCGAAGGGGCTGTTCGGCCGCTCACCCCAACCGCTCCTGCACGTTACGTGGACGGTCCAGCCTCACCTCATCCGGAGGATATCTGCTGGTCTCCGTGCCGCAGAATTGTGATGTCTGACAGAGCTTTCGGGAGGAACTGACGACCCCGAGAGCCCCATAACCATTATCCCGCGCGGCAGTTAGTGTGTATATGCCAGTGGCAATGTCGGATCAAATACCCAGAACTGTTTAGTCGTATTATTATTATCTCGCGGAGACAACCAGGGCTCAAGCTCACCTCCTCCAGAGGGTATCTACCTGACACCCTGTCGCACCGACTTGGCCACTCGTGGACCATGACCTGGGGCCCAGGTCCACCACTCTCTGGAAGGTCTCCGCCTACCCTGTCGTTCCGCCAACAGTGGATCACTCGCGGGTGCTCTCCGAGCCGACCCGACTTTAGTATGAACATGTATAGTGTAATAGTATAAGTATATCCGTGATCATCGCCCAAAGGGGATCACGGCCCGATAATCTAGCATAGCAACACGGACAAGGGGGTAGGGCCAACTGATGGAACACTAGCATGCCTAAACTAGGCATGCTAGGATAACAGGTAAAGCATTGGTGACTGGCGACAAAAGCAGGCTATGCGTCATAATAGGATCTACCGAATAACATCGGTGACAATATCTAATGCACGAAAGTAGAGAGAAGGAATAGGCGATAGAGAAATGATCAATGGTGTTTTGCTTGCCTGGTTGCTCTGCAGACGAAAATGGATCCTCAATGAAGTAGTCGATCACCGGATCTACAGCGGTCTCGGAGTCTACCGGAAAGAAGTAGATACGGAAACAAATAAACAATAGAGCAAACAAATGCCACATAGATGTATGTCACGGCAAAATGTGATGATGATATGTCCTAATGCATTACTATGCATTTTAATTGAAGTGGGAAAATATTGTGATGATGATAATACCAGATATTATTCGGTATATTGATTCAGTAGCAAACTGTCAAGGTTCATTATGTTAGAGATGTTTGTCATACATGTGGATGACATATTCGGGTTCGTTATATTTTTCTGATCATTTTTCATATATAAATTATTTTCATCCGAGTTACGGATTATTTTATATGATTTTTCAAAGTTTTATCAATATTCTGGAATTTCTGATTTTTATTTAATTTCGAAATTATATATATATGGAAATTGCTAGGGGTACCAGAAAGTGTACCCAGCAGTGCTGTTAGAGGCTGACAGGCGGGGCCCTGTTGACTGCTGAGTCAGCAGTCAACAGTCAACTGTTGACTGGTCAAAGGGCCCAGTGGGACCCGCATGTCAGTGAGACATTTTGTTAACTGAGTTTTTAAACATCTTTAATTAGCTTAATTAACTGGTGGGACCTACTGTCAGTGTTAGTGGGGTGCCGTTAGCGCTAATTAATGGCTACAGTGAGTGGGCCCGCCTGTCAGTGGCTGTTAGTGAACAGGTTAGTACCTAATTACGTTCCTGACGAGGGGGGCCCACATGTCATCGGCACAAAGGCCGTTTGAACTGCCGGAGCACGCCGGCGACGAGCCAGACGCGGCGGTGAGGCGTGGGATTTGGTCTCCGGCGATCATTTGGATGGTGGTTGGGTTCTACGGCACCAGCGCGCTTCCATCCATCCAATGGTGCAAGCAGCAGGAGCGGAGGAGGTCTGTAGCGCCGACGGCGGTGAGTTGTGCGGCTGCCGGAGTTCGGGCGAGGTCGGGTTCGGCACTACAGCACGAACTCGAGTGATCTGATCACGCGGGTCGCATCACAGGGAAGCCCCGAGCTCAGCTGCGTGCTTGGCTGGCCACGGGGAGGACGACAGCAACAGCAGCAAGTGCAACGGCGGCGGCAAGCTCGCAGCAATGGCAACAGAGGCTAGGAGCAGCGGATCGAGCAACGGGGAGAGGGGAAACGCGCGGGGAGCTCACCTAGGGAGCTCAAGATGGCTCGGTGGTAGTTTAGGAGCAGCAGACGCGACAATCGACGAGGTTGAACGGCGGCGACCGAAGGAAGGGGATGAGGTCGATCCCGGCGATGTGGTCCACTCCAGCTCGAATGGCTTGCCCCATGGACGCAGTCGAGGCAGGAGGTGCTCCCAGACACGGAGCTAGATGAAGGGGAGCTCGGGGAGCGCGTGGTCCATGGCGGCAATGGCGACGACACATCGGCTAGTTGCTGTGAGGAAGAGAGTGGCGCGAGAAGGAGGGGGAAAAGATCTTGCGCGTGTCCAGGGCATCCGCGGTGGAGTTCTTATCCACCCGCGATCGACTGTAGCGACGCAGGCAGCGAGTTGGCGCGGCGGGGACGAAGCTCTGGCTCGGTCGCGGCGACAGCTGGAGGTTGAAGGAGACGCCGGCTGGGCTGGGCTGCGGGACACTATGCACTAGCGGCCCAGACAAACAGGTAAGTCATTTTCCTTTTTCCTTTTCTATTTTCTGTTTTGCATTTTGCCTCAGTTTTCTATATTAGTTTTATACCAAATGATTTTTGTTACAAATGGAACTTGGCATGTAAATAGTAGGTATTATTCTTGGACCGCACAAAAAATTTGGGGCCAATTACAATTATCTAAATTTGCGCTTGAATTTAAATGGTTTGCTTTAGTGCTGCTGGTCCACTTAAAACATTTCTGTGGTCAATTTAAAATTTTAGTTGATGTTGGTTTCACTTGGACAATTACTAGGGGAATATTTAGAATATTTCCAACATTTTTGTTTCTGAGTTTGAAGAAATAATTTTTGGTCTTTTATTTTGAATTGGAATTTGAGTTGAGTTTCAAACCAAGTGGTGATTAGCAAAATAATTTGATGACATGGTAACTTAATTAAGCAAAAGAATAGTGCCATAATTACAGGGGTGTTACAACCAATCTCTAGCCAACATTTGGCAGTTGCCAAAATTTGGCATGCCAACTTTTGGCATCAAACCAATTAGGCTTTGGTCTCAGCACGATGCGCACCAGGACGGTTCGGCCGGACCAGCTTCCATCGTTTTACTACTTTGCTATTATGCCATTTTTACAAAATTAAATCTTTAAATGAATTTTTCAGATCTAACGGCCAGAAAAAATCAGAGGTGGAGTTACATGAAAGTACAAGTCGTAACTCTTCAATCACCGTAAAAGAGCTCTACACATATGTTGAAAGTATATTATAAGTGAGAATTATTGTAGCCAAAATTATATACTGGAGACTGTGAAAGTTAATCATGCTTTATAGTATTTTAGAATGGAAAGAACACTAATTAGTCAGACTAAGACCCAATTCAACGACCCACCAACTCAGCAACAGCCTACCTAACGTTTTATGGGCATGAGGCGTGCAAAATTATTTTATACTAGTTACGTACCCCCCCCCCCCCCCCCCCCCCCCCCCCCAAGCAAGGAAAGGAGCTTCGGCATTCAATATGTAGTGGTAGAAGAGATCGAGCGAAAGCTGAACTACAAACACAAAACACAAAAGGAAAACATACTAGAGCATGGAGATAGAGTCGGCTATATTCATACTTATTCATAATCATTTTTTATATGTAATATTGGGTTTTCATCCATCCGTCTAACTCCCTTTCGATCACCTCTTCCTTATGTTTTTTGACGCTTCTCCACAACACCCTGCGCCGCTGCTTCCTCTCCGCGACTCTCTCTCTCTCTCTCCCGCCCCATTTACTGATGAGGTCTGTCTTCCCTAGCAACCTCCCCTCCTCGATGTGTGCATTGAAATGCTTTATTGCTGCCATAGACACTGCCTAGCTCTCTTTCTTTGGCGGCTCCGACAATCCCACTAATCTTAGAGGCAACAAGAACCCCCTCCGTAACCCCCAAACCCTACTTCATCGAAGCAATAAAGGGTACCAGTGATGGAAATGGAGCCGCCAGAGGAGGAATGCGACGACCACACCCGGACGAAGGAGGGGGGAGTATAAGGTGCACGAACATGGTTAGGGGAAAAAAAAACTGCCAAGACGAAACTGAAAACAGTCGACTATGAATTAGCATATATATATCGGTGAAAATCTAGGCCAACCGTTCAAATTGTTTGGGGATGGAAATTACTCCAAATTAAACAACATGTTGGTTAGTAAATGCCATTCTCGCAATCTACTTGGTTGATTAGGACACAGGCATGTGCATAATCTCATAGGTGCCGTAAAGTTGGTCAGGTCTCAATCAAGCTAATTAATGTGTCGGCCAAATTGGCCTATATATGGACCACGGCATCATTCTCAAAATAACTAGCTGCGGACTGCCCTTCGCAATATGTATGCATGCAGGCTTGTCAGGGTATAAATATAGATGGATACATGTTTGTAAACTGATAACGAAGCTAGCTGCTGCATTGAACTCACTGAAGGCAGCGTATAACCACCAACTATTTTCTGTTCTTCATCAGAGTAAGCTGTTGCAGCTGGCTCGGCAGAGCCAACCTACGTCACCAAACTTCTTCCAAAATTAAAGCAATCTCTATCAACTTAAACCAACGTTACATGTCAGCATGCATGTCACCACATACACACGAATGGTTGCTTCGGTTGTTTCTAGAGAAAGAACAAAAATTCTCTTGACTCTTGGCCAAAAACGTGAACCCTGTGGAAGGGGTGGTGGTATCCATAGCATCAGCAAGAAAGAAGATGAACTCCGTGTGGAGGAGGGGTGGAAACCCAAACCTCCTGATTGGCTTGCCTCATCAAAACTTCCATCTATGTTTATGTTCACAGAGTCGCCGTTTGGAAGTTGCCATTGACATTTCTGCATATTGCTTGTCCTAGTCCGGGTACGTAGTCTGGGGGCATAATTCAGCATACTCCATCACATCTACCAGCTCTGGCATTCTCTTCTCCTTCACTTACGTTGGTTTTGTTCCTGGCCTTCTTCCACCAGGTCCATAGAAGCAGGTCCTGCTCTAAACGGAAGATCCAGGCCTGACAGGTTAATGCCCGGCGGCTCCAGGCCTGGCTCACGCCGCTACATTGGAGGAAACTATGAGCCCCAAATGGTTTGGTCATAAACTTGGTCTTCCATTTGGTTCAAATGGGCTGAGATGGGAGAAAACTTTGGTTCGGTTTGAACTGAAATGGAAAATGGGCTGCTTTAGTTTAGTTTGGGCTGACATATTTCGGTCTAAAACGGTGGATTCATCAGTCGGCCAGACCGAGGCACCCTCTGGAAAACTACAGAGGGCCCACTCAACCTCATGGCGCAGACGGAAGGAAAATCGTGTGCGATAAGGGTTACCGTCGAACACGTTTGGCGTGGAGGAATCGTGTGCGATGTAGCGAGCAATCGCACACAATTAGCTCAACGGTAACATGTGCGAGTGTACATCCATCCCATCCCACACGATCCATTACAAAAGATACGTGTGCATTGGTGTCATGCATCGCACACGGTTGGCATTGCACAATCGTGTGCTGTACTGGTTCATCGCACACGATGTTTTAACGGTAGAATGTGTGCGTTATTTGTTCTATCGCACATGCTGCCTTTGGCTCAATCGTTTGTGTTGTGGTTGTCCATTGCACACGATTTGTTTTTCTGAACCGTGTCCAATGTAATGATCAAAACAGCGGATTTATTTACCATAATTTAATCCATGCAATAAACAAATTGGCCAGAATTTGAATTTGAACATAGGCACACAACATAATTCATATCAATCCAACATATCCACCATAACGGATGTTTAACCACAATTGCATAATTAATTGACATCATAATATCACCGTAGCATACGAACACGAGTACCAACATATACGAGTACCACAGTAGCAGTGCACATTTGACATCTATAGCCTTTAACATCATCAGCATCATAGACGGTAACAGTCCAGGCGAAGGCCACTCGGGTTGTTGGCGAAGTAGAAGAAGCGGAATGCCCATATTGTGCCCTCCTCCATGCGTATGACACTCACAACTTTAGTCCAATCCCTATGGATGAGCGCCCGCCCGTCCTTCGCCTTCTTGATGAAGAGCGCCTGCCGTCCCGAACCTGCTCGGTCCTGGAGTAGACCGTATCGAGGAGAACAGTGGACTAGGGCACCTTGCATAGGTGCGTGAGGCTACTCAGGTATATATAAGATAACAATCTATGCACTAACAAGACTACCGGCCTGCCCGACAGCATCAAATAAGAGACATAACATGAATAGATACGCGGCATGAGATATTTCAAAAAAAGTGAAGCATGCACACGCTACGTCTATAACTAGCATGGCGGTGTTTTGTATGTGCGAGCGCCAGGGCATAAAAATGAAAGGAGGCATACGGTAATAATTAATTCGTTACACACAAGAATGGGCATCTCGTACATCAGAAGGTTACGTCTGTTACAAGCACGCTCATCTCATACATCGCATTCACCTCCTTACGCGGAGCCACCTCCTCCTATGCTCCGCAATTCCACCCTGTGCACGACACCGCTTGGAAATGATATTAGGGACTTCCTTCCGCTCGGACCGACGCCAGCGATGTCGTGCACAGGAGACAAGAAGATGGAAAGGGGAGCGTGAGTGTGGCGGCTGTGATTTGGGGAAGAGGAGAGAACATCCAGCAGCCCCCCTTTTGTAACCTAGCAATCGTTGGGCCACGGCCCGTTGATCCTCGATGGGCAGGAAAAAAGAGGTCGAGTGATAGGATTAGCTTGTTCAACATAAGAACAAAAGTGATAACGTGAGTGTGTCTTCAACTGCAGGTATATGTGATGTATACGTGAATACGTGAACTGCCAAATCCGTAAAAAGCTGTGATTGACGCAAAGAGCGAGGACTGGAACAGAGGTGGCCAGTTATCCAACCATTGTGTTGTGGCCCTCAAGATGCTCTCTGACGACTCTTTTGACAGATCAGCATATGGCCATTTGGTTTCGGAGATCAAAAGTTACTTGAGTGATAGGGTTGTTATTCCTGTTAAAATCCTCCATGAACAGAATAGGGTTGCACATTGTTTAGCGAACTTTGGTAGATGTGGTGATAGCACAGCTTGTTGGCTGGGCCATCCACCACCATGCATCAGCAATTTAGTCGCTGAAGATTGTAACCCTATCATATTGGAATAAAAACCCTATGATTCCTCGCAAAAAAATAAGTTATCCAACCAGCGCGCCAACCTGATAAGGATTGGTGCGCCGGTCCGAACGGGCGCTACACGACCACCAGGAACGGCGAGGGTGTACTGTTGTGGATTGGGTTTCAGTGCTACTCCGAATCCACGCGAATTCGTCTGTCCAAAGTCAAGCTTCCCATTGCGACACCAAGCTCACGCCTCGTCACGACATTAAGCCACGCCTCGACACTGCGTCGAGACATGCTTCGACATGAGGTCCAGCCACGCCTCGACACGACGTTGAGACAACGCCGCGACATGGCAACAAGGTCGTGCCAGACACGACGAAGGGTCCTGCCCTTGAAGCAGCCTCCCTAGGATAAGATAAATGGCCATTGTGCCCTTGAACTTCACCAATTGGCAACACGAAGGTTTTGACCTCGTCTCAACACAACAGTTTCTCCTTCCCCCCGACACGGGGGTTTCATGTTTCGCTCCATCAAGCGTCTCTCCTTCCTAGTTGATTGTCGTTGAACATTTCACTCGCTCGTCCTTCACGCGCACCCTGCGCAGGTCTTCGTATCCAAGCCACGGTATCACAAATGTACTATCCGGATTTGTAACCGACGACAGCAACAATATAAATCCTATGAAGTACAATCAGTGGACGATTGAGTGCTTCATGGTTTTATCTATACAGCTAAAAGCACTTCTGAAAACATCTAGTCCCACTACGGTAGTAACCCAACTAGTCGGCAAACCCACTGTATCTCCTAAATTCCACTCTTGCCATATTAAGGACAGTAAAACTGAACCAGTTTTGAGCCCTCTCACGCCACGTGCCTTTTCCTCTGTTGGATCACGAGATTTAATCGTCATTGGCCGTCCGATCGATAACTGGCAGGCTGTCCTTGAGGGAAGCTATTCCAGTAGAAAAATCCGAGCATTCTGGTTAATCGGGCCTGGCAGCCGGATGTAGCCCATGTAGAGTTCTTTCGATCCAGTATGAAGACTGTACGAGAGCCCCACCCCACGATCCAGTATGACGACTGGGTAACCTAGGTGCGCCGCCGGAGAGAGAGCGCACCCAGCTGATTAGCCGGCGGCACAAACATCTCCTCGATCCTTCCCACTGTCCTTGGCCTCCACGCCGCTACCTCCTCACCTCCCTGTTTCGATGCTCTGTGATCGTCGAAGGGGAGAGGAAGATGAGGACCAAAGGATGATGGGACGGCGAGTCGAGCTGGAACAAGGCGGACGCGTTTCCATGTCAAAGGCGTCCCAGGCGCAAGGTCGGCTGTCGTGGACGAAGGAGTCGTCATGGCCAAGGCGACCAATGATAAGACGTCGAGGGGTGGTGCCGGGATGCAGGCGGCGCTTGGGCTGAGCGCTCCTATATGGGACAGCGTCGTGGGGACTCTCCAAAGGATGGGCGTCGAGTCGGGCGTTCCGGTGCATCTAGCCATGACCGGCTTGAGATCCTCGGTGGCCGCGTGTGGTCTTCGCTGCTGCCGGCGCCACATATCCTGTACCTCTGGTCTTTCGAGCACCGTCGCGTGGGGCATCTCAAACGCAGTGGAGCGGGCGTACGTGCCGGCGGCTGGCTCCCAATGGACAAGTTGCAAGGTTATGTCATGCTCGGTATGTACATAGGGATCTTGGATATGCATATGAGTGTCCTTGACTTTTGTTCGTCTCAGAGAATGAAATTGTCTAGCATCTATTTTATGACTTTATCCAAATTTCAGACTCTACTTGGCTACTTGCTGCCGTTTGAGCAACAACTTTGCCTTTCTCTTCCTAAAATTGTTCGATGCAACTGTTCTCATGGCACTACATGGATAGACATTGTATCATTATTTTGCTTAATTGACCTGTTTTTATTTTGTTTCAGGTACCCAATTTCTATAGCCAGAATTATGTCCTAATTTTTCTGCTGCATGTTGTTTTTTGGAATAAAAGATGTTCCGACAATTCATTGACGGCATGGATTAGAGTAATTATTTATGTACTGATTTGTTCCTTTCTTTATATTGTTTATTCCAACAGAAATCATGCTAAAGGAGAGTACAAGTACCGTAGAGATTATATGGACAGATTTACATGCAGAAATATTTTTTCTTGATTATTGATTTTGTTTCAGCTACGAATTTATATAGCCTTACACTACTAAGGAAAAAAAGTGGTTCAATCTTGCCCAGTATATTCATCTTCTACATTCCGGAGCCAAATCACAGCCCTCTCATGACCTGGCCGTTCCTGGCCATTTGATTTCTTGTTCTAAGCATTCCTGGCCGTCCGATCTCCCTTTGATACCGCTATGTTTTTCGCGAGATGGGCCACATGTCCTAGGGGCAGCTATTCCCGTAGCTTTTTTGGACCTCTGTGGTTAATTGGGCCGGTATTGGGTTGTCTAGCCCGTTTGTCGAACCAAAGGCAACGGAAGGGCCCTCTGCTCCCGAGACCGTCTTTCGCCTCACCTAAAGACGCAAGCAGTGGAGGGGGCAACTCGCCCGCTGCCCGGTGCTCTGCCACGCCGCTCCAGGCATCAGCGACGTCGACAACTACAACCACGCCCCTCCTCACCTATGGGACTGGCCTTCTTCCTCTGCAGTGACGCAGGTGAGTGTTGTGGTGGTACTCCCCCTTCCCTATTCTGGGCGGCACTCCCCCATTCATATTTTGTGTTGTGCGTGCAACTGATCGTGCGACCATGGAGTGGAGTTCCACACCCTAGGTGTCATCGCATACTCCCCAAGCAGTGGCACGATGCACCGGATGCGAGGCAACACCTTCGCCACCTGTACGCTGTCCGCCTTGGTCTGTTCGCCACCATACCCTGGGTGCCCAAAAACCTCGCAAGTTCAGGTAATTCGCTCTCTGGTCGATGATCCTACCCTCGCTCTCCCATGCTCTCTTCTCTCATTTGTTATGTGCAATCTCTGATGTTATTGTCGATCTTTTGGTATCACTAATTTCTCTGTACCGATGGACATGACAGTAGGCAGGGAGTGGGCATCTAGGAAGCATGAATTGAAAAGAATCGATGCACTGATGCAACGATAAGTCAGTATAATGGCAGCTCCATTTCTACAGAAACAAAGTGAAATGGTAATGATGTACTCAGTAATATTCAGGAAAGTGTCTCAAGATAGAATAGTTCAGTATGAAACAGTATATTTGATGGGGCAGTAAAATTTGGATTTTATATTACAAGTGCAGAATTCACTTTTTATTTGCTAATTCTAATTTACTTAATTTTAAATTCCATGTGAATTCTAAAGTGCATATACTGTACAATTTTGTTCAAGCAAGGATCCTTTACATCTGAGGAGATCACTTTGGTGCTAATAGCCTAACACACCTTGCTGGTTTGTGCTTTTATCACATAAAATTCATGTTTCTCAAGATACACAAACTGCACTTGGTTCAGAATGGGAATAGCAACCTTTTGCTTCTGCTAGGTACTTTCATTTAATGTCATTCAACGACCAGGATCTCCTAGATCACGAGAGTGCTGGGAGACATTCAAATGTTTTAGTTGTTTGCATTTAGTTTCATCCATGCCTCCAAAATTAGTTGTAAGTATTTCTGAATTTAGGTAAGACTGGGAAGTGTAGCAAATCATAAATTTGTCTATCGGTGGCTTTCTTATACTGCATGGATAAATACTTACAACTTCTTTTGCGCAATATGATTTTCCAAAATTCATCTGGCACCATTCTTTGTCAGGTCTTTGTTTCCTCCTTACCTTGTACTCCTTCCGTCCGGAATTAATTGTCATGGAAATGGATGTATCTAGACGTATTTTTAGTTCTACATACATCCATTTCTATTCATTTCTACGACAAGTAATTCGGGACGGAGGGAGTATTATATTTCAGATTTGGACTTTCTGTAATTTTGCTCCCTCTCTTAGATCATTATGTATTATACTTTTGTGTACATTTCTATATATAGTCTGTTCTGATTGCAGTTGCAATTTCTCTGCATGCTAATATGTTTTTTTCACGTTCCATCTTTGCAGATTTAGCTGTTCATTTTTTTTTTGCAGGTGAAATAGCAATGAGATACAGAGATAAAGGCTCAGCTTTCAGGAAACAAGCCTTGACAAGGTACATGCTTAGTTTGGAAAGATAATTAAACTTGAATATTTGGTTTGATATTCTCAAGCACATCCTTTGACTTTATTGTCACCACTTGGAGACGATTTTCCTTTTCCCACTTAAGGCTATTTAGACTTCAGTCAGTGAACATTCTAGGATTTGCTCTATATGATAGACTTTTTCAGTTCTCCAGTGGCTCAACCTGTTAGAAACACGTTGTAGTGCACTTATTTGTTGGGTTTAGCTATATAAGATATACCAGATGTAGCAACATAATATTGTTGTGTATATTTTTGTTGTTCGATTGGACAATCAAGATTATTGTTTTCAATTGGTGTAGCAATTCTATTTATCAGTTCAAAACAAAAGTGTTACGTTCTCGGTTGTACCATTCTTGGATATCACTATGGGAAGGGCTCACTGGTGGAACAATCAAGTAGCATATCATTGTTTGGAGTAACAAGTAGGCCAAAGATCAAATTTCTAATATATGCAATTGTCTTCTTTTCAGAAAATGAGATGTCGATATATTCAGAAACTTCTACCCACTAGGTAATTTAAAGTGCTCCTTTAAGTTTGAGCACATCTTTGTCTTAATTTTTTGCAATATTATTTCTTCAGAAGTGCTCCACTCGTCTTGTCCACTTTTCTTCTGTTTGAGATCTATTATTTCCTTGGGAACTGATCAAAATTCTGCTCTTTGATCTAAGAAAATTTAAATTTCATGTATTCGTGCCACTATATAGAAATTCCTATCAATTTAATGTCAAAATAAAACAGATGTGGCAACGTGCGTCATCATGATATACTTCAGTACTTGTAGTTGCCCATAAAGTATTTGAGTGCACTTCCCTTGCCTCTCTTTCTTCCTCCCCCTTCCATGGTTTAGAACCCTTGCGATTTTTATAAAAAATCAAACCTTACCAACCTTCTTACAATCTAACAGGTTCATACAAATAATAAATATCAACTTATATTTTTTCATCAATAGCAAACATGCTCACGCAAAATAAACAGGCGCAAAAACAGAACTATCGGATGAATTTAGGTGTCGAAACATAGGTAAATAACATGATTCGTGGGTGTGATGATTATATTGCATGATCGAAATACTACCCTTGTAATTATATCGCTTGATTAAAATACTGCTATGCCATATAATTGCATCAATCCCTAATATTATAGTCTCAAAATGGATGGGCGCAGCAACGCACGCCTTCGATGATCTAGATACTATAACTTTATAAGTAAATGGACGTAATTAAAGTCACCGGACATAATAAGATGCACAGTGTATTAGAATTTCCACGGCGGGCTAACCCATGATCTCCAAAAATGCAATATCAATCTGCCAAATTTGAACAAAACCAGCCACACCGAGTATCACCAAAAAAAGATATGCACAGTCAAATTTGAACGAAACGCCCCAAAATTGATGATGGTCCTCTCCTCAACGCTCGTGGACATCCATGCAGGAAGAACCAAGGAAGAAGCTTCCTCGCACCCGTCAAAAAACTTCGAGCATCCTCCCCGCCAGAAAGAAAAAAAAAAACTTCGAGCATGCATGTCAGAAGGAAGCAGACCGGGTCGAAGCAAAGACCCACCTCGTCTTCTCAAGATCTGTGCCGCTCGACAGTCTCCTCATCGCCGGCGCTCCGCCCTTGACCGCGGCGTCCCCCGTCACATCTATGCTCACCTCGGGATGGGCCTCGGCGTTGTCCGGCGCCTCAACGTCGGCGCGGCAGAGGGGCACGTGGAGTTTCCGCGGAACCACTCGTCAATGCTCTCCACGTGGAATCGATGGCCGCGCCGCGGCAGTGCGCGCCTTCCCGCCGTGCTCGAACTCCGCAAGGCAGACCGCGTAGTCTCCGGCACCAACGCTCGTGGCGACCACGGGGAGGGCGCAGAGTGTTGCCGGTGGTGACACACACGCACGCACGAACTGCTTGGCCAGAGAGAAAACAGAGCAGCGGTTCAGGAAAACAGAGGAGCACACAGAGTCAGGTTTCAGGCAACCAATGCTTCTTTTTTCTTTTTTTCAACTAACTGCTGGCTACAACACCGCTCCTCCCGTGTCGCCCCCGCTCGGGCGGCACCGGAGGCCCCCCCGAACCCTAGCGAGCACCACCCTTAGGCTGATCCCCCGGGCCGCTGCCACCGCCGGCGACGGCGGCGGTGGCGGCGCCCGTCTCGCCGAAGGCGGAGGGCTGAGGAGGCACGCAGCGGTGGTGCATCGGGGCGGAGATGCATGGTGGCGGGCGCGTGCGGATGGTGGCTTATGGAGGAGAAGGCGCGGTGGTGGCGGCGCTGGGGGAGGGCGGATCGGGCGAGCCGACGGTCCTCGGCGGCGCCATCCGAGGCGCTGCTGCCATGGAGTGCGGCAGCGGCAGCGGCCCCGTCCTGGGCCCGATCTAGGCCGACGGGTTGCGGCGGCCACTGCGAGCATCGGCCAGACAGGTTGCTGTCCCCGGGATGCGGCGGCGCGGGCCCTTTTGGGTCTGATCTGCGCCGGATCCAGCGAGGTCGGCGGCGGTCTGGTTCGTCTTCTCCTCTGCAGCCGGCTGGTGGCGTGGGGGCTACTGGCTCGGCTTGAATAAAGGTGGTTGGCCCTGCTGTTCTTCGAGTTCCAAATCGTCGATCTGCTTCATGCCGGTCTCCTCGATCTGTACGCCGACGAGTTCCGGTCTTCCTCTCGGAGATCTCCGCTGATTGGCGCATGGCGCCACTGGATATCTAGATCGGAATTGATCCGGTCGTGCGCGCCCTTATCTTCGGCCAGAGAGGCTTCATGAGGGCGTGGCGCGAAGCTTCGCTGTCTTGCCGGTGCCATGTGACATGTCTAAATATAGATTTCCATGGCATTGACAGTGGTGAAGAAAGTCATGGTGGCTGCGATCGGAGGCTTGTAATGGTAGAGAGGAGTTTTGGTTGCGATGAAGACTTGCGGTACAGGTTTTTTCTGTGTGTTGGGTGTTGAGGACTTGTAGCAGCGGCCTTGGCAGGAGGGGACGGCAACACAGGTGGACATCATTTCTGGTGGTGCTTCTTAAGTACCGAGCCGCGATTTCCAGGGTGAAAGCCCAGGGTCTGGCCTTCATTGGTTGTACCTGGCAATGGCCTTACTGAAGGCATTGTTTTGGGATCTCACTCTTTCTCCAGGGTGAAAACTCAAGATTCTTGATCGGGCGACGACAACGCTTGTGCATTGTTTCCTTCTTGGAGGCATCGCTTTTGGAGAACCTCTTTTACGGTCCTGGTGTTGTCTTTGGTGGTGGTTAGCGTGTTGTTGTTGCGAGTGTTTCATCACTGCGACGGGGTCTTTGTTTTATATTTGTTTCTTTTTTATTTTGTTCTTGGCTGTGTGCATCCTTAATGTCTTTCGATATCTTGTTGGTGCAGATGCTGGATGTAATTGGTATCTTCGCGATATTAATATAATCCCTTTATCGAAAAAGTGCTGGCTACACACGCATAGCCCGCTTATTACATGGTCAAGACCAACTTGACACCAGCTGCCATACACACTGAACTGACATACAACTTCACTGAATCCTGGCAAAAGCAATGACGGCTAAGGTAGTGAACCGACATACAAATTCACCGAATCCTGGCAAAAGCAATGACGGCTACAGCAAGTTGCAGCATGTTCACACTTGCTCCATCATGTGCATTTACACCAGGATGACACGGCACAAGTCAATCATGCATCAACACACGAACATGGTAACAAATTAACAGTTTTACACAATGACAAGATTAACTATTGACACGGAGCATCGCGGCGACGGTACCACGCCGCCGTCTCGCTCCTCGACGGCACCGCCGGAGATGGCCAGGCTGCAGCGGTCGCGCAAGCACCGGCGCCGACCGCTGCTGTACATGTGCAGCGCGATGAGGGCCAACAGGATGCCCGCGAGCGCCCAAGCCGCGGCGAACAGGACCTTGCCGGTGGTGGCGTAACTCGACGGAGCCTCCACCGGTCTGGTCTTGGGCACGTCTGGCCGCATCTTGGGTTGAATTGGTTCGCTTGGGAAGTCCTTCGTGCCCGCATGTGGGCCGTGACCGTCGTCGGCGCCATGTGGGCCATGGTAGATTGTAGCTGCACACCCTCAAAACAAAAACACTGCGCTTCGTTCTGGAGCTGGTGTTCGGGGAGTGTTCGGTTCTTGTTGGTGCAGTTACTTATATACGTATAATATGACTAAGGGTATTATTGGTTTTTGATTTTGGCGGGACGTGAGCGTGTGGGGCACACGCTCTGGAGACTGTTTGCCCGTACGTGGAAGTAGGCCAAATGGACGGCCTTGATGTGCTAGCTTAGCTTATGAGTGATTATATGCGTACGGTCATGATCGGACTTGATGAGTGATGACTAGTAGGGAGTTAATTGGAGTGGTCTTTTTCTTTAGAGAAAAGTATGTTTTCCCCCTCAAGTTTACCAATAGTATACAACTGGTCCCTTAAGAATTTTTGGGCGACATTTGGTCCCTCAAGTCTCAAAACCGGATAAGTTTCGTCCAAAACCTGATTTCCGTGGAAAACCGGCCACGTGGCAGCGGTTTTCTCTCTCCCGTCCCTCTCTCTCTCCTGATTAATCTCTCACCCGAACCGAACCGGATTTAGCCTGCCGCCACCAACCCACCGCCACAATCATCTCCTCCTCACCTGCTCGGCGAGTTCCAGCCGTCGCCAAGACGCCGACCCTCCGCCCAGCCGTCCCCGTCGATCTCTCCCGTTGCTCCCCTCCTCCGCCACTACGACGTGCCAAGGAGAGGCCAAGCTGCATACGGGTTGCGCCGTTTCCTTGCCTCCTCTGCCGCACGGGGTCTCGCCTCCGCCCCGTGGATCTCGCCGGAGACTACCCGCAGAGGAGATCCAGGACATGGCCATCTCCACCACGCTCCAGGCCCGAAGGTTCCTCGCCAGTGTCGTGGCCTCCCCGAGCTAGAGTGGTCGCACCGACGCCCAAGTTCGCCTTGCCGCTGGCTGCCACCCCACCTCCCCGTGCTCGCCCCATCTTGGACGAAGGCGGCCACCGCACCAGTCGTGCCGTGGGCATGCATTCCCGATGTGCCCCGCTAGGTCGTCTGCAGCTGCCTTTGTGCGCTCTCTCGTGCATGTGCTCGGAACGCCAGCGGCTGCGGCCTAGCTCCTCCTGCCGCTCAGAACTGGGCACTCCTGCCCGCCTGCACCGCGTACAACTGAGCCGAGGTGGGGGAGTCACGGGGAAAGAAAACTGGTAGCCACCACCTCCGTAGCTTTCGCCAGTGCTGTCGCCGTCGCGACCGCCACCGCCGCCGCCACAGAAGGTTGGGTTTGGGAGAGAGGGGATAAGGGCGCGGGAGAGAGAGAGAGAGAGAGGGAGAGAGAGAGGACGGCTATGCGGGTGGGTGACGGGTTTGACCAGACAACCCGTCCGACGGGGCAAGTGAGGAGAGAGAAAACCGCTGCCACGTGGCTGGTTTTTCACTGAAACCAGGTTTTGGACGAAAGTTAACCGGTTTTGAGACTTGTGTAGGGAACGCGACAGAAAACAAAAAAATTTCCGCACTACGAACACACCTAGGACCACTATGCAGATGCATACAAGGTTTTGATCTGATCATTACTGACTCGTAGGGCAGCGGAAGTAGAGTCGATGAAGATCGTCGGTGCTGATCCCCGCAGCTAGGATTTACAACCTTGCAACCGCGAGGATGTTCTCCCTTGTCTGCCCCTCGGACAGTCCCTCGGACAGCCCTTCGGGAGGCGGTCGGACAGTCCCCCGGACGGTGTCACGGACAGCCCTTCGGAAGGACCCTCGAACTCGGACGGTATCTCGGACAGCCCTTCGGGAGGACCCTCGAACAGCCCCTCGGGTAAAAGATTGAACCTACGACCTCTCTACGGGGTTGCACACATACGGTGTCAGCTATCCGGCAGGGCTTCGCTGCCCAAAACTAGTTCCCACCGGAACCTAGACAGCCTTTTGGCTCTACGAAACTATTTCGTGTGAGGGAGGGAGAAAGCCAGATCATGCATGGCATTTGTATAAAAGAATGAGTGAGTATGGAGAGCACCTATCCACCTTTATTTATAGGCCAAGCCCAAGGGGTAGAGAACTTTTGGAAATACCAAAATGCCCTCAAGGTGGCTTCTCCAAGAAGCAAATCGGGGAAAATACCAAAATGCCCTCAAGGTGGCTTCTCCAAGAAGCAACCAAAAAGTGCTTTCTCTATTCATGAAAACATTTTTTCACGACCGTTAAATCCGATAAATATTTCTGTAGGTCTAGAACATTTCCAATACCCCCTAAAATAATTCTGGACGCGTTCCAAAACATTTCCGGATCAATGATTTTCATCACCGAAAAGCAACCAAAGCATTTCCGGCAGCTCCGAAACATTTTCGGTTTTTTCTCCGGAAAAATTCCAGAAGGTCCCAGAACAATTCTGGCACCCTCCAAAAAGTTTCAGGCGCGTGCCGAAATCTTTTTGGCTCAACGGTTTACTCCGAAACAACTTTCGGTTTCACCGAAACTTTTTCGATTTTCTCTCCGGAACTTTCCCGTTGTCTCCGAAACTTTTCCGGTGACTTTCTCTCAGACTCCCTGTCTAGTATTCAGCAGATAGATGACCCTTAAGTGTGTGACCCTATAGATTCGGTGAAGTATAGACATGACCGGAACACTTTCCGATCAATGATCAATAGCGGAACCGTGGACATCCATATTGATCCCTATACCCACACGAATGAATATTCAAGTGAACCTGTAGTTTGCCGTGTGCTATTCCTGTTGCTTCGCGATATGTTACAAACACCCGAGGTGAAACTTATCGGCATCCCCATGGATCAACAACTTGTCCACTGCGCCAGTTACCTCGTTACCGGTTTTGTTCTCTTTTCTTGTTTCCGCGTTCCGGTATCCCTGTGATCAAATCACATTGTGTCTGGCCAGACGATGATGGATACCGTAACACCGAGAGGGCCCAAAGAATATCTCTCCATCATCAGAGGAAAAAATTCCAATCTTGAGCTATCAAGTTCCTTGTCATACTTTTCCGTGAACCCGTAAGCCGCCGTAATAGCCACCCTGTTACAGATGCCGTTTAACAAACCCCAAAGTTCACAAAGCAAGTACGAAGGAACTCGACACTCTCGTGGTCTAAGGAATAATGCAAACGTTAACTTTCTCTGTGTTATTAACCATTAACTTGTGATGAATGTATCTCATAGCATAACATCAATCGGGTCGATTCAACACAAGTGTTCTCCTAACATTGTGCCCTCAAAAATTGCCGGCATAGACATTCCCATGATCAGGAAAACATGATCATCATGCAATACTTGAGCTAGTCTTAGAGGCCAGACTAGGAATACATTTTACCGTTTATTATTCCACACGTGCATATGAGTTTTCCTCCTAGCCTCGTGGTTATTGTAGACTCGAGAACCATAGCAGTTATAGTACGGAATATAAACATAATTACGGACATGGATATAATAATAACATTTATTGTTGCCTCTAGGGCATATCTCCTACAGACTCCCACTTGCACTAGAGTAAATAATCTAGTCAATGCTAATGCACTTTACACCTATAGCATACCGGTGTAAAATATGCTTCACTTGTGGTTTAGTCTTTTTTCAACGGATCCGACAACTTCAGGTCCGTGTGTATCTTTGCGTATCCTCGCATTTTCACGCTTTCACAAAATTCATATTTTGTGTGGACTTGGCTTTGCATATATGTGAATCACTGGTCGAACCTTGATTCTTCAGACTGAGCTATGGAGCAACTATCTACAATAGTGTCCCATTGACCAAAGCCATCTTGGAACCATACTAAGTTCATGAATGAACTATATGATTCAACATCTTCTTTGTCGCTTCTAAAGCGTCAACATGCTTAGCCTTCGTTATAGAATTCGCCACAGTAACCTGTTTGGAACAGTTCCAACTTATCGTGCCACCATATCATGTATTACACAAAACACTTAACTTAAATCGAAAATCGCATGGAGCATTGATGAAGACTGTATCAATGTAACTACTTACAACGAGCATTTTATAATCTTCGCTTGCGAGAAAACATGTCATCAGTGCTACTTTAGTACTCAACGACATTTTTCGCTGCTATCCTATGATCAATATTTTGATCACTTTGGTATCTATACTCGCAACTGCTTGGGAGTACCGGACATATCTGGTTGTTATACATACCATGGAATACATGATTAATCCAAACACAAAATTGTGTGGAATCTCCATCATGTATTTTGCTCATCAGTGTTTTAGGACACCGAGTCTTGCTAAAACTCTTTCCATGTGACTTCGGCAAGAAACACTTCTTGGTGTTCTCATGCTAAACCATTTTAGCATCTTGTCAATATGTATTTTTGGCTTAGCCCTATTAGGAAATTCTATCTCCGTAGATAATTATGCCTAATATCGAGGCTACCTAGCCCAAGCACATCATAAAAAAACTATTTTTCAATGAAGTCCTAATTCATGTCAAGAAATTTATATTATTTCCAATCAACAATGTGTCAAGCACACAAGGTTTAAGAAATATTATTATGCTCCCACTTACTTTCTTGTAATCACAAGCATCTTCGCTATCCTTTGATAAAATCAAACTCTTTTGACTATTTCATCAAAACGAAGATTCCAACTCCATTATGCTCTCTTATGTCCATTGCTGGAACTCTGAATTTTGCACATTCACTAGCATCCTCTGGATTGACAAAATACGTTGGAATGTATCACATGCAAGTCCTAGGTTGTATTTCCATCTCATGGAAATCCTTTTGGCATCCATGTATCATATCTCATGATTAAAATATGTATTAATTGCTAGTTTAACCTGAACCGACTTTAAGCATCGCTACGAAGAGACAATCTCGCTGTAGTTAATTCCTTGAATTTGTTATAAGCAACAAGTCGAGCTTTATGGATAAAACATTTTTATCCGTATCAGTTTATAGTTTCATTAATATTCATTAGACTCTAAGTCTTCCGAAGGGTGTATCAAGATCTAATCTTGAATCATTTATATGGATACTATCTCGGATTATATTGGCATTTAGCCAATTCCGGAGTCAGGGCCCATCAACGCTTCCTTGTGCATCGTAGGTATACTATTGTCTAACAACAATATCTCGTTTGTGCATCTGAGAGGTTTGCACGAGTTTTGCCTACGTGGTTCAGCTGCAAGTTCGACCGAAGTCCATACATCTCATATAGAGGCTTCCGTATCAGTCGTAGTAGGAAACTCTGGAATTACTTCCAAGGTTTCTGTCCCTTGCCCTGATGATGAAGATACTTTTATCTCGTCAAATTGCACTGTCCTCCCACTCACCTTTTTGCAAGAACCATTTTCTTCAAAATCATACCGGTCTTTGTGGCAAACCTTTTGCCTCGGTATAGTGATGGAGGAATACCCAATAACTTCGGATAACCTACAAAGCATCACTTGTCTGATTTGGAACAGGTTTTTAAAATACTTTACACAAGCCCCATATTCCAAATGTTAAGAAAAGACAAAACATGTTTGGTCGTACCATACCATGGTGTCATTTCAACAGATCTGATGGCGCTCTTTTCAGTGTAAAAGCCGCAGTCTCTAAAGCATTACTTTAAAAGGGGTAATGGCAAATTGAGTTATGTAATCTTTGATTAAACCATGTCATAAATGGTTTGATTACATCTTTACGGACATTCCACTCACAGTGGTGTTACGGGAGATGTAAGTTATGAAACTCTTTTAACAACTCATCAGACATTCGCTGAACTTGTAACTCAAATATTCCTTTCCGCCATCTAATTGCAGAAACATAATTTTCTTGTTACAATAATTTTTACTTCATTTTGAAAACCTTTTGAATGATTTCAAAAGATCTAGAC
Organism: Elymus sibiricus; assembly: GCA_039707655.1. Classification (NCBI taxonomy): domain Eukaryota; kingdom Viridiplantae; phylum Streptophyta; class Magnoliopsida; order Poales; family Poaceae; genus Elymus; species Elymus sibiricus. The sequence continues at coordinate 19,677,415 of CM077666.1, read as the reverse complement.
TTACGTCTCATAAAGTGAATATCCATATATCTACTTGAGTCATTTATGAAGATAGACAAATCCACTGTCAGCAACAACATTTATCGGACTACACACATCAAAATGTATGATCACCAATAAGTTCGTCGCTCGTTCCTTATGGCCTGTGAACGGTATTTCAGTCATTTCACTTTTCGGACGAAAATTGCAAGTGTCAGATGATTCATAATCAAATAACTTCAAAATCCATCATTATGGAATTTCTCCATGCGGGTTTCTCCAATGTGACCAAATGCAGTGCCACACAAATGTGGTATTCTTTTAGTCTTGCGACATTTAGCGTCAGTGTCACGGATGTATTATATTATTATCAATATTCATAACATACATCTCATTCATAATGAAAGTATGGCCCCAATGTTATTCATAACATCGAAGAACAATTGTTCTCTCATGAACAACCTGTTTGCAACAAACATTATGCAATGGGCTAGAGTGAATAAAACTCTAGAATGAATTATGAAAATAAATACAGAGGTAATACACTGATGGAAGGTGTAGTAACTTTTACTATGTTCCCAGCGCGTATCTAAACCTCATTTCTGGCTAGTCTTTTAGGCCGTAGTAGTTCTTGCATCGAGTTGCAACAGAATGCAATCGAACGGGTATTCCTGTGAGCAATCACAATACTGAAGAATCAGTGACTAACAGTTTAATCACAATTCCCAAGAACTATTTCTTTGACCAGCCTTCTATACATCTATAACTTATATGACATTCATACATGAGCTGGACATTCCAGTCTTCTCTCTTTTTGCCTTTATACTTCTAACAGTTTTATCCAATATTTCTCCTACTCTCAGAAGAAGCACCCAACTTTAAGAGTGGCGTCAGCCCCGGACTTCCTAGGTGTGTAAGTCTTACTAACACCCTTCGGACATTTCCTTTCTCTTTAAGTTGCTGTTTTATTCACCATCATCACATGACAGGCGTTCTTCTGGATCCCTATCTTGTTAGTCTAATGCACAGTAAACGCTTTACTAATACTTTGCAAACAAACATTGCTTTGGATATCTCATATCTTTTAGCCTTTGTTTGTATCTGAAAATAATTTTCAGTTCCATGAATATCACATAACTACCCCAAACTTTTGAAGTTCGGGTCTCATGGAAGCAAACATATTGCACTTGACCGTAACGGAATTCTAGCTTTTGGATCGAAGGACGAGAGTCACATCATCCATAGCATTAGCGGGAGAATACCGAAAGCATGCGATAGGACAAAGTCCTTCTTGGCACTCTTGAGGACAATCCTCACATTACATTACCAACCGTAAAGTTTTAACCAGATATTTAACAGCTATTCAATTTTAATAGGGAAGGTGGAAACGCAAGCCATTATTCTACAACTTTTATGCAAATCACACTTAGACTATGTTCATAATTAATTGCACTAAGAATTAAACAAGTTAATTCTACAATGCGCTCCCACTCAAATCAATATCTCTCATAATTGATTTTGAGTGATACAAGACCCATATTACAATTCAACGCCAAGGATGTATCCATCTCAAGTGACGAGAATTGCAATCGGTAGGCCAACTTGCCAATCACATCTCTATGTGACTCTTGTTCATCTTTCGATGGGCGTGTTCCGAGCTCAGGACGATCCTCTGGAACATCAAGACAACCAAGTGATCTCGCTGCGAGGTCTCAACTCACCCGCCTCACACATGTCTAATCGTTCGTACCCATCTATCCATGTGATACCCCAAAAAGAAAAGTTCCGTGACGGTGCTACACTTGCGAGAACACTAACTACTTGATATTTTTGTGAGAGATCACCCAAATAAAAAGCGACTACCACGCGCAATAAAAAAGGGTGCATCATAAGGATAAACATCTCAGGCAATTCATAATAGGATGATATGGTATAGCCCTTTCTGACGGAGAAGTCTTTAATCTCTTCGTCTTCGGCATTTGCGTCGGTCTCCACCTTCGCAGAGCTTGTCACCGCCTTGTCGATGCAATAAATAATACTGCTATCTCTATAGCTAATAAAATAATGCATTACAACAAGGTTGACATGCAGTTCATTTAAAGTGACAATCATATGGCTCTAGCCATCATGCCGAATTATGACACGCAGGTCATGTTAATTAATTTACATCATATAGTCATCTCATACATAATCAAATTAATATGAGAACTGCTATACCACATCTGATGCACATCTCATGTCATCCTGCAAAACCAAGTTAGACGCCTCTAATCGGTTTATGCAAAATTTATTTTATGTGGCTTCTAAGGTTTCGAAACAAACCGAAGCTACCAACGTTCATCATCAAGTATGATTATTCAAGTCGCTAGATTAACTTTGCGGGCGTATGAAACACGAGATAATAAAATCTTGAGCCCCATACTGAACTTCGTCATACGCAAGAACCCCGTGCAAATCATATCTGCATTGCCCTTTAGTCTGCGAAACATCCATCTTTCTTTAACTATGGTAGAACCCAAAGAACTGAAGCACTTCGTTGATCTGTCAACCAGCATACTTAGGAGCAGCATGGAAGGATCGCGGATTGCCAGAACTTTGTGAGATTCTACCATGCCATCAAGATCAGGACTACGCAAAATCAAGGGAAGCAACAAGAACATCGGGTAATAGATTTCATCTGCTACCCGCACAAATAATTTTCAGCAATAGAACTCATCTACTACAAAATTATATTGTGCAACACCCATACATCTCATGTATTCTAGATCGTAACCTACATCTACGTATAGCACGGCTCTTGATGCCACTGTAGGGGAACGCGACAGAAAACAAAAAAATTCCGCACTATGAACACGCCCAGGACCACTATGGAGATGCATACAAGGTTTTGATCTGATCATTACCAACTCGTAGCGCAGCGGAAGTAGAGTCGATGAAGATCGTCGGTGCAGATCCCCGCAGCTAGGATTTACAACCTCCCAACCGCGAGGATGTTCTCCCTTGTCTGCCCCTCGGACAGTCCCTCGGATAACCCTTCGGGAGGCGGTCGGATAGTCGCCCGGACGGTATCACGGACAGCGCTTCGGGAGGACCCTCGAACTCGGACGGTATCTCGGACAGCCCTTCGGGAGGACCTTCGAACAGCCCCTCGGGCAAAAGATCGAACCTAAGACCTCTCTACGGGGTTGCACAGATACGGTGTCAGCTATCCGGCAGGGATTCGCCGCCCACAACTAGTTCCCACCGGAACCCAGACAGCCTTTCGGCTCTACGAAACTATTTCGTGTCAGGGATGGAGAAAGCCAGATCATGCATGGCATTTGTATGAGAGAATGAGTGAGTATGGAGTGACGAGGGCATGTACTAGGGATAGGGTAACAGGCCTGACCTACAGACCCTACCCTAGGACTCCACGCGCCTTATACTGGGCCCCAGGGCCAGATCAACAACCAAGAGTTCTGCAAACTGACATTCACTCGGAGTCCGACGAACCACTCGGGAGGCAAGAGTTCACTCGACCATCTTGTTTCACTCGGAGCACCCGAAAGTCACTCGACCAGAGAAGACCAGGAGGCTCCAGGAGCGCAACGGTCGGAACACACGTTCACCTGCGTTAATTGTAATCAATGCGCCCGTTACCTGGCGCCCTTAAAGCCCCTCTTAACCCCTAGTAATGGCGGCATTCATGGGAGGGCTGGCAGACGCTATATAAGCCACCCCCCAGCTCCATTCCAAGGGTTCGCATTCTTTGTAACCTATACACTCAATCAACAGCTCCAGAGCACCGAGACGTAGGGCTATTACCTCCACCACGAGGGGCCTGAACTCGTAAATCCGAGTGTAACACCTACGCCGTAGCTAGGCTCTGCCCTCTCATCCGTACCCCTACACACTACTGTCAGACTTGCACCCACGACAGTTGGCGCCCACCGTGGGGCAGGCGTCTAGCGACTTCCGGCGTAGTTGCATTTTTTCCACCATCACCATGGTTTCCGGTGGCGGACTGTCTCTGGGCGGCGAGATCCGTTTCGGCGTCCTCAGCTTCATCGCCGACGATTCGGCATGGCTCCAGGAAGCCCCTATGGATGTCGAGGCGTTGCCCGTCCGCGGCGCGGCGCACTTCTGCGCGAATACCTTTGGCGTCCTTCTTCGGCAACCGTCGACTCCTTTTCAGTCGACCTCTTCGCTCTCCACCAGCCGTCATCGCAAGCGCTCCGGACGCTCGTGGCTTCAGTGGTGAATCAGGCACGCGGTGTCCCTTCAGGCTGCAGCCCCGCAGATCGCGGCAATCGAGCCCGATGAACCCGTCTTTGATCTGTTCGCCTCCGCGCACGAGCACTCGGAAAGCTTATCCGAGTGCAAGAGCAGTGATCCCGCTGTGGAGGTGCTGATGGCCGATTCCCCGCCCAGTCCTCCTGGGTACGGCCGCGGCGGCGCGGAGAACGGTGATCCATCGCGTCCTGATCTTGGCGGCGACAGGGACCGACATGACGACGAGTACGTTCCCCGACCTTTCACTCAGCAGCAGAGGGAGGAACATCAGCGCAGGACTGAGCAGGCCCTCCAGACGCCCATCGTTGGGACGACCCCCGAGGCTCAGGCTTTGGAGGCCGTGCGCCAGGCCAACTTGGCTGAGCGCAATCGTCTGGAAGCGCTCCAGAGGTCACTCGATGATCGCGCCCGCAGGCAGCATCAACCCAGTTCCAGTCGGCAGCGGCAGTTGTTCTCGAATGACCAGCAGCAGAGTTTCCAGGTATTCCGCACTCCCATCCAGAATCTGGCAGCGGCCACTCGGATAGCAGATTCCATTGAGCCGTCCCGATCCGAGGCGAGGGAGGGTCTTCGGCAGATCCGGGCCCTGCTCAAGGCGGCAGAGGAGCAAAATTCGGCAGTATCACAGTCGCGCAACCAGATTCACAGCAGATCCGTTAGGGCTGACACCGTTCAGTCGGCCCACAGTCCAGTGTCTCCAAGGAGAAACAGACACTCGCCTCCGCGGCGAAACGACCAAGACCACCACCGAGACCAGTACTCGGGGCAGGGTCGCAGTCGGAATACGCCCTCGCGGCATCAAGATGATCGTCGCCGCATGCAGTCGCCTCCTCCGCGGTATGGCTCGTACGCGCTCCGGCCGTACGACTTCAGGCGTCCTTACGGCAACGATCGGAGGGCCAGCCCTCCCCATCATGGTGACGGTTATCGCCAGAGAGAGCCAGTCGATTACCGTGACCCGCAGTTCAACGCGAGATCCGTTCTCGCTCAGAACCTGGTCGACAGAGGCAGAGCTCTGAGAGAGAACTTGGACAGAGATCGTCCGAGTGGAAGTGGAGCATTCATCTCCGGGCCCGAGTGTTTCAACAGGGCCATCCGGGCCGCTGAGATCCCGCCTAACTTCAGATTGGCAGCTGGAGTAAGCAAGTTCACTGATGAGTCCAAGCCAGAAACTTGGTTAGAGGATTACCGAGTGGCTGTGCAGATTGGTGGAGGAAATGACTATGTGGCTATGAAGCATTTTCCTTTGATGCTGCAAGGGTCCGCCCGAGCCTCACTCAACCAGCTCACTCCAGCCAGCATATACTGCTGGGAAGATTTGGCCCGAGTGTTCATCAAAACATTCGAGGGCACGTACAAACGCCCGGCTGGATTGTCTGACTTGCAGCACTGCGTGCAGAAACCGAATGAAACATTGAGGGAGTACATCCAGCGGTGGACAACCTTGCATCACATGATGGAGAACGTCACTGAGCATCAAGCCGTCTGCGCCTTCAAGGCAGGAGTCAGATATCGGGAGCTCATCCTGAAATTTGGTCGTTCAGGGTCTTTGACCATGAGCCGAATGATGGAGATTGCTACTCGGTACGCGAACGGAGAAGAGGAAGACCGTGAAATGTAATAAAAGTACTGGAGTGATATTTGGTGAATAAAAGCATGACTTTTCCAGCTCCACATTGAGTTCACTCGTACGCATTTTCTGGCTTACAACCCTCAGCGGGTGCACGCCGTTCAACTTAGCTGCAAACCAGTTTTTGCCTAAGTCAAAAATCTGCTCCGAGAGAAGAGCATGCCTCTCACTCGGGGGTTGGCTGCGAACCTGCTCTCGTCCAAGTTAAAACGCTACTCCGAGTGAAGAGCATCCCTCACACTCGGGGGCTTGGCAGGGAACCAGCTTTCGTCCAAGTTAAAAACCTACTCCGAGTTAAGAGCATCCCTCTCACTCGGGGGCTTGGCTGCGAACCTGCTTTCGCCCAAGTTAAAACGCTACTCCGAGTGAAGAGCATCCCTCTCACTCGGGGGCTTGGCTGCGAATCAGCTTTCGCCCAAGTTAAAAACGCTGCTCCGAGTGAAGAGCATCCCTCTCACTCGGGGGCTTGGCTGCGAACCAGCTTTCGCCCAAGTTAAAAACTCTGCTCCGAGTGAAGAGCATCCCCCTCACTCGGGGGCTTGGCTGCGAACCTGCTTTCGCCCAAGTTAAAACACTGCTCCGAGTGAAGAGAGTCCCTCTCACTCGGGGGCTTGGCTGCGAACCTGCTTTCGCCCAAGTTAAAACGCTCCTCTGAGTGAAGAGCATCCCTCTCACTCCGGGGCTTGGCTGCGAACCAGCTTTCGCCCAAGTTAAAAACGTACTCCGAGTGAAGAGCATCCCTCTCACTCGGAGGCTTGGCTGCGAACCTGCTTTCGCCCAAGTTAAAACGCTACTCCGAGTGAAGAGCATCCCTCTCACTCAGGGGCTTGGCTACGAACATGCTTTCTCCCAAGTTAAAACGCTGCTCCGAGTGAAGAGCATCCCTCTCACTCGAGAGCTTGGCTGCGAAACTGCTTTCGCCCAAGTTAAAACGCTGCTCCGAGTGAAGAGCATCCCTCTCACTCGGGGGCTTGGCTGTGAACCTGCTTTCGCCCAAGTTAAAACGCTACTCCGAGTGAAGAGCATCCCTCTCACTCGGGGGCTTGGCTGCGAACCAGCTTTCGCCCAAGTTAAAAACGTTGCTCCGAGTGAAGAGCATCCCTCTCACTCGGGGGCTTGGCTGCGAACCTGCTTTCGCCCAAGTTAAAACGCTACTCTGATTGAAGAGCATCCCTCGCACTCGGGGGCTTGGCTGCGAACCAGCTTTCGTCCAAGTTAAAAACCTACTCCGAGTGAAGAGCATCCCTCTCACTCGGTGGCTTGGCTGCGAACCTGCTTTCGCCCAAGTTAAAACGCTACTCCGAGTGAAGAGCATCCCTCTCACTCGGGGGCTTGGCTGCGAACCAGCTTTCGCCCAAGTTAAAAACGTTGCTCCGAGTGAAGAGCACCCCTCTCACTCGGGGGCTTGGCTGCGAACCTGCTTTCGCCCAAGTTAAAACGCTGCTCCGAGTGAAGAGCATCCCTCACACTCGGGGGCTTGGCTGCGAACCAGCTTTCGTCCAAGTTAAAAACCTACTCCGAGTGAAGAGCATCCCTCTCACTCGGGGGCTTGGCTGCGAACCTGCTTTCGCCCAAGTTAAAACGCTGCTCCGAGTGAAGAGCATCCCTCTCACTCGGGGGCTTGGCTGCGAACCTGCTTTCGCCCAAGTTAAAACGCTCCTCCGAGTGAAGAGCATCCCTCTCACTCGGGGGCTTGGCTGCGAACCTGCTTTCACCAAACTAAAATGCTGCTCCGAGTGAAGAGCATCCCTCTCACTCGGGGGCTTGGCTGCGAACCAGCTTTCGCCCAAGTTAAAAACGCTGCTCCGAGTGAAGAGTATCCGTCTCACTCGGGGGCTTGGCTGCGAACCTGCTTTCGCCCAAGTTAAAACACTGCTCCGAGTGAAGAGCATCCCTCTCACTCAGGGGCTTGGCTGCGAACCTGCTTTCGCCAAACTAAAACGCTCCTCCGAGTGAAGAGCATCCATCTCACTCGGGGGCTTGGCTGCGAACTAGCTTTCGCCCAAGTTAAAAACCTACTCCGAGTGAAGAGCAACCCTCTCACTCGGGGGCTTGGCTGCGAACCTGCTTTCGCCCAAGTTAAAACGGTACTCCGAGTGAAGAGCATCCCTCTCACTCGGGGGCTTGGCTGCAAACCTGCTTTCACCCAAGTTAAAACGCTGCTCCGAGTGAAGAGCATCCCTCTCACTCGGGAGCTTGGCTGCGAACCTGCTTTCGCCCAAGTTAAAACGCTACTCCGAGTGAAGAGCATCCCTCTCACTCGGGGGCTTGGCTGCGAATCAGCTTTCGCCCAAGTTAAAAACCTACTCCGAGTGAAGAGCATCCCTCTCACTCGGGGGCTTGGCTGTGAACCTGCTTTCGCCCAAGTTAAAACGCTACTCCGAGTGAAGAACGATCCTCTCACTCGGGGGCTTGGCTGCGAACCTGCTTTCGCCCAAGTAAAAACGCTACTCCGAGTGTATAGTATCCCTGACAGAACAGGTTCTAAGTTCTAAGACTCCCGCCGACTCCCCACAGTCGTCGGCAGTCTCGGGGACTACACCCAGTGGGTGCACTCAGCGTGCCCCCACTGGAACGGTATCCACTCGGAGCGGTCCGCCCGATCTGAGTGAAGAGCATCCCTCTCACTCGGAGGCTTGGCTGCGAACCTGCTTTCGCCCAAGTTAAAACGCTACTCCAAGTGAAGAGCATCCCTCTCCCTCAGGGGCTTGGCTGCGAACTTGCTTTCGCCCAAGTTAAAACGCTGCTCCGAGTGAAGAGCATGCCTCTCACTCGAGAGCTTGGCAGCGAACCTGCTTTCGCCCAAGTTAAAACACTGCTCCGAGTGAAGAGCATCCCTCTCACTCGGGGGCTTGGCTGCGAACCAGCTTTCGCCCAAATTAAAAACGTTGCTCCGAGTGAAGAGCATCCCTCTCACTCGGGGGCTTGGCTGCGAACCTGCTTTCGCCCAAGTAAAATGCTACTCCGAGTGAAGAGCATCCCTCACACTCGGGGGCTTGGCTGCGAACCAGCTTTCGTCCAAGTTAAAAACCTACTCCGAGTGAAGAGCATCCCTCTCACTCGGGGGCTTGGCTGCGAACCTGCTTTCGCCCAAGTTAAAACGCTACTCCGAGTGAAGAGCATCCCTCTCACTCGGGGGCTTGGCTGCGAACCAGCTTTCGCCCAAGTTAAAAACGCTGCTCCGAGTGAAGAGCATCCCTCTCACTCGGGGCCTTGGCTGCGAACCTGCTTTCGCCCAAGTTAAAACGCTGCTCCGAGTGAAGAACATCCCTCTCACTCGGGGGCTTGGCTGCGAACCTGCTTTCGCCCAAGTTAAAATGCTCCTCCGAGTGAAGAGCATCCCTCTCACTCGGGGGCTTGGCTGCGAACCTGCTTTCGCCAAACTAAAATGCTGCTCCGAGTGAAGAGCATCCCTCTCACTCGGGGGCTTGGCTGCGAACCAGCTTTCGCCCAAGTTAAAAACGCTGCTCCGAGTGAAGAGTATCCCTCTCACTCGGGGGCTTGGCTGCGAACCTGCTTTCGCCCATGTTAAAACACTGCTCCGAGTGAAGAGCATCCCTCTCACTCGGGGGCTTGGCTGCGAACCTGCTTTCGCCAAACTAAAACGCTCCTCCGAGTGAAGAGCATCCATCTCACTCGGGGGCTTGGCTGCGAACCAGCTTTCGCCCAAGTTAAAAACCTACTCCGAGTGAAGAGCAACCCTCTCACTCGGGGGCTTGGCTGCGAACCTGCTTTCGCCCAAGTTAAAATGCTACTCCGAGTGAAGAGCATCCCTCTCACTCGGGGGCTTGGCTGCAAACCTGCTTTCACCCAAGTTAAAACGCTGCTCCGAGTGAAGAGCATCCCTCTCACTCGGGAGCTTGGCTGCGAACCTGCTTCCGCCCAAGTTAAAACGCTACTCCGAGTGAAGAGCATCCCTCTCACTCGGGGGCTTGGCTGCGAATCAGCTTTCGCCCAAGTTAAAAACCTACTCCGAGTGAAGAGCATCCCTCTCACTCGGGGGCTTGGCTGTGAACCTGCTTTCGCCCAAGTTAAAACGCTACTCCGAGTGAAGAACGATCCTCTCACTCGGGGGCTTGGCTGCGAACCTGCTTTCGCCGAAGTAAAAACGCTACTCCGAGTGTATAGCATCCCTGACAGAACAGGTTCTAAGTTCTAAGACTCCCGCCGACTCCCCACAGTCGACGGCAGTCTCGGGGACTACACCCAGTGGGTGCACTCAGCGTGCCCCCACTGGAACGGTATCCACTCGGAGCGGTCCGCCCGATCTGAGTGATGGCCGAACACAAAAAAAACAACAAACAAAAACTCTAAGACTCCCGCCGACTGCCTGCAGTCAACGGCAGTCTCGGGGACTACACCCAGTGGGTGCACTTAGGGTGCCCCCACTGGAGTGGTATCCACTCGGAGCGGTCCGCTCGATCCGAGTGATGGCCGAACACCCAGTGGGTGTACCGGATACCTTCCGACTGAAGAAAAATAACTTGGAAGTCAACTTACAAGGGTACTTACTCGAACGTTCTCCTGGAGAGCAGCACTGGCATTGTATGCCAGCTTCCCAGCCGCGCACATCTCCTCGACCCGTTGAGTCATCAGCTCCGCCTAGATCATCGCTTCCTTGTTGGCTCTAGTTTGATCCTCCGGCACCTTGTACAGACTGAAGATGTTGACGGGAGGAGTCGGAACGGAAGTCAGAGCAGTCGACGGAGTCGCCTGAGAACCCTGCCGCAGAGGCATGGTCACGCCAGGTGCAGGAGGAACTCGAGGCGCTTTGCTCGGCGGCGTCTCCCACGTGGCAGTCTGAGGAGCAGTCGGAGCTACGGTCCGCTTCTCGGCGCCCTTCCGCGGCGGCTCTTCATCGTCATCCCCGACGTGGATGACCTCTGCATGCACTATGTTTACTAAGCACAATCAGTCGCAGTACATATTTCATTCAGATGAAGACTACTCAGCCCACTCGGATGGAGACTACTCATTTCACTCGGATGCCATATGGTCCGGAATCCGTCAAGGTGCCGCACGAAGACAAGGGCGTCTAATAGCCAGTAGGACTTCTTGAGCTCCTCCGTAGCGCTCAACTCGCCTGGGAATTCGCATTGACTCGACCCGCCTAACCTCTACCGATTCGGGGGCTAATGACGAGGGCATGTACTAGGGATAGGGTAACAGGCCTGACCTACAGACCCTACCCTAGGACTCCACGCACCTTATACTGGGCCCCAGGGCCAGATCAACAACCAAGAGTTCTGCAAACTAACATTCACTCGGAGTCCGACGAACCACTCGGGAGGCAAGAGTTCACTCGACCATCTTGTTTCACTCGGAGCACCCGAAAGTCACTCTACCAGAGAAGACCAGGAGGCTCCAGGAGCGCAACGGTCGGGACACACGTTCACCTGCGTTAATTATAATCAATGCGCCCGTTACCTGGCGCCCTTAAAGTCCATCTTAACCCCTAGTAATTCATGGGAGGGCTGGCGGATGCTATATAAGCCACCCCCCCAGCTCCACTCCAATGGTTCGCATTCTTTGTAACCTATACACTCAATCAACAGCTCCAGAGCACCGAGACGTAGGGCTATTACCTCCACCGCGAGGGGCCTGAACTCATAAATCCGAGTGTAACACCTGCGCCGTAGCTAGGCTCTGCCCTCTCATCCGTACCCCTACACACTACTGTCAGACTTGCACCCACGACATGGAGAGCACCTCTCCACCTCTATTTATAGGCCAAGCCCAAGGGGTAGAGGACTTTTGGAAATACCAAAAAGCCCTCAAGGTGGCTTCTCTAAGAAGCCAATAGGGGAAAACACCAAAATGCCCTCAAGGTGGCTTCTCCAAGAAGCAACCAAAAATATTCATGAAAACATTTTTTCGCGACCGTTAAATCCAAAAATATTTCTGTAGGTCCAGAACATTTCCAGTACCCCCTAAAATAATTCTGGACGCGTTCCGAAACATTTCTGGATCAATGATTTTCATCAACGAAAAGCAACCAAAGCATTTCCAGCAGCTCCGAAACATTTTCGTTTTTTTTCTCCGAAAAAATTCCAGAAGGTCCCAGAACAATTCTGGCACCCTCCAAAAAGTTTTAGGCGTGTGCCAAAACCTTTTTGGCTGAATGGTTTACTCCAAAACAACTTTTCGGTTTCACCGAAACTTTTCCGGTTTTCTCTCCGGAACTTTTTCGTTTACTCTCAAACTTTTCCGGTGACTTTCTCTCAGACTCCCTGTGTTGTATTCAGCAGATAGATGACCCTTAAGCGTGTGACCCTATAGGTTCGGTGAAGTATAGACATGATCGGAACACTTTCCGATCAATGATCAATAGCGGAACCGTGGACATCCATATTGATCCCTATACCCACACGAATGAATATTCGAGTGAACCTGTAGTTTGCCATGTGCTATTCCTATTGCTTCGCGATATGTTACAAACACATGAGGTGAGACTTATCGGCATCCCCATGGATCAACAACTTGTCCACTATGCCAGTTGCCTCATTACCGGTTTTTTTCTCTTTTCTCGTTTCCGCGTTCCGGCATCCCTGTGATCAAATCACATTGTGTCTTGCTAGACGATGATAGATACCGTAACACCGAGAGGGCCCAAAGAATATCTCTCCATCGTCGGAGGAGCAAATCCCAATCTTGAGCTATCAAGTTCCTTGTCATACTTTTCCGTGAACCCGTAAGCCGCCGTAATAGCCACCCTGTTACAGATGCCGTTTAACAAACCCCAAAGTTCACGAAGCAAGTACGAAGGAACTCGACACTCTCATGGTCTAAGGAATTATGCAAACGTTAACTTTCTCTGTGTTATTAACAATTAACTTGTGATGAATGTATCTCATAGCATAACATCAATCGGGTCGATTCAACACAAGTGTTCTCCTAACATTGTGCCCTCAAAAGTTGCCAGTATAGACATGCCCATGATCAGGAAAACGTGATCATCATGCAATACTTGAGCTAGTCTTAGAGGCCAGACTAGGAATACATTTTACTGTTTATTATTCCACACGTGCATAAGAGTTTTCCTCCGAGCCTCGTGGTTATTGTAGACTCGAGAACCATAGCAGTTATAGCACGGAATATAAACATAATTACGAACATGGGGATAATAATAAAATTTATTATTGCCTCTAGGGCATATCTCCTACAACTTGATGGACTAAATGTCGGTCAAAAATTCTTGAGGGACCAGATGTCGACTTTCGATAAACTTGAGGGACCAAAAACATACTTTTTTCTTTTCTTTACTTATTACCACTTCCAAGAAGCTTCCCCCTCCGCGACTTGGACTTTGGAAGGGCGGTGCTGTCAGATATGGTGATGTGGCTCGTCTTCGTCGTATCAAATTCACGAAAGTTCACCAGAACAAATCACTCCTTGCCCTTATATTCTGTGTTCCAAGCACACCCATCTAGCAATGACTGACAAATATACGAATGAGAAAAACTCGCTAATAACCCAATAGACTAATTTTCTTTCTATTTTCTATACACCTGTCGTGACCCCGCTCATAAACGTGTATTAATCATACACGCAGCATGCACGTTCATGAGGGTGACACTATAGGTAGTACCACAACACAACTCTACAACCAAATCATATATACCAAAGCTCATACATGAGAAGAGATAGCAAATATAACACACAGAGGTCACATGACCCAACAATACATCACAGCGGAAACCAAATATAGGTCTGAGTACAGACAAGTTTATCAAATGCCTTAAGAAGGCTAGAACAAAAGCAATGACCCTCCCAAAGGAGCAAGCCTCCTACCTGGGACCTCCCAGCTACTCGTCGGCGTCGAGATCCAAGTACTAACCATTGTCGGGATCACCTGCATCTCAGGTGCCACCTTCTGAATTGCAGCAGCCGGGTAAAGAAAAGAATAGCAAAGCGACGGTGAGTACTCATCCGAAGTACTCGCAAGTCTTACATCAGATCTATCTACATATGCATCGGTATGAAAGGTAAAGGGTGTATATCTGTGTACTGTACTGCAGAAATGCCAGAATAGATGAGAAGTCAAAGGAACCTACGAATACCAGCATCTGCTGCAATAGAAGAGAGAGCGCACACGAGTCCATATACTCACCACAGCAATACACTGCCCTGAATCTTCCCTCGACTCCCTGCGAGGAAGCGATCCCTAACATTCTAACTATTAAGTTGGCAATTTTATGAAGTAGCCAGTTAAAGTTGTTCTATGAACGGGATACATCTCCAATTCGTCCATTATCGTGGACACAGCTATTCAAATAGTTTAATTCTTCCCTGCAGGGGTGCACCACATTGCCCGACACGTGCGAACCCCTCTTTACGCCACATGATTAGCACACAACCATTAGTATGCCGGCAGAGGAGAACGACACGACGTAGCTCTACGTCAGCTAATCCAGAGAGGTCACACGCTGAGTCTATATCCTAGCCGCAAAATGAGTTCGGCCGTACTCCCAATGCAGCCTCAAGTGTTGCGCCACACCGTCGGGATCTAGGCCCCCTCTCCGAGTGGTACTACGCCTGCCGTGCCGTGCCGCACCTAGATGAAACCACACCATATCACCTCACTGTACCAGTCTTCATGTCCATCTCCCTATACCTGCAGCCACATACACACGCAATAAACACCCGAATCTATGTGACTTCTGGAAAGCTTCGGTGAGGAACTACGACGCCAAGGGCCCCATAATCTATTATCCCGCATGGCGGTTAGTGCGTATATGTATCTTGGAGCAATAACCAGAACTCAGGTCCTAGGTCGGCTAGGTGGAACAAACAACCCTGCTCTCCAGCACGGCCTCCCACCTATTGCCTTTAGTCAAATTATTATAGTTAACTCCGGAGCACACTGCGAGGATGGTCAGGATCCAGGCCCACCTCTCCGGATGGTACTATGCCTGCCCTGCCATGCCGCACCATCACATCACTGTACCAGTCTTCATGTCCATCCCGCTTCCTATCGCAATTCATCTCGCATCTTGTAGCAGTTCATCTCGCATCTTGTCGCAGGCCACCTCTCCGGATGTGTACATAAAGAAACTTCAAAGATCAAGACTCAATTCACCACAAAAAGAATAGAGGGAGATGAACATCATAAGATCCAACTTTATTAATCAAGCTCATGATACAATCAAGATCAGAATCCATCAAGAACATGAGAGAGAGAGAGATCGAACACATAGCTACTAGTACATACCCACAGCCCCGAGGATGAACTACTCACACATCACCATGAGAACGGAGGAGAAGTTGGGGGTGATGGTGATGACGGAGATGTCCCCGGCAGCGTCCCAGCGCCACCGGAGGAGATGGGGAAGAGGCCCCCTCCTTCTCCTTCTTCCTTGACCCTCCGGGTAGAGAGGGAGCTCTCCCCTAGATTCTGTCTTCTGTTTTTCGTGTCTGTTTTCCAGCCTTTCACCGTTTCTTTTATAGCCGGAGATCCGTAACTCCGATTGGGCTGAAATTTTGAGGGGACTTTTATCTGGAAATTAGCTTTCTTACGGTGAAAGAAGGGCACCAGCCGACCTAAGGGCTGCCCACAAGCCCACCCGGCGAGCCCAGGGGGGTAGGGCGTGCCCCCAGGGCTTGTGGGGCCCTCAGGCACCATCTTGCATTAATTCTTTTTTCCCAAAAATCACATATATTCCATAAAAAATCACCGTAAATTCCTGTGGCTTTTTGACCTTCCTAGATATTGATTTTCTGTAAAACAAAAAACATGCAGAAAACAGGAACTGACACTGGGCACTAGATTAATAAGTTAGTCCATAAAAATAATATAAAAGTGCACCAAAACCATATATAATTGATGTAAATATAGCATGAATACTTCATAAATTATAGATACATTGTAGACGTATCAGCATCCCCAAGCTTAATTCCTGCTCGTCCTTGAGTAGGTAAATGATAAAAGAAATAATTTATGAAGTGTGAATGCTAGAATAGAACACACTTTTGATCACATAGGCAATGATAATTCTAATAACAAGTAACATCATTCCATTAAGTTCCACATATCATAAAGTGGTAATGAAGTATCTCGTAATCTTTCAAGACTATATTGCAAACATAAAGCAATCAAGGAATTAAAGATGCCGACTAGGTACCCCAATTTGAAGATAACCATCATACTTATACAATGCCCAACAAATTGCTATTAGAAGAATGCTTGCAAAGCTAAGAGTGATCCCCATGCTCAATACGTGGTGCCAAAAGAGAGAGAAAGATGGAATTGACTCAACATGAAAAGTAAATAGATAGGCCCTTCGTAGAGGGAAGCAGGGATTAACATATGCCAGAGCTCATGTGATTTAGAATAGAGATAAATTTATTTTGAGAGGTGTACTTTTCCTGTCAATGGTTTAACGACAAGGGTTTCCAATATCTTCCATGCTAAACATGTTAATGGCAGTTCCCATGCTTTTACACTCCCCCTCCACCATAACCAACACAAACCATGGCTAGCCGAATCCACGGGTGCCTGCCAACTTTCAACTTTTATGGGGGAGTGCCTTTTTTCAATATTTTTTTTATTATTGGGACTGGGCATCCCTATTACCAGCCTCTCTCATAAATTTGACAAGCGAATAAACTCTTGTCGTGAGTAAAACACATTTAGCATGGAAAATAATGACTAGCCCCACTGCTCCATGAGCTGTATGGGCACACACAACAGAAGTTTATTTGAAGGTTTAGAGGTGGCACATGCAAATTTACTTGGAATGGCAGTGAAATACCATCTATAGGTAGGTATGGTGGACACTTTATGGCATAAACTTGTTTCAAGGATTGGATGCACAAGCAGTATTTCCGCTTAGTACAGGAGAAGGCTAGCAAAAGACTGGGAGCAACCATTTTACTGAGCACAAAAACCACAATTATGCATTCTCTAATAGTAACATTATTGAGAAAATATAATCATGATGATAACCTACAAACCTGAATACCACCAAGGTTGAATTTGGAATTTATCAAACATGTGTAGACATGTGCCAAGCCAATCATCCGCCCTTCTCTAGGAGATACTTGCCACCACAACATGATAGGTTCAACTTAATAAAACTAATGCTCATTGTCATTATAATATAAGTCCCTTACTTGATTAAAGATATGCACTATCATAGTCTCACTTCTACTTTAACGGATTAAACGGAGGATGCATGTTTACTTCTTAACATACATATAATAAATGAAGCACATGACATTCAATTCATTCATAAAGTTCTTACTCTAAAGATATAAGTGAAGCACAAGAGTAAACAATAAACTACTCCAAAAGATATAAGTGAAGAACAAAGAGTAGTTAAGTAAATAGATAGCTATGTATAAACTCTCTCCAAATAAACAAAAATTCAAATCTAAAGATTATATCAAACAACAAACAAAACAAAAAGACGCTCCAAGAATAACACATATCATGTGAAGAATTATAATATAGCTCCAAGTGAGACATACCGATAGTTTTGAAGATGAAAGAGGGGATGCCATCCGGGGCATCCCCAAGCTTAAACGCTTGAGTCTTCCTTAGATATTACCTTGGGATGCCTTGGGCATCCAAAGCTTAGGCTCTTGCTGCTCCTTATTCTTCTCATATCTCAATCTCAACCAAAACTTGAAAACTTCATTCACACAAAACTTAACAGAACTCGTGAGATAGGTTAGTATAATAAAAATAAATCATTCACTCATTGTACTGTCAAGACAAGATTCATAATTATTCCCAAATGATGTCTACTGTATTCTATCATTTCCAAAACTTATATCCCCCAATATATGCCATAGAAACTTTAAAACAAGCAAACAAAGAAAAGAAAACAGAAACTGTCAAAAACAGAATGGTACGTAAAGATGTAATTAATTATCATACTTATGTAACTCAGAAAATTCTGAAAAATTAGGACAATGCAGAAAATTTGCAGCTCAGTACTGTGTAATTGTTTTAGAAATTGTTCACGGTCTAGTACAGAATGAAAATTTAAATACTGGACGCAAAAGTTTCTATTTCTGCACAGAACCTAACAAACATGCATTTGCAACATCCCAAAGGCTAAACTTGACACTTTATTAAAATATATGATACAAAACATGATTACTACAGTAGCATTAATCTTGTAAACACACAAAAATAGTAAGGATAAATATTGGGTTGCCTCCCAACGAGCTCTTTTCTTTAATGCCTTTTAGCTAGGCATACTGATTTTAATGATCCTCACATAAAAGTAGGAATTGAAACATAAAGGGAGCATCATGAATCATATAACAAACACAATTAAGCCTAACCCATTTCCTATGCATAGGGATTTTATAAGCAAACAAATTATTGAAACAAGAATCAACTAGCATAGGAAGGCAAAACAAGTGCAACTTCAAAAGTTTCAACATAAAGAGAGGAAACTTGATATTATTGAGATATCTATAGGCATATCTTCCTTTCTCATAATAATTTTTAGTATCATCATGAACAAATTCAACAATATAACTATCACACAAAACATTCTTTTCATGATCCACATGCATAAAATTATTGTTACTCTCCACATAAGCAAATTTCTTCTCATTCATTGTAGTGGGGGAAAATTCAACAAAATAACTATCATTTGGTATTTGATTGTCATAACCCAATTGAACATTAAAATCATGATGACAAGTTTCATAGTTATCATTATTCTTTATATCATAAGTGTCATCACAATAATCATCATAGATAGCAACTTTGTTCTCATAATCAATTGATACATCCTCCAAAATAGTGGAATCAAAATTATCTAAAGTCATGACCTCTCCAGATCCACTTTCATAATTATTGCAATAAGATTCAACACCCTCCAAAATAGTGGGATCATTTCTACCTAGAGTTGACACTCTTCCAAACCCACTTTCATCATCATTGTAATCATCATAAATAGGAGGCATGTTGTCATCATAATAAATTTTCTCATCAAAAGTAGGGGGACTAAAAAGATCATCCTCATCAAACATAGCATCCCCAAGCTTATGGCTTTGCATATCATTAGCAACATGGATATTCAAAGAATTCATACTAATACCATTGCAATCATGCTTAACATTCAAGGAACTCACATCAAACATTTTGTTAAATTCTTCTATTAGCACTTCATAGCAATTGTCAGATTCACGGTTTTCAAGAAAATTTTATAAAGATAAAGAATCTAACGCAACTTCACTTCCATTTTTTTTGTAGTTTTATTTTATAAACCAAACTAGTGAAAAACAGGAAACTAAAAGATTCAATTGCAAGATCTAAAGAAGATACCTTCAAGCACTCACCTCCCTAGCAACAGCACCAGAAATAGCTTGATGTGTACTATGCAACTTTATTCTTGTAGACTTGATTGGGCCTCCAAGCGCAGAGTTTTGTAGGACAGTAGCAAATTTCCCTCAAGTGGATGACCTAAGGTTTATCAATCCGTGGGAGGTGTAAGATGAAGATGGTTCTCTCTCAAGCAACCCTGCAATCAAATACAAGAAATCTCTTGTGTCCCCAACACACAAAATACAGTCGTCAATTGTATAGGTGCACTAGTTCGGTGAAGAGAGGATGATATATGTGTAATATGGATGGTATAAATAGCTTTTTGTAATCTGAATAAATAAAAACAGCAAGGTAGCAAGTAACAAAAGTAAGTAAAAACAATGTCTCAATGCTTGGAAATAAGGCCTAGGGTTAATACTTTCACTAGTCCAATCTCTAAACATCATTACCATAATTGAACATCATGACAATCCCTCAAAGTGCAGCAAAGAATCGCTCCAAAGATTCTATTCTATCCGAGAAAGTAGGATGAAATCGTGTAGGTAGCAAACCACCTCAAAGTTGTGTTTCCAATCAATCTATTGAACCACCCCCAAAGTGTCACGGATAGTCCTAGAGATCGTACTACGACAACACCATATGATACTATTGTTCAACCTTTATGCCTAGATTACCCCAATGTCACCACGGGTATCCGCAAGTTAATTACTAGACATACATCAAGTGATCTCAAATCCAAAGTATTCAATCAAACATATAGAAACTTCAAAGAGCAAGACTCAATTCACCACAAAAAGAATAGAGGGAGATGAACATCATAAGATCCAACTTTATTAATCAAGCTCATGATACAATCAAGATCGGAATCCATCAAGAACATGAGAGAGATAGATCGAACACATAGCTACTAGTACATACCCTCAGCCCCGAGGATGAAATACTCACAAATCACCATGAGAACGGTGGAGAAGTTGGTGGTGATGACGGAGATGTCCTCGGTGGCATCCCGGCGCCACCGGAGGAGAGGGGGAAGAGGCCCCCCTCCTTCTTCTTCTTCTTTGGCCCTCCGGGGAGAGAGGGAGCTCTCCCCTAGATTGGATCTCTCTTCTGTCTTCTATTTTTCACGTCTGTTTTTCGGCCTTTCACCGTTTCTTTTATAGCCAGAGATCTGTAACTCCGATCAGGCTGAAATTTTGAGGGGATTTTTATTCGGAAATTAGCTTTCTTGCGGCGAAAGAAGGGCACCAACTGACCTAAGGGCAGCCCACAAGCCTGCCCGCCATTCCCAGTGGGGTAGGGCGCACCCCCAGGGCTTGTGGGGCCCTCGGGCACCATCTTGTGTTGATTCTTTTTCCCAAAAACCACATATATTCCATAAAAAATCACCATAAATTCCCGTGGCATTTTGACTTTCCTAGATATTGATTTTCTGTAAAACAAAAAACATGCAGAAAACAGGAACTGGCACTGGGCACTAGATTAAAAAGTTAGTCCATAAAAAAAAGTGCACCAAAACCATGTATAATTGATGTAAATATAGCATGAATACTTCATAAATTATAGATACATTGGAGACGTATCAAAGCTCATATATGCTCAAGTGTTATTTATAATATCTCAGTGATCATCGCCCAGATCGATCACTGCCCAACAATATAAGCGTAGTGACACACGACAAGGATGTAGGGCCAACTGACGGAACACAAGCATATCTATACTAGGCACGCTAGGATAACCAGTAATGGCAACAATAGGTGACAAAAACAGGCTATGCATAGGAATAGGAGAACATCTACCGACAATAACATGAACCGATACTAATGCACGAAATAGAGAGAAAGAATAGGCGATATCTGGAATGATCAAGGGGGTTTTGCTTGCTTGTTGCTCGGCAGACTGGATCAGCTGCTCTGAAGTGTAGTCATAGTCGTAATCTATAGCGGTCTCGGAATCTACCGGTAAGAAACAAATGCGGAAAAGCAAATAAATAACAGGGCATCTAAATGCAATAGAAATGCATGACATGGCAGAAATGTGGTGCTAATGTAATCTAGTGCATTGCTACATGATTTAATTGAAGTGGGAATACACCAAATAGCATTACCCCAACTCCAAATACTATTTATATAAAGGCCTATTAGCACTTTATTAGTAAACAGAATGTTAATGATTTTTTAACATGCATGAAAATGATATATTTGGATAGAGCACATTTAGAGAACATTTTTTTAATCATTTTTCATATATAATTTATATTTTTCTGAGTTAGTATGAATTAGTTATGAATTTCCAAAGTTTAATGGATTTTCTGGAATATATTTTAATTCAAAATTTAGATAGTAAAATACTTTTTATACTCAGCAGTGGTCTAGCCACTGAGTATGACATGTGGGCCAGGGGCTGAGTCAGCAGCATAGTCGGCTGCACAGTCAGCAGTTGACTGGGTCAACTGTGAACAGTACAAGAGGGACCCGGATGTCAGTGACTGTGGTTTATTAAAAGTGTTATTTAGTTATTTCTAATTAGTGGGGACCCATAGGTCAGTGACTGATTAGAGTTAGGATTAGTGTTAATTGGTAATTATCTCCCTAATCTAATTATCCGACAGATGGGGCCCATCAGTCAGTAGCTCTGCCAGCGTTTGAGCGCCGATGACCATTTGGCATGGCGGTGTCGTGCAGGAACGTGCTACGAGTGGCGGTTGGGCGAGCTGAGCATAGCTACAGGCAGCTGGGACTCGACCGCGTCGACTGGTGGTGGTCTTTTAGCCAGAGGTGGACGGAATCAGCGACGGCGATGAGGCCAAGCAGCGGCAGGTGCATGGCTTCAACAAGGGCTCTACTACGGCAGGCTAGCGAGCGATTTAGCCACGACATTAGCATCGTAGTGGTTCCTGGAGCACGCACGCAGCACGTGTGGATCCAGGGGAGCGCGGCATGGTCGAGTTCATCGGCCATGGCTTACGGCGGGGCTGGAGCTCGTGGGCGTGCTAGCTAGGGGAAGGGATTGAGTTCAGGGTGAGAGGGGAAAGAAGCGGGAGCTCACAGTGAGGCTAATGAAAAGTTAGAGGAGGCCGGGGCTAGTAGGGGAAGAGCAGATCGATGGCGAGCAGCGGCAGATGTAGTCGGAGATGAGCGATGATTTCGACGGTGTCTTGGCGCTCCTGCTCACGTGGGTGGATGTTGACAATGAAGACGACCACGCCGGAGCTCCTGGACGCGGTCTCACATCTCGGGGAGGACGGTGGCCATGGTGACGATGATGGCGCGGTGGCGACAGGTCGGGCGCGAGCTCTGAATCGAGAGAGAGAGAGAGAGAGAGAGCGAGGGGATAGGAATGGGGGCTAGGGTTTGTCTACGGGGTCGAGGGCGTCCTTATCCACCATGAGGACTCGGTGGATGGTCGACGCATGGCCATCCGTGGCGTGGGCGCGCGCACGGGTACTGATGAGCCACAAGTATAGGGGATCAATCGTAGTCCTTTCGATAAGTAAGAGTGTCGAACCCAACAAGGACCAGAAGGAATCGATAAGCGGTTTTCAGCAAGGTATTCTCTGCAAGTGCTGTAAGATAGTTTTGATAGATAGTTTGATAGCAAGATAATTGGTAACAAGTAGCAAGTAACAAAAGTTGCAAGGTGCAGCAAGTGGCTCAATCCTTAATGTTGCTAAGGACAAGTCGGTGGAACTTCTTATAGTGATCAAAACGCTCTTGAGGATACACGGGAATATCGCCAAGTTACTTTCACCATGATTCATCGACATACGTTCATTGTCTTGATAATTTGTTATGTGGGTGGACCGGATCTAAGGTGTTGTTCTTACTTGAACAAACACCTACTTATGATTATACCCACCATGCAAGCATCCGCAACTACAAGAGAAGTAATTAAGATGAATCTAACCATAGCATTAAACATATGGATTCAAAACAGCCCCTCACGGAACAATTCATAAACTGGGGTTTAGGCTTTAGTCACTCCCGCAACCAATCATCTACATCCTAATTCCATGATGCCTTACCCTAGGCCCAAACATGGTGAAGTGTCATGTATTCGATGTTCACATAACACCACTAGAGGAAGAACAACACAACATATCATCAAAACATTGAACAGTGATCAACTTCACATGATTACTAATAACGAGACTTCTCTCATGTCCTCAAGAACAAATAGAACTACTCAGAACTCATAATATTGAACATATTCAGTGGGTATAAATATGCAATCAACAATCTGAACATAAAGATCTTCCACCAAGTAAACCAACTAGCATCAACTACAAGATGTAATCAACACTACTTGCACCCCCAGGTACCAATCTGAGGTTTGATACAAAGATTGAACACAAGAGATGAACTAGGGTTTGGAGATGAGATGGTGCTGATGAAGATGTTGGTGAAGATGAAGCCTCCCACGATGAGAGGAACGTTGGTGATGACGATGGCTTCGATTTCCCCCTCCCGGAGGGGAGTTTCCCCGGCGGAATCACTCCGCCGGAGAGCAAAAGTGCTCCTACCCTAGTTTCGCCTCGAGACAGTGGCGGCTGGTCCCAAAAGTCTTGTCTTTATTTTTTCTAGGGTAAATGGCTTCATATAGGAGAAGATCGCTAGTAGTGGGCCTCTGTGGGCCCCACAAGCCACCCTGGCGCGCCTTGGCTGGTAGGGCGCGCCCCCTGGCTTGTGGGCCCACCGAGGGTCTTCTCCGGTACTTCTTTCTTTCAGTATTTTTTATATATTCCAAAATAAATCTCCGTAAAATTTCACATCATTTTGAGCTCCGGAGAATTGCTGTCTCTGCTGTAGCTTTTTCAGGTCAGAATTCCAGCTGCCGGTAATCTCCCTCTTTTTATGTATCTTGCAATTTATGAGAGAAAATGCATTAGAATTGCATCATAAAGTAAAATATAGCTTCAAAATAAGATAAATAACAGTAGGAAATCATGATGCAAAATGGCCGTATCAGGCGCCACGCATAGGAGAGAGAGCGGGAGGTAGGAGACAATGCGCTGGTGGGCTGGGCTGTCCACTGTGCACTTGGGCTGTGGGTGCACAGTGAGTGCTTTTAACTTTTTCTTTTCTGTTTATTAGTTTAGCTCCTGTTTTCTATTTAGTTTAGATATCAAATGAATTTTGTTTGTGCTGCAAATTTTAGTATAAGTCACTAGTATTATTACAAAGCCACATAATAATTTCTAGAATATTTTAGATAGTATAAATATATATTTGGATTTAGTAGGGCCTATTTAATAGAGTTAGGGTTTTAATTTATTTATCCCAATTGAGTTTATTTTATTTTTACAAATGTTAGAAGATTTAAGAAAATTGTTTAGACATTTTTGCAAAACAAATTCTGACTCTGAATTTTGAACTATATTTGAGAGTTGGATTAATTCCTAATTGCAATTCAAATGGGATAAACATGCTGACTTGGCAATATTAATTAGCATGATTAGGGTATTAGGTCTGGGGCTGTTACAACTCTCCTCCACTCAAAGAAATCTCCTCCCAAGATTTAAGAAGTTAGGTAAGAGGGAAAAGGTCTGGTTACGAATTCTAACGAATCTTCTCGAAGAGGTTGATCCATTGCGTTGCTGTCTTCATACTCTGCATCATTGCATCATGATGAAGTCGACATCCTTCCTTCAAAAACTTCATCGTACTATGACATGAATACGATGGAAAATTCTGAAAAAATGGATCTCTACAATTATTGGGTATCTGACGGTTATCACAGTGAATGAGGTACAAAAGCATCTCTCGAGTTAAAACATATGAAGCATAACGAGAGTGACATAAGAATGTACAATAAGTTTCAATCTGGTAGGCATCCAATCGATGCCTGAAACAAAAAGTGAAAGGGGGTTCAGAGTAGCGAGGAATAAATATTGCGTCTGATAATGGAATGGAACATCTCAAGGAAGATGGCTCGCGGAGATACATACGAAGCCAAGTGCAAAGGATAATTCTGATACAAGGATCATAGGGTTTATTTGCATGAAACTTTAGAATCAAAAGATCTTTCGCAAGGAATTCAAAAGAATGACATGCTCAGGATAGAATGATAATTGATCATCTTGGTAACTGGAAGGTACATCCGCAAGTGCTACGGAAAGATAAAGCACATTGCACAAGTATGCATTTGAGGGCTTGAGCATTTTCGAATCATTTGGATGGATCAAGATCAAAGTGATCCACTTCATAACATTATGGTGGATAGAAAAGTAGGTGTGATCTTTGTGTGATCACGATAACAATGCATGACGGAGGCCCAATTTGTCGGCTATGTTGACAACAACATTGGTACCAAGGGCGGGGGAAGAAGAGAACCATTTTTCCTGCTTGCTAAGTCAAGGCAGACCAATTGGCAGAGTTCTTGTCCACCGGTGGTTACCGGTATGTCAACAACAATAGTAACAGGATTACTCTAGCAGTGTTGTATATCGGGGGTTTGCATGAGTGGCATCCTCCGATTAGATAAAGGGACAAGGAAAATCATGATGTTTATCCATATAACGGCGTTTGGATAATCGATCGAGGAACACTTCGCATTGTGCTTCCAAATGTTCTTGTTGATATTCGGAATACCACAGTCATGCTTTGAGGTAGCAATGACATGGTGATTAATAGACGTTGGGTTTCATGATCACAAGGAATACACAGGGAAAAATTTCGAGTGCATAATCAAAACATGACCAAGTCTGTGTTGGAAGACAACAGTGAAGCAAAACGATGTTGTCGTAGGAATCCGAGAAGATTTAACACTCAAGAACATGCTCTTGCGTGCTTAGAAAAGAGTACATGGATGTTGTTGTTGATCACAACACAAATTCATCGAAATGTTCCATGATGATGTAATTGGGTAGTGACATGATCAAATCAAAAAGAAATGATGAGTTAGAAAGATAATGGAACAATGGATATGTCACTTAGGTCAAAAATACTCTTGTTTTTCTAGGCAGGTCGATATGATGTTGAAAGTTTGGCATGAGCTTAGCTCATTGTCAGAATCGTGCACCAGGGAAGGACTAGGTAGCACGGCCAAGTTTGCATGAGAATGATGTAGCCAAACAGGCTAGGAAGAACATTATTAAGTTTGAACTTCCAAGTAACAAGAATTACTAGGAGTATGGGATTGTGGTGTGGATTCGATTCACTTATCGGAGTTCTTGAGTGACAAACAACTCACAACCCGTGGAATGATTAGAAATGGTGAGAAATATTACTTCATCAAGAACTCGTAAGATGTAGTGCAATTCCATGAGATTCTCGATATAAAAGAGTGTAATGTTCCAAGGCAGGATAAAATGAAGCTCGATTGATTTATTGATTTGTCGAGTGCAAATAATTTACCTTGTCTGAGAAATAGGTGAGACACTTGAAGGGATTTTCTCTTAAATGAATCAAAGGAGAACAACATGGTCGGAACCATACTTGCAAGGGATTAAATTAAGGATACTGGGTGCTTATACAAAGGGGTAATTATTTTTGTGAGAAGCTTTCATGATAAAGATTTACATTGTTCCCATGGGCATGAACACAAATGTTCAAGGTCGACCCCTACTTCTTCAATGCATACCTTTGCAACCACTTCTCCTTTGAAAAAGTTTTAGGTTTGAAAATTTACTTGGTGAAACACCAGAAAAGTATGACCTTCAAAAACTTCCGGGTTCACACGGATTGCAGAAAGCATAGATACAACCCACCAGAGGATTTTTTAGAACCTATACAACAAACTATAGAAACAAAGGATACAAGCTCGAAAACAAGAGTACAGATGGCAAAAACTAGAGGATACAACTCGCCAAAGGCATTTTGTATCAAGAGAAGAACTCGTAAAGGATTTAGAATATGAAGGAACTATCAGATAGTAATCCATCAAAGGATCTTGTAGTTCGTGAGCATTATGACAGTGGGAATCGGTACTCAGCCAGAAAAAGAAAGAATGCAAATGCATCAGATTTCATAGAAACTTTGAATAACTTGAAGTATAGAAATACTGAGGGATTGCGATTTCTAATAATGTGCGATGAGAAGCAGACACTTTGATCAAAAAGATGAGTAAGCTGAACAGACTTTGTTGCACAATCGATCAAGGCTTGATTGGCTGAGAACATCTCATACACAGAAGAACATCAGAGACGGAAGGAAGAGTTCTAGGAATGGACAGATGATTGCGAGTGTTCGTATATATCTAGAATTCAATAGGATCAAACCCACAATTGCAAAGGATTCCCGTGAAGATTGCTAGACATCTCGAATTTAACCACAAGTGTAAGGAACAATCATCCGATATGATAAGAGGGATGTGCAAGGCACTAGACTATGTAGAATGGAAGAAATCGGGCAATATTTCAAAGTATTTTGTGAAAACACAAGAACAACTGGGGATGAATCAATCTCCTAGAAATTCCAAGGAATAAGTTCATCGCGAGAACCTAGAATTTTGCAAGGTCTATGCTCAGAATAAGTAAAGATGAATCAGAACCCAGATTGAGGGGATGGGGAATAAAAAGAATCCTACTCCCATGTGATTGCGGATGTGGGCCCGTGATCCAGGCATCACACCTATTAGTTTGAAAATAGCTTTATAGAACTAGACTCGACATCGACAAGGCTTGGGGGGTTCCTACAGGCAGTCGGCTCTGATACCAGATCTGTCATGACGTCGCTCATAAACATGCATTAATCATACACGCAGCATGCACGCTCATGAGGGTGACACTACAAGTAGTACAACAACACAACTATACAACCAAAGGATATATACAAAAGCTCATACATGAGCAGAGATAGCAAATATAACACATAGAGGTCACATGACCCAACAATACATCACAGCGGAAAGCAAATATAGGTCTGAGAACAGACAAGTTTATCAAATGCCTTAGGAAGGCAAGAAAAAAAAAGCGATGACCCTCCCAAAGGCGCAGGCCTCCTGCCTGGGACCTCCCAGCTACTCGTCAGCTTCGAGATCCAAGTAGTAACCAGCGTCGGGATCACCTGCATCCCAGGTGCCACTGTCTGAATTGCAGCAACCGGGGCAAGAAAAGAACAGCAAAGCGACGGTGAGTACTCATCCGAAGTACTCGCAAGTCTTACATCAGATCTATCTACATATGCATCGGTATCAAAGGTAAAGGGAGTATATCTATGTACTATACTGCAGAAATGCCAGAGTAGATGAGAAGTCAAAGGAACCTATGAATACCAGCATCTGCTGCAATAGAAGAGAGAGCGCACTTGAGTCCATCTACTCACCACAGCAATACAGTACCCTGTATCCTCCCTCGACTCCATGCGAGGAAGCGATCCCTGGCATTCTAACTATTAAGTTGGTAATTTTATTAAGTAGACAGTTAAAGTTGTTCTATGAACAGGATACATCTCCAAGTCATCCATTACCATGGACACGGCTATTCAAATAGTTTAATTCTTCCCTGCAGGGGTGCACCACATTGCCCGACACGCTCGAACCCCTGTTTACGCCACATGATTTGCACACAACCATTAGTATGCCGGAAGAGGAGAACGACACGACGCAGCCCTACGTCAGCCAATCTAGAGAGGTCACACGCTGAGTCTATATCCTTGCCGCAAAGTGAGTTCTGCCGTACTCCTAGTGCAGCCTCATGCGTTGCGCCACACGGTCAGGATCCAGGCCCACCTCTCCGAGTGGTACTACGCCTGCCCTGCCATGCTGCACCTAGATGAAACCACACCATATCACCTCACTGTACCAGTCTTCATGTCCATCTCACTGTACCCGCAGCCACATACACACGCAATAAACACCTGAATCTATGTGACTTCTAGAAAGCTTCGGTGAGGAACTACTACGCCGAGGGCCCAATAATCCTCTATCCCACGTGGCGGTAAGTGCGTATATGTATCTTGGATCAATAACCAGAACTCAGGTTATAGGTCGGCTAGGTGGAACAAACAACCATGCTCTCCAGCACGGCCTCCTACCTATTGCCTTTAGTCATATTATTATAGTTAACTCCGGAGCACACTGCAAGGACGGTCGGGATCCAGGCCCACCTCTCCGGATGGTACTATGCCTACCGTGCCGTGCCGCACCATCACATCACTGTACCAATCTTCATGTCCATCTCGCTTCCTGTCGCTGTTCATCTCGCATCTTGTCGCAGGCCACCAAGTCCAAGTCCACCATATACTATACCATATCATACAAGCTCATATATGCTCAAGCATTATGTATAATATCTCAGTGACCATTGCCCAGATCGATCACTGCCCAGCAATATAAGCATAGCGACACACGACAAGGATATAGGGCCTAGTGATGGAACACAAGCATATCTATACTAGGCATGCTAGGATAACTGGTAAAGGCAACAATAGGCGACAAAAACAGGCTATGCATATGAATAGAAGAATAGCTACGGACAATAACATGAACCGATACGAATGCATGAAGTAGAGAGAAAGAATAGCGAAAGTACTCTTTTGATCCCGAGCTCACATGCTCCCGGATGAACAGTAAAATCAAAAAAATAGTAAAAAATTCAAAAAATTCTGATTTTTTTATGATAAACATTGATGAATGTTTTAACTAACTGCAAATTTTTGTGGTGAAATGACATTGGTGGAGGTCTGGGCAAAAAAAAAAAAAAAATTGATGCTCCAAATGCTTCCAACAATAGTCTTTTCGGAGCCTCGATTTTGTTTTTTATGCGCAGACCTCCACCAATGTCATTTCATCACCAAACTTTGCAGGCAGTTAAAACATTCATCAATGTTTATCATAAAAAATTCAGATTTTTTGAAATTTTTTTACTATTTTTTTGGATTTTATAGTTCATCCGGGAGCATGTGAGCTCGGGATCAAATACTCCATGTCCAAAAGAATAGGCGATATCTGGAATGATTAAGGGGGTTTTGCTTGCCTTGTTGCTCGGCAGGCTGGACCAGCTCCTCTGAAGCGTAGTCATAGTCGTAATCTATAGCGGTCTCGGAATCTACCGATAAGAAACAAATGCCGAAAAGCAAATAAATAACAAGGTACCTAAATGCAACACAAATGCATGTCATGTCAGAAATGTGGTGCTAATGTAATCTAGTGCATTGCTACACAATTTAATTGAAGTGGGAATACACCAAATAGCATTACCCCAACTCCAAATATTATTTATATAATGGCCTATTAGCATTTTATTACTAAACAGAATGTTAATCTTTTTTAACATGCATGAAAATGACATATTTGGATAGAGCACATTTTTCTGATCATTTTTCATAGATAATTTATTTTTTTCTGAGTTAGTATGAATTAGTTATGAATTTCCAAAGTTTAATGGATTTTCTGGGTTTTCTGGAATATATTTTAATTTGAATTTTAAATAGTAAAATACTTTTTATACTCAGCAGTGGGCTAGCCACTGAGTATGACATGTGGGCCAAGGGCTGAGTCAGCAGCATAGTCAGCTGCACAGTCAGCAGTTGATTGGGTCTACTATGAATAGTGCAAGTGGGACCCGGATGTCAGTGACTATGGTTTATTAAAAGAGTTATTTAGTTATTTCTAATTAGCGGGGACCCACAGGTTAGTGACTGATTAGGGTTAGGATTAGTGTTAATCAGTAATTAGCGCCCTAATCTAATTATCCGACGGATGGGGCCCATCAGTCAGTGGCTCTGCCGGTGTTTGAATGCCGGTGACCATTTGGCATGGCGGTGTCGTGCGGGAACGCGCTACGAGCGGCAGTTGGGTGAGCTGAGCATAGCTACGGGCAGTTGGGACTCGACCGCGTCGTCTGGTGGTGGTGGTTTGGCCGGAGGTGGACGGAATCAGCGACGACGACGAGGTGAAGCGGCGGCAGGAGCACGGCTTCAACAGTGGCTCTACTACGGCAGGCTAGCAAGCGATTTAGCCACGACATTAGCATCGCAGCGGTTCCTGGAGCACGCACGCAGCACTGGCGGATCCAAGGGAGCACAGCATGGTCGAGTTCATCGGCCCTGGTGGACGGCGGAGCCAGAGCTCGTGGGCGTGCAAGCTAGGGGAAGGGATTGAGCTTGGGGAGAGAGGGGAAAGAAGCGGGAGTTCACAGTTAGGCTAACGATGAGCTCGAGGAAGCCGGGGCTGGTCGGGAATGAGCGGATCGATGGCGAGCAGTGGCGGATGTAGTCGGAGACGAGCGACGATTTCGACGGCGTCTTGGCGCTCCTGTTCGCGTGGGTGGATGTAGATGACGAAGACAACCATGCTGGAGCTCCTGGACATGGTCTGACGTCCCGGGGAGGACGGTGGCCATGGTGACGATGATGGCGCAGCGGCGACAGGTCGGGCGCGAGCTCTGAATCGAGAGAGAGAGAGAGAGAGAGAGAGAGAGAGAGAGAGAGAGAGAGCGAGGGGAGAGGAATGTGGTCTAGGGTTCGTCTACGGGGTCGAGGGTGTCCTTATCCACCTCGAGGACTCGGCGGTTGGTCGACGCGTGGCCATCCATGGCGTGGGCGCGTGCGCGGGCGCCACTCACAGAAGATCGAGCAGGAGGTAGGAGACGACGCGTTGGTGGGCTGGGCTGTGCACTGTGCACTTGGGCTGTGGGTACACAGTGAGTGCTTTTAACTTTTTCTTTTTTGTTTATTAGTTTAGCTCCTGTTTTCTATTTAGTTTAGATATCAAATGAATTTTGTTTGTGCTGCAAATTTTAGTATAAGTCACTAATATTACAAAGCCACACATTAATTTCCAGAATATTTTAAATAGTATAAATATATATTTGGATTTAGTAGGGCCTGTTTAATAGAGTTAGGGTTTTAATTTATTTATCCCAATTGAGTTTATTTTATTTTTACAAATGTTAGAAGATTTAAGAAAATGGTTTAGACATTTTTGCAAAACAAATTCTGAGTTTGAATTTTGAACTAAATTTGAGAGTTGGATTAATTCCTAATTGCATTTTCAAATGGAATAAACATGCTGACTTGGCAATATTAATTAGCATGATTAGGGTATTTGGTCTGGGGCTGTTACAACACCTCAGCTAAAAAAATAATATTTTCTAAACACCTGTAGCTGTACTCATGTGCAGTAAGACAGGAGTCACAGGACCCACCGGCTTACCATCGAGTCCACGCGATAGTCGTCTCGAGGGGTCAAAGCCTAACTGCGTGCACTTCTCCCACGGCCTGGCCGGCGATTCAAACCCGGTGCACGACATGTGCCGCAAACGGAAGCCCTATGTGCTTCGAATTTTTGTCCAAAAAGACCACCTGCCAGATCGAATTGACAAAAAAGACCACCCATGAGACAATTTGACAAAAGAGACCCCCTCGGCCGTGGCGGAAGGCGCGGCTGCTGACACATGGCACCTGCCGCCATGGTGCCAGGCGGCAGCCCCTGCCGCCACCCCCCAGGCGGCAGGTGGCCCGCAACAGGTTTCGGCAGCTCGCGAGGGGAATCGGTGGTGGGCCCTGCCACCTCGCGGCGTGGCGGCAGCACTGTAGTTGCGCTACGCGGGCCGACAGCCGGAACTGTTGCAGACGGCGCTGATTTCGGCTGGGCGCTGATTTTGGCCGATGCGACAGCACGGTTGTTGGATTTCGGCGTTTTGTGCCGACACTCTCCCGTTCGTATGTTTTAAGCGAGGTATTCTCCCCCCGCAGCAGCAGCACACTCCACACTCGCCAGCACTCTCCTTCTGCTCTCTCTACTATGTTCTTGTCTCTGTGTTAGCATATGTGAAAGAGTGAGAAATAGGCAATTTGACCAGGATTTTGAGCGATTTGAAGGCCGATTGAGAAGAAATTGTAGTTGAAGAAAAGATAGATCAAGGTAATATCTATCCATTTTGGTTGGTTTTGTTCGCATGCATGCTATTTTTGTTCTGTTTAATTAGCTACTAAGTATGTATTTTCTGTTGTTTTAGGCATTGTTTGATCACTTTGAGGAGGCGTTTGGATCTTCTGGAGTTGGATTTGTCATGCGAAGTGAAAGAAGAAGTTGAACATCAAGGTATGATCTATGCAATACACTATTTTTTTACACATGCGGCATGTAAATTAGGTGTTTCTAGAGCTTGTAATTAGCTATGTGATGTAGTATTAGTGATTTGATGAAATGTGACTAGGCTAGATATCGTACACGTATAATACTAATTTCAAAAAGTTGTAGTTGGAAATGATGTAGATCAATATTAGCTCAGTACAGATGTGGTCTTTTTTTTCACATGCATGCTTTTTTTTTTGTCATTAAGTCATAATTAGTAGTTTTGTTTAACATTTAGGACGGTTTCGAGTGGTAATTAAGACAGTTAGCAGTTGTCGATATTGTAGATCAACGTTCGGCCTTTCAAATGCGTCATGTTATTTTGACATGCAAGACGTGCTTAATATTGTAATTAAGAAAAAGTTAGTAATGTAATTGGTCATTGCATGATTAAATGGACTGTTATTTCATTTGCAACATTTTTTAATAAGTTGTAAACCGTACGTAGTAATTTATTTATCTCGCAAAAATGTTAGTTCTGTATATAAAGATTAGATGCTAATATCCTTAATGATGTATGTAATTAGGTAAAAAAAAATATCATCGGAGTAGCAAACAAGGAGGAGATGACGTAGTTGAAGAAATTGTGTTATTTTGAGGTGATGACCACATACATGCAAGCGCTATCTTGATGCTTTTGATAGCAGAAAAAATTACCGTCGCTAATATTTATGTTCATGTGATAATAGGTTGACTCCGTTGATATATTACTAGTGATATGTTCGTGCTGACGGATATTTGTTTGAACTATTGTGACACTTAATTTTATTCGGAAAGACATCCATATTGAAGCTGAGGTATAAATGACGCCGTGTAATTTTGTGAATATTTTTTTATATTGATGTACTGTTGTGAATGCTGTTACTGCTGCTGCGGATATTTGTTGTATTATTATTTGTAAATAAACGATTATTATCGGATGGTATGAAAATTTTATTAAAATCAGAAGATATTAAATGTTGTACTCATATGATATTAAAATGTTATTATCCGGAAAGTCAATTTCGCTCCCGGGAGCACATGCTCCCGGGGCCAAATTTTTTTTTTTGAGATGTGAAATAAATCATGACAAAAAATTTATGTGGTCTTAGCCACATTCAAATGCTAGCTGCAAATTTTGAGACAAAAAGGTTAAGCATTTTAGGCTGTGC
Organism: Elymus sibiricus; assembly: GCA_039707655.1. Taxonomy (NCBI): domain Eukaryota; kingdom Viridiplantae; phylum Streptophyta; class Magnoliopsida; order Poales; family Poaceae; genus Elymus; species Elymus sibiricus. The sequence continues at coordinate 19,643,079 of CM077666.1, read as the reverse complement.
AAAAAAAAAAACAAATTGAACATCAAATGTTACCCCCAAATGTCACCCCAAAAAAGTTTTTTCACGGAACTGTTCACCCGGGAGAATGTGGTCCCGGGAGGCAAAACGCTAGCCTAGTTATTATCGTACTATTATTTTTAAAGTCTAAGAAAATGATACTAAAAACAAACCAATAATTGCTAACGGAAATACTGTTATTTTTTAAGTCATATGATATTTAAATGTTATCATCGTATTATTATGTTTATAGTCGAACCGAATGATATTAATAAAACACTGATTATTTCAAACGTAAATACGGATGTTAAAATTATTTCTCCTTATTATTATTATATTTAAAGTTTTAATCTACTAATAATACATTATTCAGTTACTAATTATTTGAAATGTAAATATGGATGTTGGTTAGGTACGATGGAAAATTAGTTAGTGTTCTACGGGGACGTCGTACGCGGCGCTCCTTCCGGGGTGGATGTGTCCATGTGGGGGTCGACTACAGTTGTAGTGAGAGACATGGTGAACGTAGGTTATGCGGCAGTCAGAATGTGCATCCGAGCGGCGTTTGGCCCAGCGATGCATGGAAAAAAATGACAATGGAGGCCTTCGTCGTTGTCGGAGGAAATGATGGGACAGTTGCCCGTTGGGGTCTGCGGCTGGTCACAGGTGAAAGGTCGTGGGGGTCGTACATGAGGTTTGCAAGCAATCCTAGTAACTCTATGTTTGGACAGCCGATGGTGTATGTGGAGTTCATTTCTGTCACTAATGATGCCGGGTGCAGTAGCGGCGGTGGTGAGGTCGAGTTGGCCATCACTGCAGCCCCTAGCGCAGGCCCATCGGAACCGACAGGCGGCCAGCAAGTGTATGACACAGAATATTGGTCTGCGATCGTTGCCTTGAGCGAACGCGTGGAGGGATTGCAGGAGGCCCTAGATGATTATGATGACAGTCATTCTTCTGCCTCTTCGGACACAGACGATGAAGAAGTTGTTCCCCCTCAGAGGGCGGTCGCGGCACCTATGGACCCTGAGTTTTTATAGGTTATGAGCATCACCAATGAATTTCACTCTGTTTCTAGCCTAAAAGCGGGAAGTCTGGACGTTGGGCAGATTTTCCTAGACAAGAAATTTGCTTACCAGGCAATAAATAGCTATGCAATCGCCATCCACTGCCAGCATAGAGTGAAGCAGTCTGATAAAAAAGAGTTGAAGGTCATCTGCATCCATTCCGAGGAGGGTTGCCGCGGAAGAGTTCTTGCTCGCCTGAAGCCTGGGGTATGTCAGCCATGGCATATCACAAGAATAGTGCAACATAGCTGTGAGCAAACCGGCACTCTTTCAGATCACTGCAATGTAACTGCAGAATATGTGTCACAGAGGATGGAAACGATGTGCAGGAAAGTCTCAACATTAGTATTAGGGATTTGCAGAAAACTGCAGCTGGTCAGATTGGCTTCCCTGTCAGCTATAGCAAGGCTAGGTGTGCGAAGGAAAAGATATTCCAGAGGTTATATGGAACCTATGCGGAGGCCTATTCTTATGCCCCAGAATGCTTCATCAGATAGCCGCTGCTAACAGGGGGACTCAAGTTTGGCGGAAAGACCGTCAAAACCCAATGAACCCGGACGAGCTAATCCTGGACCGCTTATTCTGGGCATTCGCCCAGACTATAGAAGCATTCAGGCACTGTCGCCCGGTATTATCAATTGATGGGACCTTTCTCACTGGAAAGTACAAGGGCACACTCTTGGTGGCGATTGCAGCAGATGCAAATAATCAGCTTCTTCCTATTGCATATGCACTAGTCGAGAGCGAGAACAAAGATAGCTGGCTGTGGTTCCTAAGCTGCCTGAAGATGGGGGTCGTGAAAGATCGCAAAGGCGTTTGCATCATCTCTGATCGCAACACTGGGCTATTAAGCGCGCTCGACATAATCAAGCAGTCAGAAGATCCAGACTGGGGGTGGCCCGATCTAGAGGGATGGTGGTCCATGAGGCATTTGGCAGCAAATTTTTACTCCAAATTCAAGAACAAAGATTGGTTCAAGCTATTCAAGAGGATGTGCATGCAGAAAACTGTAGCCAAAATGAATGTGATCTGGGCAGGTATCAATGGTGAGATTGAGCGCGCGGCCTTGCCGGAGAGAGAAGACCGAAGGGGTCGTCGGACGGCAATAAATTTGAGCCAGTGGATCGGCGAGAATTGCCCTCATTTTTACAAGTGGGCGCTGGCTCATGACACCGGGGCTCGGTACGGAATAATGACCAGCAACATGTCAGAGGTGTACAATGGTGTTCTTAAAGGGGTCCGAGCCCTGCCTATCACAGCCCTAATCGATGAAACTTGGAACCGGACTCTGTCATACTTTGCAGACAGAGTCACTGTCGCCAAGGCACACGTTGAATTGAACAAGCCATGGTCTGAGAAGATGCAAAGACATCTGGACGACAAAGCAAAGAAGTCTCAAAGCCATGGTTCGAGGAAAGTGGACGCACTTAGGAATAAGTGGGAAGTCAACGTGCGAGCCAAGTATGTTAAGGGTCACCACAGAGGATAAAAAAAGCAAGTTGTCACCCTCGGCCCAACCTCGTGTGAGTGCACTTGCAACAAGCCCAGGCTTCTGGGCTACCCTTGCAGTCATGTTTTGCGGGCGGCTGCAGATCAAAAAATCAGTGTCGAACCATACATATCGCCGTACTTCAACATGTACAATTTATACAACACCTGGAACGGTGAGTTCTGGGCCTGGGGCATTGATATGCACTACAAACAGTTGTGGCCAGATGGGCCCAAATGGGTTCCGAACGCTGCGTTGATGAGAACCGCCAAGGGACGACGTCAGTGTAGGCGTCATCGCAATGACATGGACCAGAGCCAGTTGGGAGAACCAAGGCGATGTCGCGTTGGCAGGTGCCCTGGGCACTCGCGTGGGGAATGTCCGTATCGAGACTGATTTTTGTATTTGTATTTGTATTTGTGACTTCAGATATTTATTTTAAATTGAACTCGCTTTGTATTTGTATTTGTGACTTCAGATGTTTATTTTAAATTTAACTCGCTTTGTATTTGTATTTGTGACTTCAGATGTTTATTTTAAATTTAACTTGCTTTGTATTTGTATTTGTGACTTCAGATGTTTATTTTAAATTTAACTCGCTTTGTATTGGTATTTGTATTTGTATTTGTGACTTCAGATGTTTATTTTCATTTGTATGTGTGTGTAGGTTATGGCCGAACTGCCAGACCTTTTGGAGGGGCACCACGACAAGGGCCACCGTTGCCACCTTTTCTTAAACCCAAATCATGAAAATCCTCCTCAGACCTTCAGGCTTTGAACCGTAAAGAACACATGGATAATAGATGATTCTTTCATTCCACGCCTTCAGGCTTATGGACTACTTGGTTTTGCTAAGCTCACATCTGGCAAACCCCAATTCACTTTGGACCCATCTCTTTTGACCTCCCTCGTTGACCGGTGGAGACCTGAAACCCACACCTTTCACTTTCGTTGGGGGGAGCTTGCACCTACACTCAAAGATGTGTCTATGATCACTGCTCTACCAATTAGAGGTGAGACGTTGGTCCCTCCACGAGTCTCAGCATCCTGGCCAGACGGTGTCTCAGTCCGTCTTGGGTTGACAATGGGAGAATCAAAGCGTCCTGGTCCGCCTTGGGGTGTCCCACTCGCATGGCTTCGTGAGAAGTTTGAGGATATACCTCGCGGCGCTAATCCTGAGACGAGGAAGAGACATATGTTTGCGTATTTGTTGTGGCTTTTCGGTATGATGTTTCCAAATTCACACGGTGACGTAGTTCTCCCTGGTCTCATCTACTTTGCCGAGCAGATAGTAGACGAATCTTTACCTCAGAATCCAAAATACAGCTTCGGTTCTGCTATGCTCTCTCATACTTATAGAGGGTTGTGTGATGCCACACAAAAATCTTCGTTCTCATCGAAAGCTCCGTTACTTTGTGTCTCGTACGAGTTTCTACAGTTGTGGTCCTGGAAATACCTCCATGTTGGACGACCCCTTATCATAAATCCCATACACCCATACAACTGTGGTTCAGGCAATGTAACTATGGCTAGCCGGTGGACACATGCACGGAAAAAATGGGCTGACAATATTGCGAAATGTTGTTACTCTATATACCATGAGCAATTTGAGCTTCTTGATGAGTCACTAATCACCTGGAACCCGTGGACCGAGCATGACATTCAGATGGTCTTCGGTATACAAGCTATGACAGCCGAATGCGTGAGTGATAGTGGCTTCTGGCTGACTCGTTGCAACTTACTATACCTGTGGTTTGTTGAGCCGTACAACCTAGAGCATGTCATGAAACAGTTCGGTCTCTATCAGGATATTCCACCACCTTTTCCGAGATGTATCGACGATGTAACTCATAAGTAAGTTCTGACCTCCCTAAATAGTTAACGTCTTTTTAATTTACAAAACTCACACTTTGTTACATAATTTTCAGGCTGAGCAATATGGGCAAGGGTAGTTACGATTGGAGGGCACACAACGCTCAATGGATAGACCGGTGGAAAAATGATGCGCTAGCAAATATAGTGCATGGACATAGGTAAAATTTTTATTTAATCTATTTTATGTACGTACACAGGTTCATGTAGTTAATTAATTATGCAGACCGTACGATGAAACTACAACTCAAGCGTACAAGGAGTGGTACAGCAGGAGCACGCGTACTCGCCTAACCGGTCAACCACCTACGAGGCCAACACATCTCACCCGCATGGAGCAGTTGCAGGGACGGATTGACATGCCAGCAGCTTACTACCGTGACTACGCGGTAATCACAATTAAATTATTTAGATCCATCATTTCATAATTAGTTCAACCAAATAACAACCAAATTTTGTTTAGGTTGATATTTGCAACCAGGTAGGGGCGATGGCGGGGGAAGGCATGCAGGTTCGGGGCATTCCAGCTCACGGAAAGTCAGGCCTCAAGCGTATTCAAGACTTCGTCACCACAAAGTTGAGATGCGGTACTGGGGACGACGTTGTCATTGGAGCATACAACATGCCAGAAGCGAGGTTGTCCAGACCGAGTGCGGCGCCGTCGTCCAGACCGAGCAAGGTGCGTACGAGCCATACGGGATGGTGTGGGGAGGGTCCGAGTACTACAACGACATTGCCACGGCATGACTCATCTCTGCCACTACATCGCTTGTCTTCGGTGCAGCTTCGTCTGGGGCAGACATCCCAGGAACATGGCGCGGGCTTGGATTCGATGCCCGAGCATACTCGTTTCCCAGACCCAAATGTGTACACAGGACATGGTGCATACACCCAAGGCGAGGGATCTCAGCCGTATCTCTCCTCGTGAGGGATCTCGATGCCCGAGGAGACTCGTTTGCCAGAGATAAACCAGTACGGCGATGGATCTCAGCAGGTACTCATGTCTGCATTTTTTATGCATTTACAATGATATCATATATTATCCTCTAATGGTTTATTTTCATAACAATTTTCTTACCAGTACGGCGAACAGTGGGCATACACCGGAGGCGAGGGATCACAACGCTACGACACCGCTCAAGTATGTTCAATCATAATAACTAATTACTCGCATACAACATTTTCATGCCTTTTATTTAAATACGGCTTTCTGTGCATGAAAGTACTGATCCTACATGGGACAATGAGGACACCCAACGTGGCCTCAACACAAACATCCTCATAGCATCCCATGATCCTGGCAACACGGTTCCAGGAATAATTACAGACTTCTTCCAAGCGAACGTTATTGGCCCATCTTATAACCCTCCGGAGTCACAACCAAACACCTACAATTTCGCATCAGGATCTCAATATGGATTGCAAACTCCACCACCTATGCAGGAGTCGCAGACACAGGAAGACGCGGGGGACTACGGCCATGGTCTTCGTGCACACCAACCACCTAGTCGCTGGTCGCCTTCCGGTCGTCGGGAAAGGCCAGCTGGCCGTCGTCGAGTAGGCTGATTCGTCTATCTATGTGTGCAACCTATTCTATCTATCTATGACAGTTTCAGACTTTCCGATGTATGTAAGAGACATCTATGTATGAGGAAATAAAAATGCATTCGAATTATAAAATTAAAGTAGTACATCTCAAATAAAGATACAACACAATGCTGATGCATCGTCATACATAAACTACATGAAGTCATCCTCACTATTCTCGCTAACATGGGGCTTCCAGAGGTCTTCAGGATTGCGTCCAAATATTACCTGAACTAGTTGCCCTGGCATAAACTCATCAGCGGAATCGTAATCAGCATCAACGCCCTTTGTTGGCGCAACACTCTTACCTGACTTACTCCTCTTCGAGCTTGCACTACCTTTGGATCTGTTCTGAGCTCTTTTGCTCGGCATAAAGTCGTCATCATCATCTCTCTTCATGTGCTTCGAGCTAGTGCTACCCTTCCCTGATGTAACTCGGCCCTTGGATCTATTCTGAGCTTGCTTGCTTGGCATAAAGTCATCATCGTCTACGCTCACTTTCTTTGAGGTTGCGGCACCCCTAGCTGATGCGGCACTCTGGGCAGGTCTCTTCAAGTTGGCACCGGACATGGCTAGATAAATGGCTAAGAAAAGATGCAGAACACAACATGCTAGGGGGGTGGTTTTATAGAGTTCTCCAGGCAAGAGATAAGGCGGGAAAAAAATTGGAGGCAAAGAAATTGGCGGGAAGAAATTTGGTCGGAAAAAATTGGCGGGAAGAAATTTGGTCGTAAAAAATTGGCGGGAAAGAAAATGGCGAGAAAAATTGGCGAAAATAACATGCGGGAAGAAAATGTCGCATTTTATTTCAAAGCTAATTTTTTTTCATTACGACACGGTATAACTGAAAATAAGATACATTGAACTATTGAAATAAAGCTACATTGAACTACTGAAATAAATGTACATTAAACTGCCGAAATTAAGATACAAACGGTTGCGAAATTTAAGATACTACCACAGGAATCTACTGAGTCCAGCGTGGATATTTTCCTTTTCCATCGCTAGCTTCTTCTGCTGCCTTGGCCTCACGAGCCCTTTCTTTCTTTCTCTGTCTCTCCGCCTCACGAACCTCCTTTCGCTGCCGTTCTTGCTCCTCCATGCGATGAGCCTCTTCCCTGTTTTTCTTTCCTAAATCCTCAAGGAAAAGCTTTTGCTCGGCATAGTATTCTTTTAACTCTCTCTCTTGCTCTGCTTTCTCCTCTGCCGCCGCCTTTTCGGGTCGCTCTTCTGCGTAGAAACTATTCCATGCACGGCGACTTCTTTCACGAATCTCAGTCACGGCCCAGGCCGGCATCTCCGTGTCATTCCAACGATAGTACATGCACAGAGGCGGAGGAGACTACAACAAGAACAAGAATGTTAAAAAAGAATCAACCAAAAAACCAACAATATATCTATTCGTGATGGTTAAAGCATACCGGAGGCTTGTCGTACGGTGAACTAGCTACGGGTGACCTTCCTCATAATTTGCGCACATGAAAAACTTCATGCCCAACCAATCTGAAAAATCAGTCACCTCCTTCACCTAGCAAAGATCGCCACACCAACACCGCAGGACTGCCACCCCCGGAGGCAAACTCGCATTTTTCATTTTCCTCGGCCTAATGCTTTGATCCGAGTAAGGCTAACTCATAGCGTGCTAGGTTACTTAGAGAGCAGAGAGGAGAGGAGTGAGCGGGCAACGAACCAAAATGAGGCACTAGCTGCCTCATATAAAGGAAACGAGCGCAGGGTCCAGAGCTATCATGGGACCTGTCGGCACAACACGCCAAAAATCAACAACCGACAGCGGGCGGTGCGGTCTCATCGCGCGCAGCACAAACAGTGCGGGAAATTAGAGCGCCAATGGACGAAATTTCAGGCGGGAGTCACGCAGTTCACTACCAAACACGCATGGGAATCAGAGTCTGCGTAGGAATCAGCGCCGTCTGCAACAGCACGGCTGTCAGCATGCGCTCAGCAGCAGCAGTGCGGCTGCCTCACGCCGAATTAAAAAATGACGAAACGACGAAGTGCGCAGCAGGCACGCATAGTGCGGCCGCCTCACGCCGTGGCGGCAGGGCACAGTGCAGCAGCCTCACACCTAGGCGGCAGGGCCCACCTGCCCTGCCCATTCCGTTGCGGCTCGCCGATCCTGTTACTCGCCACATGCCGCCTCCCGTCGTGGCGGCAGGGGCTGCCACCTGGCACCGTGGCGGCAGGTGCCACGTGTCGGCTGGCGCGCCTACCGCCACGGCCGAGGGGGTCCTTTTTGTCAATTTGTCTCAGAGGGGGTCTTTTCTAGCAATTCCGTTGCGCAGGTGGTCTTTTTTGACAAAAAATCATGTGCTACCAGTTTGCGCTGTACATGCGGATGGTAGCGCGACGCCCGGTGCGACACCACTCGGTGCGTCGTCACTTCCTCTCTTTGCCACCTTGCGGTGAGTGGGGTATTTTTTGATTGGTCAAAAGTTTTGTCGAAATATAGCTGATAGTTCAAAATTCTCAGATTTGAAATTTCTCAAATTCACAGTTGAAAGCCCAATTCTTCTAGTTGCAATTCCAAAATTGGAAGGACAATACGATAGCCAGAAGTTCCTAATTCTTCCGTTTGGAGGTTATATTCCAAAGTTGATTTCCGAAATCTCAATTTGAAAGCTGATATTATGTCTGCTTATTTTCCTTCGATGCTCTCCAGTAGAGATCTCGCCGCCGTTGTATGACCGGCAAGTGAGGGGAAGGGGACTTGAATTTTATAGCCTTTATGACGGGTAGAGGGCGCCAGCTCAGGCCAATTCCCGACGAAACGTGAACCCTCCTGAGCCGCCCCGAGTCGTCAAATACTAAACAAAACACAACCGGCCGGCCGATGCAACGATGACACCCTATTGTGTTGCTTATTGACTTTCTGATGCGTCTGAAATTAAAGGCTGTGTTCCGCACTGCAAATAAATGAGCGATATGTCATACTTGTCCCTTTTTTTGCGGGGATATACTTGTCCGTAGTTGATGAAGAACATCTCAGATAATCAGATAAGCAAGGCTTGCTCAATCTTAGGCTGTAATAAAATCAGGTGACAAAATCAGCCTATGCATCAGAATAGGATCTACCGAACAACAACTGTACCAATACCTAATGCAAGAATGTAGAGAGAAAGAATACGCGATATCGGAATGATTAAGGGGCTTTTGCTTGCCTGGAAGCTCTGCTGAGGTGATCTGATTGTCAACGCTGTAGTCGTACTCTGGATCTATCGCAGTCTCGGGGTTTACCGTAAAAGAGCAAATGTGGAAAAAAAACCAGATAAACAACATGCAATCAAATGCAGACAATTGCATGGCATGCTAAAATATGTTGATGATGTGCTATAATGCATTACTACGCTTTTTAATTGAAGTGGGAAAATATTTGGAATATTTTCCCGGCTCAAAATATTATTTTCTATATTGATCCGGTAGCAAAAGGTCAATGTTCATTATGATAATGATGTTTTTCATGCATGCAAATGACATATTCGGATTCGTTATGTTTTTCTGATCATTTTTCATATATAAATTATTTTCATCCGAATTATGGTTTATTTTATATGATTTTTCAAAATTTTATTGATTTTCTAAAATTTCTGAAATTAATATTAATTCAAATTATAACAGTAAATACTTTTTATACACACTGTGGGCTAGCCATTGGTGTATGACAGGTGGGGCCAGGGGGCTGAGTCAGCAGCCCAGTCAGCAGTCAACTGGGTTGACTATTGACCATTCAAACCTGACTAGTGGGTCCCACTGGTCAGTGACTAATTCATTTAACATAGTTATAATTAAACATAATTAGGTTAATTAGTGACTGGGCCCAGTGGTCAGTGTCAGTGGTTAATCTAAATGCTACATTGCGCGGGGCCCATTGTCAGTGGCTGTTAGGTGGTCAGTTAGCGATTAATTAACGCGCTAATGACCTAGGCCCACACGTCAGTGACCCAAGCCGGTTTAGAACACGGCGGTGCGCGCTCCGGCGACCAAAACTGAGGCGGCGATGTCTAGAGTTCGTCAGAAACGCGCCACAGGCAGCCATTTGATGCGCTGCCGGTCGGGATCGAACGTGGGCATCAAGCCGTGTCGAGTGGTGGTGACGGCAAGAGCTGGGGTGATTGGGAATGACCACGGCAACGACGGCCGGCGACGGTGGCTACGGGAGCTCGGTGGAATCGAGGCCACGGGCATGCTGGCGATGCCCAAATGGGCTAGGCGGCTCCTACGCGATGCCACGAGCACGGTGGTGTGCGCGTTCGGGCTAGAGGAGCACTACGGCGACGACACGGAGCTCAGCAGCGGCGACAGAGTTCCGGCAACAGCAGCAGCCCGCACAGAGCTCGGGATCGAGCTGCGAACATAGGGGAATTGACGGGGAGCTCACCTAGAGAGCACACGTAGGCTCGTTGGGGGTTTAGGAGCAGTAGGGGATGGCGGATCTGTGGAGAAGCAACGGTGACAGAGGAAGAAGACGGCATCGATCCGCGCGATGGGGGGCGCCCCGGCTCAAGCTCTTCAGCGTAGGTGACGTAGGGGACGTAGACGCGTCACCCAGACAAGGTTCTGGCCGGTGGGGAGCTCGGTGGGCGCGCAGACAACGGCAACCATGGCGGTGGTGTTCTCTGGTGGCGCGGGATCGAAGAAATCGAGCGGGGGAGAGAGAGGAATGGTGCTAGAGTTTGTCCTGGGAGATGCGGACGAGCTTATCTAGCTCAACGCGGCGGCATGAGCGTCGCGGTGTCGCCCATCCAGCGGCAGCATCTGGCGCAGGAAAGCGCGCTGCTGACACGGAGGCAGGAGGAGGGAGATGACCGAGAGTGGGGCTAGGACTGCACTGTGCACTCACAGCCCAAGTGCACAGTGAGCTAAGCTTTCTTTCCTTTTTCTATTTCTGTTTCTGTTTTTCAACTCTGTTTTCTATTTAATTTCACTACTAAATGAATTTAGTTATGTATGAAACTTTGCACACAAATACTATGCAATATAACAATGCCACACACAAGTTTTGGGAATATTTGGAAATGTACAAATATTTGTTTATTTTAAAATTGCCAATTTAAATGCTGCTGGACCACTTAATTTATTGCTAGGGTAAAAAATGGATATCCAAATGGGGTTGTTTCACTTTGACAAATACTTGGGGATTATTTGGAATATTGTGAACATTTTTTATTCACAATTTGAAGAAATAAAATTTTGACTTGCATTTTGAATTGGAATTTGAATTGAGTTTGGAACATAATGGATATTAGCAAGGATAATTATGATTACATGGCAACTTTATTAAGGAAGTAACAGTGCCATAATTACAGGGGTGTTACAGGCGGCTGGACTTCCCGTACAAGCAAAGGACTCATCTAGGCTTTCCTTACAAGAAAATACATCATCATGTTCTAAAAGTCCTAGTCCTAGTCCAACTCGAACTTAGCTCGGATTTGTCCCACATTCCTGTCCTGTTCCTCGCATGGGCCGTAGAAGTTCCATACAAACTCATATCGAGATGATCCTAACATCAAATTTGTGTGTCTCGACGAGGCGAACAATTCTCATGTTGATAGCTTTTCCATAAAAGGCCATCTTGATGCCTCTAAGAGCCATCTTTAGCTTTAGGTCGGAATCCTTCACGGGTCCGACTGGACTAGTCGGTGCTTGTATTGACTCTGCAGGTCACATATTAACTTAGATAATGATGACTCCAAAAGCAAAGTTTACCGTGTCGACGATACGCACAACTTCCGTGTTGAACACTTTTCCATCTAAGGCCATCTGGATGACTTTACGGGGCCATTTTTAGCTTCAGCTCGAATTACCCAACAGCAATCGGATTTTAGCGTCCTTTAGTCGGGAAAAACATTTTTCACTCGGATTTGATTTCACTTGGATTACCTGATAGAAGTTTCACTTGGATTACACATCACTCGGATTACCTGACAGAGGTTTCAGTCGGATTTCATGTCACTCGGATTCCCCGACTGAGGTTTCCCTCGGATTACCCAACAGAGGTTTCAGTCGGATTTCATGTCACTCGGATTCCCCGACTGAAGTTTCCATCGGATTTGGAAATTTTCACTCGGCACAACTTTCACTCGGATTTGATTTCACTCGAGTTACCTGACAGAAGTTTCACTCGGATTAAACATCACTCGGATTACCCAACAAAGGTTTCAGTCGGATTTCATGTCACTCTGTTTCCCTGACTGAAGTTTCACTCGGATTAAACATCACTCGGATTACCCGACAGAGGTTTCAGTCGGATTTCATGTCACTCGGATTCCCCGACTGAAGTTTCACTCGGATTTGGAAATTATCACTCGGGTTTACCTGATGGGATTTTTCAGACTGATCTTGTTTTGGCTCTACAGGTTCCATACGACCTCGTATTGAGATGATATAAGTAGCAAAATTGATCAGTTCGACGAGGCGATGACATTGCATGTAGAACACTTCTTCATCTGAGGTCGTCTTGAAGGCATAATCGGCTGAACAGTACTCCGAATACCAAATCTCGGTACTCCAAGCACAGCTTCGGCCCCCGAGATGAGATTGGATGGCGATGACCCAAACATTAAAGTTGTTCATTTCGACGATACAAAACTTTTTCATGCTGAAAACCTTTTCATTTGAGGCCATCCTAATTATGTTTTCTATCATGCCAAAATCTGGTGTCAACACATCTGCGTCCTCTTCATCCTCTCCCAGGAATCAGGAGCTTCTTCCCTAATCCCATGCCCATTCTGCGGCCATGATCTGGTGACATCCATTGCCTTCAAAGGATAGAAGCTGGGTTACAGGTTCTACAAGTGTCTTTGGCCATGCTCTGCGGTCTTCTTCCGTATCTTTCTCTCCGTCTCACAGTCCAGTGAGTGTCTGTTCTTCGAGTTTCAAGATGTGCATGCTGCTAGATTGAATCAGAACCAGATCGACCAGCTGCCCATTACAGCAGCCGGCCAAGTTGCTCAGCAGGCTTGTCTGCCGGTGCAAAATGCCCATCCACCGCTGGTTCAAACCTCCCCAGCTAATCAGGTCGAGAAGCCGTGCACAGTGGCTACAGCCGTGCATGGCCTCACTACTTGAATCCACTCGTATGCCGAGTGCTAGGAATACTCGGTGAAGGCCTAAAAATACTCGTCAAACGGTTTGCCGAGTGTTTCACTCGGCAAAACGCACTCGGCTTACCCCCTTTCGGCAAAGCCACATTTGCCGAGTGTTTTTTCTCCGACACTCGGCAACCGTTTGCCGAGTGTTTTTCGTGGTACTCGGCAAAGATGTGCACTCGGTTACAAAAATTAATGGGCGACAAAAATCGATAGAATCCTGTCAGTAAACACTCGGCAAAGGCGATGCCACATGGTTTATGTTTGCCGAGTGCCACGCCGGAGGCACTCGGCAAACGCTCAAGCAGGAACACAAAAAAGGAGCACCGCCAGGGAGCTGCTGCTGCCCGGCATCCCTCTTCACGAGGAGGAGAAAGAGCGGCGTGGTCGATGCACTACCGCCGCTCGTCAAGCTCGAGGAGGAGGCCCCCATTCTTGGCGGGGAGAAGGAGGAGCAACTAGACTGGTGATGGTGAGGGCGGCCGTACGAGTCAAGGAGGCGGTCGCCGGCGTTGTTGGTGGAGTGCGGAGCGTGGCCCCGCATTGGTGCTGTCGGCAGGGCGTGTCGGGGGAGGAGGAGGCCCACGACCGCGGATGGTGGCGAGGCCGGCGCGGTGGAGGAGCAGGTTGATGGCGGAGAGGCCACCGCATCGGAGGAGCTCGTGGATGGCAGCGAAGGAGCGTGTCGGAGCCGCCCACTCCCATGACCTCCTTCGTGGCCATGGCGCCTTGTCTCCTCCATGGCCGCGGCTGAGAGACATAAGGAGAGAAGAGAGAGAGGGAGAACCCTTCGATCTGCGACAATCCAACGACTTCGATTTGAGCCAATTTGCCTCTCCCTCCCAACCAATCGAAACGTTGCATGCGGATTGTGTGTTTCTCTGTTTGCCGAGTGTAAACACTTGGCAATTTTCTATATAACACACGGCAAACACCTTTTTTTTGCCGAGTTGTTTGCCGAGTGTAAACAACTGTGTTTAGTGTATTAAATATAGAAAATTAACCTGGAAATATGCCAAATTTTGACATATAACATGTGATGGTGTATGTTTAGTGTCGAAAAAGTTTCAAGGTCAAACATAAAACAATAGTCACTTTGCCTTCAAACTTGTCTCGTTCCCCCTTGAAACCATGATTCTTCCTCGGAGATGGTTCGGTTTTTAAGTAGTTATCTACGTGACAACTTTTGTGAATCATTCTTAATTTTTTACCACAGCCTCTAGGGGTCATATCATGACACCATGCCAAGTTTCATGTTTTTTGACTTTGGTTGCATTTTCTGAAATTAAAAAACAATAAAACTGCATTTTCGGGATCGAGTCTTGGCTGTCTCATGTTTGGAATTCCTTTTTTTTGGATAAGAGCTAAACCTAGACTGAAGAACACAAATAAGTTTTTTCAACCCATTTTAGCCAATTTTTCTTGCACATGCAGTTCAAATTTGAATTATATCCGTAAAATGCCTAAAATTGCACTTAATGGCTTAAATATAGCAAACAAACTCGGAAAAATGTGAATTTTTGACATGGAAAATGTAATGGTGTATGTTCAGTGTAGTAATTTTTTCAAGGTCAAACGATGAGGCAACCATCACTTCGCCTTCAAACCTGAGACATTCCCTCTCAAAACCACAATTCTTCCTCGGAGATGGTTCGATTTTTAAGCAGTCTACATGGCAACTTTCATTCTCAAATTTTTACCACAGCCTCTAGGGGTTATATCGTGATACCGTGCCAAGTTTCATGTTTTTCTGACTTCATTTGCATTTTCTGAAATTAAAAAACAATAAACTCCATGTTCAAGGTCGAGTCTTGGTCGGCTGATGTTTGAAATTCCTTTTATTTTCTTAGATAAGGCCCAAAAATTGACTCAAGAACATAAATACAAATTTTTAACCCATTTTTGCCAACTTTTTCATGCACTTGCAGTTCAAATTTGAATTATATCAGTAAAATGAATAGAAATGCACATTATGGCTTAAATATAGCAAACGAACTCAGGAAAATGCGGAATTTTGACATGGGACATGTGATGGTGTATGTTTAGTGTAGAAAATTTTTCAAGGTCAAACAATGAATCAACCGTCACTTCGCCTTCAAACCTCACACATTGCCTCTCAAAACCACAATTCTTCCTCGGAGATGGTTCGATTTCTAAGCAGTCTACGACAATTTTTGTGAATCATTCTCAAATTTTTACCACAGCCTCTAGGGGGCATATCATGACACCATGCCAAGTTTCATGTTTTTCTGACTTCGTTTGCATTTTTTGGAATTAACAAACTATAAACTCCATGTTCGGGGTCTAGTCTTCACAACCTGATGTTGGAATTCCGTTTCTTTTCTTGGATAAGGCCTAAACATAGACCCAAGAACACAAATAAGATTTTTCAACTCATTTTTGTGTATTGCTTCATGCACTTGTAGATTAAATTTCAATAATATCTGTTAAATGCCTAGAAATGCACTTAATGGCTTAAATATAGCAAACGAACTAAAAAAATGCTAAATTTTAACATGGAACATGTGATGCTATATGTTGATTGTAGAATTTTTTTAAGGCCAAACGATGAAGCAGCGGTCGCTTCGCCTACAAATCAGATCCATTCTCTCTCTAAACCTAGATTCTTCCTCGGAGATGATTCGGTTTCTAAGCTGTCTACCTAACAACTTTTGTGAACCATTCTCAAATTGTGTTTAAGTGCAAACTGGGTCTACTAACACAATATTAAGGGTGATAAAGTATTTTCATACTCTTGAAAAGAGTAATGGAAGTGTCATGACAAGATGGTCGTGATGCGGTAATTGTTGGTTCTGGTCAAGCCACAATTGCACTCCCTATGAGTACTAGATGGTAACATTGGATGCATTGATGTATCTAGATTCTACTCATACCTTGCTGAGTTTTAAGGATATCCACAATGGTTTCTATGTTGAAACTCATGAACTGGGCTGAGGTTGAAAACCTGCTCACTACTCAGCAAAAAGGATTTGAAGGAAATCCTAGAGTAAATGATTCCTCTATCTTCTAGAATTTATTATACATACATTAAATTAGATGGCATTTGGCGTAGAAAATAATTTTTTAGAATCTTGATAAGTTTAAGATATGGCATGGTCGCCTGGGTCATCCTAGTGTTAAGAGGATCAGAAAATTATTGATGGTTCCACTGGACACAATCTAACGGTGTGAATTTTCCAAATGGATTATGTATGCACGGTATGTGCAAACTGGAAAATTGATCACAAGGCCATATTATCTCAAGAAAAAGGATGAGCCACTAGATTTCCTTGGACAACAGATATATGTGATCCAATTCAACCGTTCTCTAGACCATTCAGATATTTCATAGTGCTATCTGATGCATCAGCGAGATGGTCTCCAATGTGTGTATTACTTCTATACGGAACCATGATTTTGCAGAGTATTGCTCAGATCAATAATTTGAGAGTAGATCATCATGAGCACGGGACAAATCCATCAGAATAGATAATGCTGCAGAATTTAGTTCATGAGCATTTGATGATTACTGCCAAGATTTAGGCATAACTTTGGAGCATTTTGGTACTTTGTGTACATACCTAAAATGATCTTGCGGAATCACTTATCAAGAGGATAAAGTTGATAGCAAGATAGCTCCTATAGAATTGTAATCTCCCAACATCTTGTTGGGGACATGCAGTTTTACATACTGCATCGTTGATAAAATTCAAGCAACTGCATATTATACGGCCTCCCCGTTGCTGTTAGTACGTGAAAACCAGCCAAGTATTTTCCATATGCGGTTATTAGGTTGCGCGGTGTATGTACCGATCTCACCATCACAGCTTACATCAATGGGCCCTCATAGAAAAATGGGGATTTATGTGGGGTACAATTCTCCATCAATCATCAAGTACCTGGAACCCCTGACAGGAGATTTGTTTACAACCCGGTACGCTGATTGCATTTTTGATGAGGACAATTTCCCAGCATTAGGGGGAGATAAGAACCACAAAGAATGCCAAGAAATATATTGGGATGTGAAAGACATCCAGTCCTTAGATCCATGTATGAATGAGTCTGAACTGGAGGTTCAGAAGATTATAAATTTGCAAAATATTGCAAATAATCCGCAAGATACATTTACTGATTATAAATGTGTCACAAAGTCACATGTTCCCACTATGAATGTGCCAGAGAGAGTAGATGTGACCCATATATCTACTCAACCACCTAAGAGGGGGAGGAATCTAGACACAAAAGACAGGGCTTTACAGAAGCGTTCGAGGGGAATGAGGAATCCTCAAACAGTAAATACAAGTCAATAAGATGTTTATATCCAACCTAGGATTGAAGGACACCTGAAGGATGTTGGACATCCAGGACCCAGCACAAGTGTGCACACAAATTTTGGTGCTGGGACATCGGAAGACCTTGGTCAGTTGTTGTGGAAAATCATGAAGGGTCAAAAGGTAATGATGAAATATCCACTAGTTATATGGATTCGAGAGACTCATATAATAGGAAGACTACATTTTGTTGACATTTATTTCTCTTCGGGAATTGCAAAAGACCTTGGATTGGATCAAGAACCTAACTCCATGCATGGATGAGTGCCTTAAGCACTCCGGTTGATCCAAAGGAAGGCAACAATTGAGGAGGCGCTCGCTGTCGAGAAGAGAGGGTATTGACCTGATCAGTAATACCCACTCCTCTGAATTTGTTCCCTAGGGGAGCAAAATGGATTTTTTTGTTAATGAGACTTACGAAGATAATGAGGAGGTGAGACATGAAGCGTTGCTTGTAGTACAGGGGTTCACGCAGAGACCCATCATCGTTTAAGATGAAACATATTCTCCTGTTGTGAGTGGAATAATGTTCCGATATTTGATATCACTAGCAGTGAATAATGAATTTGTATATCCAACTGATGGATGTTGTGACTACGTAGTTGTATGGATCACTTGATTCGGATATCTATATGATAGTTCCTGAGGGAATGAAGATACCAAATTGGAAAGTTAAATGCAACATATATTGTGTAAAGCTTTAAAAGTCATTATATGGCTTAAAACAGTCGGGACGGGTGTGGTATAACCGACTGAATGAGTTCCTTTGTTAGAAGGGTTACTCAAGCAATAATGATTGCTCATGTATGTTCATCAAGAAATCCAAATAAGGATTTTGTATCATTTATGTGTATGTTGACGATCTGAATATCAATGGAAGTACACAAGAAATACATGAGACAAGCAAATCATCTTAAGACAGAGTGTGAGATTGAATATTTGGTTGTGACCACACTTTGCTTGGGTTTAGAACTGAAGCATATTCCTTCGGGAATACTTGTTCATCAGAATGCATTTATCCAAAAGATTGTTGAAAATTTCAACATGAATAAGGCATATCCATCGAAGATACCAATGGTCGTCAGATCTCTTGATAGAGATAAAGACCCATTTATACCTAAGGGTGATGATGAAGAGGCATTAGGAGCTTAGTTTCCATACCTCAGTGCTATTGGAGCACTAATGTACCTGGCAAACTGCACCAAGCTTGATATATCATTTGTAGTAAATTTATTGGCTAGATACAGTGCATCACCAACGAAGAGGCATTAGGTTGGTGTGCAGAATATTTTCAGATATCTTCAAGGCACCAAAGATCTCGGTTTGTTCTATCAGAAAAATCAAGACATGACCATGGTGCGATATTGTGCTGTTGGATATCTATCTAATCCCCATAATGCCATATCGCAGACTGGTTTTGTCTTATTTAATGGAGGTACAACCTTCTCTTGGAAGTCGATAAAACAAACTTTGATGGCTACGTGCACAAATCATTCTGAAATCATTGCTTTGTATGAAGCATCACGTGAGTGTGTATGGCTTCGCAGAATGATGAACTTTGTTGAAAGTTCAAGTGGAATTGGTTCATTGGAATCACCCACCATTATCTATGAAGATAATGCTGCATGTATTACATGGATGTAAATAGGTTATATAAAGAGTAATATTACAAAGCATATTGCTGCTAAATTATTTTATCCCCATGAGCTGCGGAAAAACGGGGAAATAAATATTTTGCAAACGAAGTCATGTGATAATCTTGTTGATTTGTTTACAAAGTCATTACCAAGTTCTCTATTCGAGAAATATATTTATGGAATTGGTATGAGACGACTTTGAGATTTGCAAAGTTTAGTGGGAGTACAACCCTGAATTATAATCTATTTGTGATCCTTGGATCTTTCTTATTGCACTCTTTTCCTTTATGAGTTTTTCCTGAATGGTTTCTCATGGAAGGTTTTTAATGAGGCAATAATAATACATGCATTGTGATGTGTCATTTTCTCTTTTTTTTCCCACTGGTTTTTTTGAAGCTGACGGTGTTACGGCCCCGGGGTACCTCACCATGCTAGTAGTCGGCCCAAGTAAGCCGTTCAGAGGACCCCTAGGTCGGTTTCCGCCCTGGGCCGTCATGCCGGCCCATGGGTCCTGTAGAAGGAAGATCCAAGAAGCCTTGCCATTCAAGACAAGGAATCTGTATTCATGCAGGATTCCTCCACTGACATAGCCGACTAGGTCCTTGTAACCCTAGGGGCCCTGGTATTTCATATAAGCCAGGGCCGAGCTAGTCGAGAGACAACTTACAATCTCTCGGTAATACTTGTACTTTGTACACCCCAATCGCAGTATACAACACGAGCAGGAGTAGGGTTTAACCTCATAAGGAGGACCTGAACCTGGGTAAATATGGTCTCCTATTTCCCTTCTGATCTACTCACCTCGCGGGGATACCCTACCGAGGGATCTGCCAGAATCTACTCCGACAGTGGTGGCCCATGCAGGTCATGCGTGGTGAATTCAGAGATCAGATGGGATCGCCAGTTGACGCCGGCACGATTTACGCGCCGGGTCAGATCTTCATCTTCGGTGCCATGACTTATGTCGCCGACTTGACTGACCGCCTTGGCCAGGTCGAGAACTACGCCCCTGGCTGGTTCATTCGATTCAGCAATCCGGAGTACGTCACGGATTTGCGCAGCGAGCTTGTTCTCCAAGGCCTGGCATCATGCTGGGCCCAGGAGCAGCATGCCGAATTTTTTGACCCACCCACCACCCACTTCATCGCCACAATTGAAGACCTCACCATCATCGTCGAGGAGTCTGAGGAGCTGGAAGACCAAGAAGAGGAGATGGGCTAGTCGGCTGACAGCAACCCACCAGCAGCGGTGCCTCTTTGCCCGTGGCAGGCGACCTCGGTCCAGGAGTGCTATATGGTGGACACGCCAGATCGGAGCTATGAGGAATGTCCCGTGGTGTCGGAATTCAGCAATAAAGACATCGAGGCAATCGATGGTGCGATCATGGACGATGAGGAGCAAGAAGCAGTTCGGGTGAAGGTCTTGGCCACCCTCGCCAAAGTTTCCAAGGAAAAGAGATGTTTGGAGTGGAGGGCAGCCGAGCTGGATGCGGCCAAGGAGCAATTCCGGTCTTGTCATCCCATTGGAAAACCAATGCCGTCAGCGAATAAAGCCTCCCTGGCCATGAAGAGCAGAAGGGTGGCTCAAGCACCGGAGAACGTTGCAAACCCAGGACCAGAGGCTTATCGCATGCTAGCTAAGAACATGCAGGCAGCAGTTGGGGCCCTGGTCATGGTAAAATTCCCGGACAGGCATCCAGATAAGAAGAGGTTCGAGGTCGGGACGGAATATCTAAAGATGGTGGTGATCCAGCAGGACAATTACGCCATGTCCAATAGTCACGCCGGGACGACCCGTGATGTAGGCAGCACGGCCTCCCGCTGGACCTACAACTCGGGTAGCAAGGACAAGGAGCCTCAAGGGCCTAGGGCTTATGAGGCGGCTCTCCGTCCATTGTACACTCCTAAGAAAAATCGGGAGGCAGCCCCGCGGCTTTACACGCCGCACGGCTTGCCCCCGAGGGAAACCGACTAGTAGCGTGCGCATCAGCTACACCGGAATGTTCGAGAGCATAACCGACCAGCTTTCGATGAGCGCGACGGCGCGACCAGCTTGGCCAATGCACGTCGCACAATCGACGCGCTCCGCGCATCGGCTGTTGGTCCCACAAAGATATATCCGACATGCTTCATCGACGATATCGTCCAATATAGGTTTCCACCCAGTTTCAAGATAAACACGGTGGACAAGTATGACGGCAGTAAGGACCTCGAGATTTGGTTAACTGATTACCTTCTCGCTGTCCTAGTTGCTGGTGGTGATGATTGGCACGCCGTCAAGCACTTACCTCTTATGCTAAAGGGATCAGCCCGGGCTTGGTTAAATACCTTGGCGCCTAGGTCGATCCCTTGCTGGGATGACTTGCAAAGATGAATTTATCGCCAATTTCAAGGGTACATACATCCGGCCTGCTGATAGTAGTGACCTGGGACATGTTATCCAAGAAAAAGGCGAGTCGGTTCGCAACTTCTGGACTCGTTTCCTGAAGAAGAAAAATGAAATCTTTGACTGTGAAGACACCGAGGCCATTGCTGCGTTCAAGTCTGGTCTGAAGGACGAGCACCTTACCAGAGACATCGCGAAGTTCAAACCCAAGGCCATGGCAGCCCTGATGGGGATGGTGACCGATTTTTGTTTGGGAGAGGACGCGACGACCCTGGCACATCCGGTGTGAAGGACGAGCACGACCGTTCTCGGTGCAACCGTAACTGCAAGCGCAGGGATACCGATGACGATGAGGAAATCAATGCCGGCTTCGGAGCCCAACGCCGGGGCGGAGGTGGTGGTCAGAAAAATCAACCGTGGCAATGCAAGAAGGGCAGTGGTACGAGCTTCGATGAGATCATGGATAGGCCATGCGATTATCACAAGCCCAAGGACCCCAACGCCCCTCTAGCCAACCACAGTAACAGAGAGTGCTGGATGCACCACAAGGCGGCCAAGTTGGCCAGGAAGAACAACGATGACAAGCAAGATCCGAGGTGCTTTCCCCGAGCAAGACGAGGTACCCTCATTACCAGAAGATCGCCTATGCGGTGTTTATGGCATCTCGGAAACTCCTACAGTATTTTCAAGAGTGCTCTATTACGGTGGCCAGTGACGTTCCCCCGTCCGATATCATCAACAACAGGGATACCACAGGCCGGATTGCCAAATGGGCTATAGAGCTGCTGCACTTTGATATTACATACCAGCCACGTCGGGCCATAAAGTCGAGGTCCTGGCAGATTTTGTAGTTGAGTGGGCGAAGCCCAGCAACCAGAGCGGCGGATCGACTACTCGCATTGGACATGTACTTCGATGGTTCCAGGATGCTGGCTGAACTAGGGGGTTGGGGTAGTCCTGGTGTCTCCAACTGGCGATATGATGCGCTATGTACTGTAAATTTTATATATGGATTCCAATAACGCTGCTGAGTACGAAGCTCTCCAGCACGGCCTTCGCATGGCTGTGACCATGGGTATCAAATGTCTTGAGGTACGGGGTGATTCCGACCTCGCCATATCCCAAATCAATGGAAATTTTGATGCATGGGACCAAAGATGATTGCATATCGGGAAGCAGTACAACAGATGTCAGGTCGGTTTGATGGACTAGAGTTCCACCACGTTAAACATGATGATAATGCAGCAACCGATATACTGGCCAAGATGGGTGCACGGCGTGACCTTGTGCCCGCCAACATTTTCCTCGAGCAGCTCTTCAAGCTGTCTATCAAGTTGCAGGTCGACCAGGAACCGGTCTCGAAGGCTGGTGGATCTGATGCCGGCCACATGGCGACCGGGGGTTCGGACCCCGGCAGCACCGAGACCGGGGGCTCAGAGGTGGAGGAAACTTCATCGGCCCACGAGATCATGGAGGTCATTCTGGCCTGGACCGAGCCCATCTGGACCTATCTTATCCGGAAAGAGCTTCCCGAGGATAAGACAGAGGCACGACGCATAGTTTGCCAGGCTGCAGCGTACGCCAAACATAACAGAGAGCTTTACAAGCGCAGCGTCACCGGTGTTTAACCGCACTGCATCTTTCCTTAAGAAGGGCGGAAAATCTTGCTTGATATTCATGCAGGCACTTGCGGACATCACGCAGCGTCTTGAACCCTGGCGAGCAAGGCCTACAGAGCAGGTTTTTATTGGCTTACGGCAAAGACGAACGTAGCTGATATCGTCTGAAACTTCCTGGGTTGCCAGCGCTTCGCTATGGTCAGCCGTTTACTGACTACAGCCCGCAAAACTATCCCAATCACATGGCCTTTTGCGGTATGGGGCTGGACATGGTTGGACCTCTGAAGAAGGCCAAGGGAGGTGACGAGGACATATACTAGGGATGGGGTAACAGGACGGACCTACAGACCCTACCCTAGGGCTCCACATGCCTTATACTGGGCCCCAGGGCCAGATCAACAGCCAAGAGTTCTGCAAACTGACGTTCACTCGGGGTTCAATGAACCACTCGGGAAGCAGAAGTTCACTCGACCGGCTATTTCACTCGGAGTACCTGATAGTCACTCGACCAGAGAAGACCAGGAGGCACTAGGAATGCAACGGTCAGGACGTGCCCTCGCTCGTATTAATTGTAATCAATGCACCCGTTACCTGGAGCCCTTAAACCCCCTCTTTAACCCCTGGTAATGGTGGCATTCATGGGGGGCCCTGGCGGACACTATATAATCCACCCCCCAGCTCCATTCCAAGGGTTCGCAATCCATTGTAACACATACACTCCAGTAATCAAGCTCCAGAGCACCGAGACGTAGGGCTGTTACCTCCACCGCTGAGGGGCCTGAACTCGTAAATCCGAGTGTAACACCTGCGCCGTAGCTAGGCTCTGCCCTCTCATCCGTACCCCTACACACTACTGTCAGGTTTGCACCCACGACAGTTGGCGCCCACCGTGGGGCTGGCGTCTAGCGACTTCCGGCGTAGTTGCATTTTTCCCATCTTCACCATGGTTTCCGGCGGCGGACTAACCCTGGGCAGCAAGATCTGTTTCGGCATCCTCAGCTTCATCGCTGACGATTCGGCTTTGCTCCAATAAGCCTTGCTGGATGTCGAGGCGTTGCCCATCCGCGGCGCAGCGCACTTCTGTGCGAGTTCCTTCGGCGTTCTCCTTCGACAACCGTCGACTCCGTACCTGTCAGCGCCTTCGCTCTCCACCAGCCGTCGTCGCAAGCGCTCCGGACGCTCACGGCTTCAGCGGTGGATCAAGCACGCGGTGGCCCTTCAGGTCGCGGCCCCGCAGATCGCGGCGATCGAGCCCAATGATCCCGTCTTCGATCTGTTCGCCTCCGTTCATGGGCACTCGGAAAGCTTGTCTGAGTGCGAGAGCAGCGATCCCGCTGCAGAGGTGCTGATGGCCGATTCCCCGCCCAGTCCGCCTTGGTACGGTCGCGGCGGTTCGGAGACAGGTGACCCGTCGCGCGCTGATCTTGGTAGTGGCGGAGACCGTCACGACGAGTACTACCCCCGACCTCTCACTCGGCAGCAGAGGGAGGAGCTGTAGCGCAGAACCGAGCAGACCCTCCAGACGCCCATCGTTGGGACGACCCCCGAGGCTCAGGCTTTGGAGGCCGCGCGCCAGGCCAACATGGCTGAGCATAGTCGTCTGGAGGCGCTATAGAAATCACTCGATGATCGCGCCCAACGGCAACATCAGCCCAGTTCCAGTCGGCGGCGGCGGCAGTTGTTCTCGAATGACCAGCAGCAGAATTTTCAGGTATTCCGCACTCCCGTTCAGAATCTGGCGGCGGCCACTCGGATAGCAGATTCCATTGAGCCATCTCGATCCGAGGCGGGGGAGGGTCTTCGGCAGATCCGGGCCCTGCTCAAGGCGGCTGAAGAGCAGAATTCAGCGGTGTCCCAATCGCGCAACAGGATTCACAGTAGATCCATCAGGGCTGACACCATTCAGTCGGCCCACAGCCCGGTGTCCCTGAGGAGGAACAGACACTCGCCTCCGCGGCGAAACAACCGCGACCCCCACCAAGACCAGTACTCGGGGCAGGGTCGCAGTCGGAATACGCCTCCGCGGCGTCAAGATGATCGTCGTCGTATGCAGTCGCCCCCTCCACGGGATGGCTCGTACGCGCCCCGGCTGTACGACGCCAGGCGTCCTTATGTCAATGATCGGAGGGCCAGCCCTCCCCGCCATGGTGACGGTTATCGCCAGAGAGAGCCAGTCGACTATCGTGACCCGCAGTTCAACGCGAGATCCGTTCTCGCTCAAAACCTGGTCGACAGAGGCAGAGCTCTTAGAGAGAACTTGGACAGAGATCGTCCGAGTGGAAGTGGAGCATTCGTCTCCGGGCCCGTGTGTTTCAGTAGAGCAATCAGGGCCGCCGAGATTCCGCCCAACTTCAGATTGGCGGCGGGAGTAAGCAAGTTCACCAGCGAGTCCAAGCCAGAAACTTGGCTAGAACATTACCGAGTGGCTGTGCAGATCGGAGGAGGTAATGACTATGCGGCCATGAAGCACTTGCCCTTGATGCTGGAAGGGTCCGCCCGTGCCTGGCTCAACCAGCTCACTCCGGCCAGCATATACTGCTGGGAAGATTTGGCCCGAGTGTTAATCAAAACATTAGAGGGCACGTGCAAACGCCCGGCCGGTTTGACTGAGTTGCAGCATTGTGTGCAAAAACCGAGTGAAACCTTGAGGGAGTACATTCAGCGGTGGACGACCTTGCACCATGTGATTGAGAATGTCATAGAGCACCAAGCCGTTTGCGCCTTCAAGGCAGGAGTCAGGTATAGGGAGCTCATCCTGAAATTTGGTCGGTCGGGGTCCTTGACCATGAGCCGAATGATGGAGATTGCCACTCGGTACACGAACAGAGAAGTGGAAGACCGTCTCCTTAACGGCAAGGGGAAAACAAGTGAGCCCAACCCCGGAAACAATAATCCCAGTCGGAAGACAAAGCGCAAGGCTGACGGTTCGGCTCAGGCCGAGGCTGCCGCACTGGCCGGTCAAGCCAAGAACAAGGGGAAGGCTAAGGAAAAGTGGATCCCGAAGAAAAAGAGAGATCAGTCGGGCCAGGATGTCCTTGATTTGCCATGCCACATTCACACCAGAAAAGATGAGGAGGGCAATCTGATATTGCCCAAACATACCACAAGACAGTGCAGGTTGCTGATACAGCAGTTTCGAGAAGGTCCGTCGAGTGAGAAGAGCCCGGATGATGCTGATGGTGAAGACAAAGATGAAGCTTTTCCCAGTGTCAACGCAACCCTGATGATCTTTGCAGATGTAGAGAGTAGGAGCCGATTGAAAGTCATCAACCGGGAAGTAAACATGGCCATGCCGGCAACGACAAAGTTTCTGAACTGGTCGAAGACTCCGATCACCTTTGATCAGTCGGACCACCCAGCCTACATTGCTACCCCTGGGCGGCAGGCACTGGTGGTCGATCCAGTCGTAGGAGGCGTTCGTTTGCGCATGGTTCTCATGAATGGTGGAAGCGGCCTGAACATACTCTATGCTGACACTCTGAAAGCGATGGGAATCCCGATGTCCCGTCTCAGTGATAGCAGTATGCAGTTCCACAGGGTGAACCTAGGCAAGAAAGCAAAGTCACTCGGGCAGATTGCCCTGGATGTAGTCTTTGGAAACGACAAGAACTTCAGGAAGGAAAGGCTTACCTTCTAAGTGGTCGACTTTCGCAGCGCCTATCATGCCATTCTCGGTCGGCCAGCCTATGCACGTTTCATGGCCCGCCCATGTTATGTGTACCTTAAGTTGAAGATGCCCGGCCCCAAAGGCGTGATCATAGTGACTGGCAGTCGGCAGCGCGCGGAAGAATGTTTGCAGCAGGGGTCCAAGATCGTTGATGAACAGATGGCCATGGTGGAGTTGGAGGAGTACAAGAAAAATGCCGATCCGAGTGATCTGCTACGCTCCAAGAAGCCAGCTGCAGAATCTGCGTTTCAGTCGGCCGGTGACACGAAGCCTGTACACATCCACCCGGAAGATCCCAATGCTGCTCCCACCAACATCTCAACGACACTCGATAGTAAATAGGAAGAAGCGCTCATCCAGTTCCTCCGTGAGAACTAGGACATCTTCGCATGGAAACCATCCGACATGCCGGGTGTACCCAGGGAGCTGGCTGAGCACCGTTTGCGAGTCGACCCGAAGGCAAAGCCTGTGAAGGAGCATCTTCGTCGCTCTGCTACACAGAAGAGGAAGGCCATTGGCGAAGAAGTTGCTCGGCTCCTGGCAGCCGAGTTCATCCGTGAGGTGTTCCACTCCGAGTGGCTCGCCAACGTCGTCATGGTCCCTAAGAAGGATAAGTCTCTCCGAATGTGCATCGATTTCAAGCACATCAATCGGGTCTGCCCCAAGGATCATTTCCCGCTCCCCCGCATAGATCAAATCGTAGATTCCACCGCAGGTTGTGAGCGACTGTCTTTTCTAGATGCGTACTCTGGGTACCACCAGATCCGACTGTACGGGCCAGATGAAATAAAAACAACTTTTATCACCCCATTCGGGTGTTTCTGCTATATCACCATGCCATTCGGTCTGAAAAATGCCGGTGCCACTTTCATGCGCATGTTCCAAAAGTGTTTGCAAAAACAGATCAGTCGGAACATCGAGGCCTACATGGATGACATAGTGGTCAAGTCCAGAAAAAGTTCCGAGCTACTGGCTGGCCTAGCCGAAACTTTCACAAATCTGCGGAAGTATGATATCAAGCTGAATCCAGCAAAGTGCACTTTCGGAGTTCCTGGGGGCAAGTTACTCAGTTTCCTCATTTCCGAACGAGGGATAGATGCCAATCCTGAGAAGATCGGGGCGATTGTGCGAATGAAACGTCCAAAACGTCTTCATGATGTACAGAAGCTCATGGGTTGCCTCGCAGCTCTGAGCCAATTCATCTCCCGTCTCGGTGAGAAGGCACTGCCCTTGTACCGATTGATGAAGATATCTGATTCGTTCGAGTGGACTGCTGAAGCACAAGCAGCGTTTGTTGAGCTCAAAGCCCTGCTTTCCACCCAGCCGGTGCTCGCCGCTCCAAACAGCAACGAACCGTTGCTCCTGTACATTGCGGCCACTGGTCAGGTTGTTAGTACCGTCCTCACAGTCGAGCGAGAAGAATAGGGCAAAACTTACAAAGTTTAGCGCCCAGTTTATTACATTTCTGAAGTCCTGACTCCGTCCAAGCAGAGATATCCTCATTATCAGAAGCTCGTCTACAGCATTTACCTGACCGCGAAGAAGGTAGCCCACTACTTCCAAGAGCACACCGTGTCAGTCGTCAACGACACCCCGCTGTCTGAGATCATGAACAATCGGGATGCGACTGGTCGAGTGGCGAAGTGGGCTATCGAGCTCCTGCCCCTGGACATCAAGTTCGAGGCGAAAAAGGCGGTCAAGTCCCAAGCATTGGCCGATTTCTTAGCCGAGTGGACAGAACAGCAGCAACCGACTCAGAGCCACCCGGAACACTGGACCATGTTCTTTGACGGTTCCAAGATGCTGCATGGTTCAGGAGCTGGAGTTGTGTTAGTGTCTCCGAAATGCGATCGATTTAGATATGTTCTGCAGATTCACTTCGATTCCTCCAACAATGAGGCCGAGTACGAAGCGCTCCTTTACGGTCTACGTATGGCCATCTCACTCGGCATCCAGCGCGTGGTGGTCTACGGGGACTCGGATCTAGTTGTGAACCAAGTGATGAAGGAGTGGGATATCAGAAGCCCCGCTATGACAGGATATTGCAACGCGGTGAGAAAGTTGGAGAAGAAATTTGAGGGTCTGGAGCTGCATCACGTTCCCCGAGCTAAGAATCAGGAGGCAGACGATCTAGCGAAGATCGGGTCCACTCGGAAATCCATACCCAGCAATGTGTTCCTAGAGCATTTGCGTTCCCCAACGGTGAAAGAAGATCCCTTCACAGAAGAGCCCCCGCAAGTGGTCGGTCCGTCCGATCAGACTGAAGTCGAAGTCCCGGCAGTCATTGATTTGGTCATGGAGATCCTAGCAATCACGCCCGAGTGGACAGTGCCTTACATTGCATACCTGCTCAGGCAGGAACTTCCAGAAGATGAAGCTGAGGCCCGCCAGATTGTTCGCAGGTCTAAGGCTTTTACAGTGATGGGTGATCAGTTATACAGAAAGAGCGTCACCGGTGTGACTCAGCGCTGCATCTCTCCGGAGGAAGGTCGATTGATCCTGGAGGAGATTCACTCGGGAACTTGTGGACACCACGTGTCCTCTTGGACAATCGTGGCTAAAGCTTATCGAGCCGGCTTCTTCTGGCCACGTGCCAATGAAGCTGCACAGGAGATAGTCCAACACTGCGCCAGGTGCCAGTTCTACGCAAACTTGTCGCACAAGCCTGCGTCTGCTCTAAAGACGATTCCACTCGTCTGGCTGTTTGCAGTCTGGGGACTTGACATGGTGGGACCCCTCCGGACAGGGGCGAGTGGATTCACCCACCTGCTGGTTGCAGTCGATAAGTTCACTAAGTGGATCGAAACCAAACCTATCAAGAAGCTAGACTCTCGTACAGCGATCAAGTTTATGAAGGAGATAGTCTTCAGATATGGCGTGCCCCACAGCATTATCACTGACAACGGCTCAAACTTCGACTCGGAAGAGTTCAGGACGTTCTGTGCCGCCCAAGGCACCCGAGTCGACTATGCATCTGTGGCGCACCCGCAGTCGAATGGACAAGATGAGAGAGCAAACGGACCGATCCTTCAGGGATTAAAGCCACGACTCATGCACGATCTGGAGCACGCAGCTGGAGCCTGGGTCACCGAGTTGCCATCAGTTCTTTGGGCCTTGAGGACGACCCCCAATCGGTCTACCAATCGTACTCCCTTCTTCATGGTGTACGGAGCTGAAGCCGTCTTGCCGAGTGACCTGCTCCACAATTCGCCCCGAGTGGAACTATGCTCCGAAGCTGAAGCTGAGCAGGCGCGGTAAGATGCAGTGGATCTCTTGGACGAGGAGAGAGAGATGGCTCTTATCCCTTTGGCCACCTATCAGCAAGATCTACAACATTTTCACAGCAGACACGTCAGAAGTTGGACTTTTCAGGAAGGAGATATTGTGCTCCGAGTGGATCAACAACGTCCTCACAAGCTTGCTCCTGCGTGGGAAGGTCCTTTTGTCGTTTCAAAGGTTCTGCACAACGGAGCATATCACCTGTACAACCTTCTAAAGCAAGCAGACGAGCCCCGCGCTTGGAATGCAGACTTGCTTCAACGTTTTTATACTTGATGTTGAGACGTAATAAAAGTACTCGAGTGATGTTTAGTGAATAAAAGCATGACTTTTCCAGTTCTACATTGAGTTCACTCGTATGCATTCTCCGGCTTACAATCCCCAGTGGGTGTATTCCCTTCAGCTTAGCTGCAAAACAGTTTTTGCCTAAGTTAGAAACTTACTCCGAGTGAAGAGCATCCCTCTCACTCGGGGGCTTGGCTGCGAACCAGCTTTCGCCCAAGTTAAAAACCTACTCCGAGTGAAGAGCGTCCCTCTCACTCGGGGGCTTGGCTGTGAACCAGCTTTCGCCCAAGTTAAAAACCTACTCCGAGTGAAGAGCATCCCTCTCACTCGGGGGCTTGGCTGCGAACCAGCTTTCGCCCAAGTTAAAAACCTACTCCGAGTGAAGAGCATCCCTCTCACTCGAGGGCTTGGCTGTGAACCAGCTTTCGCCCAAGTTAAAAACCTACTCCGAGTGAAGAGCATCCCTCTCACTCGGGGCCTTGGCTGCGAACCAGCTTTCGCCCAAGTTAAAAACCTACTCCGAGTGAAGAGCCTCCCTCTCACACGGGGGCTTGGCTGCGAACCAGCTTTCGCCCAAGTTAAAAATCTACTCCGAGTGAAGAGCGCCCCTCTCTCTCGGGGGCTTGGTTGCGAACCAGCTTTCGCACAAGTTAAAAACCTACTCCGAGTGAAGAGCATCCCTCTCACTCGGGGACTTGGCTGCGAATCAGCTTTCGCCCAAGTTAAAATACTACTCCGAGTGAAGAGCGTCCCTCTCACTCGGGGGCTTGGCTGCGAGCCAGCTTTCGCCCAAGTTAAAATACTACTCCGAGTGAAGAGTGTCCCTCTCACTCGGGGGCTTGGCTGCGAACCAGCTTTCGCCCAAGTTAAAAACCTACTCTGAGTGAACAGCGTCCCTCTCACTCGGAGGGCTTGGCTGCGAACCAGCTTTCGCCCAAGTTAAAACGCTACTCCGAGTGATGAGCGTCCCTCTCACTCGGAGGCTTAGCTGTGAACCAGCTTTCGCCTAAGTCAAAATTCATTTCAAAGACTCGAAAGACTCGAAGGAAAGCATTCGAATAACTCCAGAAGTTCAAAAGCAAATACGAGTACGCGGGCCCGAATCCCGAAAGAGTCTAACGAATACAGTTCCACTCAGCATACAGAGGCTAATGGGTGGGACTTAAAGTTTTCTCACGTCCCTTTGGGCTGGCCGGCTCAACGAAGGAGTCCAGGTCGATGCCGTCTGCGATCCGAGTGGCCGCTTCGATGAATGTCTCCATGAAGTCCTCAAACTTGAGTTTCTTCGTGTTGGCAACTTGGAGAGTCTTCAGCTTCTCTTCCTTGGCGTCCTTGCAGTGCACACGGACGAGGGAGAGCGCCACGTCGGCTCCGCAGCGAGCAGCTGATTTCTTCCACGCTTGCACTCGGCTGGGAATCTCGTTGAGGTGAGTCATCATCGCTTCCAGATCGGTGTCAAGGGTGTCCTCTGGCCACAACTCCTTGTCGATCCTTCCGATTGCACCACGCAGGCGGATGATGTACCCCTGAACATCTTTGATGCGAGACTCAAGCCGCAAGACACCCAAGGCAGCCTTGTTACCGACGAGTAACCTGGAGGGATCCAGATCCCTCTCGATCCTGTCAGTCTCCAGCTCAAAGTCTCGGCAGTACTCTATGAATGAGAAAAGAGGAGGATTGAAGATCAGCATGCATGAAGTTCATTCGGAAACAAATCCAAATTCACTCGGGTGCTACAGGTTACCTGCAAGCTTGGTGTACATCTCCGCTGCGAACTCTTCAATGTACTTTTCAGAGCATTCTTCTTCTCGATGAGCTGGGTAATTTTCTCGTTCAGAGTCTTCTTTTCTTGCTCGAAAACATTCGCCCGAGCCTTGAGCTTGCCGTCTCACTCGGCCTTCTACTTCTTGAGCTCGGCCACCTCCTTCTTCGCCTCCTTGACGGTGGCCTTCAGTGACGTGTTCTCTGCTTCAAGCTTCTCGAGTGAGGCCAGCTTCTCTTCGGCGGCCTTAGTCTTTTCCTTCGCCACTTTCTGTGGCCCCGCCAGCTCGTTGTCCTTGTTCTCGAGTGCCTGCTTCATAGTTTCTAAAGAAACAGAGGTTCTGAGCCGCACTTGGAGTCGATGGTTTTCACTACGCACATCTGTTCGAGTGAAGTCACTCGGTTCAAAGAATGGAAAGAGACGAAAGCAGGACGCTCAGTAATTAAAGCTTACCTCCCATGGTCTTGAGCTCCGCTTGAGCACGCGCTGTGTTCGTCTTCTCCACCTCCAAATCCAGTCGGAGCTGGGCCGTCTCCTTCTCCAGTGCCACGTACTGAGTCCCAAGCTCACAAGTTTTCTGAAACACAAGAGAGAACAGAACAGTTAATGTTAAGAAATATTCCGAGTGCCCAGAGACCAGCGCTCCTGGAAGGAACAAGCTTGACCAGTATCAGATCCTGAAGTACCCTTTGTCAGGGAGGAACAAGTTTGACCAGTATCAGATTCTAAGTTCTAAAACTCCCGCCGACTGCCCGCAGTCGACGGCAATCTCGGGGATTACACCCAGTGGGTGCACTCAGTGTGCCCCCACTTGAACGGTATCCACTCGGATCGGTCCGCCCGATCCAAGTGGCGGCCAAGCAAAAGAAAAAAAAACAAGAGCAAGTTCTAAGTTCTAAGACTCCCACCGACTGCCCGCAATCTACGGCAGTCTTGGGGACTACACCCAGTGGGTGCACTCAGCGTGCCCCCACTGGAATGGTATCCATTCGGAACGGTCCGCCCGATCGGAGTGACGGCCAAGCAAAAAAAAAACAAATAAGAAAAGTTCTAAGTTCTAAGACTCCCGTCGACTGCCCGCAGTCGACGGCAGTCTCGGGGACTACACCCAGTGGGTGCACTCAGCGTTCCCCCACTGGAATGGTATCCACTCGGAACGGTCCGCCTGATCCGAGTAACGGCCAAGCAAAAAAAAAACACACCCAGTGGGTGTACCGAATATTTTGTGGCAAGAAATTCCTACAAAGGAAAAATGACTTGGAGATCAACTTACAAGAGCACTTACTCGAACGTTTTCCTGAAGAGCAGCGTTGGCATCATATGCTAGCTTGCCAGCTGCGCACATCTCCTTCAGCCGCTGGGTCATCAGCTCCGCCTGGATCATTGCTTCCTTGCTGGCTCCGGTCTGGTCCTCTGGCACCTTGTACAGACTGAAGATGTTGACGGGAGGAGTTGGAGCCGAGGTCAAAGCAGTCGACGGTGCTGTGACCGGGCCAGCACCGGCCTGAGAGGAACCTTGCACCAGGGGCAAGATCACGGACTGCGCAAGAGGAACTTGAGGTGCTTGGCTTGGAGGTGCCTTCGGTGTGGTGGTCTGGGAAGCAGTCGGAGCTGCGGTCCCCTTCTTGGCGTCCTTCCGTGGCGGCCCCTCGTCGTCGTCGACATGGATGATCTCTGCAAGTGCTGCATTCACTCGACTCGATCAGCCTCAGTACGCAATTCAGTCGGACGAGGACAATTCAATCGGATCATAGATCAAAGAAAAAGAAAAATGAAATCATCGTTACCTTTCTGAGAAGTGGCCGCGTCTGCCGACTCGGCTGCGAGACGGTCTCCGTCGATCTACATGGGAGACGTCATCGAGGTTGCAGCTCTGGTTCATAAGATTCACTCGGTCAGAAGAATCCAAGAGTTGAAAAAGACAGAAAAGAAAAGCTGACAAAGACACTCACGTTGAGGCGACAGGCACGGTGACCTTGATCCTGGGCAGAGCCTTCCGAGGCTTGGGGGAAGCGACCTTGGGCTGCTTGGCGGTCTTCTCAGTCGGCTCTGGCGACGCCGTCCGAGTGCGCTTCGGAGCCTTAGCACTCGGAATGACCGCCTTCTCCGGGACAGCACTCGGATCATGAGTTTGCTTAGAGCGGCATTCAGAGCGCAGCTCCGGAGACTGGGAAGACTCAACCTCGTCGCTCTCTTTTGAGTCGTCACTTTCCTCCTCACTGTCCTCCACGTAGCTGCCCTCGACGCTGCCACACTACTAGAAAAAAGGCTATTAGTGGCGCACCACATATTACTATTAATGGCGCACTATGGGTGCGCCACTATTAACACGCCATTAGTAATGGTTAGTAATGGCGCACCTCTGGTGCGCCATTACTAATCAAAATACCAGTGGCGCACCACCTGGTGCGCCATTGATATCCCTAGGGTGCGCCAATGCTATTTCTGTCAGGTGCGCCACTGGTAGAAATTTAGGTGCGCCACTGGTAGTTCTGGTAGGGGCGCCACTGGTAGTTCTGGTAGGTGCGCCACTGGTAGTGAATTGAAGAAATCTGCCATACCAGTGGCGCACTAGGTGGTGCGCCACTGGTAGAGTGATGCCTGGATAAAAAAATGGTAGAGTGATGCCTGGATAAAAAAAATACACCCTGCCCCAACGGCAGGGTTCCTCAATCAAAAATACACTATATATATTATACACTACAGCAACTGCCCAAACACAGATTACACAATATATATTATACAATACACAATATTTCCATTCTGACAATACAGCAACTAGAAAATTATTCGAAGACAGCAAAAAAGAATCATGAACAGAAAGATTGATCTTTTCTTCTTCTTGATCTTTTCTTCAATATTGATCTTTTCTTCTTCTTGATCTTCATTCCTGCGAGTTTGAGTATCAAACTATCCATACATGTCCATCTCTGTTGTTTTATTGTCGGTACTGAGGCTAAATGTCGTACTGCATCTCTCTAGTTGGCATGAAATTGGCCTAGGATATTATATGGGAATGCACAAAATAGCTAAGGTTGTAAGTAATATCGACTTGAATAATAAGTGTTGATCACTTCTTATGGGGGTTGAACTGAATTAACACATTACATTGGTTGTGAGAGTTTGAGCGTAATTTACTAGTTCAGTTAACTTAAGACTCACATCCCAGGGTACATGCATGCAGCCCAGAGATAATAGCATGTGCTTCACTTATGTAAAAAAGGCATCAAATAGGAAAAAGAGATCGAGTGGAGTGTTTGATCTACTAGATGACCCGTTGCGCCCATGGCGCAAATAGCATAGGCGAGCCGAGCATTGTAAGCATGTGTATGTGACAGTCTAATAGGTATAATTTTATCTGATTATATGGCATCATGATTCATCAGAAGGAAGTAATTACATGACTTGATAATTGCATACCATAAGCAAATATAATTTTGAGTGCTGATACATACTGCTCTAAGAAAACCCAGTTTTATGTAATAGTAGATATTTCTCCCAGAATCTGGTTGGTACCAATACTCACTGATCAAAGATGCTCAATGGTTTTTAAAGCGTTAAGGCGTCCCAAAGCGGGCCTGCTCCCCTGCTTCTTGCCCTCCTCGCCGACCTCCTCCTTTCCCCTAAGGGCACCTGCTCCTCCCCCTGCTGCTTGCCATCCTCGCGGGCCTCCTCCTTCCCCTTGAGGGACCGGCTCGTCCCCCTGCTGCTTGCCCTCCTCGCCATGTATTTTCAGACTAACTGAAAATGAAACATGGTTCATGCTCAAAACAGCTGAAAAGAAAGAATATATGTAACAAAAATCCCCTTTCTATGATTAGGAACATCCTGACTTGCTTTCTCTACCTTTCTCAGTACGTTAGAAATTGGCGAGTGTATAACACCATATATGTTTACATCCTGAAACACAACATAAGAACCTCCAAGTTTTCAGTTCCTTAATGCAGGACAATCAAGTTTATCATTGAAGAGAAGATATCTTACCTTCCGTTTGGTCTCAGGACCTGGCAACTGAAGCTGACTTTCTTTTCTGACATATGGATCTCTCCTCTTTATCAATGAAATAGAGAATTTGTAAGTTAATTATTTCATAATGAATGTATACAACCTAATTATAAGATGAACTTGAAAGGAAAACCAGAAAATGGCATTAATAGTAAAAGGGCAGCATATGAACTGAGAAACTAAGTCGTCCTGCCCCCAACATGACCGAATTACAGCAAGCAATTTTTCAAGTGAGAACATATGCGGCTATTTATTTTTCTTGAGCTCTTAGCATGCTGTGCTACCAAGCAACAAAAATTAAATAGATACCATGTACACATAGCTTAGCAAAGTAGTGATACATAGTTACCAGACTCAACAAGTAGAGCATATACATTCTTAGAATTCACTTCCTAGTCAATTTGTGAGAAACAATTTAAGCCTGCCTTGTGGTGAAACCAAAAGGTAATAACAATTTGATAACAACTTAAAAAACAATTACTGCACACAACCACACAATGCACAACCTGCAGATAATATGCACCTAAAATTATGGTGAAACCAAAAGATAATAACAATTTGATAATCAAACTGCAAATATTCTACACCTGGTGAATTCTCTCTCTCTCTCTCTCAATAATCCATCCTCTTCTCCTCTTTTTCTCAGATCTGCACTCATGTATTTGGAAACACATAAATCAATATCACAAAACAGGGAGGGAAGATGAGAAAAGGAGGAGAATGGGAGCTCACCTATGTCGCTCTCCTCTCTGTAGTTAGCCGCCAGGGTGGGGGTTCGACCAGTCTTTGTCTCCTCTCTCCTCCCCCGATCCCCTCCTCTTCCCCAGACTCTCCTCTTCACCATGCCGCTGGACTCCTCTTCTGCCACCCATAAATCAAGAAATCAAAATATAGGGAGGGAACATGAGAAAAGGAGGGAAAAATGGATCTCACTTGTGCCAACACCTCGAGCTCTCCTCTCCGTAGGTAGGGGAAGAGGAAGAAAGGGAAGGGCTCACCGATGTCGATGTTGATGTCGCCAGAACGCCGCCGGTGTGGATCTAGTGGGCGAGACGTCACCGGCGTGGATCCAGTGGCGAGACGGAGACGGCGTCGGCGTGGATCCAGTGGCAAGACGTCGCCGGCGTGGATCCAGGAGGCCTGCTCCCATGGCGCCGCAGGCCGGCCTCCCGGCCTTCCCACTGCCCAGCACCCACGGCCCCCCTGCTGTCCTCTTGCGCGAGTGCGCGGCCGCGCCCCCGACTGCTCTCCGTCGCCGGTTGCCTCCCTGGATCTCCCCAGCCGCGGGCAAGCGCACGGCCCCGGGCCCGTGGCTGCGACCGCCTGCCCTCCCTGGATCTCCCTGGCTCCCGGGCGGGGCCTGACCGGCATCGCCGGCCGGTAGTAGGAGAGATGGTTGAGATCGGGAGGAGTGGGGAGGTGGGAGAGATATAAGAGAGAAAAGGAGAGCGTGTGGGGTACTGGGGTGGGATTGAAGAGATAAGGTGAGAGAGAGGAGTGAATGGCTGACCAATGGCGCACCTTTGCCAGGTGCGCCATTACTAAGTCTGGGCAGATTTAGTAATGGCGCACCACATCTAGGTGCGCCACTATGCCCAGACTTAGTAATGGCACACCACATCTAGGTGCGCCACTGTTACCTAAAATAGTAGTGGCGCACCTGGCTGTGGTGCGCCATTGGTAAGGCTGGGGAGGGGGGTGGACTCAGAAAAAAATAGCAATGGCGCACCGTGTGTGTGGTGCGCCATTAGTAATATAGAGATTAGTGGCGCACCCACGTGTAGCAGTGGCGCACCACATACATAGTGCGCCACTAATGTCTATATTAGCTATAGCCCTTTTTCTAGTAGTGCCATGTTCGCTCTCCACGTCTCCGACAAGTTGTTCTCCATTCGGCACAGGCGAGAGCATCTTCTGGAACTCCTGCAAGACAAGAAGATCAGAGACAGACAGTTCAGTCAGTTCACTCGGATCATTCAGTTCACTCGGATAATTTGCGCATGGGTAATTCACTTGGAAATGCGTGTCATACCTCCAAGGGTAGGTTATTGGCGTCGTAGGGCGGGATCCGTCTTGACCCTCGCGGATTGTCGCACGCGCCGGTGATAACCTTGAGCCACTCTTTCACGGTCTTCTCGTCGATGTCCTCCGGGTGCACTCGAGTCGAGTCGCCAACGCCAGTATACTGCCATATCGGGTGAACTCGCTCCTGCAGCGGCTGGATTCGCCGACTGAGGAAGACCTCCAGCAAATCCAGACCCGTCAACCCGCCCTGGACCAGGCTGACTACCGCAGTTACCAAGATCCCCACGTCGGTCTTCTCCTCCTTGTCCACCGTCAGCGATGGAGGCACGTTGACTCTCTCGGATGTATAAGGGGGAAAACCAGTCGACGAGCCAGCACAAGAGACATCGTTGCAGTAAAACCAAGTCGAGTGCCAGCCCCTAACCGAGTCGGGAAAGGTCATCACGGGAAAAGCGCTCCTACCCCGCATCTGAATGCCCAAGCCGCCGCACAGCTGGGTCACATGGGTTCTCTCCCCCTCGGGGTTGGCCTTTTTAACCGATTGGGAACAACATGTGAAGATGTGTTTAAACAAGCCCCAGTGCGGCTGGCAACCTAAGAAATT
Source organism: Elymus sibiricus (assembly GCA_039707655.1). NCBI lineage: Eukaryota > Viridiplantae > Streptophyta > Magnoliopsida > Poales > Poaceae > Elymus > Elymus sibiricus. Next base: position 19,604,362 of record CM077666.1, on the reverse strand, counting down.
CTCACACAAGGAAACGAATGCGGCGAGGTACACTATGGCATTCGGAGGCAAATGATGGAGCTGAGTGCCGAAGAAGTTCAAAAAACTGCGGAAGAAGGGGTGAGGTGGAATGGAGAAACCTCGCTCCACGTGAGTGGTGAGGAGCACGCGCTCCCCGGGGCGCGGCGCAGGCTCGATCTCTCCTTCCTCCGGCAATCTCCACGTCCCGTCGCGCACCAGCCCGTCCACGACGAGCCCGCTGATGTCGTCCACCGTGGTGGTCGGCGGGAGCCAATCGCCCTGGATCCACCCGTGTGGAGGCGCGACCCAGGAACTCGACGCCTTCTCGCCCTTCGCCGCCTTCTTCGCCCTCTCGAGCTTCGCCGTCTTGTCCTTCGCCATCGCCGCCGAGCTCTCCAGTGCCAAGGAGGATTCGCGCGGAGTGGGTTGTTGGAGAAGGGATTGGGCGGACTGAGGAAGTTGGAGAAAATAGGATCTGGCTCTCTCTCCCTCTTCAATGCGGCAGCTTCTTATATCGCCGCCCGCTCCGCTCCCCAATCAACGCCGCTGATTCACGGGCCCGCGGATCTCCTCAGATCTCGCTGGCAGGGTTGCAACTGTACGTGGCGAAAAGTGGGGAGAAAATCGAGGCGTCACGCCCCACTTTCCCCACTCACCGCGCCGCGACCGTTCGCGCGCGCTCTTATCTGATTTCAAATCCCGCAAGATCCGGACCCCAGCGATCCGATTGCTCGCCTTTGAAGACATTCCATAAACGCTCGGATCTGTTCCGTCACTCGGATGGAGACTCCTCGTTTCACTCGGATGGAGACTACTCGTTTCATTCGGATCTGTTCCGTCACTCGGATGGAGACTCCTCGTTTCACTCGGGCGTCATATGGTCCGGAATCCACCGAGGTGCCGCGCGAAGACAAGGCCGTCTAATGACCAGTGAGAGTCCTTGAGCGCCCCTGTAGCGCTCAACTCACCTGGGAATTCACCTTGACTCGATCTGCTTAACCTCGACCGATTCGGGGGCTAATGACGAGGACATATACTAGGGATGGGGTAACAGGCCGGACCTACAGACCCTACCCTAGGGCTCCACACGCCTTATACTGGGCCCCAGGGCCAGATCAGCAGCCAAGAGTTCTACAAACTGACGTTCACTCGGGGTTCAATGAACCACTCGGGAAGCAGAAGTTCACTCGACCGGCTATTTCACTCGGAGTACCTGACAGTCACTCGACCAGAGAAGACCAGGAGGCTACAGGAACGCAACGGTCAGGACGTGCGCTCGCTCGTATTAATTGTAATCAATGCGCCCGTTACCTGGTGCCCTTAAACGCCCTCTTTAACCCCTGGTAATGGCGGCATTCATGGAGGGGGGCCTGGCGGACACTATATAAGCCACCCCCCAACTCCATTCCAAGGGTTCGCAATCCATTGTAACACATACACTCGAGTAATCAAGCTCTAGAGCATCGACACGTAGGGCTGTTACCTCCACCGCTGAGGGGCCTGAACTCGTAAATTCGAGTGTAACACCTGCGCCGTAGCTAGGATTTGCCCTCTCATCCGTACCCCTACACACTACTGTCAGGCTTGCACCCACGACAGGAGGTTTTCGATATCTCCTGGTGATGGTCCACAAGTTCACTAAGTGGATCGAAGCGAAGCCAATAGCCAGTCAAGCTGCTGAGCCGGCCATCAAGTTTTTATCCGGCTTAAGCCACCATTACGGTATGCCCCACAACATTATAATGGACAATGGAAAAAAATTCACAGCCAAGAATTTCAAAGATTATTGCGCACAACGCAACATTAAACTTGACTTTGCTTCGGTGGCGCATCCACAGTCTAATCGGCAGGTCGAACGGGCCAATGGTTTGATTCTCGGTGGTTTGAAACCGAGGTTGGTAACATCCCTGGAAAAGGCTGATGACAAGTGGATTGATGAACTTGACTCCGTCCTCTGGAGCCTGAGAACAACGCCGAACCGGTCTACTGGCTACACTCCGTTCTTCATGGTATATGGAGCCGAAGCAGTTCTCCCTAGCGTCCTCGAGCATAATTCTCCTCGTGTATCTCGCTACGTGGAGAAAGATGCAGAGCTGGAGCGTCAAGATGACTTGGAAGCACTGGAGGAAGCCCGGGAGATCGCTGTAGCGAGATCGGCGATATACCAACAGCAGCTTCGCCGCTATCAAGTGCGTGGAGTATTCATGTCATATTATGTATATCTCCTCATATTTTTCCCAGAGGGCTTTTGGAGGAGCATTTTTCAAGATGATGATTGTAGTTGGATAAAGCAAAGATTAGGGGGGGTGTTAAGGACTTAATTAACATGTCTTAATTAGGGAATCTCCTCCTCCCTTGCCGACGAGCGTCACATCCTTGCACCCGTCTCTTGTAACAGACACGTCCGTTGGATGCATCCCGTCACGGGTATACATATGTAAAATCATCAGTAATAAAGATTGCACTGTTCATTACATTGTCTTTTTAGATTAAGGAAGAGAATTGCGTATTAAAGGGAGACTTTAATCGCAAACATATGCCCCAAAAGTATTCTTGTATCACATTAAGAGTTAAATACACCCACAGTACATAAACTTGCGGGGAGATAACAAAACCATACATAATCTTGAAAACCCCAGAAAACTAGTCCACTAACTCTGGTTCGGATAACAAATTCATACAAATCTGTCCATGAGCTAACACGTGTCATTGTTTTTTTACCCACAACCCTTGAAACTAGTGGAATTTGTATGATAAGGTCCTCGGCCTAAAATCTCCAAATTTACCGCCGTTTTGGTCACAGCAAAAAGGTGGTTGCACAGTTGAATCCCATCGGTGGTTGACCGAACCCACCAGGGCCGCAGCCAGGTCGTGGAGCAGTAAGAAGAAACGGTAGCCTCCAAAGGAGCAGTAAGAAGACCGCCGTCCGAGGGCAGCGACGACAGGGGCAGGCGAGCCACGCAAGCGCAGGCGTCGATGAGCTACGACAGGCGGCGGGCACTATGATGAGCTCGTTATCAAGGCACTGGGGTCGAGGAGCACGAGCCAAGTGCCGCCGAAGTCGCTGCAGTTCAAGGTGGTGGTGACCGGCGGGTACGATGAGAAAAGCACACAAACATCAGCAAAGAGCCAAAGGAAAAGCTATCTCCCTGTTTGGCTGGGCTATGAACGACGAAAGAATGATCAGAACACTACACTAGAGATTAGATACGAGTAGTTTAATTAGCTGGCTCACAGTGTTTTAATCCGTCCGCAGAGTAACCTGAATTCTAATCCCCCAGCAGAGAAACCTACGCACGGCTCGAGAGTGCGTATCGGTGCTGCCCGTATTCATGTGAGTCATGGATGCCCATACAACGCTGCAGTCGAATTTGTGCGCGGCATGCCCATACAACGCTGCAGTCGAATTTGTGCGCGGCGTGCTGCCGGTACGTGAACATCTTTCGACACCACTGCCTCATATGTGACTGCGCCTACTGCCACTACTGCGTGGGCATACCCATACAACACCGCGCAATGGTCGGCATGGTCGCCATGCTCAATAGGGTGTCCCCGCAAGGCTCCTGGCCGACAATGGCGGGAAAGGGTTGAACTCCATGGCGTGCACAAAGCCACAAAGACGTCTTTGCAATCGGAGCAAGGGAGCATGGTGACACGCTTGCCGCCGCTGCCGCGGGGGGGGGGCACCATGTGACACACTCTTAGGGCCAGTTCTTTTGCTGGCTTCTAGAATAAGCTGCACCCTACCCAGCTTATTCTAGAAGCCCAACCAAATTTATTTTTTTAGAAGCCTACTAATTAAAACTTGACTAGTAGGCTTCTAAAAAAATATTTCTGGTTGGGCTTCTAGAATAAGCTGGGTAGAGTGCAGCTTATTCTAGAAGCCTAAAAAAGCCAGCAAAAGAACTGGCCCTTAGTACCCGGACAGCCTCCAAAGTCTGGACGACGACCACTACCAGTGCCTCGACAACATGCCCACCACAGCGCCGTGGCCTCGCTTTCCTATTGATGCTGCCGAAGTTCAGTCGCCGTTTGCTCCCGTGGCGGCTAGCGTGGCTCCCCCGCCTAGGCCATCTCGGCTGCAGACGATTATTATTTCTGCTGCACGTGCGGCGACGGCGCGCTACTATTGGTGGGTTCGCTCGACCGCTGCTGGGCTCCAACTGCACAACAGCCCTCTGTTGCAACCAACACGCCGTAGATTTGGAGAATTTAGGCTGAGGACCTCATTGTCCAGAGTACATTAGTTTCAGAGGGGTTTGGGTAAAGAAACAACGACACGTGTTGGCTCATGGAAAGATTTGTATGGGTTTGTTATCCGAACCAAAGTTAGTGTACCACTTTTATGGGGTTTTCAAGATTATGTATGGTTTTGTTATCTCCCTGCAAGTTTATGTACTACGGGTGTAATTAACTCTCACATTAAATATCATGGTATATGTCTGTCATTAATAGCAAAGCTGAAACTACAGATCTATTGAAGAGAATTGCATGCATGATATTTAATCTTGGACAGGCGAGGTGGCCATCGCTAGGATATATTCACTGATTGGAGAACTCTGAACAAAGCTCGCTCAGAAGACCGCGCATTGCTCCCAGCGCTAAAGCGTATTATGGGGTTGGCCCTTGGCACATCGTTGTTCTATCACAACAGGAACGATGTGTACACGCCCAGCAGACATCTTCACAAAAATATATACGTTCCATGCTTTCCCGTTAAAAAGTTGCACCAACTTTGCAGTAAACAAGTAGACATTAGAAAAAAAAAAGTAAACAAGTAGACGACGGATTAGCTGCCGCACGCAAGATGCCTCGACAACGTACCGCATGGTGCACGGGTGAGTGTACAACCGGCTTTCGGCCGCCCGCAACGCACAAGAGCTTTCCCGTGTGCGATTGGTCGACATAACGTCGCAAAGAGCGACAGGTAGGTCCTCCCGTGACAGGGTAGGTCGGTGAACTTCACCAGCAGTTGCTCAATTGGGCCGGTTGCTCAATTCGCTCCCCTTTATGCCACTATTTGGCAGGGCTCCGGGGTTCTCTGCTGCGCGCTAGCTGTCGGGGATATATTGTCTCTATCTCTAGTGCGATGAGCCGACGACGATGGATTGTGAGCTGACGACAATGGATTGTAGTGCTGAACCTTTATTGACTGTCTGTGATGTAAACTGATACCCAGAAGATCAGAACAACTATGTGGGTATTTGCTTTTATTTTTTAGAACTTTTACTCTAACATTGTCATGACAACTAAAAGCGAGAGAATTATATAGTACTTTTACTGTAACATTGTAATGACAACCATAAACTCTCTGACTTCAAGAATAGTTACCTCAAAAAATGCATCCTGCAAAAAATAAATAAAAGAATAGTTATCTCATCATTGAAAAAATTACGTCGCAACAATTTTTTGGCGACCAATCTGCCATCTTTGTGCCGCCCGCAACGCACAAGATGAGATTCCGCGATCTTTGTGCCGCCGAAAATATCGGTACGTACATGCGCCGCACTTCCATGTGTGTCAGCAGTGTGGGCTGCAGGCACAAGCTAGATACCCTCGTCTTTTTTTTTGAGGGGATAGATACCCGTATCTTACCCGTGGACATCGATCGTATGAGCCTAGGTTTTATTGTTTTTGATATAGCTAACCACTCGTGCCAAGTGGTGTATGAGCCTAGGTTTGGATACCTCGGGTTCATGCCTCTAAACTTGCCTCACTAGAGATAGCGAGGGAATCATCGAAATGGAGGGGTAGAACTGGAAAAGGCCGCCCGAAATGGTTCGTCCCCCGCGTTTCCGCACATCGGGCCCATTGGCAGTGCCTGCGATTGTTTGTTTTGTGCATCCAACACGTGGGGTAACGGGGGAAACTTCACGCATTTTGCTACAAGTTGTCGACGTCTCACACAAGAGCTAGCGATTTTGGGCCGGCCCAAGAAGCGTAGCGTATAGTCATGCGCGCGAGCGGTTCCTTTTCACCGGTTTTCTTGGTTTTATTTTTGTTTGGTCGTTTTTTTCTTTTTTTATTTTTGTTTTCAGGGTTTTGTTTTTGTTTTTTAATTTTATTTTTGTTTTTCTTTTTCTGTTTTTGATTTTTCTTTTCCTTTTTTGTTTCTTTTTTCTTTTTTCCTTTTTTAAAAATAAAAATTATTGAACATTTTTTAAACACGCGAACATTTCTTAGTTTTGGGATTTTCTTTATATTCATGAATATTTTTTAAATTTTGTGAATATCTTTAGAAATTCATGAACATTTGAAAAAGATTATGAAATTTTTTAATTTACAAATATTTTTGTAATTTTTAAATATTTTTAAAATTATTGAACATTTTTTCAAATTCATGAATATTTTTCAAATTCATGAACTTTATTTTGTTTACTGATATTTTAAAAAGAATTGAGAACATTTTTATAAATTTTGAACAAATTTTATCTTCAAAATAATAATTTACGTTTGCTCTCTAAAAAAATTTAGCAGCCGGTTTTAAATATTCATGTAGTATGAAAAAACACTGGAGTGAAAAACTGAAGCAAACCACGAAAGCCAGAAGAAAAACCGCTAAGAAACAAGTGGTACGCGACGTCCGAACTGTGCCGCAGCCTGCAGCCCACGAACTTTCCCGTGTGCGATTGGTCGACATAACGTCGCAAAGAGCGACAGGTAGGTCCTCCCGTGACAGGGTAGGTCGGTGAAATTTCACTAGCAGTTGCTCAATTGGGCCAGTTGCTCAATTCGCTCCCCTTTATGCGACTATTTGGCAGGGCTCCGGGGTTCTCTGCTGCGCGCTGGCTGTTGGGGATAGATTATCTCTATCTCTAGTGCGATGAGCTGACGACGATGGATTGTGAGCTGACGACGATGGATTGTAGTGCTGAACCTTTATTGACTGTCTGTGATGTAAACTGATACCCAGAAGATCAGAACAACTACGTGGGTATTTGCTTTTATTTTTTAGAACTTTTACTGTAACATTGTCATGACAACTAAAAGCGAGAGAATTATGTAGCACTTTTACTGTAACATTGTAATGACAACCATAAACTCTCTGACTTCTAGAATAGTTACCTCAAAAAATGCATCCCGCAAAAAATAAATAAAAGAATAGTCATCTCATCAATCAAAAAATTACGTCGCAACAATTTTTTTGCGACCAGTCTGCCTGCTTTGTGCCGCCCGCAATGCACAAGATGAGATTCCGTGATCTTTGTGCCGCCCAAAATATCGGTACGTACGTGTGCCGCATGCACTTCCGTGTGTGTCAGCAGTGTGGACTGCAGGCACAAGCTAGATACCCTCGTCTTTTCCGCTGGAATGATCAGAACAACTGTTTGGCAATTGGGCCGGTTGCTCAATTCGGTCCCCTTTATGCCACTGTTTGGCAGGGCTCCGGGGTTCGCTGCTGCGCGCTGGCTGTCGACGATAGATTGTCTCTATCTCTAGTGCTCAACCTTTATTGACTGTCTGTGATGTAAACAGATACCTAGAAGATCAGAACAACTACGTGGGTATTTGCTTTTATTTTTAGCACTTTTACAGTAACATTGTCGTGAGTCGTGAGAACTAAAAGCGAGAGAATTATGTAGCACTTTTACCGTAACATTGTAAGGACAACCATAAACTCTCTGACTTCAAGAATAGTTACCTCATCATTCAAAAAATTACGTTGCAACAATTTGTTGGCACTTCAAATGCATCCAGGTGTCTGCCAGGTGCCAGTTAGTGTATCGACTGTTGTACAGCACGCTCTTGTAGCAGGATTTACGGCTCCAACATAGTTTTCGGGAGAACAAATATTCTGATGTTAGAAACTGCTGCCGTTGTTCTTTTCTACTCTTTGTCTCATCGTCTTTTCAAAAATTTGACCACTAATATACATGAAGCACTTCAAATTTGTCTCAGTTTCTATATAGCTTTTCCTAACATATAATTACAAAAGATAATGGTCAAAAGTGTGCATCGCAAACCAAATCAATGTCCAATACGACAAGTAAAAAAGAGGAGTATTCAAAAATTTAAAATCGTGGTATTCTAGTAGAAATCCGATTTTCCAATAACATTCCAAACTCATATAATATGCTTTATTAGGTAACACTACGACGTACATATTTCAGTAAACTTTTACTGAATCATCAGCTATTTTGGCAATCCATTTTTCTTTTACAAAGACAAGAATACAAAGCCACCATTTGATTCTTTTTCCTTTGAAATGACGAATGAAAGAGCCCGAGACATGCATATTCTGTTGCGACCACACTGACTAAAGATAGAAAAGTAAAGTCTCGTCATAAATCTACCAAGGCCTAACCATTCAGAATTTTCCTTTCTACACAAAGATGTATCATAACATAGCATGCAAAATAAAGTTCATCTTTTGTTCTGCCCAGATGTCAAATTGCCATGTCTTAAATTCTCTTTAAAAATAGATGACACATTGCTGAATACAGGCCTGGAAATATAATTTTTCTGTAATAAAAATAAACTCTTGTTTGCCCAAACAGAAGTACAGAAGACGATAATTTGCAACTTGCAGAAAATATCTGCGATCACTAGAGAGCTACAAAATTGCATACAATTGCATTATATGAGGTTTTACCGGGGCCACAAAGATATATAAGTACCTTTCTTTAGCTGAGGGGATTCTGCAGTAGTGGATATCCTGCACCTCTCAAAAGAGAGCTTCTTTTGACCAAAGGAGCCCCCATCTATCATCTTCTCATGCTTCTATCTTCTCCCTTGGCCGACCAGGTGATATTCCTATCCGCACTCCTGTCAATGAATGCCAGAATTGCAAACCAGTGGTCCTGCTCACAAATGGAGGTGATAATACGCAACTGAATAAACCATACACATATAGTTCCCCAGGAGAGAACACGGTATTGATTTTTAAGTGGATTTTTTTGTATCAGTTGAGCATGGAGCCATGAACAAACGAATGTTTTGAATGGAGCCATGGGCAAAACCATCGCTTCTATGAAACGGTTAACTGAGGCAGTAGCTCCATCGACAAGGCAAATTGACATTAGAAACTATTCCATAGCCCAAACATGAAGCAAATTATCCTATAAGGCTATAACTTCAGGCAAACACTACCTAATTCAGAGCTGATGAAGAAAATAGGAAAAATGTAACAGAAGGTACTGAAGAAACTCGCGTAGCAATTATATGAGACTCAAAATTGTATGTCAACACAAATTTGTGGTGTATTAATAGGACTTTTGTTTCTTAAATCATTTATCGGTTATTAGAATTGGGATGTACGACAATAATACTACTAAATCACCCGAATTAACAAAGACTATGGAACCTGAAGATTCTCCGTAATGAACAAACTCGCAAAGTGACATACTAAGCAGTGGTAGTTAAAATCCCAATTGCAGTATGGTTTTGAGAATAGCCGGTTTATGTTTTCGAGAAAACGCAAAGTTGCGCCTCGATGCATTGATAGAAAGAGTAGAGTTACAACCGTACAAGCCTAAGACTAGGCCGAAACAACTGACCACACTCGAGACAAGACCACGACCAACGGCCACTAGACAAACATCACAACCGACACTACCAAATAAACTCCGGCCTAGATGCCATCCACACAAGCGCATGGGATGCAACCCCCGCCACAGGAAGAGAGAATCCAACTCTGCGGAGAAGGGCAGAACTGGGCTGCTGCTGCTTTGGAGACGACAAAGTCCATGGCGTCGCGGACCGCCGGCCTCACACCGCTATGGGTGACGAGGCCCGGAAACCACCAAACCCCGCTCGCGTTTCAAACGCTGTACCACTACACCTAACCGCATCCCTCGCCTGTTGTAACCTACGCCTGCATCGACGCCACCGGCGTCCGATCCCGCAAGCCAGATCTTGGTTTTCACCTGGGGACCAGACCACGAGGGATGGATGTGAATCTAGGCCCCTCGAGCCTCGATGACGCCACCAAGGAGAAAACGGCGCTCGAGAGTATCGTCGTCGCTGGCACTGACAGAGCTCGGGCAGGGCCTTCGCCCGGAGCACCACGACTCACACAACGGCGGCAACCTCGCAAAGACACAGCGGCAAAATTCTAGTACTGCCTACAACCGCACTAGCTCGGGAACCTGGAAGGCCCATCACCCTGCCAATAGACACCATCAACGCCGTACATCAAGACCAGCATGAGCAAGGACCCGTGCACCGACTACGACCAAACCCAGACCTACAACGAGGATGCCCAGATCTACGGTATGCTGCAGCCTCAGTGCGTGAGCCCAGACCTCCTGTGTCGCATCGCTGTACCCGCCGGTCTGGCCACACCGCACTCTGTCTGGCCTGCCTCCACGACCGTGCGCTGCCATGGCTCCACCTTCCAGCACGAGGACCAAACCAAGCGTGAGGAAGAGCCGCAGGGGAGCATGTCGAGGGGCTGCAGAGTTACGGGAGAGACCCTGCCGCCGACGACGTCGGCGAGGGAGGAAATTGGGGGGGCGGGGGTTAGTTTATCTTCTTGTCCCCCGAATAGTCTTTTACCGCCCGGTAACCGCGTATTTCGCTAGCCCACGAGAAAACAGTATGCCGAGCAAAACAAATCTTTTTTTTTTTTTTGAAAATTTTGAATTTGAACACTCAAGGTATAGTTAGATACACACTACCAGAATAAACCTCTATGCCGACGGCTCAGATTCCCGTCGGGATAGACCTATGCTGACGGCACCCGTCGGCGTAGGACCGTCGGCAACATATACGTCGGCGTACCCCAGGTAACCGTCGGCATAGAAAGACCGTCGGCATAGATGCCTACCCCGACGGCGTCTGTACAACTATGCCGACGGCCCAGACCGTCGGCATAGTTCCACGCCAAACGGCGTCCGACGGCGGCGCCGTCAAGAACCTCCCAATCGGAGAATGTCACGTGGCGAAGCTACGCCGACGGCTAGGCCGTCGGCATATGTCCCCACTATGCCGACGGTTTAGCGGTCGGCGTATCACCCCCAAGTGGCAAGCCATGGCATTCCCCTGGCGTAGCGGCCGCACTACGCCGACGGCTAGGCAGTCGGCATAGATGCCACGCGGCGTCAACTGGTAGCTCGCACGGCAGGAAACTGGTGGCTCGCACTACGCCGACGGCTAGGCCGTCGGCATAGGTGCCACGTGGCGCCCACTGGTAGCTCGTACTGCCCTATGCCGACGGCTAAGCCGTCGGCATAGTTTTTGTCTGATTTTTTTTATTTCTTCTGTTTGATATCCATTCAATTCAATTCAAATAGCAGGTATATGTAATGAAATAGACATGCACAGCAACACCACAAGCAGCACCACACCATCATATCCTCACAACCAACAAAATAAGCATACCAGAAACAACATAAGCATCTAAGAAGCACACTAGTCATCCGAAGGAGCATAAAAAGAGCACAAGTCATCTAAAGCGCACAAGTCATCTAAAGCGCACAAGTAAATCATCACCACCACCGTCACCCACAGGCTTAAGCGCCAGTACGTCCACCACCACCGCCAAGGTAGTCACCGCCAAGTCCGCCAAAGCCCAGGTCGTCACTGCTAGCGGCAGCGCTACCGCCAAGACCGCCACTGCTACCGCCTCGGTGGATCGAAGTGACCGGGCTCCGTGACTCGGGAGTGATGCGAAGACCGACACCACCATAAACGGATGATCCACCGGTTCCCTGGATGTTTGAAAAGACATGTTCAGTGGATGTTATTGTGTTGAATAAACAGTAAGCAGTGGTTGAATAGTTTGGGGATATACTAACCGCCGTTGTCCCCGGTTGTTGTGCTAGAAATTCCTCAAAGGTAAGCAGCACTGGTTGTGGTCCTGGAGGTGGTGGTGGTGCTTCCCTTTCAGGAATCGTGCCGTTCCTCATGCTCTCGAAAACGAGCTGCATGTTAATTGACAAAGCAAACACGAATGTAAGAAGAAATAAAAGTGCAAATATGGAAGTGAAATGAAAGGGGCTAAACTAACCTCCATCATGCGACTGCTGTGTTCCTCGCGTGCTGCAACTTTCGCCTGCCACGCCATGGTCTCCTGGCGTGCGTACTCCATGTAGGCCTGCAATATGACATGACGGAACTCATAAAACATCTCAATGCGGAAAATAAAGTGAGCAATGAAGATAAGAGGGAAAATACTTACAGTGTGCCGCTCAGCTAGGAGGGACTGGGACTGCGCAGTGGTCGTGGTCGTGCGCTGTCTCAGGCTCGGGTTTGTAGCTCGGAGCTGTGTGAAGGAGATAGAAGTAGTGACCATAGCATCCAAAACCGGCTGCCGACCATGAGCCTTCGGCCCCATGGCAACCACCACCCTGTCGTCGAAAGGCGCCTTGATGGGGTCAGGTGTGTCAGGATGTAGCTTCTGATATGCCTGAGAGTAGTCCTCCTTCTTCTTGGCGGTCTTGCCGTAGTACTTGGCCTCGCCAGGCTTGGGCTTCCTCCGCGTATGGGCGATCTCCCACGCCTCCATGTGTGAGAGCGGCCGCTTCAGTTTCTCCTCCTGCACCAACAAACAGAGCTAGTCATACATAAGAAAGCGACGGTAAATAGAAGAAGAAGATTGTTTAATGAGGTTAGTCATACATGAAGTGCCTTGTGGAGAAAGTGGTTCCGGTTTCCCTGAGCATGTACTCCCTCCTTCCCTCGGTTAGCCTTGTTTTTGCTGCTCGTAGCCGTCCAGGCTCCATCCTGACCACACCACAGATCCACCAATGCCGCCCAGGACTCGTCTTTTCCATAACACCAATTTGGACACACCTACATAATGAAAGCATAATGGCATGTCTAACACGAAACGTTGAAATATACCACAAACGTCGGAATGAAAAATCTTTTATACTTACCGCCAAGTACTCGTGCCTCTCCAAGGTAATGTCCCCCGTCTTTGCTTCTTCCTTGGGCATCTTCACACCAAGAACGTCGTGATAGTATTGCGTGATGGCCACCCAGCGCACCTCGTACTGCATCTGGCGGGCCTTCTTCTTCGCTTGGCGCAGCACGATCTCGTCGGCAGTGGCCTTGTGCTCATGAAGAACTCGATAGTATTTCTACAATCATTCATGAAACCAGAATGGAAGAAGCCATGAGTTAAATCATTCATGAAACCAGAATGGACTTGTGCTTGTGAAGAGAACTCACCCAAAAATTAGTGATCACGGCCTTAGCATGGGTCACATGCTCCGCGTGGGGGGCCGCTTCCTAGTGCTCCCAGGTCGTGGCCAAAACCCGACGGTCCGGGTACCTGACTGGATCCGGACAGTACAGCCCCGGCCAGTATTCCTTCAGCAAGACGGTGATGATGCCGTTGGGAACATGGGCCCCTTTAGGATGTGTCCAGTTACTGCAAAAGATTTAAAGAATGAAAATATTAGCATGTGACAAGCAAAAGAATTAAATTATTATTGAAATTATTAAGTGGCACTTACTCTGTCCCCTTGGGCTCAATGAGCCACTTCTGCTCCTCGGTAGCAGGAATATGCTTTGGGAGCTTTGCGTTACCACGCAGCCACCCCTTGTTGTTGTCAACCCAGGCACCACCATCATCCCCGCCACCACCATCATCCCCGCCACGTCTCGGCAAATAGCCGAGAGAATGTGCTCCGGAGAACAACGGGGAGGCGCCACCGAAATCTTGTCTCGGAACGGGGTAGGGCATGGAGAACGTACCCAATCTACACATCCTCGGGCTGTCCGTGGAAAACGCTGGACAATCCAAAAGAGTAGCGGTGATAAATATGCAATTGAATGCATATTTATCGATGCAACCCTTTCGGACGGGAGACGCCTAGGTTACGGGACCTGACGTGAAAAGAAAATCTAGTGACATGAAAAAAAGCAGATGAGGAGGTGGTGGATTTGTAGCTCACCCTCGGCTGTAGAGGAAGTAGTCGAACAGCAAAGGGATGCTCAGGGACCAACGCGTCGGACGACGGTCACTCCGATGAAATGCGACAACACAAAGCCTGCAAATTCCATCGCGACCAATATTTAGAACATCACAACTCATAGAGCATATTTAAACATTTACACATGCATTCATCCACTTAAAGTTTCACATTCAAAATGTTAGAAATGTTAAATCCTAATGAACAAGTTACCATTTATCTCAAATAACTATTTTCATAATTATTTTGTAACAACACCATCATGAACAAAAAACAACCGTGCAAAAAGTATATATGATCACATCACAAAACAACATTGACATTTCAAACTTGAAAAAACTCATATTGCCAATCACATCCATTGATCAATATTTTGCAAACTAACTATATCTAACAAATATGTATCTATGCATCCATCTATGCATCCAACAAACTAACTATATCTATATCAATATTTTGCAAACTAACTATATCTAACAAATATTTTGCAAACTAACTATATCTAACAAATATGTATCTAACAAACTAACTATATCTACATTCCATCCATCTATGCATCCATCCACCTAAAACAGTAGAAAAACACTAAAAAAATTGAAAGAAAAAAATGCTCACCTAGAGGTTCGGCTGGTCGGGGGGAGGGGGGACGTCAGACCGCCGGAGCCGGTGCTCACCAGTAGAAGAGGGCCGGCAAGGGGGCGCCGGACCGCCGGAGCCGCGGCCGTGACCACTTCACCAGCAGCTGCGGGGCGGGAAGGGGGCGGGGACGACCTGGCCGGTGCGGGGCGGGAAGGGGGCGGGGACGGCCGGCGGTGATGCGGGGCGGGCGGGGACGGCCGGCGGTGGTGCGGGGCGGGGACGGGGGCAAGCGGGGTGGGGCGGGGCAGGGACGTCCGGCGGCGCTGCGGGGCGGGGACGGGGGTGAGCGGGGCGGGGCGGGGCGGGCGGGGACGGCCGGCGGCGCTGCGCGGGGCGGGAACGGGGGCGAGCGGCGTGGGGAGGGGCGGGAACGACGGCCGGCGGCGCTATGGGGCGGGTGGAGGCAGAGGGGTGCGAGGAGAGAGGAATGAGTGGAGGAGGAGCCGGCCTCGAGGGGATAAGGTTCCCCTATGCCGACGGCCTAGCCGTCGGCATAGGTCCTCGCACCACCACGTCATCGATCCGCGTGACCTCCTCGACCCGTGGGTGTCGGCATAGATTTTCGCTATTTTTTTCTATTTAAATTATTTCTTTTTTTTCTTTCTCTTTTTTTCAAAACTAATTTGATTAACTTAGGAGCCCCAAGACGGGCGTCTACGCGTGCCACATCACTTTCACACATGCATCATGACCCGACGCGGTGTTTCGGTGGCATAGCTACACCCGGGAGGCCACCACGAAGCTCCGTTAGACCAGGAGATCTAGCCCTTTGACTTTCGCCGGACGGGCTCTGACCAGTGGACTCTTCCACCTGGTTGCGATGGGTCAGCACATAGGAGCATCCCCGAACACGGCCTGGACCCACACCACCACTAGATTCCCTCCGGTTCTACCCAACGCGCACGTCTCCCCCCTCCAAGTGACCGCGACAGCGACGTCCGCGGAGGGGGGCCACACCCCGGAGCCCCAAGACGGGCGTCAACGCGTGCCACATCACTTTCACACATGCATCACGACCCGACGCGGTGTTTCGGTGGCATAGCTACACCCGGGAGGCCACCACGAAGCTCCGTTAGACCAGGAGATCTAGCCCTTTGACTTTCGCCGGACGGGCTCTGACCAGTGGACTCTTCCACCTGGTTGCGATGGGTCAGCACATAGGAGCATCCCCGAACACGGCCTGGACCCACACCACCACTAGATTCCCTCCGGTTCTACCCGACGCGCACGTCTCCCCCCTCCAAGTGACCGCGACAGCGACGTCCGCAGAGGGGGGCCACACCCCGGAGCCCCAAGACGGGCGTCTACGCGTGCCACATCACTTTCACACATGCATCACGACCCGACGCGGTGTTTCGGTGGCATAGCTACACCCGGGAGGCCACCACGAAGCTCCGTTAGACCAGGAGATCTAGCCCTTTGACTTTCACCGGACGGGCTCTGACCAGTGGACTCTTCCACCTGGTTGCGATGGGTCAGCACATAGGAGCATCCCCGAACACGGCCTGGACCCACACCACCAATAGATTCCCTCCGGTTCTACCCGACGCGCACGTCTCCCCCCTCCAAGTGACCGCGACAGCGACGTCCGCGGAGGGGGGCCACACCCCGGAGCCCCAAGACGCCCGTGAGGCAGGACACCACCCGGAGCCGCGTGCCACCACATTTTCACACGCATAGATAGGAGGGCCCACCGCAACACATGACGTGTTTCCTACCCTCCCAGGTACCCCGTCCAGTTTCCTTCCTCCGTGACAGGGCGGTAGCGACGTCCGTGAGAAAAAAATAGAAAGAAAAAAGAAGTAATTAAAATAGAAAAATTTAAGTTAATCAAATTAGTTTTAAAAAGAAGAAAGAAAAAAGAAATAATTAAAATAGAAAAAATATCAAAAATCTTTGCTGACGGCTCAGCCGTCGGCATAGGTACACCCACGGATCGAGGGGGTCACGCGGATCGGTGACATGGCGGTGCGAGGATCTATGCCGACGGCTAGGCTGTCGGCGTACTAGGTCACGCGGATCGGTGACGTGGCTGTGCGGGGATATATGCCGACGGCCGGGCCGTCGGCATAGATATGTCGACGGGCGGCCTCGCACCGTCAAACGGCCGTCGCCGCCCGGGTAGCCGGGCCCACATGTACGCCGACGGCTTGCCATATGCCGATGGCCGCCGTAGGCATATACGAAGCGCTGCCGACAGCCGATGTATGCCGACGACCCCCGTCGGCATAGGTTGTCATATGCCGACGACTTATCTATGCCTACGGCTTCAACTAGGCCGTCGGCATACATCCATCTATGCCGACGGGAGCCGTCGGCATAGATTAGGCCGTCGGCAGAGTCTGTTATTCTGGTAGTGACATGTGGTTATCTAAATAAGACAAGTAAGTAGCCATGGTGGAGTGGTCAATCTCGCGGGTTTGAGTCCCGTCCCCGCAACTCTTTTTACATTTTTTTGTAGAGGATGCAGAGGTAAAAATGCTAAAAAACTATGCCCCCAGCTAGGGTCGGACTCGCGACCTACTGAAGAGGCTGGGTGCATAGGAGTGACCACTGCGCCAGGACTGTGATTCTGAACAAGTTGGATTCAAACTTTATCTATAGCGAGGTGAAAAAAAAATTGAATTCAAAATTTGATTTGAAATTTCGTCCGAAATCTATTTGGGATTTCGCGGTTACCGTGGTAGCCGAGAATCTCGGCCCCCCCCCCCCCCCCCCCCCCCCCGAAAAAAGTTACGTTCAGAATCCAAAACTTTGTAGTCGGTTTATCAATCTCGCATAAGCTTACTGATTTCATTCCATAGTATCCTTCAGTAGAAAAAGAACCATGAAGATTCAGTGATGTACCGACTACCGATTGAGTCCTGTTCTGTATTGACTGATAGGAATAAAGGTTGACATTTAATTTAGCTTCTAGTCATATGGCAGCAGGTGTGGTGGGCAAAAGAAATATAGCAGCAGTTGTACTGTTGCTGAATGGTGAATGGTGTTTCATCTGGTTGAGGTGCAAATTGGTGACCCTAAGGGTAAGCCTCCAACCCTCTTTGGTTCAAACTGATAAACTAGTTTTCCAAAAGTGATGTAAGTTTGGAAATTTAGTTCATTTGATTGAACTAAAGAAGGTTAGATAGTACAAGTATCACCAATTTGCACCCCTACCATCTGGTAATCAAGAAACTGGTCCTAGATATCTAGTGTAACCATAACCGGTTCGATTCTGATTGGGGCCAATTATTAGCACATCATGAAACCCACTTGCGGGCACGGCTATGATTCATGGAAAAGAAGAGGAGCTTGTACCAAGATGGGGATATCAAAGTGCTCCTCTTTCACTTTCCAATAATTCTTCGGATGACCCACACAAATTGGCCTACAGATATTCTTTGTCAGCCTTCCCTGCCCTTCAATATAAATGCAACTCCTTTGCGTGGTCCATGACTCCATTCCCTTGTCCTAGTGTCTTAAGGTTCTTCACAAGGACTTCGAGTTTCAAGCCCCAACCTAATTCTCCAATCGGGAACTTCAATAATGACTTCAGAATCAGAGGTAAGTGAGCTCATCGATCTCTATAACTCAAACGCATTTTTATTTCTCATGCTTGTGGATTTAGGATTGGTTTAGTTTCTGATAGTTGAACTACACAAATTATGACACTGATCTCCATCAGCGCATGTTTCGTTGATGGTGGCTGTACTAATCTGTCTATGTGAATCTGCAGACACCACGAATAACAGAGCTTCATGTTAGGATGGACTGCAATGGCTGCGTGCATAAGATCAGAAAGACCCTGAGTGGTATTGAGGGTAAACATTCTGATCCTTCTATACAAAAACGCTACAGTTTCTTCTGTTTCCCTCATTGAATTATGAAGTTTTGCATCTGCAGTGCATTTTCGTAACATCTGCATATGCCCTTAACTGGAAGCTTCAAGTTCGTCCACAACATCTTACACAAACTAGAAATGGCTTTGTGCAGGTATAGGGGAGGTCTATGTTGACCAAGCTAATCACAAAATCACAGTTGTGGGGACTGCTGATCCTGAGAGGATTGTGAAGGCCATCAGGAAGACCAAAAAGGTTCCTACTATGTGCTCACACACCGACCCTACAGCGGAGGCTAAGCCCCCGGTGCCACCCACAGAAGGGAAAGCCCCACCGCCTCCTGCTGACCCACCAGCCGATGCGCCTCCGCCAGTAGAAGCGGCACCAGCAGAACCCGCACCAGAAAACAAAGAGGCACCACCGGCAACCGATGCCACCGTGATACACAAGGTTCATCACTACCCATACAGCCACCAGCCCACCATGTGCACAGAGAACACTGGGCAAACTATCCTAGCAACATGCATGTTGTCAGATATGATGTTCCACCTTATTATGCGGCACATAGCTATAGTCACAGGCCAAGTCGTTACATATCAGAGTATGGACATGTGGACTCTCCTGTCCAAGAAGGAAGATACTACAGCCATGACTACCATCCAGCTGCTAGGGGGAAAGGAGATGGAAGCCAGATCACTTCAATGTTCAGTGATGAGAACCCCAATGCATGCAGCGTAGCATAAAAATGAGGAGGCAATTTGCATAAGGAATTTGTTTCTGTAGACTCTTTCGGCCAAAAAAGGTAAGAGAGGCAGATTTTGCTTTTGCCTATGAAGACGTAAGTAAAATGGATATAGTTTAGTTTTAAGGTGGAGCGTGGGATTTGTTTTGTGTAGGTAACGCAGGGGGATAATAAGATGCTTAATAGTGCAGGCTTGATCGCCGCCTTGTGACCTGATTGAGCTGCATGGTTCTGGTACGGTTGCATGTTGACGATTAAACTTGTACTCTTAAGTTTGTTCAGTTTAGTGTTTAATCTGAATAAAAGGAGAGCTGCAGTGTGTTGCAGCTTGACTCTTTAATGATAAGCACTTAGCAGTATTTTTTTTTGTTGCATTAACTTAATTAGCAGCAGCTTGTGTAGCTGTAAGTGCGTTGTGTACGTCTACAGCAATTCTAGCTTTTAGTTGCAGTGTATAATTGGGTTTGTATACTGTGTGTACCTGTTGATATATATAGTGAAAGAGCAGAGCGCATCATTATAGCGCCTGTAGAAAAAGAGGGAGTTGTCATTGAGGACCTGTAGTCATGGAAGAGTTGATTGTTCTGCGACGATTAATTGATTTGTGCTTTCTTTTCTCTAAGAAATCATTCCCAGTTTTCGTGGAATTAGCTGGATTTCCCAAGAGGATGTTGTCATTGAGGAACCTAAGGCAGGGGTGAGTAAGAACTAGTAGCATTTTATTGTTCTCTCCATTTATTAAGGCATGGGTAGTTTCTAGTGTTTATAGGAATATAATTTCTTGGTATTTTTCTCAATTCCTGACTGGACTCCTACTCTTACAGATTTTAAAGCCTGCTCATACAATTCTGCATGATGAGTGCACCAAATCCTTTCTTGTTTTGATTCAAGGCACTCATAGCATGAAAGACACACTGGCTGCTGCTACTGGTGCCGTAGTACCATTTGTCCATTTCACCACCCATTATTAGATGACGGTGTTATCAGCAAGTTAGTCTTAGGGTATTTACACTGTGGGATGGTTGCAGTAGCGCTCTGGATTGAAAGAGGTATAACACCATGCCTCCTTTAAGTAGTTAATCAATGCCCAGAATACCAAATAAAGGTGCATACCAAATAGAGGTATACCACCATGCCTCCTTCAAGCGATAAACTAAGTATGAACTTTGTCATGCCTAGTTTGATCCTACCTGGGAGTGCTGTTTTCCTCTTAAGGTTCTTTCGCCTCCTGATAAATTTTCATGGTTCTGTAACAAAACTAGTCAATTTATTCTGGATCTCTTTGCTGGCAATGAAAGACTCTAGAACCAAAATATTATCATACATAATTCATTACCAGAATCACCTTGTTTACAGAGTGTAAAGTACACTCGGTAAAGGGCAACATACACTCGGAAAAAAGTTTACTGAGTGTCACACTCGGTGAACATGCAGGCGGTAAAAATCTCTTTACCGAGTGTTTTTCCATGGACACTCGGTAAAGACCTATTTTACCGTGTGCTTCCCAAACACTTGGGTGTTAATGGGAGACGACGAGACGGAATTGTTACTTTACCGAGTGTCAAGTACACTCGGTAAAGTATAGCCACGTGTCCTATGTTTACCCAGTGTCCTGCGCTTGACACTCGGTAAATCGTGGATGAGCCCAGCGTCGCCACATGTCTCCTGTTTTGCTGAGTGTCCCTCGAGCGACACTTCGTAAACAATGAGCAGTGTACAGTGGGCGAGCTAGTTACCAGTCGCCGCCACGTGTCCACCCTTTACCGAGAGTCCGCCATTTGACACTCGGCAAAGCTTGCCGGATCAGCCTAGATGCCGCCACATGTAACCTTTACCGAGTGTCCGTGTGTTCCGTGTGTTGACACTCGGTAAAGCGTGCCAAAATAGACCAGATTGTGCCACGTGTCCACTTTACCGAGTGTATTTGAAAAAAAAAACACTTGGCAGAGTTGTACATTTTTTTTTTTTTTTGCATCCTGCTAATTTCACAGCAATTCAAATATATATATCAGCATGTATAACAGGATTCATCAGACATCAATCAACCAAACAATATTCAACATTCAAAAGGTTACATACATACTCAAAGTCCATCATGGACAACATACAAGTCACATTTGAAAGTCCATCATGAACAAGTCACATATCAAACTCCGTACGAGTCACGTACTCAAAGTCCACCATGGACAACATGTTTAGAAGTTCACAAGTCCAAGTTTAGGAAGTTCACAAGAACACACAAGCATAGATACATGTCGAGCACCGCCACAACATGTCATGCATGTCCACCGTCGACAGCATCCGTGATGCAAACCTATAAAATGAAATAGCATTAATACCATATTACTCAAATGTTTTATTAACTTCAAAATAATGGCATCCATGATGTATAGAATCTGAGTTTGGTACAAGATATCAAGTTGGACAAGGCACATGCACAAAATCTGAGTTTCATGCACTTTAGCAACAAGAATTGAAGAGAACTAACCGGAGTCATTGTCGTGACATTGGAGTACCACCATGAGGGGTGACTAGGCCTTGTAGACCCTGTGAAGGTCGACTATCTCCAGGGTCATTCGATGCAGCTGATCGCAGCATCTTAAAGCATGAGATAGCAAGTACAAATCTCTATGGCTAGGAAGAGCAATGAATGGTGATCGAAAAGTTTGAAGAGAACTAACAAGAGTGTTTGGAGCATGTGAAGGAGGGCTTGGCATCGGTGGTGGATTAGTGCCATGGACATGAGCATAAAGAGCCTGCCGATTAGTTTAGAAGTGTTAAGGTTACATCTAGCAAAGACCATTGGTACGTAATGAAACTAAGACTTCCTCTTGGCTATTATGCGCAAGAACTAACCGTGAAGTTTTCCTCGATCCATTCTCATCTTCTTGCTTCACTAGTAGAAAACAGGGCTTTGATCCTGGCCAGATCAGAGCTTTAGACCCGGTCGAGTTACGAACCGGGACTAATGGGTGCATCAGTCCCGGTTCGAGCGGCCAGGGAGCCGGCCGGGCCTCGGCGGGCATCAGTCCCGGTTCGTCTGGGACCTTTAGTCCCGGTTCCAGCTACCAACCGGGACTAAAGGTCCTGTCTCCTGGCGCAACCCCTTTAGTCCCGGTTCGTGTCTGGAACCGGGACTAAAGGTCTGTCTTCAGTCTCGGTTCTAGCCACGAACCGGGACTTATAAAATGCCTATATATACCCCGCCCCCGCCGCTCACTCCTCTATTTTTTGGCCGGCCAGCATGTGCAGGGTGTGTGCTACTCTCTGTTCTCACCTCCTATGCACATGAGGTGTTCGATGAAATGCCCGAGCAACACTTAAGCTTTCTCTCCTCTCCAAGCTCGACCTCCAAGCTCCATTTTGCCCAAGATTTCTCTAGGTTTGGCGGTGCACCAACTATCCAAGTGTTCTAAAAAGGTTAGCAACTTCATCGTTTCATCTCTCACTGCTAGTTTAGCTCATTTCAAATTCTCTAGAAGTAGAGTGGTTTGTAGGTTTTAGTGGAGGAGTGTATGTGGGAGTTCTTTTGATTTAGATGCACAATTTGAGCTGAAATTAACTTCTTAGAGTCTGCACATGTGTAGGGTGCCGTCCCCGTCCCCGTCCTCATCGCCGTCGATCGCCCGCGCCGATCTCGTCGCCGGCACCACCGTGGTGAGCCTCTTGTTCTTATCTTCTTTTTAAAAGAAAAAAATTCTTACTTGTATGATTTAGATAGATACTTGTATAATTTTCTTACTTTTATTATTGTTTGTTATTATATAGTGCCATGACTTTGGTATCCGCCCCCGTCGGCCCTCGTCCTGTCTATGATTCGGATGTGGTATATTATCTTTTATTATGATTTGTTTCATTTAGTGTTTATGACAATTATGCCGACCAACGTGACATAGATGTTTTTATCTTGGAGGTATGTGAACCGGAAATTCCAACCGACCCTCTTGTCGAGAGGTTAAATTTAGTTGAAAAAGAAAACAATTACTTGAAGAAAAAATTGAAAAGAATTGAGGAGGAGAAGATGGAATTGGAGTTGCATGTTGCCGATGTCGTCGATGATCACAAGATCAAGATGGATGCAATGCGCTTGAAGATTAGAAAGATTAGAAAATATGCCATTCATAATGAGGCTTGGTATCATTATGCCGTTGGATCAATTGTTACCTTAGTTGCGATTATGATCGCATTTGTTGTTGTTTTTCATAATTTCAATGTATGTTTTAATTAGATGCTCTAGAGAGCTATATGTTGTTCTATGAGAACTATATATGTATGAACTTTATGTATTTATTTTTTCAGTAATAACATTTGATCACTACTGTACTTTGGTTTTAATGTGATGATGAACGTGTATTAATTTAGTCACTTCTCTATTCATGATGTTCTCTAATGGTTTTTGATACACTTAATTATATAATGCACGCAGATGAACCGGCAATGGATGTACGGTGACCGATGCACCTCCGAGTATCTTGAGGGCCTGCATAAATTTCTCGAAGTGGCTGAGGCAAACAAGCAGAATGGTTTTATGTATTGTCCATGCCTTGTCTGTGAGAATACAAAGGATTACTCTGACTTGAAAACCCTTCACGTCCACCTGCTTGAGAAGGGTTTCATGCCACACTATAATGTTTGGACCAAGCACGGAGAAAGAGGGGTTATGATGGAAGACAATGAAGAAGAAGAGGATGATGACAACTATCCCCCTGAATACGGTGATACGGCAACGGGGGAAGCTGAAGATCAAGAGGAACCAGACGATGTGCCCGATGATGATCTTCGCCGGGTCATTGTTGATGCAAAGAGACAATGCCAAAGTGAAAGGGAGAAGTTGAAGTTCGATCGCATGTTAGAGGATCACAAAAAAGGGTTGTACCCAAATTGCGAAGATGACAACACAAAGCTCGGTACCACACTGGAATTGCTGAAATGGAAGGCAGACAATGGTGTATCTGACAACGGATTTGGGAAGCTACTGAAAATAATGAAGAAGAAGCTTCCAAAGGATAACGAATTGCCCGACAGTACGTACGAAGCGAAGAAGGTTCTATGCCCTCTAGGATTGGAGGTGCAGAAGATACATGCATGCCCTAATGACTGCATCCTCTACCGCGGTGAGTACGAGGATTTGAACGCATGCCCGGTATGCGGTGCATTGCGGTATAAGATCAGACGAGATGACCCTGGTGATGTTGAGGGCGAGCGCCCCAGGAAGAGGGTTCCTGCCAAGGTGATGTGGTATGCTCCTATAATACCACGGCTGAAACGTCTGTTCAGAAACAAAGAGCATGCCAAGTTGATGCGATGGCACAAGGAAGACCGTAAGAAAGACGGGAAGTTGAGAGCACCCGCTAACGGGTCGCAGTGGAGAAAAATCTAGAGAAGGTGGGGGGACTTTGTAGGTGACGCAATGAACGTATGGTTTGGTTTAAGTGCAGATGGCATTAATCCTTTTAGGGAGCAGAGCAGCAATCATAGCACCTGGCCCGTGACTCTATGTATCTATAACCTTCCTCCTTTGTTGTGCATGAAGCGGAAGTTCATTATGATGCCAGTGCTCATCCAGGGCCCTAAGCAACCCGGCAACGACATTGATGTGTACCTAAGGCCATTAGTTGAAGAACTTTTGCAGCCGTGGAATGGAGAAGGTGTACGTGTGTGGGATGAGCACAAACAGGAGGAATTTGACCTACATGCGTTGCTGTTTGTAACCATCAATGATTGGCCTGCTCTTAGTAACCTTTCAGGACAGTCAAACAAGGGATACCACGCATGCACGCACTGTTTAGATGACACCGAAAGTATATATTTGGAGAAATGCAGGAAGAATGTGTACCTGGGACATCGTCGATTTCTTCCGACCAACCATCAATGTCGAAAGAAAGGCAATCATTTCAAAGGTGAGGCAGATCACCGGAAGAAGCCCGCCCTCCGTACTGGTGATCACATACTTGATATGGTCAAGGATTTACAAGTAATCTTTGGAAAGGGTCCTGGCGGACAATCTTTTCCGAATGACGCTGAGGGACGCGCACCCATGTGGAAGAAGAAATCAATATTTTGGGACCTACCCTATTGGAAAGACCTAGAGGTCCGCTCTGCAATCGACGTGATGCACGTGACGAAGAATCTTTGCGTGAACCTGCTAGGCTTCTTGGGCGTGTATGGGAAGACAAAAGATACACCGGAGGCACGGGAGGACCAGCAACGTGTGCACGAAAAAGACGGCATGCATCCAAAGCAGTATGAAGGTCCTGCCAGCTACGCTCTTACCAAAGAAGAGAAGGAAATCTTCTTTTAATGCCTGCTCAGTATGAAGGTCCCGTCTGGCTTCTCGTCGAATATAAAGGGAATAATAAATATGGCAGAGAAAAAGTTTCAGAACCTAAAGTCTCATGACTGCCACGTGATTATGACGCAACAGCTTCCGGTTGCATTGAGGGGGCTTCTACCGGAAAACGTTCGATTAGCCATTGTGAAGCTATGTGCATTCCTCAATGCAATCTCTCAGAAGGTAATCGATCCAGATATCCTACCAAGGTTAAAGAATGATTTGGTGCAATGTCTTGTCAGTTTCGAGCTGGTGTTCCCAGCATCCTTCTTTAATATCATGACGCACGTCCTAGTTCATCTAGTCGACGAGATTGCCATTCTGGGTCCTGTATTTCTACACAATATGTTCGCCTTTGAGAGGTTCATGGGAGTCTTAAAGAAATATGTTCGTAACCGTGCTAGGCCAGAAGGAAGCATCTCCATGGGCCATCAAACAGAGGAGGTCATTGGGTTTTGTGTTGACTTTATTCCTGACCTTAAGCCGATTGGTCTCCCTCAAGCGCGGTATGAGGGGAGACTGATTGGAAAAGGCACGCTAGGAGCAGATGCAATAATATGTAGGGACGGGCATTCTTGGGCTCAAGCACACTACACAGTTCTACAGAATTCTACCTTGGTGACCCCGTATGTCAATGAACACAAGAATTTTCTGCGCTCCAAACACCCGGAGCAGTGTGACGACTGGATTACATGTGAACACATCAGGACTTTCGGCAGTTGGTTGCAAACACATCTCATGGGTAACAACATTGTTGGAGATGAGCTGTACTTGTTGGCTAGGACACCATCTTCGACTGTCTTGACTTACCAAGGGTACGAGTTAAATGGGAATACATTTTACACGATCGCCCAAGATCAAAAGAGCACCAACCAAAACAATGGTGTCCGCTTTGATGCAGCAACCAACAGGGGAAAGGACACATATTATGGTTACATAGTGGACATATGGGAACTTGACTATGGACATGATTTTAAGGTCCCTTTGTTTCGGTGCAAATGGGTCAATCGGTCAGGAGGCGGGGTACAGGTAGACCCGCAGTACGGAATGACAATAGTGGATCTCAACAATCTTGGGTACACAGACGAACCATTCGTCCTAGCCAATGATGTGGCGCAGGTTTTCTATGTGAAGGACATGTCTACCAAACCGAGAAAAAGAAAAGATAAGGAAGCAAATACATCATACGATGAGCCAAAGCGCCACACAGTTCTTTCAGGGAAAAGAGACATCGTGGGAGTGGAGGGCAAGACAGACATGTCTGAAGATTATGAAAAGTTTCATGAAATTCCTCCCTTCAAAGTGAAGGCTGACCCAAGCACCCTGTTAAACGATGAAGATTATCCATGGTTACGGCGCAATAAGCAAGGGACACGCGCGAAGAAAAAGTGAATACTTTCTCTCCACAACTATTCTGATGATGGCTTTGATCTAGAATATCACTGCAGTTACATGTCAAGAAATGAAATGCCTTTTGTAACATATGAGTTTTCGTCCTTTTCAGAGTTCATTTGTACTGCTTTTCAATTTCAGGGTCCATTTTGTACATGAAGTGCATCCAGTTTTTGCCATAACCCTCTCAACTTTTTAGCACATGCTATGTGGGTGAAATGATGATACCATGCCAACTTTCAACCTTTTCAGAGTTCATTTGTACTGCTTTTCAATTTCAGGGTCATTTAGCTCAAAAAAAAAGATTAAATGCATGAAAAGAATGAACTAAAAATCTTTTATAAAACTCTAATAGCAAAAAGAATGAACTAAAAAGAATCAATTAATTTTTTTTGTTATGATCAACTAAAACAAAACTATAATATTCTTCAAGAGCAAAAAGAATCAACTAAAAAGCTTTTATAAACCTCTAGTTATTATAAAAGTATTTTTGAAACTAAAATTATATAAAATTTATGCAACTAAAATTATCAAAATATTTTTTGTTCAAAACTTTAATAGCAAAAAGAATTTTTCATAAAGTATTTTTTGTTAGAAACTTTAATAGCATACTAAAAAAACAAAATCAGTTTTTGATTAAAACACCCATTTAAAATAACCTAAAAATTACCAAATTGAATATAAGGATAAAACACACTAATATTAAATAGCAGGAAAAAGAACCACTCAAAAATCCATTTTTAAAGTAAAGTTATTCACAAACTAGTGATTCACACAAATTTCAAAGAATTCAAATTTAAACTATTCAAATTTGAAAACTACTGGCACTAACAGAAAGTTTATAATTTTTTGTGACCTAAAGCAAAAAGAATCACTCAAAAACTCTAAGTATTTAGCTGTAAGTAGAAACAAAAGAAAATAAATAAAGCAAAAAACAAAACAAAAATACTGGAAAAGACCTTTAGTCCCGGTTAATACCACAAACCGGGACTAAAAAGTAAAAAAATTTTAAAAAAATGCCGCCTACTGGGCCACCACGGCCTGCATACGACTAGAAACCCAACACGCTAGTTGGGCCAGGATGCTGGCCCGCAGCAGGCCCAGTAGGCCCACAGGCAGAGGTGGTACGTTTAGGCCCGTAGGCCTGCATAAGAGAGGAGCTCGACAGGGCTGGCGCAGCCGCGCTTATAAACCACTTTCGAGGCCTCTCAGCCCGACGCCGTGCCAGCCGCAGCCCTTTAGTCCCAGTTGGTGGCACCAACCGGGACTAAAGGCCCCCCTTTAGTCCCGGTCCGAGCCACCAACCGGGACTAAAGGTCTGTGCTTCCCGCCCTTTCGCCTGGCGAAATTGACCTTTAGTCCCGGTTGGTGGCTCGCACCGGGACTAAAGGCCCCCCTTTAGTCCCGGTTTGAGCCACCAACCCGGACTAAAGGTGGGGGTATATAACTAGGACTTGGAAAATTTTCCAAAGTCATCTGCTCCCCGACGCCCACACACCCACGACGCCGCCAGGCTGCCGGATCGCCGCCGCCCCCAAGCCCGTCCTCGTCGTCGCCGCCCCCGACGCCGGCCGCGCCTCCTCCCCGGCGCCCTCGACCTCGCCGTCGACCTCGCCGGCGCCCTCGACCTCGACCTCAACCTCGACCTCGACCTGGCCGTCGACCTCGCCGTCGCCTCGACGTCGCCGCCGAGCCCGCGCTGTGAGCCTCCTCCCTCTCCCCCCTCTCTCCTCCCGATCGAAGCCCCTCCCCGAGCCCACCCCCCACCTCGTCGGCCGCCCCTCCCCGAGCCCATCCCCCACCTAGCCGGTCGCCCCTCCCCAGTGCTGTATAAGTAACACACACACACACACACACACACACACACACACACACACACACACACACACACACACATTCTTCTGTTCCTTTTTTTAGAGTGGACAATTATAGGTTATTAGTTAACAGAATGTTCCATTTTGTAAAATCCATAGTAAATGATATGTGCATCATATGAACTTGTGCCAATGGAGTATTTGAAGATTGCTATGTCTACTACATGCTCATGTCAGTTTCATAAATTGTAAATTTGTTATGCTTGCTGTTATGTGCCTCCCAAGTCAACATCATGATGTTGTTGTCAGCATGCCCAGTTTTTCACTAAGTCTAAAATCTATTATATCTTCTTGCCATGTTCTATAGATGCTACCATCATATCCATGACTCTTCTGAACATGATCAGTAACCATGTTTTGTGGTTTATGTTATGCTCTATCATGCCATACCTTTTGATGCCATGTTCTTGCCCTGTAGCATATTTAATTCTTGCCTCCAAGTGTGCATCTTAAATCTGTTTCTGCCACACTGTGAATTACACTAAGTCTGAGAATCTGTTTTAACTTTGCAACTTGCCTTGACGAATCCGTGGAGTTGCCTAGGTTTTACTAGGTTTTACTAGGTTTTACTAGGTTTACTAGGTTTTACTAGGTTTACTAGGTTTTTTTGCCATGCAAGCGCTACTATACTTGGGTTTTGCCTAATGTTTTTTCAATCGGTAGAATTATTACAGGTTGTGGTGTTGCATCTCCGTGGAGTTGGCCTTGATCGTCCCTCCGCTGTTCGACAAAAGGTGTCCATTTGTTGTATGTTGAGTTTTGTTCATAGGATGATGCATGGTTGGTTCATTTGTTGAGTTGTGTATTCATCCATGTGTATAAATCTTGTATTCATTTTGTATACATCTTGTGTATAAATCTTGTATTCATCTTGTCGTTAAAACATAACCCCGATATATATGTATGTAGATGTATATGTATGTAGATGTATATGTATGTATGTATACTTTAGTATGTAGATGTATATGTATATCATAGCAAAAAAAAAAGATGTATTCCCGGATGTTATCCCCCTTCACCTATATCGTGTAGTGCCGCGTTAGAACACCCCTAACTCTCTCGGGAATTCAACATATTCCCGATAACTTCGACATGAGGGGGGGTCGTTAAAACATAACCCCGATAACTTCGACAAGAGGGGGCCGGGGGGGGGGGGGTGGTTCGTTAAAACATAACCCCCTAGAAGAAAGAGCGTTGTCGATCTACCGCCTCCCGCCCCTACCCGTAATTTTTATGTATAATACTATATATTGGCGTCTAATTCACCGGTCTTACCTCAGTGAGCCGAAGGGACTTTATTTATTCGGTAGGCGGCCGGCATAGGTCAATGTGGTAGAATGGATAGTTCGATCTCCTGCATAGTGATTATTTTTTGTAAAGTGTCC
This sequence comes from Elymus sibiricus, assembly GCA_039707655.1. Lineage (NCBI taxonomy): Eukaryota > Viridiplantae > Streptophyta > Magnoliopsida > Poales > Poaceae > Elymus > Elymus sibiricus. Next base: position 19,574,316 of record CM077666.1, on the reverse strand, counting down.
TCTCCTGAAAGTATAACCCCGATAACTTCGACATGAGGGGGCACTAATCCATTGCTCATATATGCATATGATTCCTTGTTGTGATTAGCTAGGTTTATGTTTGCCACTAATCCATCTCTCATGGTTGTATATTGCCATGTTGTAACATTTGCAGAAACTATGGACAGAGACTTAGAAAAAGAAGAGTTGTTGGGGGATATAATCCGCGACGGAGGTGATCCCTTGTCGTTTCTCAATGACACCGATGGTGAGGAAGAAGATCATGACGGCTCCGGTGATCGAGTGGAGGAGGAAGGAGATCATGACGGCTCAGGTGACCGAACGGAGGAGCAAGGAGATCATGACGGCTCCGGTGACCGAACGGAGGAGGGAGCCTTAACTGTTGCAAAGTCCGGCGAGGTATATATACATATATTAATTAAGCCTCTGCTGACTTGATGCATTAATTGTTTTGTATGTACATATATTAACGCTTCTTTCTTCTTTTAATTAGCCCTCCGGATCGAGCCAAACTTCCGTAAGGAGACGAGGCCCGAAGAAAAGGTTGCGCCAGGATGAAAGATTCACGATCGAAGAAGTCGGTCGAGATGGCCAACCGATTGCTCCCAAGCGGAGCAGGGACACATTTATACATCAGTGCGGAGTGGTTGTTAGGGACCGCGTCCCGATCAGCATCCAAGAATGGAATAAGAAGAAGGACCCTGAAGTTTCTCATGTCCAGGATAGACAGAAAGATGATCTTTGGACCTCGCTGATGACAAATTTCAGCCTACCGCCAGAGGCGGATCCGAATAAGGTCAAGGCATTTGCTCTTAAGAAGATGGCAGAACTATTCAAGAACTGGAAGAAAGATTTGAACAAAAAGTTTGTCAAGAAAGACAAGACTCCAGAATTCACGGGTGCATATGAGAAGATAAAAGATCACTGGCCCGCATTTGTGGCCTACAAGAAATCGGACAAGGGCAAGCAAAGGTCAGCGACAAATAAGCTAAATGCTGCAAAGAAGAAGTATCACCATGTTACGGGGTCAGGTGGCTACAGCAAAGCCCGGCCTACGTGGGACAAAGCTGAGCAAGACCTGCTTGCTAAAGGGGTCCAACCAGCGACATTGCACTGGCCAGATCGGTCAAGGACTTGGTTCTTCGGGGTTGGGGGAACTTTGGACCCAGACACAGGGGAGTGTGTTTGGATGAAAGCTCAACTTGCAATACCCGTCAAGAAGCTTCAGGAAGCAATCCAGGCAGCGCAGGAAGGGAGGTTACATCCCGACAGAGAGAATGACGAGCTGACACATGCCCTCGGGAATCCTGAACACCCTGGACGAACACGAGGCACATCAGGCTCCGTTCCGTGGAAGGATGGGTTTCCCGACAGCGATGGTTATAGAAGCCGACAGAGAAAGAAGAAAGCGGAAGCAAGCGAAATGCAGAAGATCAATGCAAGATTAGCGAAACTAGAGGAACTTGAGAGCCAGCGAGCTACCGGCCAACCATCTCAGCGGCACGAAGATTCTTCCTTCGACAGTGCCCGAGAAGCTACCCCACCATCTCAGCGGAGAAGCAGCGTGGCTTCCACAGAGCTCCTTCAGCCTGATATCACGGCTCCTCGCTACCCCTTGGATAGTATCACGGAGACTGAACATTGTGTGCCAATGGCAAAATGCCAGAACCTGACCTTGAAGGCGGCGGTCGGCTCTGTTTTACCTCCTCGAACTGAGGGAACATTCCATTGCCGTCTGATTCCACATGGCTATGCTATTGTCACGGTGGATGAGATAATGGCGGGATTTGAGGGGCTGGAGCTTGACTACCCTACAGGTGAAGGGGAGGATCTTCTGGAAAATGCCTTAAGGAGTACCTGTCTATGGAGAAAGGAGTACATCAAGCTTCCAAACTGGACGCCGCGTCAGCAGACGCAGCCGGATCCTCAGCAGACTCCTCCTCATAGTCCAGTTGTGCTATCTCCGCTGCCTGAGTCGTCTCTGGCGCGTCATCCGTCTCCGCCGCCTCAGCGGACTCTAACGGAGGAGGCCCCTCAGCAGAATCCTCCTCCGCCTCAGCTGTCTCCGGCGCGTCAGCCGTCTCCGCCGCCGCAGCTGCCTCCGCCGCTTCAGCGAACTCTGCCTCGTCAGCAACAGCGGAAGAGAGCCGCCGCCGCTCCGGCGGCTAGCAGTACAAATGGCGGGAAGAAATTCAAATCTGGTCCAAGCCTCAAGGTTCCTCCAAAGTTACCATATGAGAGGACTGACGAGGAAAACAAGGACATCTGTGCTGCCGAAGTGCACGCCCATTTTGCACGGAAAGTTCCACCTCCGAAGGAAAAAATAGATCCGGTAAAGGCGAATCACACTCTGGATGCCCTTACGCGACCACCTCCGCCTCCGCTGCTATCAAACTATGACCGCATTATTGCACAGACATATGACAAAGCTAAGAGTCGGTCGAGAAGTAGCAGTACTGGTGCAAGAAGTGGGAAAACAATTCCCCAGCTCGGCGAATAGGAAAAGCAGTCGTGCCCCCCGCTCAAGGTGTTTACCGATACCCCGGGGGTAGCGGCCGTTGCTCCTGGTTTCAATCCTGGTGATTACCTAGGCGATGATGTACATTTTGAAATCGCTAAGCCGGTAGACACCTTTAAATACCAGCACGGGAAGCGTCTCGTCAGAAGTGATGATCTGGAACAAGATCTACCAACGATGATGCGAACATTACATAAATGGTACTTGGAAACCTGCAAGGATGGGACGGGCAGTATCTTGGTGGGAATTAAGGATGAGCACGAGTTCGTTGGAGTCGACTCGATCTTCGTTGAATTTGACGAACTCTTTCAGTTATACAATCAAGCCGCCCTCGACAAAAGTCTCGTGGCTTGTTATTGTCTGTAAGTATTATTTCTGTAATTAAGTCTCTAGCTCAGCTCATTCATTGCATGTATATAATTATCCTCACTATATTATGCTGATTGAAGATCGTCGAATTTAAAAAAGGACAAATCTATGACATTGGGTTCATTAACCCAAATATCGTAAATGAATGGTCGGTACAGAAGATACCCGAGGAGACTGAGAAAATCTTGCTCAGCTCGTTCCTTCGACACCAAAACAAAAGGGAAATACTCTTTCCTTACAACTTCAAGTGAGTGTTACTGTCTTCTGCATATTCTGTTTCGCTGACTCGAGGTTAAGTGTAATTGATGAATTATGCGCGCGCAGATTTCACTTTATTCTGCTAGCCATTCAGCTTGACGAGGGAGCAGTAACTGTCTTGGACTCGAGACGTAAAGAGGCTACGGAGTATGCGGACATGATTGAAATGCTCCAGAAGTAAGTTCAATCATTATCGCACTATATCGGCAACTTTCGTTCATTTCCTGATATCAAGTAATCATTTTCCTTGCCGGGCAGGGTTTGGAAAAAGTTGATCACGTAGGTTCAGGGTGAATGGAGACCGGAGCTACGATTTAAACAACCCAGAGTAAGTAGTACTAGCTAGTTCCACGCATCTCTCATTGATTCTAGTTTCAATACCATTATCATGGTTGATTATCATTTTGATTGAACTCTATTCTCGTAAAGTGCATGTGGCAGGAACCTGGAACTGAGTTATGTGGATACTACGTTTGCGAGTTCATTCACCAAAAGACCACCGAGAGGGGCTTCAATAAACAACAATTTGAAGTACGTAAACAATATTCATAATTTTATTTTATCACCATCAATTGTGTTGATTTCATTCATATATATATATATATATTGACCCCCTTCTTTAAATTAGACCATGCAGAAGTGGAACGTACTCCTACCAGCTGATCGCCTACGCGCAATTCAAGAGGAGTTGGCGGGATTCTTTGTTGACCACATCATTCCTAAAGACGGAAAATGCCATCGGGAATTGCAAGTTGAATATATATATGCATCAATGTGTACTATCTGTAGTAGCGTCGAATAGATATACGAAAACTTGTTGTTCGACCAACAAGCACGGAGAAAGAGAGGTCACTTCTCTCTATATATTGATCATGCATGACGATGTTGTGTAATTAATGGTTCCTTCATTGCTTACTAGCTAGCGTCGAGTTCTCTCTATATGTAGTAGCTAGCGTCGACCAAGCACGGAGAAAGAGAGGTCACTTCTCTCTATTAGCTAGCTAACACAATATGAAACCCCTAAATCCTCCAAAACCCCTAAACCCCCCCTTTCAAAAAAACAAACAAAAACCCTAGCGCCTGCGAGCTGCTGACGCGTGGCTGCCTTTTGTTCCCAGTTGGTGTTACCAACCGGGACTAAAGGTCCTCCTGCCTGAGTGCTGCGCAGCGGCCACGTGGAGACCCTTTAGTCCCGGTTGGTGTTACCAACCGGGACTAAAGGTCCTCCTGCCTGCGCGCCCCACAGCGGCCACGTGGAGCACCTTTGGTCCCGGTTCGTAGACCAACCGGGACTAAAGGTTTTAGGCATTTGTCCCGATCATTTTGTCCCGATTCCAGAACCAGGACTAAAGGCCCTCTGGAACTGGGACTAATGCCCTGTTTTGTACTAGTGCTTCTTCCTCCAACTTCTCATCGAGGGCTTGACACTCTTCCCGTCGTCTCCTTTCATCCTCCAGCTTGTCCTTGAGTATGTCATCGAAATCTCTTCATCATTGCACTGCAAACATGTAAGACCAAGGAGGATGAATGAAAAAGAACTAACCTGGAGTGTAGTAATGATAGTTGTAGTAGGGACTGGGCGAGGGTGTACAACAGAACTTGATCCAGTAATTGAAGCTAGGATCTGCAAGAGAGAGATGGAAGTATGGATGTAGCCATAACCAAGCGTCTAGCGGCCATGTTTCTTGCCCTGTCCTGCCTTGATAACCTCAACCTGATCAAGGGGACTATGAATCGGATCAAATTCTGGCCCAAGAATCTCATTTTCCATTGATATGTATATGAATTCACCCTTGCCTCGAATCCCGGGTTGCAATAAGTTTCCTCTTTCTTTCCTCCCCGGGCCATACAGAATGCCTCAAATTCGAAGAACTCCATAACAATGTTTTTCTCCTGCAACAGAAAGCAATAGGATGCATAAAGGGGACGCTCGTGCATACAGAAGAATTTGATGGGAAAAAATAGAGGCTATTGCATACCATTTTATTCTTGTAACAAGTCATGGACATGTTGCCTTGTTGGTGTGCTGCCCCTCCCCCCCCCCCAACACACACAGACATCATCATCATCAACAATCGCCTTCTCCTTGCGTAGCGACCCTTCTAAAAAATTCTTCATTGCACCACTTCGCCATGACCTGTTCCCATGCATCTAGATTGATGGAGCACCACCAAGGAACCCCCTAAATAAACAAATATAGCATATGAATAAGAAATTAAGTGGCATTCATCTAAGGAATAATAAGAAAATATTACTTACCTTCAAGTATTGGTTCCAAGTTAGAAATATGGTTCTAACCTTTTTCTTCGTCATTCGTTCTTTGAGTTCTACTGAGTAATATTGCACTATGTATGGCCTCGACGCGCGCCTCATATTACAGTTGGCCAATCAATTTCTTGGCAACTGTGTGCAGGATCTTTCTTGCGTGGTTGATGGCCTGCAAGACACACATGGTAGTGTAGCACCTTCGTGTTATTATCCCAAGAGTTATTGTTCCCAACGAAGAGCGGAGGAGAGTATTGTGAGTGGCGTTTCGGTCACACACAAGTTGTCACGGGTCTTGTGTGAAATAACTATCTAAAAATCTGCTGATGGTATTATTGTCCCACAAAACAAATATACCAGAGTGGTGGAGATGGTTGAATGTAGCAGCGAGAATAAAAATGACTTAAAAGTAAAGAGCATAAAGTAAACAACTGAAAGTAAAATGTTGTTTCCTGTAGTAGAGAGGTTAGAAGCAGAGAAAGTTCGGATCATGGTATACATCAAATGTGCCAGTGCGACGGTAATACTAGTTACCTTCTATCGTGATTCTATTATGTAGATTGTTTGTTCGGTAGGCGCATCACCCTTGAGTGGTCGAACTCCTCCACGCCGGATTCATTCTTCCCTATAGTCCTGCTTCGACGTTGCCATGACATGGTCGTCTTCACAATTATGGTCGTGAGACCGGAACAATGCATAGGGTTCTGTGGATCACCATTATCTCATGTTGTCTTTGCTCCAAGTAGATATCTCCACTTGTCACATGAAGGTCACGGATTCGCTAAACAATATGTGTTACCTGCGTTGGTCTTCAGATCATGTTGCCTGGGCCCTTAAATTGGACAACACGCATTACGCACACCACAGATAACACAACTTACTAAACAACCATAAAACTATAACCACGAATGACGACATAAAGAATAGGCACAAATGAATCTTACCAATCACCTACATCTCCCACGCCTAGGGGGAATTACTCACACACAGGAGGAGAATAACCAAACATCTCAGAGATAAAATCAAGGGAAATCATATCGATAATATCACGAAGATCCATAAAAAGATGAATGATTAAACAAGTCTTAATCTCAAGATGAATACAACTAGAGTTATAAACCCTAATCTTACAACTAGGAATTCTCCTCCCTATGGTGATGTTATGGTGAATGGAAATGGATGCGGGCGAACGAGAAGGAATGGATCTCCGGCAGTTCTTCTTCTCCGGATCTCTTCTTCCTCTGTTCTAGATGGTGTGGCAGCGGCTGTGTCTCTCTGATTGCCTGATGCCCTTAACGAAAGTTGTTCCTGTAGATGAGGTGGTGCTGGTGGCAAGTTGTACGATCAGTGGTACAAGAGCTGGCGCTCGTACCAAGTGCCGTCTTGCGCTCTGGACACTCTGATGCAATTTCGTCCGAAAGGGAAGTTGCTCCATTTGACTTGATTTGATGACATATTGATTGGTTTCCTTCCAAAAATACATATTTCTGCAAATCAAGAGGAAAAACAAATTTTCTTCTTTCTCGAAGGATTAGCGTTAGAAAGACATGGGAAATATCAAAAACTTGGTGAAAACCAAAGCAAAACCCTCTTATAAAAAGTGGCAAAATATCGAGCCATCAACTCCCCCAAGCTTAAGTCTTGCTCGTCCTCAAGCAACTAATAAATAAGAAGAATGAAAGGGTGGTTGACGAATGAGTGGAAAGGGTTTACCGGCTCGTGAAGATATAATATATCCATTCTCACAAAACTTGCAATTTTAATCAAGAGAATACTTGCATTTGAATGATTGCACTTAAGCTCACTGCCAAGCCACGGATAGTTTCATATCACTAGTTTTAATTCACAAGTTAAACCTTTGATAGTTAACTAGGTGCAGAGCAAGCAAAAAACTTATTCTCTCAAGAGAATGGATTTTGCATTTTGGAGCTTTTCGAAACATAAACATAACCGAGGGGTTTTAGTTAGAAGAAAACATAGTACTCAACTATCTCATTAACACCCACTAGTACCTCCTAATCATGACTCTCAAGTACTTCCCTCAATCGTTGTCCGTCGGAACTTCTATCTTTGGTGATGGGGTTATGCCAAAAAGTGATAAATGCAAGTAGGAGTTTTCTGTTGTGGCTTAAAGGTTGAATACTATGGACCGAAAATTTGTCTCTTTCGAGCTCAGCAATCAGTATTCGGTTTTCACCACATACACACCACTCAAGAGAAAGCCGAATAATACTCGTTGCAGTGTTACCACTGCGAATGTTAACAAAGTCATAACCGAAATCCGAGCCGAAACTCTGGTGGATCGTTCAAGGGCTAGCGGAGTCCTCAGCATAATCTCAAGAGCGGTGATGGAGTCACATTGACGCGCGTAAAGCAACATTTAGTAACAAGCCATGGAACCAGCAAGAAGCTGAATCGCCATGTATCACGAACAAGCTTTGGCATAACCTCGATCACCTCAAATTTCCATTCTTCTAGAAAACTCTATCAGTTGGTACTATCGAATCAATCAAATTTAGTCCTATGGAGTTGAGTATCTTAAGTGCTTGTTCTCTTCAAAATTCGAGCCCCCAAGTTTCTTTCAAAACTTTTTCTTTCTTACAGGAATTTTTCTTTTAGAATAAAAAACATGCTTGACATCAAAGTTTCACTAGTAAGATTCGGAATGGGAATTAGAACTAAATGATTTTCAACTACGCGGGGAACGAAACTTAAGTGCAACCAGCCAAATAAAAGCATTAACTTGATTAAACTTGCGAGAAAAGTGAGTATGCATATATTATACCTTCTCGCGCTGGCTTGCTCTTTTCTCAAGTCACGTCTCCTTTTCATTCTTCCCATTTCCAAATTGCTAGTGGCGTTCATAAAAATAAAATACCACCGAAGAGAATTCCAAGCGATAAAACCAAAAGTTTTCTCTAACTTTTATTATGCAAAACTAAAAATAAACATGACAACTAAAAAAGAAATAAACAAAAAGAAGAAAACAAAATATGCATGCAAGGATAACTAGGGGAATGAGCTTCCCCCGAGCTTAGGCTCTTGCCTAACAAGGTCTACTCTATGTCATCACCGTGGATGTGTTGTGAGTCACTAGGCCACTACTGTGGTGGCTAGCCACTGAAGGAGGAAGGTGCAGTGCCGGGCTGCCCGGCAGGTGACCAAAAGGTGGTGAAGGATGGAAGGTTACGTGAAAGCATATCTATGTTGGTGTTAGTTTGCTGCACCGGCTGCTGGTACTCCTCCCTAGGTACAAAATCACTGCCATAGCCAAAAGGTTGCTGCGGCATGTTCCAAACGGCACCTCGTTCCCACGCGCCCCAACCGTGCCCAACACCGAAACCGGCACCGGCACCTGCTGCTGCTGGATCCCACTCCGGAGCTGGATCAGGCTGAGCATAGTCCCCAAGACCTGCCTCGTGCCTTGCCGGGTTAATCTGATCAAGGGTGAGCACCCACTCCTCATGAGTACTCACCTCGAAAGCTAGCCTAAGAGGCAAGCACACAGCTACTATTTCTTCATTAGGCAATGGGCATTGATAAGAATGGTCCCCTCCGTGATCTTTATCAGGACACAAGAAATGGCTAGAAATCATAACCTTCCTAGTAAGCATAGTAGGGCCATTTTGCACCGCCCTTCAACCAATTAGGTCGGTCTGAAATCGGTTGGCGATATGTGTAATGAGGCCACCAATACATATGCCTCCCTTAGGCTGCCTTACCTTCTTACAGAAGTGTGCAATCAATAAAGCTCTCAAATTTGGTTTTTCAACCAAGTTGGGGTTAAGCACGGCGTGAAGCACACACATGTCCGGGTTAGACATGCCCCCTATTTCATCCTACCAAAGATAGTATTTCCAAGGAATATCATAAAGTAGCGGATGGCGGGGTTTTGAATGGTTGATACCTTCTCCTTGCTGAAGTCGGTATTTTGCTCGACGGAGATGACCTCCCATGTCCCAGCCGCTTTGGCAACGGAGTGGCCCGTCGCATTGATGTAGCCCCCGTTCGTGAAACCGAACATATGCAAAGCTCCTGAAGCGTGAGTAATCGCACCACTCTTGTGACGCCCCCGAACTCAATCGTGCACTAAACATACACGCAGCATGCACGATCAAGATCAGTGACTCATAGAAGGATAATACAACACAACTCTAAGATAAAAATTAAACATAAATCTTATATATTACAAACCAGGGTCACGAGGACCCAGAATACATAAGTCAACAAACAACATAGGTCTGAGTACAGACGAGTTAGGCAAGTGTTTGCCATAAGATGGCTAAGCAAAACAACGACAACTGATTGAAAAGGCGCAGGCCTCCTGCCTGGGACCTCCGAACTACTCCTGGTCCTAGATCTCCACGTAGTATCCAAGCTCGGGATCCTCTGGCTCCTGGGCTCCATCATCTGATCGCAGCAACCGGGCAGAAGAAAAGGGTAGCAAAGCAACCGTGAGGACTCATCCAAAGTACTCGCAAGACTTATATCAGAACTATGCTAAGTATGCATCGGTATCAAAGGAATGGGGCTATATCTTTGGCTTGTACTACAGAAATGCCAGAGAAGAGGGGGAAAGCCTATCTTAACGAAGACTATCATCTTGCAGCATCAGAAGAGAGTAGCGTATCATGTACATATCTGGTTATAATTAATAACATAATTATATATCAGCAGTACCCTGAGATCCTTCCTTGATTCCCTGCAAGAAAAGATCCGCGGGCATAACATATATCTTGAGTAATGTATGTCATCAAGTATCTGGTTCAAGTTGTATAAGATCGGGATACTCTCATATATCCAAGAGTCCTGTTACCGTGGATACGGCTATTCGAATAGATTTGTCTTCCCTGCAGGGGTGCACAACATAGCCCAACACGCTCGATTACCCCTGTCCGGACACACTTTTCTGGGTAATGCCTGGCATCAGGATGATCGACACGCCGTAGTCCTACCTTGACTCCGCAGAGAGGTCCCCGCCGGTCTACCTCCTAAGCGCGAAGGGGTCATGGGCCGATCGCCCTAAGCACTCCTGGTCGTTGCGCTCACGGTCGAGTCCAAGTACCACCTCTGTCCTGGATGGCACCAGACCGACATCGTGCCGCAATGCTGAACTAGACGTCTGACAGAGCTTTCGGGAGAATGTACGATGCCGAGGGCCCCATATACCATCATCCCGCGTGGTGGTTAGTGCGTATAAGCCAGTGGCCAACTCAGATCAAATACCCAAATCCGTTAGTGTATTATTAGTAGCTCGCGGACACGACCAGTGCCCAGGCCCACCTCTCTCCTAAGTGGTCTCTACCTGCCCTATCGTTCCGACTAGGGGGATCACTCGTGGGTACCCTTGGCGCCGACCCGTCTTTAACATTTGGAGCTGTTGGGACTCAGGTCCATCTCTTACTGTATGGTACCACCAGCCCTTCAGCCCCACTTTAATATAATAGTGTAATAGTGTAAGTAAACCCGTGATCACCGCCCAGAGGGGATCACGGCCCGATAGTATAGCATGGCAACACGGACAAGGGTGTATGGCCACAGTTGTGACACAAGCATATCTAAACTAAGCATCACAGGATAACAGGTATTGTATCAGCAGTAGTTTACAAAAGCAGGCTATGCATCAGAATAGGAGCTACCGGAACATTAACAGTAGCAAAATCTAATGCAAGAATAAGAGAGAAGGAATGGGCGATATCTGAATCATCAAGGGGTTTTGCTTGCCTTGAAGCTCTGCAGACGAAAAGGAATCTCCGGAAGTAGCCGATCACCGGATCATCAGCGGTCTCGGAGTCTACCGGAGAAGAAGGAGGGGGAAGAAACAATAAATATAATGCATACAAATGCAACACAATGCATGGCATGGAAAAATGTTATGCTAGGGGTGCTCTAATGCATTACTAAGTATTTTGGATGAAGAGGGAAAATATTCGGGAAAATTTTCCCAGCTCCGATCACTATTCATACAGCCGATGTGGCTGCAAAAGTTCCAGGTTCGGTATGTTAGAGGGGTGTGACAGGTATGTGGATGACATATTCGTATTCGTTATTTTTTTCTGATCATTTTTCATATATAAATTATTTTCATCCGAGTTATGGATTATTTTATATGATTTTTCAAAGTTTAAATGATTTTCTGGAATTTCCTGGATTTAATTTAATTCGAAAATTATTTAAAAGTTAAATGCTATGGGTACACAAAAGTGTACCCAGCAATGTGACTAAGGGGCTGACAGTGGGCCCAGGTCAACGCTGATGTGGCCAGGTCAAAGCTGACGTGTGGGGCCCTTGTGATTAAATCTAATCCTAAACAGAAAATTAAACCAGTTAATTAAGCAGTGGTACCCGGCTGTCAGTGGGTGATTAGGGGGTAGTTAATGGCTAATTAAGTGCCACATCAGCGGCACACCGGTGCGCTAACGACGGCGAGGCAGAGCACACCGGTGATGACCGTGCGGTCACCTCCGGCCTCGGTTTGCCACGCGGTTCGGCGCATTGGAAAGCTGGCGAGGTGGCACATCTGACGTTGCTCGCGGGGCTGCCGGAGGTGGCGTGTAGCGGTGGCGGCGACGAGCAGAGCGGCGGCCGGAGTTCGGCCTTCGTTGGAAACGCGGCGGGAGCAGGCTAGGGGGTTAGCAAGGGTGTGGGCTCGACGCTGCACGTGCCCTGGAGCGCGCCAGTGGCTCGCGCGGGTGCTCGGGAGCACGCACGGCTCGCGTGCGGCGGTCATGGCGGCGGTGGAGCGGCAGCTACGAGGTGCGCACGCTAGAGAGGAGCCAGAGCTCAGGACAGAGAGGGGAAACCACGGGGAGCTCACATCGGATCGGTTGGAGGGGTCAGTTTGCTCAGGGACGTCCTGTGGCCGACGAATCGATGGTGGCGGTCGAGGCGGCCGAAGGTTGAAGCCGAGGACGAGGAGCTCGATGCAACGCGTCTGGGCTTGCGTGAGTTGCTGAAGAGGAAAGGGGACGTCGAGGCGCTCTTCTGAGACACGGTGGTGCGATGAACGGAGCACGGTGACTACGCAGGAGAGTGATCCATGGCGGTGGTAGAGGCGGGCAAGCTTTGGTGGAAGAAACGGAGCGAGGTGGAGGGGGAAAAATATCCTGGCCATGTCCAGGGCGCGTGTGGTGGCCTTCTTATCCGATCTAGGTCAACAGGGCGGTCGAGGTGGTGCTCATCCTGCGGCGCGCGAGCGTGGACGGCCATGGCTGCTCGGCCATCTAGAGCAGCGGGGGGAGGACGAAAGGTTGGTGGGGCTGGGCTGCACTGTGGCCACGTAGAGCCCAGTCCAGCAGTGGGGTATTTCCCTTTTTCTTCATTCATTCTGTTTTTATTTTTCTGTCTGTGTTTTGTATTTATTTGGAGCACCAAATGATTTTTGTTGCTTATGAAACTTGGCACATAAATACAGGGCAACATTTTGAGGCCACACACAAAGTTTCATTTTATTTTGAAACATTTAACTATTTATTTAAATTGAAATGGCTTAATTTAATGCTGCTGGTCCACTGTTTTAATATCCAGGGGCATTTTAGGAATTTTAGTGATGTTGTTTTCCTTAACATAATTACTTAAGGTTTATTTGTAATAATGTGAACTATTTTGTTTCAGTGTTTGAAGAAATATTATTTGGACTTTCATTTTGAATTTAACTTTGAAGTGGAATTTGAAATGAGATATGAATGCAAATGGTGATCAAGCTTTGCAAATCATGATGACTTGGCATAATTAGGTGATGATCACTGTAGCTTATTACAAGGGGGTGTTACAACTCTGCCCTGGACGAAGGTACACCGAGGCTCGGCGTCGGGGTCCTCGTGGGTGTCCTGGAAGATGGCAAGAAACTCATGCGTGAGCTCCTTGTACGTCAGGGAGTGGAGCGTACTGTACACCCCCATGCCGGCATTGGTCGCCAAGTCTTCGAAGAGCCATTGCTTGCGCAAGAACCCTTCACATCTCCACCGTGTGAGCTGCACGTCACGCTTCCTCTGGATGGCGTAGGATTGATCAAAGTCCGCCATGAGAACAACACCCTTGCCTATCACGTACTTTGCACGCGAGGCCTCGGTCGCGACCTTCTTCCCTTTACCGAACATGGTCTTCATCTCAACCTACATAAAACACACACCAAAGAACTATAAGTTTCACGTGGGGATCGAGTTCATACACTCCCTAAGATCGATCCTAACCAAATACTTCTAATCCTAACGGAAAATTAAAATTATACTAACCTCATCTAGGGCAAGAACTAGAACGAAATAACCGCGGGAAGAGGAAAATAAACCATGGATCGGGGGAGAAACGTACCGGAGAAGAGCTTGCACGGATCAAACGGAAGAAAAATGTGAAGAATCGGACATTTGGGTGGATTTGGGTGAGAGTTTGAGAGAGAAAGAAAGAGGTTTGGGCGCAATGGAGGAGATGAATGACCCCTCCTTGCGCCGACGGCGTTATCACGCCAGATTTGATTTGGTACGAGCGCTTGCGCTGGTACCGAACGGCGTCTCACGTTCAAATTCCTCTGATCTAGGGTTTATATACCTGGTACGTGCATTTGGTATGAGCGCGTGTGCTCGTACCAAACACCATCGATCGTCCTAGATAATCTTGGCGTTTTGCGGGCCAAAGCAGTACGAGCCGCGGGATGAGCGCGGATGCTCGTACCATAGGCCGTCTCAAAAAGTGGGACTCTCTGTAAGTCCAGCCACTAGAGTGGTACGATCCAAGGTACGAGCGCGTTTACTCATACCTTAGGACGTCAACCGTCCTGGTTATCTAACTCTTTTCTTCAAGGCCTTGGTACGACCAGAGGTACGAGCAGCTTGCTCATACTAGGGGCCACCTTGTGCCCTTTTTCACCTTTTTCTTTCTCTACTTTTCTTTTTCCAAATCCTTCTTCTCTGGTAATTTTCTTCTACAAATAAAGTGCAAAGTTTCTTTTCCACGAGGTTATCAAGACAAACACTTGGTAGAGAGTTTTTACTCCTAACAAAATTTAAACTTTTTATCAAAATGGTGGGTTTCCTCCCATTAAGCGCTGCTTTTTAGGTTGCTAAGCTCAACCTCATACCTTTGTATGAAGTGCAAACCTCAGGTGGTGTGCATACCTTTTCACTTTCAGCACAAACTCTTTTCGGAGGTGGAATATACTTATCTTTCTCTCTGGGCTTTCTCGGAAAGTATCTTACGATTTCTTCGTTGTAAATTCTAAAAGTAACCTTCCCCTCGGCACAATCCAAAGCTGCACATGCGGTATTCAAAAATGGTCTCCCAAAAAAAATAGATAATTTTTCATCTTCAGGAATATCAAGTATAATAAAATCAGTAGGGATGATGTGTCCATCCAATCTCAAGAGCACGTATTCAGCCACTCCTATTGGCATTTTAGTAGACATGTCTGCCATCTGCAAGGTTATTGCCGTCGGGATACATTCTCCTAAATTCAACTTATTATAAAGTGACAAAGGCATAACTCTTACCCCTGCTCTAATGTCACAAAGAGCATTGTGTATATCGATATTACCTATAGAACAAGATATTATTGGTATACCTGGATCTCCTAGTTTTGCTGGTATCTTCTCATCGAAGGGATAACTTGTTATTGTCGCCACCTGTTCTTTTAAGTTCAAACTTCTTATTTTATTAATAATATCACATTGCAAATGTGGGAATCTTCAGTATATCAGTAACATGCAAACAAACTTGAAGATTCTTAATAGCTTTCAAGAAAGAAGCATAAAGTTCATTGTTAGAAGGAGGTCTAACTGCCTTCGGGTAAGGTAGAGTCTTCTTTGTTTTACCTTTATCTTTTTTTGTTCTCCTTACCTCTATCTTTATTCTTCTCAGGCGTGACTTGTCTGTCTTCGGTTCTTTTTGGATATGAAGGCTTGCTCCTCTTTCCTTTTGCTGATTCTTCTGTTACTTCCGGTTCTGGGGCAGCCTCTTCTTCATTTCTATCGATGGTTTCTACGTTGGGATCAACTTCTTTGTCCTTCTCACCTTCTTCTTCATCACCTTGAGCATCTTGATGAATGGGTTCTTCTCTGTCATCGTCATTGTTAAGAAGATCTTCATCCTCTTGAGTTTGGCGTTGACTGTCTCTTTTCTTCCTTGCTTATTCTTCTTCATACCATTTAGGTCCTTTCGAGTCCTGTGTACTTTTAGCACTTCTGGTAGTGATTTCGTTAGAAGAAACAAGATTATCTACATCAAGTTGGGCGAGAATTCAAGATCGAGTTTCTGAAATTTGCGAGCATTTGAGATCTATTTTTTCTTGTTTAACTTACTCAACGGGTTTACCTTTTTCTTGTGTCACCTTTCGGAATTCATCCATATTTTCAACATGATATACTTTTCCTGTGAAATTAGCTGGCTCTTCAGTACATTGTTGTTCTTTAGCAGTCATGATTTTCTGTATCAGTTCCTTTCCACCCTCCAAGGTTAAAGACATAAAGGTTCCTCCTGCACTAATATCAAGGACGGATTTAGACTCATTGTTTATCGCATGATAAAATAAATGGAGTATAACATATTCAGCAAAGCCATGGTTAGGACAGAGATTTAAAAGTTTAGAGTATCTCCCCCATGCTTCGTATAAACTTTCTCCGAGTTTTTGTAGGAAAAAAGTTAATTCTCCTCGGAGTCTCGCTATCTTGGAGAAAGGGAAAACTTAATCTTGAATTTTTCTGCACAGGCTTTCCAGCTGGTTATGCTGCAAATTGGACGCATATTAGACCATTTTTCAGCCTTGTCCTTCAAAGAGAATTTAAAGAGTTTAAGTAAGATAAACTCTCAATGCACATATTTGATTTTAAAAGTACCACACAAAGCATCAAAGAACATTAGATGTGCTTGAGGGTTTTATTCTTCATCTCCTGTAAAGGCATGCTTTTTCACTTCATTGATTAGTTCACAATCAATCAAATACTCAGAAGAGAAATTTGTAGGATACACTATCAGAGATCTTGAGCCCATATAAGGAGCACAATACTCATTCAGAGTTTTTTCCTTCTTCGGAGTGATCATCATGTCTGCAAACAAAGTGTTAATCTCAGTAGTTTGATCTTTTTATAATTTTTGTATTAATGAAGCTCATCGCTCCTCTGGAAAACACGGAATATATTCTGGTAGATAAGTTCTTCCAGAACGAGTAGAGCCTCTGTCAGTGATAGCTAGCATCTACAATAATGACACCTACAAATCAGTTATGAAACAAATATTCTGCACTTAGCTCCCCGGCAGCGGTGCCAGAAAATGCTTGATGGCCAGCAAGACACAAAGGGTAGCGTAGCACCTTCTTATAAGTATCCCAATAGTTATCATTCCCAACGAAGAGCGGAGGAGAGTATTATGAGTGGCGTTTCGTTCACACACAAGTTGTCACCGGTCTTGTGTGAAGTAACTGTCTGAAAATCTGTAGATGGTACTATTGTCCCGTGAAACAAATATACCAAAGTGGTGGAGAGGGTTGATTGTAGCAGCGAGAATAAAAATGGCTTAATAGTAAAGAGCATAAAGTAAACAACTGAAAGTAAAAGGTTGTTTCCTGCAGTAGAGAGGTTGGGCGCGGAGAAACTTTGGATCATGGTCTACATCAAATGTGCCAGTGCGACGGTAATACCAGTTACCTTGTATCGTGATTCTAATATGTAGATTGTCTATTCGGTAGGCGGATCACACTTGAGTGGTCGAACTCCTCCACGCCGGATTCGTTCTTCCCTATAGTCCTGCTTCGACGTTGCCATGACATGGTCATCTCCACAATTAAGGTCATGAGACCAGAACAATGCGTTAGGTTCTGTGGATAACCGTTATCTCATATTGTCTTTGCTCCTCGTAGATATCTCCACCTGTCACCTGAAGGTGACCGATTTGCTAAATAATATGTGTTACCTGCGTAGATCTTCAGATCATGTTGCATGGGCCCTTAAATTGGACAACACGCATTACACACACCACAGATAAACAACTTACTAAACAACCATAAAACTATAACCACGAATGACGACATATATAATAGGCACAAATGAATCTTACCAATCACCTACATCTCCCACGCCTAAGGGGAACTACTCACCCATAGGAGGAGAATAACCAAACATCTCAGAGATAAAATCAAGGGAAATCATATCGATCATATCGCGAAGATCCACAATAAGATGAATGATTAAACAAGTCTCAATCTCAAGATGAATACAACTAGAGTTATAAACCCTAATCTTATAACTTGGAATTCTTCTCCCTATGGTGATGCTACGGTGAATGGAAATGGAGACAGGCGAAAGAGAAGGAATGGATCTCCGGCAGTTCTTCTTCTCCGGATCTCTTCTCTCTCTGTTCTGGATGGTGTGGCGGCGGATGTGTCTCTCTGATTGCCTGATGCCCTTCATGAAACTTGTTCCTGTAGATGAGGTGGTGTTGGCGCCAAGTGGTACGATCAATGGTACAAGCGCTTGCGCTCGTACCAAGCGCCGTATTGCACTCTGGACACTCTGATGCAATTTCGTCCAAAAGGGAAGTTGCTCCATTTGACGAGATATTGATTTGTTTCCTTCCAGAAATATATAATTCTGCACATCAAGAGGAAAAACAAATTTTCTTTTTCTCGAAGGATTAGCATTAGAAAGACGCGAGAAATATCAAAAACTCGGTGAAAACCAAAGCAAAACCCTCTTATAAAAAGTGGCAAAATATTGAGCCATCAGTGTTCCTCTATTCCCTCGGCCCATCTAAACCAATCATACAATTACGCATATAGCCGTAATGGAATAAGTCATGAGTTAAATAATTTCCATGCTTTTACTACTGCATACTTGTATCACAATTGACTGGCGTAGGGTGAAATAAACTTACCCACACATCATTCTCCACCCACTCCAATTTATTGGCATACAATCTTCCATCCTGGTCGATGACATTGCTCCTTGGGTTGATAGTGCTTCCATGTCCATGGTGGCTCCACATTTCCCTTGAAATTTACCAAGGGAGGGGATTGTTTCTTAATCAAAACTCGAATGATGTCGTTTGGAAGTTGGGACCTGCCATCCACTCCATCGTCAATCCAATGCATGCACAAGGGAAAGCCCAATCATTCGTATGTTTTCAAATATTAAAGGTACGCAAGCTAGTAATTTGTAAAAGTCGAGATAGCCATTTACCTCTCTACATCTGGTTTAATGATAGGCTTTTGATCATCTCGTGTTGGTCGATCTGGGAGGCTTGAAGGTCCATGCAACAACACACCCTCATCTCCGCTGGAGTGAGCCCCCTCCTGATTGTGGCACCCCGGCTCAGAGAACCAGTTTACCAGTGTTTCCAACCCAGAGATCATGTCTTCTGGAAACACACAACAACTTGGAATAGAACTGAACTGAACTTTATTGAAATATCTCGAGTACAAGCTCATAATTTACATGATAGCGAGGCCAGAAGCACTGCACGTGCTCTGGCAATATCTACATTATTTATGGAACATAGCAGGGCCTCGATACTACTGGGTAGAACTACGGCGTAGCGGAACATAGCGCGGGAAACTCCATCCACAGGGACACTGATGTGGACACGGCCTAGTTAGCGTAGCACGAACCTTCGGGACCTCCGTCCTTGGCTTCTCCTGCATCTGGCATGATACGCCAGGTGAGTACTTGGAATGTACTCGCAAGCTCATGGCAACCAAAACAATGCAGCAAACAATAGCATGGCAAATAACAAGTTAAGTGGTTAGGTTGCTCACTTACTGGTACCCAGTACCAACTTACTCTCATCTGGGTTGTCCCACAACCCTCGGAATGCTCACGATCCACAAAGCACTTCCGAACATAAGACAAGTTCTTCCATCATTATTATCTTTATCATGGTTGACCATCCTAGAGAGGCCTAAACGGACTGTCCAATACCGTGGAAGCGGCTATTCGAATAGGTTTTTACACTCTGCAGAGGTTGCGCACTTTACCCACACCATGGAGGCCGTGGCCTCGTGATCCCATTCGGGTGGACCAGTGGTGCTCCAACGAAACCTGCCTGACCCGTGACTCCTCTACCGTACCACCGACAATCATACCCTCCCAGGGTCATGTCCTGGGTGGCCCCTGTGTCACCCCGTGACACCTGCCACCGTCGTGGCCACTAACTGTCCCAAACGGGGACGCCGGCAAAATAACTCAACTGGGCTCACAGGATTATCGTCGTCTACCTGATCAGGGCAGCACGCACGCATAACACTCCCTAGTTTGGTGGTACCGATAAAAGAGCACAAAGCCAAACCAAGTCAAGGCCGTCCCATACCGGCAAATGTGGATGCACGGAAAAGTCCGGGTAGGTGGCTCTTGATCAACCAACTAAGTTTAGTGTTGCCAAGAATTTAACCAGTATGGATATTCAACATAATTAACTTAACATGGCAGTAACTATGCATCAAAATAATTTACTATGAATTAACACATATTTAAATAATGCACATAATTCAATTAAATAACCAACACTATTGAAATGCCTCATGAAATGGATGTCATGGCTTGCCTTGCTCTGTTGGGTTGTCCACAAACTCCTGGGCTTCAAATCCAAAAGATTCCCCTTCTGAAAATATTTTAAAAAATGCAATTGAAAATGTCACATACTACTGTTTTGTGCACCAGAAATTCTGTGAACAAGGGAAAAATACCAAACTTTGCCAGAATATAAAGGATCTCAGGACAAACCAGATGCAAAAAGAATCAATTGATTTGGACTTATGGATAAAAAGTTATGGATGGTCAAAGTTTCTGGTCAACTCTGGAATTAAAATAGAAAATCAGAAAATCAACCGGGGCCACGTCGAAGGCGTAAACTGCCCGGGCGTCTCCACTTACCGCTTCGGTAAGCCGCTGACGAGCGGGCCCCAGCGTCAGATTTAGACGGGGGAGGAGGGAAACAGAGGGAGGCGGGGCTCCGGCGACGCTCGCCGGCGATGCAGACGGCGGCGAGGTCCGGTGACTGCGGCAACGGATCGAGCGCTTCGAGATGAACACGCACGTACCCGTGGATTGGCGAACGGTGGCCGGACGACGTTGTCCCCTTCTTCTCCGGTGGCGGCAGCTCTCGGGGGTCGTCGGAGACGGCGCTTCCGGAAGCGGTTCGACGCGGTAAGAGCTCAGGCGAGACCAGGAGAATGAGCTGAGCTCGATATTGTGGTCGGTGGAGTTCGGGAAGGAGTGGAACGGCGAGGAGGCAGAGCTCGGGTGGCTGCGGATCTCCTGCGAGGTTCGAGGCCAGAGGGCCTCTCGGCCTTGGCTCGCTGCTCGGGGAGGCGATTAGGAGGTGGAGGAGTGGGTGAGGAGCTCGGGAGGGGCCGGGGAGGGCTATTTATAGCAGGGGGAGGAGTTCGGGCGAGCTCTCTGGAAATGGCGGGACTCGGCCACGTCGCCAGCGCGAGGACGATGCGCTGGCTGGCTGGGAGTGGCGACGGGACGGAGGAGGGCAGGAGGAGTAATGGCGGGCAGTGGTTGGTAGCGGAGGAAGACGACGCGCCGCACAGCCACTGTGCCCGCACGGGTGGCATAGTGCGCGTGTGCCGTGGCGGCCGGCGAGGGCTTCTCTGGTGAGGGGAGGGGTCGGGAGAGGGGTACGTGGACGGCAGCAGCGAAGTCGGCACCTCAGGAAATCAAATGGCAGCACGAGGCCTCTGGAATGACCTCGGCCGTCGCCGGCGAGATGCAGAGCACGCATACTGGCATGCCAGTACCGTTCTCACCACGGGAAGTGATATCTCGAGGCTGTCCAAGTCCAACGCACCATGTTTGGGGTGTTCTCCCTTGGTCATTTAGCTCCTCTGTGCACAAGGTTTGGCTAGATACAGACTGAGTTGAAGTGTAGCTTCAGCTACAGTTCCTGACAGGAAACTTGAGAGAGATCTAGAGAAGATGTGAGCTGGGGATGGAGCCAAAGGAGATGTCTGGGATGATCTATGTTGGAAGGACTATGAGCTGGCCAAGTTTGAAAGGATTTCATCAAGATTTGGATATAGTTCATGTACAAGTGTTGTACTGAACCAGAAACAGAGATGAGCTTGTAGCACTCATCTGGTTGATCTGCTGGAGCTGAATTTTGGTGTGGCAGGGTTATTTGGTGAGGAGAATATGTCATAAAAATTTCAGCTCAATTGGATACCTCTAGCTGGTACTTCATTCACAAAGGTTCCAACTGAACAGAAACTTGGCAGAATATTGTTGGGGAAAATTTGTACTGGACAAGATGATATTTTTGGATATTGTGGAAAGATAGGTTCCCTAGAAGCTCAGGGAATTTTCTGGGAATTAACTGAGTAGGTTAAATATGAGCTCCTTCACAAATGACCAGTACTGTCCAGAGAGCAAATGGAGTTTTCTGGACAAAATTTTGTACTGGACCATGAAATGTTTTTGAAGAATGTGGGAGTAGATGATGACAAGAAGGTGTGGGATTAATTTGGGATTTTTCTGATCACCAGAACTATAGGTTGCTTTGTAACCCATAGTGATGACAGATTTTCCCAAAGGAAGAAAATGAATATTTGGGAGGGATAAAGAATTGGAAATTGATCCAGAAGGTGAGTGACAAGATTATGGCAAGATGATGTGGGCTCTGGATCAATCAGAGGAATTCATAAGTCCAAAGTCAACTGAAAAGTTTCAAAATCCTACCAAATTGCAAATAGAGCCAGAAAGATTTCGAAAAGAAAAAGTTGCCAAAAACCAGGGTGTCACAAACCTACCCCCCTTAGAATGAATCTCGTCCTCGAGATTCGGTTGCTCAGGGAACAAGTGTGGATATGCTGATCTCAGAAAATCCTCTCTTTCCCAGGTAGCCTCTTCCTCAGTATGATGATCCCACAACACCTTGTAAAACCTGATTGTCTTACTCCTGGTAGTTCTTTCCATCTCATCCAATATTCTGACAGGTCTTTCCTCATAGGTCAAATCCTTGGTCAGCTCTAGCTCACTCATATCTGCCTGCTTGATCGGGGGTGCAATGCACATTCTCAACTGTGATATGTGGAAAACATCGTGATCGTCTGACAACTCTGGTGGTAATTCCAACTGGTAGGCCACTCTGCCTCTTCTAGCCATGACTGGAAAGGGACCGATGTATCTCGCTGCAAGCTTTCCTCGGGTGTGAAACCTCTTTATTCCTTTCATGGGGGTAACTCGGAGATAGGCATATTCTCCGGGCTCAAAAGTTACTTCCCGATGCTTCGGGTCATAGTAGCTCTTTTGACGGGACTTGGCTGCTCGAAGACGCTCTTGGATATCCTTGACTTGTTTCTCAGCCTCGAGCATCAAATCTGTGCCGAAGATACGGCTGTCTCCTGTCTGAGACCAATTTAAAGGAGTGCGGCATTTCCGTCCATACAGGGCTTCAAACGGTGACATCTTGAGGCTCGACTGATAGATGTTATTGTAAGAGAATTCTGCATAAGGCAGACTATCCTCCCATTTGGGTCCATAGGAGAGAGCATAGGACCGAAGCATATCTTCCGATATCTGGTTCACACGCTCGGTCTGTCGATCTGTCTGTGGATGATATGCCGTACTGTGCTTTAGTACAGTTCCCAGGGCTTGGTGCAGTCGCAGCCAAAATGCTGAAGTGAACAAGGAACCTCTATCTGACGTGATAGACTTGGGTAGTCCATGAAGGCTGACTATCCGAGACATATAGAGCTGTGCGAGCTGATTCGCGTTGAAAGTGGTCTTTACCGGAAGGAAGTGAGCCACTTTCGTAAGTATATCCACGATGACCCAGATAGCATCATAGCCTCTTGTGGACTTGGGTAGTCCAACAATGAAGTCCATGCATATGTCATCCCATTTCCACTAGGGAACTGGTAAAGGTTGCAATAACCCAGCGGGTTTCTGATGTTCAGCCTTGACTCTGTTGTAGATGTCACAACATGCGACATAGTATGCTATGTCCCTTCGCATTCCTGGCCACCAAAAGGTTTCTCGCAAGTCCTGGTACATTTTTGTTCCTCCCGGATGGATAGAGTATGCAGATTCATGTGCCTCTCTGAGTATTTGTTGTGTCAGGCTGTCTTGATCAGGCACACATATTCGGTTTTCAAACCATACAGTGTCCTGGTCATCAATTCGGAAGGACTTGGCCTTTCCTAGCGGAATGCGCTCTTTGATCTCTTGTATTTCTTGGTCTGATTTCTGAGCTGCCTTAATTTCTCCCATAAGTGTTGGAGTAATTTCCATTGTATCCGGGCTAGTTGGGCCGCATAACACCATATTCAGCTTGGCAAACTCTTCCTGCAGCCTTGGATGCATTCCCTCCATAAGAGCATTTAGGGTACCTTGCTTTCTGCTGAGGGCATCGGCGACCACATTGGCTTTTCCCGGATGATAATTAATCCCAAGGTCATAGTCCTTGACCAATTCAAGCCATCTTCTCTGCCTAAGATTGAGATCAGGCTGAGTGAAAATATACTTAAGACTCTTGTGGTCTGTGTATATCTCACATCGCTGCCCAATGAGGTAATGCCTCCAAATCTTTAATGCATGAATCACGGCTGCCAATTCCAAATCATGAGTGGGATAGTTCTCTTCATGAGGTCGTAGCTGTCTGGATGCATAGGCTACAACCTTTCCCTCTTGCATTAGGACGCAGCCGATTCCACGCCTGGAAGCATCACAATATATGTTGAAGCTCTTGTGGATGTTTGGAAGAACTAAGACAGGGGCTGTAGTTAGCCTCGTCTTTAGCTCCATGAAACTGCTGTCACATTCTTCCGTCCAGGCAAATTTGTGGTTCTTTTTCAACAGTTCTGTCAATGGCTTGGCTATTTTTGAGAAGCCATCGATGAATCGACGGTAGTAGCCTGCCAATCCCAGAAAGCTACGGACTTCCGTTACTGTGGCTGGGGTCTTCCAGTTTAATACAGCAGTCACTTTGCCAGGGTCGACAGCCACACCTTGTTCAGACAGAATATGTCCCAGAAATCCCACCTCTCTTAGCCAAAATTCGCATTTGCTGAATTTGGCATACAAGCGATGGGTCCTTACTCTTTTCAGGACAGTACGGAGATGTTGCGTGTGCTCCTCTTCATCTTTGGAGTAGATGAGAATATCATCTATGAATACTACCACAAATTTGTCCAGAAAGTCCATGAAGACCTTATTCATCATGCTCATGAAATATGCTGGAGCATTTGTCAGCCCGAACAACATGACTGTAAACTCATACAGACCATATCTGGTAGTAAAGGCTGTCTTGGGGATATCCTCTTTTCTGATTTTTAGCTGATGATACCCCGTTCGGAGGTCAATCTTGGAAAATACCCGGGCTCCATTCAACTGGTCAAACAGATCATCAATGCGGGGGAGCGGATATTTATTCTTGATGGTGACCTCATTCAGCTGGCGGTAGTCCACGCACATTCATAGGCTGCCATCCTTCTTCTTGACAAACAGCACGGGTGATCCCCACGGTGAAGTGCTTGGGCGAATATACCCTTTCTGCAATAATTCATCCAGCTGTTTCTTCAATTCCACCAGCTCTAGTGAAGGCATGCGGTAGTACTTCTTGTAGATTGGAGCAGTTCCGGGAACAACCTCAATAGCAAACTCTAGTTCCCGATCAGGTGGCATTCCCGGTATCTCTTCTGGAAATACGTCCAGAAATTCGCTGACTACTGGAATCAGATTTATGTCTGTAGCTGTGGCTTTGAATGCCATTCCTTTCTTTGACATCACTCTGCTAGCAGTGAATTGCACTATTTGGCCTGCCGGGTTAACCAATGTCACCTTCCTGGTGGCACAGTTGATACACACCTGGTGTGGTACCAACCAATCCATTCCTAGTATTATATCCAGTCCAGGGGATTCAATGGCAACGAGAGTGGTTGGAAACTTCACATCGTGTATCAAGATTTCCAGATTCTTGTATATCACATTTGTTCTGAGCATGGAGCCAGGGGATTGTACCACCATGATTTTGTCCAAAAGGGAAGGAGAACATTTGTGCAAGGTGGCAAAACTCCGCGAAATAAACGAATGAGAAGCCCCAGAATCAAATAAAATTATTGTAGGTATGTTGTTAACAGAAAACATACCAAGGACCACATCTGGTGCTTCGCGGGCTTCCTCAGCGGAGATATGATGGACTTGGCCGCGATAGAAGTTCGGATGGGGGCAGCGTCCAACACTGTTGACTTGTGGCTTGAAGTCAGATGGTGGTTTCCCATTTCTGGTGGGGCATTGCTTAGAATAGTGCCCGCTCTGGCCGCAAGTGAAGCATGTGTTGTTGCGGCGGCGGTCCTCCAGCACTGGTTGTTTGCCGAAGGTCTTGTCCTGGCTGACGGGCCTATTGTTGTTGTTGCATTGTTCCAGGCAGGCTTGTACTCAGATGAACTTGACTGCCAAATATGTGGCTTCTACACAAATTGCTCACGGTTGTCCTTCTTGGGTTCAAACTTCCGCTTGTGATAATTATATCCTGACTTATGCTCTCGTTTAGCTATGAAGGCCTTGTTTACCAGAGTCTGGAAGTCAGGAAAGTCCAGCATACACAGCTGACAGCGGAGGGCATGATTCAGTCCTCCTAGGAATCGGTCAATCTTCCTTTCTTCGGTGGACACATCATGGGTAGAGTACCGTGCCAGATTATTGAACTTGTTCAGATACTCACCCACTGACATGTTCCCTTGAGTAAGAGCCAGAAATTCCCTCTGCTTCACCTTCATAATGCCAGTAGGAATATGATACTTGCGTAATACCTCTTTGAACTTTTCCCAAGAAATATCCTCTCCAGAAGGCCACAGTATTTTGGTGTTGTCCCACCATATAGCTGTTGGTCCCTCCAGGTAGTGAGTGACAAAAGGAACCTTATCTGCCTCATCACAGCGGGCTATTTCCAATTTCTTTTCCATGGTCCTCAGCCAGTCATCAGCTTCTATCGGATCCGCAGCTTGACTAAAACTGGGTGGCTTTGTCCGCTGAAAATCAGACAGCTTAGAGTGTGTCCCATTGTGGTTGTTCTGACCCACCATAGTCTGCATACTTTTCAGAAATTCCATGAGATCTTGGTTTCTTTTCTCTTCAAACATCCTCATAATCTGATCAGTGGTAGGTGACTGTGGTGATGGAGGTGGCAAATCTTCTGGTGGCTGTCCTGCCTGTCTGGCGGATCGACGAACAGGAGTTCCATCGCCGCCTTGAGTACTACACCTCTTCATCCTAAATTTTGTTCCCATTGCAAATACCGCATCGATGAGCAACATCCATAAGGGAAAGCAGGGCAATATGACACCAGAAAAAGAAGCCAAATAACAAGAGCGAATAAAGAAAGCAACATAATTATACAAGGCAACCCAACATCATACATGGCAAGCTAGTAGGGGGATGATCATGACTAGACTGCTCATATGGCAGTTGACATATGCAGGGATGCTATGATGCATGCACTGAAACTCAAGCCTCCATTCTAGTGACGCCGGTGGCACGAACACTGGTACACTGAAGACTCCTCGTCGTCTGACTCTGTCTCAGAATCTGAGCTGATGATGTGCACCTCGGCCTCCGGATCAAAGGAAACACGACGACGCTGACGGGAAGGTTCTCCCTCAGAAGGATAAGAAGCACGACGCCGCAGCATCGGAGCAGCTGGAGTAGCTAGGAGTGAGGCCCACTCTGACGGGGTCTCACGTCGGCTACCAGACGAAAAGCCTGGTGGTCCGAATGAGCTAGAAGGAGTGTCGGAAGGTGGAATGGGTGGGGTGTACATAGGTGAAAACGGAGGTGGAGGAGGAGACTGTGCTGCCGCCACAGCCGCAAGTGCCTCACAAGCAGAAGTCAGCTCCTCGGCTAGAGAAGTGATCATACGGTAACTGGCGTTCAGATAACAAGATAAAACACCAGTAGCACGATCACTCGCCGGATCAACAGGTGCGAAAAGGACTCGCCCTGTCGTAGGCGACAGGGTGGGGTAGTGAAAGAAACCTGGATGAGTCTGCATCTCGACCTCGTGGAAGCGCAAGTCAGTGAGAGCCTCCATTGCAGCAAACTGGATCGCCTACTCGGGAGTAGAAGCATTTCCGCCCTTGGAAGAACGGGAGTAGCTGCCAATATCTGAACTCGTAGTCAGAAAGGCTTCCGCGTGATACTCGAACACGGACCCAGCAAGCTTCTCTCGGAACACCTGGAACACTGGGTCTTCGCCGTTGGGATACAGCCGAAGCCAGACACTACGAAGCAGTACTGGAAAAGTGAACGGTAACGGCTCGTGATGGTAGTGGTACGGAACTGGTGCCATCTACACTCATCAAACCAGCGGTTAGCACAATAAAAACTATATGCATGCCATGCAATGCAAGCAATCAGATGCAGCAAGCAAGACACACCAAGACTCTAAACTACTCGCGGTTCTAGCGCAGGGTTAACTAGGGTGTCCTACAGTCAGCGCGGCTCTGATACCAAGCGTTGTGGCACCCCGGCTCAGAGAACCGGTTTACCAGTGTTTCCAATCCAGAGATCATGTCTTCTGGAAACACACAACAACTTGGAACAGAACTCAACTGAACTTTATTGAAATATCTCGAGTACATGCTCATAATTTACATGATAACGAGGCCAGAAGCACTGCACGTGCTATGGCAATATCTACATTATTTATGGAACATAGCTGGGCCTCGATACTACTGGGTAGAACTACGGCGTAGCGGAACATAGCGCGGGAAACTCCATCCACAGGGACACTGATGTGGACACGGCCTAGTTAGCGTAGCACGAACCTTCGGGACCTCCGTCCTCGGCTTCTCCTGCATCTGGCATGATACGCCAGGTGAGTACTTGGAATGTACTCGCAAGCTCATGGCAACCAAAACAATGTGGCAAACAATAGCATGGCAAATAACAAGTTAAGTGATTAGGTTGCTCACTTACTGGTACCCAGTACCAACTTACTCTCATCTGGGTTGTCCCACAACCCTCGAAATGCACACGATCCACAGAGCACTTCCGAACATAAGACAAGTTCTTCCATCATTATTATCTTTATCACGGTTGACCATCCTAGAGAGGCCTAAACGGACTGTCCAATACCGTGGACGCGGCTATTCGAATAGGTTTTTACACTCTGCAGAGGTTGCGCACTTTACCCACACCATGGAGCCCCTGGCCTCGTGATTCCATTTGGGTGGACCAGTGGTGCTCCAACGAAACCCGCCTGACCCGTGACTCCTCTACCGTACCACCGACAATCATACCCTCCCAGGGTCATGTCCTGGGTGGCCCCTGTGTCACCCCGTGACACCTGCCACCGTCATGGCCACTAACTGTCCCAAACGGGAACGCCGGTAAAATAACTCAACTGGGCTCACAGGATTATCGTCGTCTACCTGATCAGGGCAGCACGCACGCACAACCCTCCCTAGTTTGGTGGTACCGATAAAAGAGCACAAAGCCAGACCAAGTCAAGGCCGTCCCATACCGGCAAATGTGGCTGCAAGGAAAAGTCCGGGTAGGTGGCTCTTGATCAACCAACTAAGTTTAGTGTTGTCAAGAATTTAACCAGTATGGATATTCAACATAATTAACTTAACATGGCAGTAACTATGCATCAAAATAATTTACTATGAATTAATACATATTTAAATAATGCACATAATTCAATTAAATAACCAACACTATTGAAATGCCTCATGAAATGGATGTCATGGCTTGCCTTGCTCTGTTGGGTTGTCCACAAACTCCTGGGCTTCAAATCCAAAAGAATTCCCTTCTGAAAATATTTTAAAAAATGCAATTGAAAATGTCACATACTACTGTTTTGTGCACCAGAAATTCTGTGAACAAGGGAAAAATACCAAACTTTGCCAGAAAATAAAGGATCTCAGGACAAACCAGATGCAAAAAGAATCAATTGATTTGGACTTATGGATAAAAAGTTATGGACGGTCAAAGTTTCTGGTCAACTCTGGAATTAAAATAGAAAATCAGAAAATCAACCAGGGCCACGTCGAAGGCGTAAACCGCCCGGGCGTCTCCACTTACCGCTTCGGTAAGCCGCTGACGAGCGGTCCCAGCATCAGATTTAAACGGGGGAGGAGGGAAACAGAGGGAGGCGGGGCTCCGGCGACGCTCGCCGGCGATGCAGACGGCGGCGAGGTCCGGTGACTGCGGGAACGGATCGAGCGCTTCGATATGAACAGGCACGTACCTGTGGATTGGCGAACGGTGGCCGAACGACGTCGTCCCCTTCTTCTCCGGCGGTGGCAGCTCTCGGGGGTCGTCGGAGACGGCGCTTCCGGCAGCGGTTAGATGCGGGAAGAGCTCAGGCGAGACCAGGAGAATGAGCTGAGCTCGATGGTGGGGTCGGTGGAGTTCGGGAAGGAGTGGAATGGCGAGGAGGCAGAGCTCGGGTGGCGGCGGATCTCTGGCGAGGTTCGAGGCCAGAGGGCCTCTCGGCCTTGGCTCGCTGCTCGGGGAGGTGATTAGGAGGTGGAGGAGTGGGTGAGGAGCTCGGGAGGGGCCGGGGAGGGCTATTTATAGCAGGGGGAGGAGTTCGGGCGAGCTCTCTGGAAACGGCGGGACTCGGCCATGTCACCGGCGCGAGGACGATGCGCTGGCTGGCTGGGAGCGGCGACGGGACGAAGGAGGGCAGGAGGAATAATGGCGGGCAGTGGCTGGTAGTGGAGGAAGACGACGCGCCGCACAGCCACTGTGCTCACACGGGCGGCACAGTGCACGTGTGCCGTGGCGGCCGGCGAGGGCTTCTCCAGCGAGGGGAGGGGTCAGGAGAGGGGTACGTGGACGGCAGCAGCGAAGTCGGCACATCAGGACATCAAATGGCAGCACGAGGCCTCTGGAATGACCTCGGCCGTCGCCGGCGAGATGCAGAGCACGCATACTGGCATGCCAGTACCGTGCTCACCACGGGAAGTGATGTCTCAAGGCTGTCCAAGTCCAGCGCACCCTGTCTGGGGTGTTCTCCCTTGGTCATTTAGCTCCTCTGTGCACAAGGTTTGGCTAGATACAGACTGAGTTGAAGTGTAGCTTCAGCTACAGTTCCTGACAGGAAACTTGAGAGAGATCTAGAGAAGATGTGAGCTGGGGATGGAGCCAAATTAGATGTCTGGGATGATCTATGTTGGAAGGACTATGAGCTGGCCAAGTTTGAAAGGATTTCATCAAGATTTGGATATAGTTCATGTACAAGTGCTGTACTGAACCAGAAACAGAGATGAGCTTGTAGCACTCATCTGGTTGATCTGCTGGAGCTGAATTTTGGTGTGGCAGGGTTATTTGGTGAGGAGAATATGTCATAAAAATTTCAGCTCAATTGGATACCTCTAGCTGGTACTTCCTTCACAGAGGTTCCAACTGAATAGAAACTTGGCAGAATATTGGTGGGGAAAATTTGTACTGGACAAGATGATATTTTTGGATATTGTGGAAAGATAGGTTCCCTAGAAGCTCAGGGAATTTTCTGGGAATTAACTGAGTAGGGAAAATATGAGCTCCTTCACAAATGACCAGTACTGTCCAGAGAGCAAATGGAGTTTTCTGGACAAAATTTTGTACTGGACCATGAAATGTTTTTGAAGAATGTGGGAGTAGATGATGACAAGAAGGTGTGGGATTAATTTGGGATTTTTCTGATCACCAGAACTATAGGTTGCTTTGTAACCCATAGTGATGACAGATTTTCCCAAAGGAAGAAAATGAATATTTGGGAGGGATAAAGAATTGGAAATTGATCCAGAAGGTGAGTGACAAGATTATGGCAAGATGATGAGGGCTCTGGATCAATCAGAGGAATTCATAAGTCCAAAGTCAACTGAAAAGATTCAAAATCCAACCAAATTGCAAATAGAGCCAGAAAGATTTCGAAAAGAAAAAGTTGCCAAAAACCAGGGTGTCACACTGATCCTCCTCCACCTACACCTCATCCTCATCCTCCTCCACCTTCACCTGCACCTCCTCCTCCTCCACCTCCTCTTCATCCATAGAAGCGGAGGGTACAGAACTAGTAGAGGGAGACCCACCCCCTCCTCTACCACTGCCTCTACCTATCGACCTTCCTCTAGACCCTCGGCTTCCTCTTCGGGGTCTTCTAGCTGACTCTCGGCCTCTTCTTGTGGGGTTTGTGGATCCTTCACCTTCTTCTGTACCGACTGATTTCCCTTTGCCCACAAGAGGCCTTGCATGGCTCAAGAATAAACTCGATATACCGGCCTAGATACCCCTCATGATCATGGTCTAATGACCTGCTATCAGAAAGAGCAAACCAATTCTAGATGGGAATTAATTCCATCTAATCAAATACAACTATTGGTTTTTCCATAAGAGGAAAATGGCACGCATTGAACTATATAATAGGTGAAGCTAGGTCCAAATCCCACCCGAGGATGTGTAGATTGGGTTGTTTTCATGTTCTACTCTAATCCGAGACAAAATTTTGGCCGCACCTCCCCACTGTTCTGCAAATACACATCTCAGCAACAAGCCAAGAAATGCAATAGTTATTTATCCTCGATTTTTCCAAGAAATGCAATAGCAACAAGCCAAGAACATTATTCTTCATCCCAGAGGGCTGCTGGAGGCTAGGGTTCTGCCTCCGAAGAGGGGGATTCTTCGCCATCGACACCGTCAACCCCTTCTCCAACATTGTCATCATGCTCTCCCCAACCATCGTCATCATGCTCTCGCCATCGACATTGGATTGATGGGGGAATGATCCCTAGTGTAATAATTGTTCGAGAATTGTTGTTGCAATAACTTTGCTGTCCCCAATGCTAATTACTAGGGCCCGAGTAATATGATTTTAGATCTGAACCATTATGTCTTTTTGTTCATGATTGTACTTGCAAGTCATATGCACCAATTACAGTTTTGATCAGGAGACCCCGAGTGTGCAGACCGGGGTATCAATGGGAATGGCTATGATTTGAGGATAACATGTATTCATAGAGTGTTAATGCATTGTTCTGGTAGACCCGCAAGGTCACCTTAATTACCCTTAGTTTCCTTTATTGACCCTGATGCAAGGGGGGTAGGATTTTAGATGAGAAATGTAACACCCTGGTTTTTGTCTTTTTCTTTTAGTTGGATTTATTGAATATTTTATTTGCATTTGAGGTTTCTGTCATTTCTTTTGGACTTACCACTTGGATTTATTTTTTTGATTTTCTTCCAAGTGGGTTCTATCATCCATAAACCCTCCCTAGACCTCATCCATCTCATTATAATGCCATTGGGTATTTTTATTTAATGGCATTATACTATTTTTCTCTCTGAAAATGCCCATTTGCTCATATAGCTATGAAGCAACCCCTATTTTTATTGTTCAGAAAATTCCAAGAAAATTCCCAGATATTCTTTGGGTCATGCCTCACCTTCCTATGCAAAAATATCCCATGGTCATTTGGAAAATTTCAGCCAGGGAAAATGTTTTTGCTTCTGGACAGAATAGTCACTTTGTGAAGCAAGTATATTTTTCTTTGATCTTTTTGAGCTGAAATTTTTACCTCTTGATTACCCTCCTAGGTGATGCTTAAACGCCTAATTTCAGCTCAAATCTCCTAGCCATTTGTCCCCAGTGGTTGGCACAAGTTTCTGTCCAGAAACTTTCTCTCTAGCTCCAGTCACCTCCAAGGCACCAGATGGCAAGGCAAGCGCATTTCTGGGCACAGCATCGAAGGGACAAGACCTAGGACATGGTGTGGCAGCGCCGAAAGCCCCCTGCATGCCAGTGCACACGGTGACCGCGTGCGGGCATGGTGCAATGCACGCGCTCTCTGTGCTCTGCCCGTCGGGTCCGATCGGCCGCCGTCCAGCTACTCCCCTCGCGCCACCTCAGCATGTCCAGACCACCCAACTCACTCTCCCTCTTCCACCAAGCCCCTCTCTGACCCTCCCTGACGCCGGTAGGAGGCACGCCGGACGCGGCCACGGTGCTAGCGGCCGGT
The DNA here is from genome assembly GCA_039707655.1 of Elymus sibiricus. NCBI lineage: Eukaryota > Viridiplantae > Streptophyta > Magnoliopsida > Poales > Poaceae > Elymus > Elymus sibiricus. The sequence goes on along the minus strand of CM077666.1, from coordinate 19,540,984 downwards.
ACAGTGGACCGCACGCGCGACCCTGTTCCTCTTAGTGCGCCTGCGCCCGATCCCGCGTGCATGCACTGTGTTTGGCCTCGCCCGTGTCATCTCCAAGCTCGCTCGAGTCCTCACCGTCCCCAGTTCGTCCTGCCGCTCAGCTCCGGCGGAGCCCAAACGCTGTCCCTCCTCCCCCTATAAATAGAACCCCTCCTCGATCGTTCTAGCCATCCCAAACCTCCTCTCTACTCTCAAATCGAGCTCTAGTAGCTGCTGACAACGCCAGGAAGGCCTCTGGCTTTCAAACCTCGCCGGAGATCGGCTTTGGTTCTCCCCGGCCAACCTCGCCCTCTGGAGCCCCTCGACCTCGCATTCTGCTCCTGATGTGCTCGTGGTGATCCACGGAAGGCGCCTAGGCCTCTGGTTCATCGGATTGAGGCCGTCTTCCTCAATTCCGACGAGCTCCGCCGCCCGCCGTCTCTGGAGAGGATCGCCGCGACGCCGTCAGTCCACCTCAGCTCGTGTTTCAGGTATGTGTGTGACCGTCTCGTCGAGCTAGACCCATCCCCCTCCTCTACGGCGATCGCCGAGGTCTCCTCGCCGGAGAAACGCCGGCGACAGAGCCGCTGAGCTCTGTTCCTCTCTCTCTCTCGTTTAAAACCAGACAGGGGCCCCACCTGTCGTTCTCTCTCTCTCGCCCGAAGGGGTATCTAAGTGGAAGCGTATTTCCAAAATACGGCTTCAACGTCAGCCCCTCTGGGATTTTCTGAAAATTGATTTAATTCATTTTAATCCAGGGTTTGACCCTAACTTTGACCAGCCACAACTTTTTATCCGTAAGTCCAAATGAGATGATTCTTTTTGCCATTAGTTTGTAAAATTCCAAAGTTTCTGTATGCTAAATTTCAGAATTTTTCGTGCAGTTGAGAATTTCTGGTGAAATAAACAGTGTTATGTGACATTTTCTTTTTGCATTTATATTATTTTCAAAAGAACCTAGTTGTGTTGGAGAAGGCCAGGAGTATTGTGACACTCCTCTGAATCAAGGCAAGCCAGAACATCCATATGCAAGGATGGCATTGCAATGACTTTGGTTTAATTGAATTAAATCATCATATAGTCATCATTTTAAAATAATTGACAATATAACTCTCATTGCATAGACTTTGTTCTTGTCATGTTGATTTTATGCAGTAGGATAAATGATTTCTTGCTAGTGTGTAGTAGGTATCATGACATATACTCATATGATAACATGATGCATTTTTTATTCATGATCGTGACCCGTGCATCCATTCACACACTATGGCTCGAATCATTTTCGTTTCAAGTTAAACTTGATCTTAATCCAACTTGAACATGCTGTTGATTGAGTCATGGTGCCACCGAATCGAGCTCACCAGTGCAACCACACTTGCCTGGATGGGGAGGACCTAATGCGGTCTATTGTCATGCCTCTCGCCGGTGCCTCCTACGAGGGAAGGTTGTGATCTGGCGCTATCCTGGCCCGGTAGGCAGTCATAACCTTGAGGACCCGAGTTTTGATGGTACCAAGGTCCCCGTTTGGGACGATGTTTATGTTTGGCCACGGCGGTGGCAGCCACAGAGGTGGCAAATGTCACATGTTGGCATCGGGGTCACCCAGGACATAGCCCAAAGGGGAGTCCGTTGGAGTGGCCGGGAGAGTGTCATGCAATAGATTGGTTTTGTCGGAATATCGTTGGTCCACCCGAATGGGAGCACGAGGCCATGAGTTCCGTAGTGTGGGTATAGTGTACTAACCTCTGCAAAGTGTATAATCTATCGATAGCCACGTCCTCGGATATGGACACAGTTCGTAGTTGGTCACACCGTGGGTCAGCAGTTATAATAAACTTGCACACTAAGACTCACAAGATGGCAGATGCAGAAGTGGTGATCGAGTGAGGATCAGTATGAAAGGAATGTTTGTGATCAAGTGAGGATCACGGTGGTTACGCGGTAACCCCGCAATGGTAAGTTGGTCCCAGGGACCATGGTAACGTTTCATGCACACCTCATGTTGGGTAGTATCATGCTCATGCATTAAATCTGTTAAATGCCTTGTTATTGTTTGTCGCACTTGTTTTGTTTGTTGTGAGCTTGCGAGTACATTCAAAGTACTCACCTGGCTTATCATGCCAGATGCTGGAGAAGCCGTGCATGGTGTGGATATCGAGCAGTATGTCGCGCTCTAGGCCGTGTCCCAGCAGTGTCCCTGTGGAGTGGAGTTCCGCTACCTCGTTCTTCCGCTGTCGCGTAGTAGTTCCCTTATCATCGAGGCCCCTGCCATGTCTACTTAATAATGTACATAAGTGAAGCCGCACCGTGTGTGACGCTTGGCCTCGCTCATCATGTAATATGCAAACCTATGTTTCCGCTAAGAGATCAATAAAGTGGTTGTTTTCTGTACCAAGTTGTTGTGTATTGCCCAAAGACTTGATCTCTGGGCTGGCAATGCAAGGTAAACCGGTTGCTCTGAGCCGGGGTGCCACAACGCTTGGTATCGGAGCCGCGCTGACTGTAGGACGCCCTAGACAGCCGACGCGTTAGAACACGGTAGTATTAGCCTCTGTGGCGATCTGCGGAATGACTCTGCACTTGGGTGTTGCATTGCATGCATATAGCTTACTGTTAATGCTGACCAGCTAATGTTGTGAGTGTAGATGGCACCAGTCCCTTATCCGTACCAGCCTGAGCCGGTACCTTCCACCTTCCCGCATCTACATAGCAACGTGTGGCGCCGACTCTACCCTGATGGCAATGACCCCATATACCAGGTGTACCGAGAGCAGCTCGCTGATGGCGTTTACGAGTATCACGCGGAGGTCGTCATGCATAACAGTACCGTGGTGGGCACTTACACTCGCTCCACCAAGGGCGGGACTGCCTCTACACCCGACCAGGCAGTCCAGTTTGTAGCATTTGAGGCTCTCACTGACTTGCGCTATAACAAGATTCAGATGCAGACTCACCCAGGTTTCTACTTCTATCCGTCCCTGTATGAGTCAGGACAGATCCGCTTCCCTTACATTGATCCGGAGTGTGACCGGTCAGCCAGTCACCTGTCTCGCTACATAACGGCGGGATACTTTCTGATCGTCAGCCTAGCCCAGGAGCTGAACCGCGTTCGAAGCGAGCTAGCGGCCGCTCGATCTGCCTTCGCTCCACCTCTGCTTATCCACACATCACTTGTTCCTCCAGTTACTTTACCTCCACCCACCCTAGTGACCCCCACAACTTCCCAGGGTAACTCAGGCACTTCAGTAGTGCCTCCTCATGAGTCCACAGCCCAGTGGGCTATGCTTCTCGCTACCCCAGCCGCTCTGATGCTGCGGAGTCACCCTGCTCCAGACCCTGAGGGAGAGTCTTCCTGTCAGCGTCGTCGTGTTTCCTTTGCTCCGGATGTATCCGTTATCAGTTCCGATTCAGAGTCCGACACCGAGGAGACACCAGCAGGACCGTCAGTGTGCCAGTGCGATCCCTGTCGTCGCGTGTAGACGAGGATGATGTGGTGTTTGGTTGTATGCATGTAGCAGTACTATCCATGCTGATGCCCGGTTATGTATGCTGGATGATGTATTGTATAATTATGTTGCTTTCTGTTAATTGCTTTGGCTTTTCTCGATTTCTCTTCCAGGTTTGTTGCTTCACTTGTTTTCCCCTAATGGATGTTGCTCATCTCGATGCTTCGTATTGGGAAACATATATAGGATGACAAGGTGTGGCAGTAACTGTCATGGTGGCGACGATACTCCAGTTCGTCGATCTGCCAGGCAAGCAGGACATTCTCCGGAACCATATCAGCCACCACCTCCTCCACCTCAAGCACCCACGACAGAGCAGATTATGCGGATGTTTGGGGAGAAGAGAAACCAAGACCTGATGGAATTCCTGAGAAGCATGCAGACTGTGGTTGGGCAGAATAATCACAATGGTAATCACTCCAAGCTGTCAGACTTTCAGAGGACCAAACCGCCAAGTTTCAGTCAAACAGTGGATCCAATGGAAGTCGATGATTGGTTGAGGACCATTGAGAAGAAGCTGGAAATTGCTCGCACCGAAGATGCTCATAAGGTGCCCTTCATCACTCATTATCTGGAAGGACCAGCTGCTATATGGTGGGACAATGCCAAAGTTATGTGGCCCGCTGATGACGAGATTACTTGGGATAAATTCAAATATAAATTCCGCAAGTACCATATTCCAGCCGGCATCATGAAGGTCAAGCAGCGAGAATTTCTCACCCTTACCTAAGGCACCTCGACTGTAAGTGAATATTTAAACAAGTTCAATCACTTGGCCCATTACTCCACTCATGATGTGGCCACCGAAGAACGGAAGATAGATCGGTTCCTCGGAGGACTCAACCTTACCCTCCGATGTGCACTCAGCATGCTAGACTTTCCCGACTTCCAAACTTTGGTGAACAAATCACTCATTGCCGAAAGGGAACACAAACTGGTTAATGATCATAAGACTGCCTATGAGGACCGCAAACGCAAGTTTGAACCGGGAAGGGCAAGTTTTTCAGAAGGTTCGTACTTGGCAGCAACCTCAGTTCGAGTTTAAGCCAACCTGGCAGCAGGGGAACATCAAGAATGAAAGTCAGATCAAGACTGTGGTCGCCAAGCCAAACAAGGAAGACTGTCAGCGTAACAATGCCTGTTACACATGTGGACAGACTGGGCATTACGCTAGGCAGTGTCCCCAGAACGGCAAGACACCGACCCACCTGAAGCCTCAAGTCAATTATGTGGGGCAATTCCCCAAGCGAAGGTATATTCAAGGGCAAGTTCATCACATCTCTGCCGAGGAAGCCTCCGAAGTGCCCGATGTGGTCATTGGTATGTTTCCTGTTAATGACATACCAGCAACAATTTTATTCGATTCCGGGGCTTCCCATTCTTTTATTTCGCGGAGTTTTGTTGCCCAACATCGCCTTTCCTACACTCTTTTGGACAAAGCTATGGTGGTACAATCCCCCGGATCCAGGCTCAAGACAAATATTGTATGCCGAGGATTGAAAATATCAATCAATGGAGTCATCTTCCCCGCATCACTGGTATCCATTGAGTCTCCCACCTTGGATATTATTTTGGGGATGGATTGGCTGACCAGACATCAGGTCTGCATCAACTGTGCAACAAGAGAAGTCACGCTAATAAATCCCTCGGGCCAGTCCGCTCGATTCTATGCTGGTCGAGCCATACCAAAGAAAGGGGTGGTTTATGCTGCCATTGCAACAGAAAAGAATCTAGTCCCAGTGGTCTGTGAGTTCCCAGATGTGTTTCCAGATGAATTACCAGGCATGCCACCTGATCGGGAGCTCAAATTTTCCATAGAGCTTGTGCCCGGAACAGCACCAATTTACAAGAAATATTATCGAATGCCTTCGTCTAAACTAGTGGAGTTGAAGAAGCAATTGGATGAGATGCTCCAAAAAGGATATATCCGCCCCAGTTCCTCTCCTTTGGGTGCACCTGCGATATTCGTGGGCAAGAAACATGGCAGTCTTCGGATGTGTGTTGACTACCGTGCTCTCAATGATGTCACAATCAAGAATAAATACCTGCTGCCCAGGATTGATGATTTGTTCGATCAACTCAGCGGAGCTCAAGTGTTCTCCAAGATTGACTTGCGCACCGGGTATCACCAGCTAAACATCAGAAAAGAAGATATCCCCAAGACCGCCTTCACTACACGGTACGGGCTGTACGAGTATATGGTCATGTCATTTGGACTGACCAATGCTCGTGCATTCTTCATGCACATGATGAACAAGGTGTTCATGGATTTCTTGGACAAGTTTGTAGTGGTGTTTATTGATAACATCCTTATATATTCCAAAAGTGAAGAAGAGCACAAGCAGCATCTCCGTGCAGTGTTAGAACGATAACACGCTCATCAACTCTACACCAAGTTTAGCAAATGCGAATTTTGGCTTAAGGAAGTGGGATTCCTTGGGCATACTCTTTCTGCTCATGGAGTGGCCGTGGACCAAAGCAAAGTCACAGAAGTTCTAAAGTGGAAGACACCGGTTTCAGTCACAGAAATCAAGAGTTTCTTGGGTCTGGCAGGTTATTACCGTCGCTTCATTGAAGGCTTCTCAAAGATTGCCAAGCCAATGACTAAACTACTCAAGAAGAATCAGAAGTTTATATGGACGGAAGCATGTGAGAACAGTTTCAATGAACTCAAGACCCGGTTGACCACCGCTCCAGTGTTAACTCTACCAGATATCTACCGGAGCTTCGACATCTATTGCGATGCATCCAGGCGTGGCATTGGGTGTGTACTTATGCAAGATGGAAAGGTCGTGTCCTACACATCAAGACATCTCCGACCGAATGAGGAGAATTACCCTACCCATGACCTAGAGATGGCAGCTGTGGTTCACGCCTTAAAGATTTGGAGGCATTACATCATTGGAAAACGATGCCAAATCTACACCGACCAGAAGAGTCTCAAATACATATTCACTCAACCGGACTTGAACCGCCGACAGCGAAGATGGCTTGAGTTGGTCAAAGACTATGACCTGGGTATCAACAACCACCCCGGGAAAGCAAATGTGGTCGCCGATGCCCTCAGTCGCAAACCGGCTACCACAAACTTATCAATCGAGCGTCTACACCAAGCACTTCAAGAAGAAATAGCCCAACTCAACATGATCCTGTGTGATGCAATTTGCTCGGTTACCTTGGAAATAACCCCTACTCTGGAAGACGAAATCCGAAAGGCTCAACCTGGTGACCCAATGTTACTCAAGATAATGGCCCAAGTACGAGAAGGGAAGATGCCAGATTTCAACATTGATGACAAAGGTACACTCCTATTCCAGGATCGAGTCTGTGTACCGGACCTCGGAGAATTAAAGTAGCAGATTCTGAAGGAAGCTCACGAGTCCTCATACTCTATTCATCCTGGAGGCACTAAAATGTACCAAGACTTAAAGCAAACATTCTGGTGGAAGGTATGAAGAAAGACATCGCCTATTACGTCGCCTGTTGTGATATATGCAACAAGGTGAAGGCTAAACACCAGAAACCAGCCGGTCTACTTCAACCCTTACCCGTTCCACAATGGAAATGGGATGATATCTGCATGGACTTTATCGTGGGATTACCAAGGACACCACGAGGTAATAACGCCATATGGGTCGTGGTCAACATGCTTACCAAGGTGGTCCACTTTATTCCAATCAGGACCACCTACCGTGCAGACCAACTCGCTCGACTCTACGTATCCAGGATTGTCAGTCTGCATGGGGTACCAAGGACTATCACTTCAGACCGGGGATCTTTGTTTACCTCGGCATTCTGGGTACGTCTACACCAAGCCTTGGGAACCACTTTGAAGCATAGCACCGCTTATCACCCTCAGACCGATGGGCAGACAGAGCGGGTAAATCAAATCTCGGAAGATATGCTTCGGGCATGCACTCTTGCTCATGGACCCAAATGGGAAGACAGCCTGCCGTACGCTGAGTTTTCCTACAACAACGGCTACCAGACTAGCCTCAAGATGTCACCTTTTGAGGCTCTATATGGACGTAAGTGCCGCACCCCGCTGAACTGGTCTCAGACAGGAGACAGCCGAATCTTCGGGACTAATTTGATGATGGAAGTAGAAAAGCAAGTCAAAGAAATTCGAGACAGACTGCAAGTGGTAAAATCTCGTCAGAAGAGTTACTATGACTCAAAGCACAGGCAGATCAGTTTCGAACCAGGTGAATATGCATATCTCTGAGTCACCCCCATGAAAGGAGTTAAAAGGTTTCATACTCGGGGAAAACTTGCACCAAGATACATTGGTCCATTTCCGGTTATGACCAGAGTAGGTAAAGTGGCATATCAGTTAGAATTGCCTCCCGAGCTATCCGAGGTGCATGATGTGTTCCACGTGTCTCAGCTACGAAAATGCATCGCACCATCTACAAACCAGACAGATATGACAGAACTAGAGCTTGCCAAAGATTTAACATATGAGGAGAGACCCTTGAGAATCTTGGAAGAGATGGACAGAGTCACCCGCAGCAAAACTATAAAGTTTTACAAGGTCCAATGGGAGCACCACACTAAGGACGAGGCCACCTGGGAAAGAGCGGATTACTTAAGGACTGCATACCCATATTTGTTTCCTGAGCAACCGAATCATGAGGACGAGATTCATCCTAAGGGGGGGGGGAGGTTTGTAACACCCTAGTTTTTGTCATTTTTTTTAGTTGGATTTATTGAATATTTTATTTGCATTTGAGGTTTCTGTCATTTCTTTTGGACTTACCACTTGGATTTATTTTTTTGATTTTCTTCCAAGTGGGTTCTATCATCCACAAACCCTCCCTATACCTCATCAATCTCATTATAATGCCATTGGGTATTTTTATTTAATGGCATTACACTCTTTTTCTCTCTGAAAATGCCCATTTGCTCATATAGCTATGAAGCAACCCCTATTTTTATTGTTCAGAAAATTCCAAGAAAATTCCCAAATATTCTTTGGGTCATGCCTCACCTTCCTATGCAAAAATATCCCATGATCATTTGGAAAATTTCAGCCAGGGAAAATGTTTTTGCTTCTGGACAGAATAGTCACTTTGTGAAGCAAGTATATTTTTCCTTGATCTTTTTGAGCTGAAATTTTTACCTCTTGATTACCCTCCTAGGTGATGCTTAAACGCCTAATTTCAGCTCAAATCTCCTAGCCATTTGTCCCCAGTGGTTGGCGCAAGTTTCTGTCCAGAAACATTCTCTCTAGCTCGAGTCACCTCCAAGGCACCAAATGGCAAGGCTAGCGCATTTCTGGGCACAGCATCGAAGGGACAACACCTAGGACATGGTGTGGCAGCACCCAAAGCCCTCTGCATGCCAGTGCACGCGGTGACCGCGTGTGGGCATGGTGCAATGCACGCGCTCTCTGTGCTCTGCCCGTCGGGTCCGATCGGCCGCCGTCCAGCTACTCCCCTCGCGCCACCTCAGCATGTCCAGACCACCCAGCTCACTCTCCTTCTTCCACCCAGCCCCTCTCTGACCCTCCCCGACGCCAGTAGGAGGCATGCCGGACGCGGCCATGGCGCTAGCGGCCGGTACAGTGGACCGCACACGCGACCCTGTTCCTCTTAGTGCGCCTGCGCCCGAGCCCGCGTGCATGCACTATGTTTGGCCTCGCCCGCGTCGTCTCCAAGCTTGCCCGAGTCCTCACCGTCCCCAGTTCGTCCTGCCGCTCAGCTCCGGCAGAGCCCGAACACTGTCCCTCCCCCCCCTATAAATAGAACCCCTCCCCGATCGTTCTAGCCATCCCAAACCTCCTCTCTACTCTCAAATCGAGCTCTAGTAGCAGCTGGCAACGCCGGGAAGGCCTCTGGCCTTCAAACCTCGTCGGAGATCGGCCGCGGTTCTCCCCGGCCAACCTCGCCCTCTGGAGCCCCTCGACCTCGCCCTCTGCTCCTGGTGTGCTCGTGGTGATCCACGGAAGGCGCCTAGGCCTTTGGTTCATCGGATTGAGGCCGTCTTCCTCAATTCCGACGAGCTCCGCCGCCCGCCGTCTCTGGAGAGGATCGCCGCGATGCCGTCAGTCCACCTCAGCTCGTGTTTCGGGTACGTGTGTGACCGTCTCGTCGAGCTAGACCCATCCCCCTCCTCTACGGCGATCGCAGAGGTTTCCTCGCTGGAGAAACGCCGGCGACAGAGCCGTCGAGCCCTGTTCCTCTCTCTCTCTCGTTTAAAACCAGACAGGGCCCCCACCTGTCATTCTCTCTCTCTTGCCCGAAGGGGTATCTAAGTGGAAGCGTATTTCCAAAATACGTCTTCGACGTCAGCCCCTCTGGGATTTTCTGAAAATTGATTTAATTCATTTTAATCCAGGGTTTGACCCTAACTTTGACTAGCCACAACTTTTTATCCATAAGTCCAAATGAGATGATTCTTTTTGCCACTAGTTTCTAAAATTCCAAAGTTTCTGTATGCTACATTTCAGAATTTTTCGTGCAGTTGAGAATTTCTGGTGAAATAAACAGTGTTATGTGACATTTTATTTTTGCATTTAAATTATTTTCAGAAGAACCTAGTTGTGTTGGAGAAGGCCAGGAGTATTGTGACACTCCTCTGAACCAAGGCAAGCCACAACATCCATATGCAAGGATGGCATTGCAATGACTTTAGTTTAATTGAATTAAATCATCATATAGTCATCATTTTAATATAATTGACTATATAACTCTCATTGCTTAGACTTTGTTGTTGTCATGTTGATTTTATGCAATAGGATACATGATTTCTTGCTAGTGTGTAGTAGGTATCATGACATATACTCATATGATAACATGATGCATTTGTTATTCATGATCGTGACCCGTGCATCCATTCACACACTATGGCTCGAATCATTTTCATTTCAAGTTAAACTTGATCTTAATCCAACTTGAACATGCTGTTGATCGAGTCATGGTGCCACCGAATCGAGCTCACCAGTGCAACCACACTTTCTTGGATGGGGAGGCCCTAATGCGGTCTATTGTCATGCCTCTCGCCGGTACCTCCTACGAGGGAAGGTTGTGCTCTAGCGCTACCCTGGCCCGGTAGGCAGTCATAACCTTGAGGACCCGAGTTTTGATGGTACCAAGGTCCCCGTTTGGGACGATGTTTATGTTTGGCCACGACGGTGGCAGCCACAGAGGTGGCGGATGTCACAAGTTGGCATCGGGGTCACCCAGGACATAGCCCAAAGGGGAGTTTGTCGGAGTGGCCGGGAGAGTGTCATGCAATAGATTGGTTTTGTCGGAATTTCATTGGTCCACCCGAATGGGAGCACGAGGCCATGAGTTCCGTAGTGTGGGTATAGTGTACTAACCTCTGCAGAGTGTATAATCTATCGATAACCGCGTCCTCGGATATGGACACAGTTCGTAGTAGGTCACACCGTGGGTCAACAGATATAATAAACTTGCACACTAAGACTCACAAGATGGCACATGCAGAAGTGGTGATCGAGTGAGGATCACTATGAAAGGAATGTTTGTGATCAAGTGAGGATCACGGTGGTTACGCGGTAACCCCACAATGGTAAGTTGGTCCCGGGGACCATGGTAACGTTTCACGCACACCTCATGTTGGGTAGTATCATGCTCATGCATTAAATCTGTTAAATGCCTTGTTGTTGTTTGTCGCACTTGTTTTGTTTGTTGTGAGCTTGCGAGTACATTCAAAGTACTCACCTGGCTTATCATGCCAGATGCAGGAGATGCCGTGCATGGTGTGGATATTGAGCAGTATGTCGCGCAAGCTAGCATTTGTTTCATGTGTGGTTGAATTGACAACTCAACTGCTGAAGCTTATAAACATTCTTTGGCTCCCCTTGTGTCGAATCAATAAATTTGGATTGTTACACATCCCTCAAAGACTGTTGTGATCACCTACACTTGAGGGTTATCAAGACTATTTTCTGGGCCAATGCCAGGGAGCATAGCTCTATTTATAAATCTACCTATCATTCATTTGCGTGCTGCATTTATTATCCATAATGGGGAAAATCTAGACCCCAAGCCAACCATTGTTCCATCCACTACAAGAAGAGGCACTGCTCTTAGTATCCAACAACTTATGATTCTCCTACTATTTTGAATCAACATGCGACACCACCACCATATCCACACACAAATGAACCACGCTCTGAAATGTCACATGTTATTAATGATGCTCATGATGAAACTATTGATATTACTGCTACTACTTCTGCTATTACGGCTGAATCTCCTCCCTTGGGAGAACTACTTGATAGTCATCTTTGTATGTTAAAAGGAAAAGAAGGCTAGTATGATTATCTTACTTAACACATGTGTATGGTTTACCAAGATGCTTTCTTTATAACATCATACATTTATATGCATGCACATTGTGAGGGGTAGATGGACTTTGCTTTCTCATGCTAAAATCTTTACCGACTGGTGGATCATGCTATATCAAGGCTAGCAATTGGACTGAGTTAAATTTTGACAAGTGATCTTAATTGAGTATTTCCCTTTGGAGTCTCGGTGATTGACTTGGCACATGTTCATACATGCAAAATTATTCAATAATTTAGGCTCCGTGGTATATCAATTTAAAAGTGTTTGCATCACACACCGGCTGTACTCAGTTTTAATTGTACAGAATGCATGATTATGATTTGTATGCTCCCTGGTTGGTCCCTCTCAATCTCTATTGCTAGCCTACGCCTATACTAAGCATAAATTCTACCTATGCATCCAATCCCCTAAACCAAGTTGTGCCAAAAAGAGTCCATCGTATTTTCTTATTCACGGCTGAAAAGTCATTCCAAGTAAATTGTCATCGTCGCGTGATACGTCTCCAACGTATCTATAATTTATGAAGTATTCATGCCATGTTTATAACAATTCTATATGGTTTTGGTATGATTTGATTAGAACTAACCCGGACTGACGCTGTTGTCAACAGAATTGCCATGGTGTTGTTTTTTGTGCAGAAATAAAAGTTATTGGAATTGGATGAAACTTTTTGGAGATTTTTTATGGAACAGATAAAAAATAATGGCACTAAGACCCACTGGAGGGGGGCCACCCAGTGCCCACGAGGCACCAGGGCGCGCCACCCCCCAAGGCGCGCCCTGGTACCTCATGGGGACCAGGTGGCTCCGTTTGACGTGATTCCAACGCTGAAAAATCCTATATATTCAGAAACCCCCGAAAGTTAACCTAGATGAGTTTTTACGCCGCCGCAAGCCTCTGTACCTCCACTATCTCATCTACAGCCCTTTTCCAGCACCCTGCCGGAGGGGGGAAGGCATCACCGGAGGCCATCTTCATCATCCCGGCGGTCTCCATGACGAGGAGGGAGTAGTTCACCCTCGGGGCTGAGGGTTTGTACCTGTAGCTATGTGTTTGATCTCTCTCTCTCGTGTTCTTGAGATGGAACGATCTTGATGTATCACGAGCTTTGTTGATATAGATGAATCATATGGACTTTTCCCCTCTCTATCTTCTTGTGATGAATTGAGTTTTCCCTTTGAAGTTTTCTTATCGGATTGAGTCTTTAAGGATTTGAGAACACTTGATGTATGTCTTGCATATGGATATCTGTGGTGACAATGGGATATTCACTTGAGTCACTTGATGTATGTTTTGGTGATCAACTTGCGGGTTCCGTGACCTTGGGGATTTATGCATAAGGGTTGGCACACGTTTTCGTCTTAACTTTCCGGTAGAAACTTTGGGGCACTCTTTGAAGTTCTTTGTGTTGGTTTGAATAGATGAATCTGAGATTGTGTGATGCATATCGTATAATCAAACCCGTGGGTACTCGTGGTGACATTGGAGTGCCTAGGTGACATTAGGGTTTTGGTTGATGTGTATCTGAAGGTGTTATTCTAGTACGAACTCTAGGGCTGTTCATGACAATTAATGGGGATGGCTCATAAGATTGATCGGGAAGGATAACTTTGAGGTGGTTTCATACCCTACAACAATTTCTTCGTTTGTTCTCCACTATTTGTGACTTTGGAGTGAACTCTTTGTCGCACGTGAGGGATTTACATATGAATCAACTATGTCAACAATGTTGGGAGATTGCACTAGCGAAAGTATGAACCCTAGGCCTTGTTTCTAAGCATTGCAATACTGTTTTTATGCCCGTTTACTTCTTGCTACCTTGCTGTTTTTATATTTTCAGATTACAAAAACCTATATCTACTATCCATACTACACTTTTATCACCATCTCTTCGCCGAACTAGTGCACCTATACAATTTACCATTGTATTGGGTGTGTTGGGGACACAAGAGATTTCTTGTATTTGGTTGCAGGGTTGTTTGAGAGATACCATCTTCAACCTACGCCTCCCACGGATTGATAAACCTTAGGTCATCCACTTGAGGGAAAATTGCTACTGTCCTACAAAACTCTGCGCTTGGAGGCCCAACATGAGTCTACAAGAATAAGTTCTGTAGTAGACATCAAGCTCTTTTCTGGCGCCGTTGCCGGGGAGGTGAGTGCTTGAAGGTATATCTTTAGATCTTGCAATCGAATCTTTTAGTTTCTTGTTTATCACTAGTTTGGCTTATAAAAGAAAACTACAAAAAATGGAATTGAGGTTGCCTCATATTATTCGTCTTTATAATGTCTTTCTTGAAAATAAGGATTCTGATAATTGTGATCAATTGATAGAAGAAGAATTCAATAAAATGTTTGGCATAAAATCCATAAATGATGAGCATGATTGCAATGTTGCTAGTATGAATTCTTTGAATATCCATAATACTAATGATGATTGCACTAGTCATGATAATGATGTCTCCTATAAGAATGTCAATTTTTGTGGAGTGAATTGGGAGTGCAAATGCATACCAAAAAGGGAAAATAGATTTTGTAAGAGGCATAAGTATTTAGAAACTAAAGGGTTGCAAGAGAGGCTAGATGATTGTGCTGAAAGATTTAATTTTTCTCGCCATCCTTGTGAACTTTGCAATGAACGTGGTCATTTAAATCTCCAATGCAAATTGTTTTATGATCGAATCATGTCCAAAAATTGTGATAACTTGATTACCCATGCGCATCATAATGAACTTAGTCTGCTTCTGGGGTATGAAGAAATGAAACGTATAACTAGAGATATTCCAGAATATAATCTCAAGAGATTTCTCGATTTTGATCTAGAGGAAATTTATATGTATTGTGCGGTAAATTGCATTGAGAATCCTTATATTGCCAATTATTTAAAGACCAGAAAACAAATAGAAGACGAATAGAATACTAATGAAAGGGAAGAGGTTTCCCAATATCCTCCTATTTTTTCTTATGATGAATCAGGTAACGAGGAGGAGCTTTTTACTCAACCAATCTCTTCAATAAAGTGCATGGAAAAATTGATTAAACCCACACATGAGGTGGTGAAGAAGAAAAAGAAAAGAAGGAAAAGTAGAGGTAAAAATGTATCTCTCCCAAATAATGCTCCTATTAGTTTTGTGCCTCATGAGAATGATTCAAAAACACTTGTGGAAGATGATACACTTGATGATGATATTGCTTCTTTATCCTATGGTACAATGTCCGAAGGAATTATTGAGGGTGATTTTGTTATGCATATTACTCGTTGTGATGATTATGATTGGGAAGATAATGATACTTCTTATAATCTTGAAAATCTTTATGGTGCCAATTTGGAAAATTATGACGATAATAATTGTTTTACTATTGGTGCTATTCATACTATTGATGATAATAGTGATAATGCCAATGATATGCGAACCAACAAGCTTGGGGATGCTATGTTTGATGAGAATGAAATTTTTTAGAATATATTTGCTGCAATTAATATTTGTCCCATGCTTGGAGATGTTATACTTAATGAAGATGATCTTTTTAGTCCCCCTACTTTGAATGATCAAATTTGTTATGATGATTTCATGCCTCCTATCTATGATGATTATTGTGATCATACTTATGTTATGAAAAATAGTGATGATTATTATTATACTTGTTATAATTAGGAAAATCCTTTTACTGAACATCACTCTTTTAATGTGGAAACAATTTATAGCATTCGAGTTTCATACGATACTCCCACTATTATGAATGAGAAGAAAATTACTTGTGTGGAGAGTAATAAAAATCCTATGCTTCTAGGTCATGAAAAGAATGCATTATTTGATAGTTATATTGCTGAATTCATTCATGATGCTACTGAAAATTATTATGAGAGAGGAACTTATGATTCATGATGCCCCCATTATGTATCAATCCTTTACTTCTACGAGTGCATCATTGAAATCATCATGCCCAACTAAAAAGGCATTAAAGAAAAGCGCTTGTTGGGAGACAACCCAATATTTATAATTACTGTTTTTGTGTGTCCACATGATTAAGATACTGTAGTAATCATGTTTTATATGTTTTCTTTCAATAAAGTGCCAAGTAAAACCTTTGGGATAGTGTGGATAC
Source organism: Elymus sibiricus (assembly GCA_039707655.1). Taxonomy (NCBI): domain Eukaryota; kingdom Viridiplantae; phylum Streptophyta; class Magnoliopsida; order Poales; family Poaceae; genus Elymus; species Elymus sibiricus. The sequence goes on along the minus strand of CM077666.1, from coordinate 19,525,035 downwards.
TCGTTGATTCAATTCTGTGCAAAAACAGAAACTTTTGCCTCCAGTGTTTAATTTCCCAGATTTTACTAGAGCGTCAAAAAATTCTGAAATTTTTAAAAAGTATTGATATGCAAATTGTTGACGTTGTCCTAATTTTTCAGAATTTTTAGAGTTACAAAAGGATGGTAGTTGCTCAGATCATTACAGACTGTTCTGTTTTTGACAGATTCTGTTTTCAATGCATAGTTTGCTTATTTTAATGTTTCCATAGCTTATATTTTGAGATATAAATTGTGGAAATGATAAAATAAAGTAGGCATTATATGGGAACAAATGTGAATCTTGTCTTGGACAGTACCTAAGTGATGGTTTATTCTTTATCATACTAACCGTTCTCACGAAGTTCCGTTAAGTTTTGTGTGATTGAAATTTTCAAGTTTTGGGTGAGATACCGATATGAGGAGAATAAGGAGCGGCAAGACATTAAGCTTGGGGATGCCCAAGGCACCCCAAGGTAATATTCAAGGAACACCCAAGCAACTAAGCTTGGGGATGCCCCGGAAGGCATCCCCTCTTTCGTCTTCAACACTATCGGTAACCTCACTCGGAGTTATATTTTTATTCGTAACATAATATGTGTTTTGCTTGGAGCGTCATTTTCTTTTGTTGAGATTCGCTTTCTGTTATCAATAATCATGTTTTGTGTTTTTTAGTTCAATAAAATGCCAATTATAGCCTTTACCATGCTCAGTTTGCAAGTTCATGTGTTGCTGTTTGAAAACAGAAAGTTTTCTGTTATGTCCAGAATATTTCTCAATAGTCAGAAAATGATAAAAATCTGAAATTTTTACAAATTAAGCATGCATGAGTTCTATGTCAAGTGGTAATTTTTCCGAATTTTTCGAGTTAGGTTAGTATGGATTCTTATTCACCCTTTACAGACTGTTCTGTTTTGGCAGATTGCTGTTATAGTTGCATTGTTTGCACATGTTTGCGTGTTTAATGTTCTTATTTGAGAATAGGAGTATTAAATATGAAGAGGCATTTAGTGTGCAATGTTTAATTATAATTTTTTTGATTTGCTACAGTAGAGAATGTTAAGGTTTTGAGTTGATTTATACTAACTTATCTCACGAGTTCTTGTTGAGTTTTATGTGGATGAAGTTTTTAAGATTTAGAGAAACTGTGGTATGAGAGGAATTAAGGAGACACAAGAGGTCAAGCTTGGGGATGCCCCGGTTGGCATCCCACCTTTCTTCTTCAACAACTATCGGTCAGTTTTGGTTGAGCCTAAGTTTTTGCTTCTTCACATGATACGTGCTATTCTTGGAGTGACCTTTTATTTTCATTTTGTTTGCTGTTTTAATAAAATTATCAAGATCTGAAACTTTTTAAATGAGAGAGAGTCCTCACATAGCTACTTAATTGTTTCACTACATTGATCTTCGCTTATATATTTTGGAGTAGTTTGTCATTAATTCTCATGCTTCACTTATATCTTTTTGAGAGTTTATAATAGTAATGGTAATTTGCACAAGATATGAATTTGGCCCCAAAGTGATGAATATTCATGAGGGATATAATAAAAACTTTCATAAAGATCATTGGATATGATAAGTGTGATTCCTTGCAATGAAAATAATGAAAGAGATCATATGCTAATCTTATGGAAAGTAATGACATTACATAAAGAAAAGTATAAGTGGTAAAATTTATTGGAGGTTAACAAGCATAGCATTAGTCAATGATGCAATTCATGAAAAAGTTAATAAGGGAAGAGAAGATTCACATGCAAATATACTATCTTGGACATCTTTTATTATTGTGAGCCCCCATTAAGTATTTTATGTCAAATTGTTGACCTTGGACAAGGAAGACAACGTAATGAATTATGTTTGTTCAAATGCACATAGAAGTTATATTGTTATAGATCCTCCAACATGTGGTGCTTGCCCAATATCTTTGCTAGCAAAAAATCCGCACCAAGTAGAGATACTACTTGTGCATCCAAAACCCTTACACCCAGTTTCATGTCATGAGAGTCCACTATATCTACATAGGGATTGAATAAGATCCTTCAAGTAAGTTGTCATCTGTGCAAAAAGCAATAAAAATTGCCTCTAAATATGTCTGAACTTTTATTGTAAGGGAAATAAGCGTTCTACGAACTTGTGATGGTAAAGAAATAAAAGCGACGGACTGCATAATAAAGGTTGCTATCACAAGGGGCAATATAACGTGACGTTCCTTTGCATTAAGGGCTTGTGCATCCAAAAATAAAAAGCCCATGACAACCTCTGCTTCCCTCTGCGAAGGGCCTATCCTTTACTTTTATGTATTTACTTTTTCTGCAAGAGTCAATAGTGTTCTCCTCTACTTCCTTTTTATTTTTTCTCTTTTGCAAGCATCATGTGGTGGGGAAAGATCTAGGCAAATATATCCAGTTGGATATGAGTGATCATGCGTTATTATTGTTGACATCACCCTTGAGGTGAATAAGTTGGGAGGCGAAATCACAAGCCCCTATCTTTCTATGTGTCTGGCTGAAACTTTTGCTCCATATATATGTCGTGAGTGTTAGCAATCATAGAAGACTAAATGATGGTTGAGTATGTGGACTTGCTAAAAAGCTCCTACATGAGATCCTTCCTGAAAATATGATGAATTGCAATTGCATTGTTGACTAGAATAGTTTGTTAGTTTCCCAGAAAGTTTATGCCTTATACTTCATTGTTGTGATGAATTGTTACTTGCTCATGAGAAGTTTTATGATAATAAATAATGCTGTTATAAGAATTATCTTGCTTTGAATCATTCAAGTCCAATGTCCATGCAACAAAAGAAAAGATTATATGATGATTATGATAGGTAGCATTCCACATCAAAATTTCTGTTTTTAATTGCTACTTTATCATGATGACTTTTATGAGAAAAAGTTGTTGTTATGATGGTAGGAAAAGTGATTGAAATTATCATTGATCAAACTTATGCACTATGCTAGCATTCACACTTCATAAATTATTTCTTCTATCATTTACCTACTCGAGGACGAGCAGGAATTAAGCTTGGGGATGCTGATACGTCTCCAACGTATCTATAATTTATGAAGTATTCATGCCATGTTTATAACAATTCTATATGGTTTTGGTATGATTTGATTAGAACTAACCCGGACTGACGCTGTTTTCAGCAGAATGCCATGGTGTTGTTTTTTGTGCAGAAATAAAAGTTCTTGGAATTGGATGAAACTTTTTGGACATTTTTTATGGAACAGATAAAAAATAATGGCACCAAGACCCACTGGAGGGGGGCCACCCAGTGCCCACGAGGCACCAGGGCGCGCCACCCCCCCCAGGCGCGCCCTAGTACCTCATGGGGCCCACGTGGCTCCGTCTAACGTGATTCCAACGCTGAAAAATCCTATATATTCAGAAACCCCGAAGGTTAACCTAAATGAGTTTTTACGCCACCGCAAGCCTGCCGGAGGGGGGAAGGCATCACCGGAGGCCATCTTCATCATCCTGGCGGTCTCCATGACGAGGAGGGAGTAGTTCACCCTCGGGGCTGAGGGTTTGTACCAGTAGCTATGTGTTTGATCTCTCTCTCTCGTGTTCTTGAGATTGCACGATCTTGATGTATCGCGAGCTTTGTTGATATAAATGACTCATATGGAGTTTTCCCCTCTCTATCTTCTTGTGATGAATTGAGTTTTCCCTTTGAAGTTTTCTTATCGGATTGAGTCTTGAAGGATTTGAGAACACTTGATGTATGTCTTGCATATGGATATCTGTGGTGACAATGGGATATTCACTTGAGTCACTTGATGTATGTTTTGGTGATCAACTTGCGGGTTCCGTGACCTTGGGGATTTATGCATAAGGGTTGGCACACGTCTTCGTCTTGACTTTCCGGTAGAAACTTTGGGGCACTCTTTGAAGTTCTTTGTGCTGGTTTGAATAGATGAATCTGTGATTGTGTGATGCATATCGTATAATCAAACCCGTGGGTACTCGTGGTGACATTGGAGTGCCTAGGTGACATTAGGGTTTTGGTTGATGTGTATCTTAAGGTGTTATTCTAGTACGAACTCTAGGGCTGTTCGTGACAATTAATGGGGATGGCTCATAAGAATGATCGGGAAGGATAACTTTGAGGTGGTTTCATACCCTACAACAATTTCTTCGGTTGTTCTCCGCTATTTGTGACTTTGGAGTGAACTTTTTGTCGCACATGAGGGATTTACATATGATTCAACTATGTCAACAATGTTGGGAGATCGCACTAGCGAAAGTATGAACCCTAGGCCTTGTTTCTAAGCTTGCAATACCGTTTTTATGCCCGTTTACTTCTTGCTACCTTGCTGTTTTTATATTTTCAGATTACAAAAACCTATATCTACTATCCATACTACACTTTTATCACCATCTCTTCGCCGAACTAGTGCACCTATACAATTTACCATTGTATTGGGTGTGTTGGGGACACAAGAGATTTCTTGTATTTGGTTGCATGCTTGTTTGAGAGATACCATCTTCAACCTACGCCTCCCACGGATTGATAAACCTTAGGTCATCCACTTGAGGGAAAATTGCTACTGTCCTACAAAACTCTGCGCTTGGAGGCCCAACACGAGTCTACAAGAATAAGTTGTGTAGTAGACATCATCGCGCCAATCTTTTTGTTGCCAAAGTTTTTAAGGTGTGGGAAGAGTGGTTTTTTACTCTCTTTGTAATGGTTTCCATGAAAAAAAGAGAGAGAAGAGTTCAAAGTTCAAATAAAGTAAAGTGCAAAGTTCTGGGACAACTACAAAGAGGCTGGTGAAACTATTTTTTCAACTCCTTTAAACCCCAAAGCAACTCTCAAAACTCCGGCATCACAAGTTTGCCACTTTTATAAAATTAAGCGCATGACAATCCCTACTTCCCTCTGTGAAGGGCCTATCTTTTATTTTTTATGTTGAGTCAATTCAGAATCTCTCAAGCATGAATTCTGTAAGAACATGGAGATCATTCTTAGTGTAACAAGCATTTTGTAGAAGTTAAAAGTGTGTATAGTGGGTGTGTAATTCTTTCACTTTCAAATGATATGTCTAGTCACCACCTTGATAACATTGATGTCTATGCACTGCATTATGTTTGCAAGTGTAGTCTCATAAGATTTGCGAGATACTCAATTATCGCCCTTTGCCATGATTTACATCAATCCATTTATGCCCCATGATTCTTGGAAGGTTAAAATTTTATCTTGAGATAAGCTTGATTGAAAGTTCTTGCACTTTGCTTGCATATTCTTATATGATCATTATTTCCAAAGTATATATGTTGCTTAATTTCTATACATGACTTAAGCAAGTGTTCACAAAAGGTTTTTTTTATTGCTCACTTTGTCAAGTGAATTGCTTGAGGACAAGCAATAAGCTAAGCTTGGGGGAGCTGATATATCTCAAATGTATCTACTTTTTCTGAACACTTTTTCTTAACTTTGGACTCAACACTCGCTCTAGTGAATAAAAACTACCCTGAACTGACGATGTTTCAAGCAAAAATTCCATGGTGTTATCTTTTTATACGAAAAATTGTTCGAGAAAAATAAAACAAAAATAGGAGGCAAAGTTTTTCAACAAATAAGGAACCTGGGGCTTGGAATTGGGCCAGGGATAGCCCACAGTGCCTAGGCCCCCTCTTGGCGCCTACCTTACAGGGGGTGCCTAGGGCCTGTGGGGGCCCTTTAGCTGGCCTCCAGTGCCCCCTTGCTTTATATTCCTCCGAAAACCTCCCGTGATTTATCCTTGATTTTTCCACAACACGGAGATGCCGCCACCATTATTCTTCATCCCGGAGGGCTGCTGCAGGCTAGGGTTCTGCCTCCGGAGAGGAAGATTCTTCACCATCGACACCGCCAACCCCTTCTCCAATGAGTAATCCACTGTAGGCACATGGGATGGAAGGGAATTGGATGATATTTATCGTGTATTAGACATCAGATTGATGGGCCAATGATCCCTAGTGTACTGATTGTTCGAGAATTATTGTTGCTATAACTTTGCTATCCCCAATGCTTATTATTAGAGCCTAAGTAATATGATTTCAGAACTGAACCATTATGTCTTTTTGTTCATGATTGTACCTGCAAGTCATATGCACATATTACAGTTTTGATCTGAAGACCCCGAGGGTGACAGACCAGGGTATCAATGGGAATGGCTATGATTTGAGGATAACATGTATTCATAGAGTGTTAATGCATTGTTCTAGTTGACCCGCAAGGTCACCTTAATTACCCTTAGTTCATTTATGGACCCCAAGGCATGGGGGATAGGACTGTAGGTGAGAAACAAGTTCTTTTTAAGCACGTTTCTCAATATGTGGAATATATGTCTATGATAATTCGAGAACATGAGCTAGTGTGATCCCCGTCAATTGTCTGTTTGCATTTAGAAATCATCCATGCAACATCCCAATATCCATCCCCATGCCTATCTGTAACGCTATTGTTGCTCTCTTTAAGTTACTTGTACTTGGCAACTGCCAGGTATTTTTGCTGCTGTGATACTTTTTTGCCACATACACCACTCATCCATCATATTGTCATTACTACTAATAATTCTTGCAAGCAAGCATTTGTCTCAGGTGGTTGAATTGGTAACTCAACTGCTAAAGCTTAGAAATATTCTTTGGCTCCCCTTGTGTCGAATCAATAAATTTGGGTTGTTATCTTCCCTTGAAGACTGTTGCGATCCCCTACACTTGTGGGTTATCAACGCCCATCATCTTACTCAGGAAAGCAGTTTTCTAGAAAAAATTGCGGCGGGCCAGTCTTCAGCTTCTGGCCCTCCGCCGAGTGAAACATAGGACACATTTTTAGATCAGACTTGCACCCTGATGATCTTTGGCAGTCAGAGTGGGTATGAGTCCAGGCGGCGCAAGAAGCTCACAGCCCGCGCGGTCAATGCAGTCATGCCAGCCATGCCCCAGTGGCTTCGCTGGTCTGAAACAGTAATTTCTTTCGATCGTAGAGACCACCCCGACCACATACCCCACCCGGGAAGGCATCCCCTAATGGTGAACCCGCTCGTCAATCGTTTTTTAATCACCAAGGTTCTTATGGGTGGAGGGAGTAGACTCAACATTCTCTATGTTGAGACTTTGGATGCCACGAAAATCGCCCGTTCGAAGTTGAAGCCGAGTAGTGTACCCTTCAACGCGATCATGCCAGGCAAGAAGGCCCTTCCACTCGGGCAGATCGCAGTGGACGTTACATTCGACCCACCCAAAAACTTCTGGATTAAAACCCTCACTTTCAAGGTCATCCACTTCAAAGGCGCATATTATGCTATCTTGGGGCGTACCTGTTACGCCAAATTCATGCCTCCTCCGTGCTACGCCTACCATAAGGTGAAGATGTCGTGTCCCAAATATATCATCATGGTGCACATCAACTTCAAGCGTGCCCTCACATGCGATCAGGAGAACGTTGCCATCGCCCAGTCTTGCGTGGCCGCACCCATGCTTGATGTCCTCAAGCAGGCTGTGTAGGAGGAAGAACCACCAAGCAAAAATAGTTTCGTGGTCCCATCTTTTAAGTCGGCCAAGGATACCAAGCCAGTTCAGATCGATTCGATGTTCTCTTCCAAGATGACCCAGATCAGGATTAGGATGGACATCCAATAGAAAAGGGCGCTCATCAGTTTCATCGATGATAATTAGGATATCTTCACATGGAAACCTTCTGACATGCCAGGTGTTCCGAGGGATGCTGTCGAGCACTCCGTTAATGTTAAAAAAGATGCTAAACCATTCAAGCAGCACATGCACCATTTTCCTGAGCACAGGCACAGGGCGATTGGGGAAGATATAACGAGGCTTTTAGCTATTGGTTTCATCAAGGAAGTTTTTTATCACCATTGTCAGGTTATTAAAACTGGTGGATGCAGGGCCATTAATATAGATGGATGCAGCGCTAGTTGTAGGAGATATGCCCTAGAGGCAATAATAATAGCTATTATTTATATCCAAGTTCGTAATTATGTTTATATTTCGTGCTATAACTGCAATGGTCCTTGAGTTCGTATATCCATAAAGTCTCAGAGGGAAAGCCATATGCACGTGTGGAACAATAAACGGAAAAATGTATTCCTAGTCATGCATCTAAGACTATCTCAAGTGTTGCATGATGGTCACGTTTGCCTGATCATGGGCATGACTATGCAGGCAATTTTGAGGACACAATGTTAGAAGAACACTTGTGTTGAATTGAGCCAAATTGATGTTATGCTATGAGATACAGTCGTCACAAGTTAATGGTTTTAAAAATCAGAAAAAGTTAGCATTTGCATAATTCCTTAGACCATGAGAGTATCGAGTTCCTTCATACTTGCTTCATGAACTTTGGGGTTTGTTAAACATCATCCGTAATAGGGTGGCTATTACGGCGGCTTTGGGTTCATGGAAAAGTATGACAAGGGACTTGATAGCTCAAGATTGGGATTTGCTCCTCCAACGATGGAGAGATATTCTTTGGGCCCTCTTGGTGTTAGGGTATCCATCATCGTCTGGCCAGACACAGCGTGATTTGATCACGGGGATGCCGGAACGCGACAACGATAAAAGAGAACAAAACTGGTAACGAGGAAACTGGCATAGTGAACAAGTTGTTGATTCACGGAGATACTATTAAATCTCACCTCGGGTATTTGTAAACCTATCGCGAAGCAAAAGGAACAACATTCGGTAATTACAGGTTCGCTCGAATATTCATTCGTGTGGGTATAGGGATCAATATGGATGTCCACGGTTCCGCTATTGATCATTGATCATAAATGTTGTAGTCATGTCTATACTTCACCGAACCTACAGGGTCACACACTTATGGGTAATCTATCTGCTGAATTCTAGACAGGGAGTCTGAGAGAAAGTCACTGGAAAAGTTTCTGAGACGACGTAAAAATATTTCATGAATAGTTCTCATGAATACTGGGATGTATAGTGGGCACACTATTAGGGTACTAAAACTATTTGGTGGCTTTTTGGAAAGCCACCTTTTAGGGCTTTACCCAAAAAGTCAAGGGGATGACATGGGGTGGTGGGACCCCCTTTGGGGGGGCCCCAGACATAGGTGGCCGGCCATGGGGGAGCTCCTCCATGGAGCTCCACTAGCCACCCCATTTTGCCCTTATGAAGGACATAAAGCATGGATATTTTGGTATTTTCAAGTGGCCTCTACCCCTTGCCTTTCCCTATAAATAGAGGTGGAGAGGAGCTCTCCAACTCACTCAAGTTCTCTCAAACACATGCCATGCATTATCTGGCTTTCTTCTCTCCCTCACACGAAATAGTTTTGTAGAGCCGAAAGGCTGTCTGGGTTCCGGTAGGAACTAGTTCCGAACGGCGAAGCCCTGCTGGATAGCCGACACCGTATGTGTGCAATCCAGTAGAGAGGTCGTAGTTTCGATCTTCTGCCCGAGGGGCTATTCGAGGGTCCTCTCGAAGTGCTGTCTGAGATACTGTCCAACGGACTGGTTGAGGGCCTCCCAAAGGGCTGTCCGAGAGACCGTCCGAGGGACTGGTTGAGGGCCTCCTGAAGGGCTGTCCGAGGGACTGCTTGACTTCCTCCCGGAGGTCTGTCCGAAGGAGCCATCCGAGGAGCTGACGTGGGAGAACATCCTCATGGTTGGGAGGTTGTAAAATCCTAGCTGCGGGGATCTACACTGACGATCCTCGCCAAGTCTACTTCCGCTTCGCTACGAGTTGGTAACGATCAGATCAAACCTTGTATGGATCTTCATAGTGGTGCTGGGCTGGTGCGTAGGACGGAATTTTTTTTGTTTTCTGCTGCGTTACCTTACAGTGGCATCATGAGCCGTGCTATGCGTAGATGCAGGTTACGATCTAGAATACATGAGATGTATGGGTGTTGCACAATATAATTTTGTAGTAGATGAGTTCTATTGCTGAAAATTATTTGTGCGGGTAGTAGATGAAATATATTACCTGATGTTCTTGTTGCTTCCCTTGAATTTGCGTGGTCCTGATCTTGACGGCATGGTGGAATCTTACAAAGTTCTGGCAATCCGCGATCCTTCCATGCTGCTCCTGAGTATGCTGGTTGACAGATCAATGAAGTGCTTCAGTTCTTTGGGCTCCACCATAGTTAAGAAAGATGGATGTTTCACAGACTAAAGGGCAATGCAGATATGATCTGCACGGGGTTCTTGCATATGACGAAGTTCAGTATGGGGCTCAAGATTTTTATCTCGTGTTTCATACGCCTCGCAAAGTTAATCTAGCGACTTGAATAATCATACTTGATGATGAACGTTGGTAGCTGCGGTTTGTTTCGAAACCTTAGAAGCCACGTAAAATAAAATCTTGTATGAACCGATTAGATGCGTCTAACTTGGTTTGCAGGATGTGCATACGATGTGGTATAGTCTTCGTCATATTTAATGAGATTTTGTATGAGATGGCTATATAATGTAAATTAATTAACATGACCTGCGTGTCATGATTCGGCATGATGGCTGTAGCCAGATGACTGTCACTTTCATGACCTGCGTGTCAACCTTGTTGTGATGCATTAATTTTATTAGCTATAGTGATAGCAATATTATTTGATGCATCGTCAAGACGGTGACAACTTTTGCGAAGGAGGACACCGACGCAAATGCCGAAGATGAAGAAAATAAAAATTTCTCCGTCGGAAAGGGCTATACCATATCATGCTATTGTGAATTGCCTGAGATGTTTATCCCTTTCGATGCATCCTTTCGATTGCGTGGTTGTCACTTTTATTAGGGTGATCTCTCACTTCAAATATATCAAGTTGTTAGTGTTCTCCCAAGTGTAGCACCGTCACAGCATGTATCCTTTCGGGGGGCCACATGGTTGCATGGGTATGAACGATTGGAAAGTGTAAGGCAGGTCTAAGGTTAGACCTAACAGCAAGATCACTTGGTTGTCTTGAACGTTCAGGCAGGATTGTCCTGAGCTCGGAACACGCCCATCGAAAGATGAACAAGAGTCACATAGAGATGTGATCGGCAAGTTGGCCTACCGATTGAAATTCCCATCATAAGATGATGATTCAATGGTGATGAATTGAAATACGGGTCTTGAAACATTCACAATCAATTATGAGAGATATTGATTTGAGTGGGAGCGCACTTTAGAATTAAAATTGCTTAATCACTAAGTGCAAATAATTCCTGAACATAGTCTAAGTATTATTTGCATAATAGTTGTAGAATATTGGCTCACATTTCCACCTTCCCTGTTGAAATTGAATAAGCTATAAATTATCTGGTTAAATCTTTACGTTTGGTAACCCAATGTGAGGATTGTCCTCAAGAGTGCCGAGAAGGACTTTATCCTATTGCATACTTTCGGTATTCTCCCGCTGATGCTAATGGATGATGTGACTCTCATCCTTCAATCCAAAAGCTACAATTCCATTACAGTCAAGTGCAATATGATTGCTTCCACGAGACTCGAACTTCAAATGTTTGGGATAGTTATCTGATATTCATGGAACTGAAAATTAGTTTTCAGATACGAACAAAGGCCAAAAGATATGAGATATCCAAAGCAATGTTTGTTCGCAAGTATTAGTGAAGTGTTTACTATGCATTAGACTGATAAGATGGGATCCAGAAGAACACCAGTCATGTGATGATGGTGCATATAACAACAACTTACGAGAAAGGACAAGTCCAAAGGGTGTTAATGAGACTTACATGCCTAGGATGTCCGGGGCTAATGCCACTCTTAAAGTTAGGTGCTTCTTCTGTGAGTAGGAAAAATATTGGAAGTAAAACTGTTAGAAGTGTAAAGGTAGAAAGAAATAAGACTGGAAGGTCCAACTCAAGTATGAATGTCATATATATTATAGATGTATAAGAGGGTGGTCGAAGAAGTATTTCTTAGGATTAAACTGTTAGTCACTGAGTCAAGGGTATTATGATTAAATGTTAATCACAAGGACACCCGTTTGATTGCATTATCTTGCAACTTCATGCAAGAACTACTAAGGCCTAATAGACTAGCCAGTAACGAGGTTTTGGATACACGCTGGGAACATGGTAAAAGTTACTATGCTTTCCATCGGCGTATTACCTCTGCATTTATTTTCGTAATTCATTTTAGAGTTTCATACACTTTAGTCCATTGCATAATGTTTTGTTGCGAGAAGGTTGTTCATACGAGAACAATTGTTGTTCAGTGTTATGCACAACATAAGGGGTCATGCTTCCATCATGAATGGGATATATGTTATGAATGTTGATGATAATAGAATACACCCATAACAATGACGCTAAATGTCGGAAGACTAAAAGAATACCACATATGTGTGGCACTGCATTTTGGTCACATTGGAGAAACCCGCATGAAGAAATTTCATATTGATGGATTTTGAAGTCATTTGATTATGAATCATCTGACACTTGCAACTTTCGTCCAAATGTAAAGAAACCAAAATACCATTCACAGGCCATAAGGAACGAGCAACAAACTTACTGGTAATCATACATTTTGATGTGTGTAGTTCAATAAGTGTTGTTGCCAGTAGTGAATTTATCGATCTTCAGTAATGACTCAAGATATGTGAATATTTGCTTAATGAGACATAAGTATGGATCCTTTGAAATAGTTCAAAAGGTTTTCTGAATGAAGTAGAAATTATTATAACAAGAAAATTATGTTTCTGCAATTGGATTACGGAAAGAAATATCTGAGTTACAAGTTCAGCGAATGTCTGATGAGTTGTGAAAATTGTTTCATAACTTACACCTCCCGAAACACCAATGTGAGTGAAGTGTCTGAGAAGATGTAATCGAACCATATATGACATGGTAAGATCAAAGATGACATAAATCAATTTGCCATTACCACTTTTAAAGTAATGCTTTAGAGATTGCGGCTTTTACACTGAAAAGAGCGACATCAGATCTATTGAAATAAGGCCATGGTATGGGATGCCAAACCATTTTCTGTCTTTTCTTAACATTTGGAATATGGGGCTTGTGTAAAATGTTTACAAACCTATTCCAAATCCGACAAGTACTACTTTGTAGGTTATCCCAAATTGTTGGGTATTCCTCCATCACTATGCCGAGGCAAAAGGTTTGCCACATAGAGCGGTATGATTTTTTAAGAAAATGTTTTTTGCAAAAGAGTGAGTGGGAGGGCAGTGCAACTCGATGAGATAACAATATCTTCATCATCAGATCAAAGGAAAGAAACCTTGGAAGTAATTCTAGAGTTTCCTACTATGACTGATACGGAAGCCTCTACATGAGATGTATGGACTTCGGTCGAACTTGCAGCTGAACCACGTAGGCAAAACTCATGCAAACCTCTAAGGTGCGCAAACAAGATATTGTTGTTAGACAACAGTATACCTACAATATACAAGGAAGCATTGATGGGCCCTGACTCTGGAATTGGCCAAATGCCAAAATAATCCAAGATAGTATCCATGTAAATGATTCAAGATTAGATTTTGATAAACCCTCCGAAAGACTTGAGGTCTAACAAATATTAATGGAAAAATAAAATGATACAGATAAAATGTTTTATCCATAAAGCTCGACTTGTTGCTTATAAAAAATTCAAGGAGTTGACTATGACGAGATTGTCTCGCTGTAGCGATGCTTAAAGTTAGTTCGGGTTATACTAGCAATTAATACATATTTCAACTATGAGATATGACGGATGGACACCAAAAGGATTTCCATGAGAAGGAAATACCACCAAGGACATGTATGTGAGGATGCTGGTAAGTGTGCAGACTTCAGAGTTCCAGTAATGGACGGAAGTCAGCAAAATGGAGTTGGAATTTTTGTTTTGATGAAATAGTCAAAGAGTTTGATTTCATCAAGGATAAAAAAGATGCTTGTGTTTACAAGAAAGTAAGTGGGAGCATAATAATATTTCTAAAAACAAAACTTTGTGTGCATGACACATTGTTGATTAGAGATAATATAAATTTCTTGACACAAATTAGGACTTCATTGAAAATAATTTTTCAATGAAAGTACTAAGGGCTAGGTAGCCTCGGTATTAGGCATAATTATCTATGAAGATAGAATTGCCTAATAGGGCTAAGCCAAAAATACATATTGACAAAATGCTAAAATGATTTAGCATGAGAACGCTAAGAAGAGTTTCTTGCCGAAGTCACATGGAAAGAGTTTTTAGCAAGACTCGGTGTCCTAAAAACACTGATGAGCAAAGTACATGACTGAGGATCCACACACTCTTGTGTTTGGATCAATCATGTATTCCATGGTATGTAAAACAACCAGATATGTCCAATACTCCAAATTAGTTGCGAGTAAGATACCAAAGTGATCAAAGTGTTGATCATGGGACAACAGTGAAAAATGTCATTGAGTACTATAGTAGCACTGATGACATGTTTTCTCGCAAGCTGGTATTATGAAGAATTCGTTGTAAGAAGTTACATCGATACAGGATCATTGTAAGAAGATACATCGATACAGTCTTCATCTATGCTCCAAGCGATTTTTGATTTAAATTAAGGGTTTTGTGTTATACACAAATGGTGGCTCAGTAAGTTGGAATTGTTTCAAAACAGGTTACTATGGCTAATTCTATAACGAGGGCTAAGTATGTTGCCGCTTAGGATGCTACAAAAGGGTGATGGATCATACAGTTCATTCATGAACTTGGTATGGTTCCAAGATGACTTTGGTCAATGGAACAATAGTTGCTCCATAGCTCAGTCTAAGGAATCAAGGCTCGACCAGTGATTCACATATATACAAAGCCAAGTCCACACAAATTATGAATTTTGTGAAAGCGTGAGAATGCGAGGATGTGCAAAGATAGACACGGATCTGAAGTTGTCAGATCCATAGGATGAAGACTATACCACAAGCGGAGCATATTTTACACCGGTGTGCCACAGGTGTGAAGTGCATTAGCGTTGACTAGATTATTGACTCTAGTGCAAGTGGGAGTCTCTAGGAGATATGCCCTAGAGGCAATAATAATAGCTATTATTTATCTCCAAGTTCGTAATTATGTTTATATTCCGTGCTATAACTGCAATGGTCCTTGAGTCCGTATATCCATAAAGTCTCTTAGGGAAACCCATATGCACGTGTGGAATAATAAATGGTAAAATGCATTCCTAGTCATGCATCTAAGACTAGCTCAAGTGTTGCATGATGGTTACGTTTTCCTGATCATGGGCATGACTATGCCGGGAATTTTGAGGACACAATGTTAGAAGAACACTTGTGTTGAATCGACCCAAAATTATGTTATGCTATGAGATACATTCATCACAAGTTAATGGTTTTATAACACAGACAAAGTTAGCGTTTGCATAATTCCTTAGACCATGAGAGTATCGAGTTCCTTCATACTTGCTTCTTGAACTTTGGGGTTTGTTAAACGTCATCCGTAACAGGGTGGCAATTATGGCGGCTTTTGGGTTCATGGAAAATTATGACAAGGGACTTGATAGCTCAAGATTGGGATTTGCTCCTCCGACGATGCAGAGATATTCTTTGGCCCCTCTTGGTGTTACGGTATCCATCATTGTCTAGCCAGACACTGCGTGATTTGATCACGGGGATGCCGGAACGCGGGAATGAGAAAATAGAACAAAACCGGTAACGAGGAAACTGGCATAGTGAACAAGTTGTTGATTCACGGAGGTGCTATTAAATCTCACCTCGGGTATTTGTAAACATATCATGAAGCAACAGGAACAACATTCGGTAATTACAGGTTCGCTCGAATATTCATTCGTGTGGGTATAGAGATCAATATGGATGTCCACGGTTCCGCTATTGATCATTTATCAGAAAAGTTCAAGTCATGTCTATACTTCAACGAAACTACAGGGTCACACACTGAAGGGTCATCTATCTGCTGAATTCTAGACAGGGAGTCTGAGAGAAAGTCATCGGAAAAGTTTCGGAGATGACGGAAAAATTCGAGAGAGAAAACCAGAAATGTTTCGGAGTTACCGGAAATGTTTCGGAAATAAAAATCATCCTACCCGAAATGTTTCGGAACACGTCCAGAATTATTTTTGGGGGTGCCGGAAATGTTTTGGACCTTCGGCAATATTTTCAGATTAAACGGTCGTGGAAAAATATTTCATGAATAGTGGGATGTATAGTGGCAACACTATTAGGGTACTACCACTATTTGGTGGCTTTTAGGAAAGCCACCTTTTATGGCTTTACCCAAAAAGTCAAGGGGACGACATGGGGTGGTGGGACCCCCTTTGGGGGGGCCCCACACATAGGTGGCTGGCCATCGGGGAGCTCCTCCTTGGAGCTCCACTAGCCACCCCATTTTCCCTTATGAAGGACATAAAGCATGGGCATTTTGGTATTTTCATGTGGCCTCTACCCCTTGCCTTTCCTTATAAATAGAGGTGGAGAGGAGCTCTCCAACCTTCTCAAGTTCTCTCAAACACATGCCATGCATTATCTGGCTTTCTTCTCTCCCTCACACGAAATAGTTTCGCAGAGCCGAAAGGCTGTTTGGGTTCCGGTAGGAACTAGTTTTGGACGGCGAAGCCATGCCAGATAGCCGACACCGTATGTGTCGAACCCAGTAGAGAGGTCGTAGTTTTGATCTTCTGCCCGAGGGGCTATTCGAGGGTCCTCCCGAGGGGCTGTCCGAGAGACCGTCTGAGGGACAGCTTGACTGCCTCCCGGAGGGCTGTCCGAAGGAGCCATCCGAGGAGCTGACGTGGGAGAACATCCTCGCAGTTGCGAGGTTGTAAAATCCTAGCAGTGGGGATCTGTACCGATGATCTTTGCCAACTCTACTTCCGCCGCGCTACGAGTTTGTAACGATCAGATCAAACCTTGTATGCATCTTCATAGTGGTCCTAGGCTGGTGCCTAGGACGGAATTTTTTTGGTTTTTGCTGCGTTACCCTACACTAGTATGCCTTGCAGGCTTGTCGCGCCATAGATATAAATATGTCAGATCGATCAGGTGCGTACGTGTTTGAATGGCACACATGTATTTATCATAATTTGAAGGTGGATTAATTGCATGATAATGATAGAAACTAGCTTTGTTGTATTCAAGTCAATGAAGAGACAGTATACCAACAAACTATTTTCCATGTCCAGAGTAAAACTAGGGCAGGTTCCCAGAACTGGCCTACATCACCAAACCTTTTATTATTAAACTAAACATATTTTTTTACCAAGAATCCATACATCCCATAAATCGGGCAGACTTGTCTAGAACTCTCTCGATCAGCTCAAGTAGGCTGCAACTTCGAGGTTTACTCGTTAATTCCTTTCCTCCTTCCCATAAACCTGGGAAATTCAAGTGCTTATCATCTGGTATCAGGTGTCCCAATCTTCAAGTGAGGCCTATAATAATCATTTTTTCGGATAAGACTTTGACAATCCAATTATAAATGTGCATGGACGGTACGCTCTAGCGACTGCTAAAGGAACTCCAGAGTTTCTCACTACCCATGAAGCATGACCAACCTAATCACGAAGATCTAAGCAAGTAACCGAAGAAAAATACAATAATATCTTAAAGGGCAATCGAAAATTGCAAATATATTTGAAGTTCTATATAGATGCATTGGGGTTTTGATCACTGTTAGGTGATGTGCTTCTAGTGGTGGGATCTGTTGTATACTTGCATTTTGACAGCGCGGCCATGTGTACATGCTAGAGCATGCTATGCCCTACCTAGTTGTCTCGAGGGCTCACGGCCATGCACAAAGGACCTCATAGGGCAGGGGTTAGAAGACAATCGGACCCAACCAGTGCCACAAATAAAGCCACTACTCGGTCATCTTCTATGATATTTTTTAAATATTTTTTTAGAAAGTGCCGAAACTAGCATCCCAATTTAAAAAATATCAAATCTATGATCCAATCATTGCCATCAGCAATGTAGAGGTCCTTTTCGTTGCCGCCCTGAATGAAGAGGCAGTTTTCGTTGCCCAATTCCTCCAGCCGTCTCCTCTTTTCTCTCTCTTTCTTGCTTTCCTTTGATTTTCTCGCCCGATTCCACTCGTTTCTCGGCCGTAGACACAACCAACAGCCAGATCCATCAGTGGGTGGACTCTCCTGGCGGCTAAGACCCCGATCCATTGATGGGATAGGCCGGGCGCACGTGGAGGTGAGCGGCTCGGGTCGTCCCGTGGATAACCGCTGGCGAAGCTTCACGGGGCGGCGCCGGCTACTGCGAAGGGGTTGATGGTGGTGGTTGTTGCTGCTTCTTAGAGGGAGGCATCGGTGGCTTTTAAGGCCAGTCCGTGGAGCTCCTAGTGTAGGAGATATGCCCTAGAGGCAATAATAAATGTTATTATCTATCTCCAAGTTCGTAATTAATGTTTATGTTTTGTGCTATAACTGCAATGGTCCCTGCGTCCGTATATCTGTAAAGTCTCAAAGGAAAACCCATATGCACGTGTGGAATAATAAACGGTAAAATGTATTCCTAGTCGTGTCTCTAAGAATAGCTCAAGTGTTGCATGATGATGACGTTTTCCTGATCAATGGCATGTCTATGCCGGCAACTTTGAGGGCACAATGTTAGAAGAACACTTGTGTTGAATCGACCGAATTGATGTTATGCTATGAGATACATTCGTCACTAGATGATAGTATTTAACACAAAGAAAGTTAACATTTGCATAATTCCTTAGACAATGAGAGTATCGAGTTCCTTCATGCTTGCTTCATGAACTTTGGTGTTTTTTAAACGTCACCTGTAACAGGGCGGCTATTATGACAGCTTACGTATCATGGAAAAGTATGACAAGGGACTTGATGGCTTAAGATTGGGATTTGCTCCTCCGTCGATGGAGATATATTCTTAGGGCCCTCTTGGTGTGACGGCATCCATCATCGTCTGGCCAGACATAGCGTGATTTGATCATAGGGATGCCGGAACACGGGAACGAGAAAAGAGAACAAAACCGGTAACGGGAAACTGGCATAGTGGACAAAGTTGTAGATTCCCGGTGATGCCGATAAATCTCACCTCGGGTTTTTTGTAACATATCACAAAGCAATAGGAATAGCACACGGAAACTACAGGTTCACACGAATATTCATTCGTGTGGGTACAGGGGTCAATATGGGTGTCCACGGTTCTGCTATTGATCATTGATCGAAAAGTGTTCCGGTCATGTCTATTCTTCACCGAACCTACAGGGTCACACGCTTAATGTTCATCTATCTGCTGAGTGCCAGGTTAGGAGTCTGAGACAAAGTCACCGGAAAGTTTCGGAGATGCTGAAAAAGTTTCTGAGAGAAAACCGGAAATGTTTCGGAGATACCGGAAATGTTTCGGAGTAAACCATCATACCGAAAATGTTTCGGAGTAAACCATCATACCGAAAATGTTTTGGAGTAAACCATCAAGCCGGAAAGGTTTTGGAATGCATCTGGAATATTTTGGAGGGTGCCGAAAAAGTTTTGGGACCGTCCGGAATTTTCCGGATACCCCCAAGACGATGTTCCTGCCGAGGGGACGGCCTCCCCCTTTTCGTGGGGGGCTGTTTTGGGATGTTTTGGGTGGCGCCCCCTTTGGGGGGCAGCCTCCTTTTGGTGGAGAAATGTTGGGGGGGCCCATGGTGGGGGCAGCCACCACAAATGATGGGATGTGTTTGGAAGGGGTGGGGCCCCCTTAGGGGCGCCTTTTGTGGTCGGCCAAGGTGTGGGGGGCCCCCCACGGGGAAACCTCCCCCCTTTGCTGGGAGCATGTTTTGGAGGCGGGGCCCCCCCTTTTTGGGCAGCCATATCAAGCCCCCCTCCACCCCTTGCTCACACTATAAAAGGAGGAGGAGAGGAGCTCTCCAACTCACTCAAGTTTCTCTCCACAAAGGCATGCAATGATGTGCCATTCTTTCTCTCCATCCACGAAATAATTTTTGTAGAGCCGCAAGGCTGCCTGGCCTCTGGGGCCGGTTTGTTCTGGATGGCGAAGCACTGCTGGATAGCTGACACTGTATGTGTGCAACCCGGTAGAGAGATCGTACGTTCGATCTTCTGTTCGAGGGACTATTTGAGGGCCTGTCCGAGGGGCTGTCCGAGGGACCATCCGAGCGACTGTCCAAGGGAGAAAATCCTCGTGGTTGGTAGGTTGTAAAATCCTAGCTGTAGGGATCTGCACCGATGATCTTCACCAACTCTACTTCCGCTGCGATACAAGTTGGTAATGATCAGATCAAACCTTGTATGCATCTTCATAGTGGTCCTGGTCGTGTTCGTGGTGTGGAATTTTTTTGTTTTCTACTGCGTTCCCCAACAGTGGCATCATGAGCCGTGCTATGCGTAGATGCAGGTTACTATCTAGAATACATGAGATGTATGGGTACTGCATAATATAATTTTGTAGTAGATGAGATTTATTACTAAATAATAGTTCTGTGGGTAGTAGATGAAATCTATTACCTTATGTTCTTGTTGCTTCCCTTGAATTTGCGTAATTCTGATCTTGACGGCATGCTGGAATTTCGATACAAAGTTCTGGCAATCCGCAATCCTTCTATGCTGCTCCTGAGTATGCTGGTTGACAGATCAACGAAGTGCTTCAGTTCTTTGGGTTCCACCATAGTTAAGAAAGATGAAATTTAGTAGACAAAAGGGCATGCAGATATGATCTGCACGGGGCTCTTGCATATGACGAAGTTTAGTATGGGGCTCGAGATTTGTAACACCCCAAAAATCGGGTTATCGATTTTTGTGCTGTTATTCCTTCTTAGCTTTCCTCTCCCAAATTTTTCCTCCGGAATCTGGTCAGTGACCAGGTGACTCCTGTCAATCCCCAGCCTCTCCATACCTTTCCCATGCTCTTGTGCCAGCCAAACTCTCGTCAGTAAACCCCGAACCTCATTCAAACCCTAGTTCCGAAATATTGGAACTGGAAATCCTGCCTTTGTGTTTACAAAGGAGCTATCATTTTCCTTGCTTTGTTGATCCTCCCAAAATTCCTAGAGATCATCATTCACTCATAAACCCTAGATGTGCAAAAATATTGCTAAGTCATATGCAATATTTCTCATCTAGAATTAATTCCTCTTTCTGCTTTTCTGAGGAATTAAATCCAGGAAAATATCTATCCAGCTCCAAAGTTCATGAAAACTTGTGGAGATATTCTTTGTGATCATATTGAGCTCTCACAAAAATATTGGCCATAATTAAATAAAGGAAATTGCCTTTTCCTATGTAAAGCCAACATTTCAATTTGGGGCCTTTCCAATGGAACTACCATTTTGGTAGTTAGGAAAAATCCCAAATAAATTGTGGAGCTCATCCTACCCATATATTCACCATTTCCATCAAAATCTCAAGTTCTACCAATTAAATTTCGAGCACAACACCCATTTGCAAATTTTGTCCAGATTTCCAGTTTGCAAAGGAAGTGCTTGTTCCCTTGATCTTTTTTGGCTGATATTTTTCAGGGTGGTTAACATGGATAAATCACCTCTGGATACCAAAAACCAGCTAATTTCATCTAGCCAATTTTCCTCAGTAATTTATCCAAGTTTCTGCTCAGATTGCATCTCTGTGAAGGAAGTACCTTCATGGATGATCAATTTGAGCTGAAACTTTTCCAGCTACCTCTCATGACCAAATCATCACTCCCCACAAAAAATCATCCAAATCCATTTATCCATTTGACCCCTACTTCCTCATTTGCATTTCTGGTCAGATTGGTGCTTTGTGAAGGAGGTACCATCTAGAGTTGTCCATTTGTGCTGCAATTTTTCCCAGATGGTCACCTGAGTAAGTGGTCACTCTCAGCCAAAGATCAGGCCAAGAGGAGTACTGTCGTGGACATGGCACTTGTCAAACACTTGGCTGCCAGCTGTTGTTTGGCTTAGGTGCAGTCACACCAGAGCTCACTATTTTTGCTTGAGGGGTCAATTCAGCTCAATGTAGGGTGTAGAACACCCTGGACATCGTTTGGCATCGAGCAGGGCATGGCACTGCCGTGGCCACGCGGTGACCACGGGCAGAGCGTGCGAAACGCGTGCCCTGTACACCATAGCCCTCGGGAGCCTTCTCTGGCAAGCCGCAGCTCGTCCGGAAGTGTCGGCGAGCTCCCCACCATGTGCGTGAGTCTTCTGGAGGCCTCTCCCCCTCGTCCTCTAGCTCGTGGCCGCCTTTGCCGACATCGATTCCCCGCTCGAGCTCCGCCACGGCGACAAGCTTCTCGGAGCCTTGGCCGTCGTCGGCTAGTCCCTTCCCTCGCCTATTTAAGGCGTGCCCTGAGCCCTTCTCCTCATCAGCTAGCCCCAGCCTCTCTCCCTTGAGCCCACGAAGCTCCTCTCCTCGCCAATGGCCGAGTTCTGCCGCCGCCCATCCCCTCGAGCCAACCTAGCCAGGCCCTTCCCCTCCACTCTCCTCGGCGCCCTCAGCCTCCCCTGAGTACCCACGAAGCCACCGCCCCCTCCAATTTTGGCCGGAGGAGCTCGCCATGCCCGCATCCAACCATGGCAGTGGTAGCTGCCCGCCTCGAGCTGCTGTTGCCTCGGTCGTCTTCCCCGGCCAGGAACTGTTCCTGCGGGTGCGGCGGAGCCCTGCAGCCGTTTCCCGCCCGCCGGCAGGCGTGGCCGCGCAGGGAGGCGCCAGCGACGAGCACGGCCCGAGCAGCCACGGCACCCTCCTCTGTTGCAGCTCGGGGAAGAGGACGACCAAGGGGAGAGAGAGGAAAGGATAAGCCAGGCCCCACCCGTCAGCCAGAGGAGAAAAGTCAACCCGGGCCCGCTCGCTGTTAAGTGGAAGCGCATTCGGTGAAATACGTTTTCCATTCGGAGAAGCGTACTCCGCCGTGTTCTTTACTGAGAATACGTTTTCTTTTATGGAAAGCGCAATCTGTAAAATGCGCCTTCATTTTCTCAGCCGCGGCCGAAGAGGTTATTTAGCGAACGTTCACTCGTTAAAGACAGAAACGAACAGTTTTCTGTTTGTTTGTCTGCTTAACGAACGAACGGCCGTTTCTCGGCGACCGTAACTCCGATTGAGGTAAAACTAATGCCCACGTCTTCATTTCGTCGAGCCCTATCCGATGGCATCATTTTCATAATGTTTCCACACTGTGAAAATGACCATTTTGCCCTTGCCCTTAATCAGTCCCCTTCGAGAGGGAAACTTTTCCGGCAAATCTTTCCGGAGTTTCATCGCACTTCCTGCCGGTGTATTACTCAACCCCAAGGCAAGCCAACCTCTTATCATGAGCTATGGACTTGCGTCATGACTTTGCTTGCACCTGTGTGTGTGCTGTAGTATATTTCAAATCATCTGTTAGTCTGCATTGACATAGCCTTGTTATTTCATCTATGCCTGATGCTAGTGTTATTTACCATGTGATATCATGAATTGCAGTCATATTTTCCCATACTAGTACCAATATTTTTATACCATTATCATGTTAGTGCTATGATTTGATCTCATGCCATGATTGTCTGTACCGTTATGATCTTGCTATGCTGTTGTTAAGTAATTGTTCTTACTCATAAATGTTGATGTTATGATGAGATGATGGAAATATTAAATTGAACTTCTAAATTGAACCTGCTCCGTCATCGATGGGATCGAGTCATAGTGTCATCTATCCGAGCTTACCCGTGCAGCCACATTTGCCTGTATGGGACGGCCTTGACTTGGTTATGCGCGCGTGCTGCCCTGATCAGGTAGGCGGTGATAACTTTGTGAGCCCAGTTGATTGTTTAACCTGGGAGTCCCCATTTGGGACAGTTTTGTTTGGCCACGACGGTGGCAGGTGTCACGGGGTGACACAGGGGCCACCCAGGACATGACCCTCGGAGGGTATGATTGTCGGTGGTACGGTGGGAGAGTCACGGGTTAGGCAAGTTTCGTTGGAGCAGCACTGGTCCACCCGAATGGGAACATGTAGTAAAGTACGAGGCCAGGCGCTCCATGGTGTGGGTAAAGTGCGCAACCTCTGCAGAGTGTAAATCTATTCGAATAGCCGCGTCCTCGGTCATGGACAGTTCGTACTAGGCCACTATTTGGTCTTTATCGATCTGGAGGTCAAACCTGTTATGATAAACTTGCTAAGGAATGTGCTACTAAGTGAATGTGGTAATTGGATAATTGTGAGCAGTCACTATGTTGTTATGACATGATCACGAGATAGGATCTCGGTGAGTCATGATATAGCCCAGAGGGCAGTAAAACTGAGTGATGGCACAACATAGTATTTTAATGCTTCACAGGAGGTAAGAGTAGTGTAGGTTCCAGTTTGATTATGAATGCCATGTCTCGTAGGAATTGCCGTGCCATGCCATGATATGCCTGATCCATGTATGCCATGATTGATCCATGATTTCCTGTTAATTTCATGCCATTCTTAGATTAAATTCTTATAGAAGCATAGGGCTTGCTTTGTTATCTGCTTGTTTGGATGCTATGTATTTGGTTGTCTTGCGAGTACATTCAAAGTACTCACCTGGCCTTGCACGTGGCCAGTTGCAGGAGAAGATCTATCAGGCTAGATCGTAACCCAGCCAGTCATGTGAGTTGTGGAGCCCAGCCAGAGATGTCGTTGCCGCTGTACCAAGACCTCCGCTGCCATTTAGTTAGCCTTGGAGACATGTAATATTGTTGTAAGCAACAGTATTGTAAACTCCATTTCCTATAATAAAGCCATTTTTGTGCCTGGAATTGCTGTATCATGTCTCAGGCGTGCGCCAGGTCTTATCCTATGACTGGCGTGCGTCGGCCCTCTATCGGGGTGCCACAAGACGTGGTATCAGAGCCAGGCTGGCTGTAGGTTACCCTAGCATCGGACCACCCTTATTTTCAACCGGTAGTGAGCCCAATAGATTTGACCCATCACTGGCATCCGACATGGCCACTGTTGATCAACAGGCGGCGCAGTCGGAATTGGCGAGCCCTTACCCAGCTGTCCGCCCACCCAGCCATCCCTGGATTGGACCGCGACCCTACGCAGTTGTCGGCCGTGCCGGCGTATCCTCTACCCGGCACGAGGAGGATCTACGCCATGCTGGTATATCCCAGCCTGGCTGCCTATTTAAACCCCTCTCACCTGCGAGTCGCAACCCTCTCCAAGCCAGATCCCCGCAAGAGAACCCAAGCCAGTATCCTCAAACCAGCAACCATGGCTAGTTTGTCCAGAGCACCCACTTTCCATATCCGAACATTGGCTAATGGTTATCCCGGCTTCCCGCCCATCATTTCGAGCATGCTCACCCAAGCCCTTGGATGTAGTACTAGCCCGGTGTATATGATGTTCCAATCGGAACCCATCACTCACCTTTGCCGATTCTATGCGAATGCGCATATCTGCCCAATTCCAGCAAAGGATGGGAAGCCCTTGACTTTTCAGGGCAAACCCATGCCCACCCCCGCATTGGCTATCCAGACAGCTGCTGCGGAACCCATCGCCCGTCTTCGTTTCCAGTTTTCGAAAGTAGCGGAGATGCGGGAGTTCCACTACTTTCCGTCTGCGTCCAGCGAAGGCTGCGAGTTCTTCAGCACAGTCGAAGATACCGACTCGGCAATGGCTTGCCTAGTTCAGCTCATTGCTGCCCAGGGACTGCTGATCTCCGGCATCCTTGGAGAGTTTAAAGCCATTGACCAAAGCACCAGCCGGGTTGTTACGGAAGCATACCGTGAGGCCCGTCAAGCTGCATCCCAGGCCACCAGTTCCATGATGCCAAACCCAGCGCCACCTTCACAGCTTGTGTTACCCTCGAAGCCCGTGAACCCGTGGAACTCTGACTCCGTCCACCCAAATTCTATTCGAGGAGCTATGCGACGTCTTCGTCGGGACGTGTTCCATCAAGTTCCCGCCGTAGCTCCACCAGTTGAGCCCCAACCTATAGAGGTGTCCGACGATGAAGACGGAAGTTGGCTCAGCCTACGTCCCCCAGGAGAGCCCCAGCAAGAGTAGGACCCTGTAGCTCGAAGTGAGTTGTTGTTGTTAGCTGCCTAGTGAGGTTGTGTGTTGTATGCTTGTACTGCTTGTAACCTGTGTGCTGTTGTAATGTTATGTATGTCTACTTGCTCTGTGTGTTTGGTTCGTTATCTCTCCGTTAAGCAGAAATGCTTAACAGAGCCGGCAATGATTTCTTAACAAGATTTCGATTAGTAGGACACTTACACCTAATAACAAGGGACTCGCTTGGAGTCCCTAATGAAATACGGGCTGGTGTAGGTGTATGTATACCAGGAGTACATACACCCACTAGCATTAAAACACCGTAGTGTAATCTGTTGGATGTGTTCTTTTCCTTTGCATGTATGTTGCTCCTATATGCATTTTCCTGCATTTTGGTAGATTGCGTGTGTATTGTGTGAGCAATGTCTGCACACCAAGTTCATCCTCCTGAGTACAGACGCAGTAGTACTCGGGTAGAATGCAAAACCGCATACCCTCATCTATTCGTGCCAGCGTCCCAAACCCAGAACACTTGAGAGCCAGTTCTCCCCTCCCTAGACCCTAAATCTTTTCCCAGAGCTCAGCTGCAAGCTCGGAGAAATTCTGAGAAATTTTATTGCAGCCTAAACCGTTACAACCTCTCCAGTACAAGATCCAAACCCCGATTTTACCCCAACACCCACTCATTGTGGATGTTGTTCGACGAGGAGCTACCAGCAGCGTGATCCCTGCTTTGGTAGAGCTCCACTGACCACACTGCACTAGCCACAGACCCAGCGGCGCCTCTGTCACTGTCCTGAGTGACGCTGGATAGGCCGCCACCTCGCCCTACTGTAACACACGCGCTTGTTCCATCCGCCTGAGACGGCGAACGAACCAGCGTGGATGTTCGCCAGCCACTCTGCCACCATCGCCCTTGTCTCGACCCGCCGCGTCAGGACCCTCATCATCGTGAGCCCGCTCTAGCAGGATGAGCTGCAGCAGCAAGAGCGATGAACCGATCAGCATAGCCAGCAGCGCAGTGAGGAACCACCGTAGCCCCACCAGGAACACCGCATGGCCGAAGGACCTCGGCTCTAGCTCGTCCAAACCGAAGAGATGGAAGAGAGGCATGGTGCGTGTTGGACAGAGCTGCGTCGCCGTCGTCGTTTATAGCCCAAGTCCGGTGTACGATGAGGGAGGTCCAAGAGAACCGCGCGTCGCTCGATCACCGGCGTCCAGGAGGCGAATCCGCGAGCAGTGCCGACCAGCACTGGCCTGCGATGGGAGTGCTTTCTGCGTCAACCTCGTGCACGCCGCACACTATAGTCGTAGGGTGCTTTGTGCCCTAGGAGCTAGATGCTCGCGCTGTGCCCGGCCGCACGCGGAACAGCGCGGGAGCAATAGAGGGCCGGTGGCCGGAGAAAGAAGAAGGAGGCTGCCAGTGGGCCCTGGGCCCACCTGTCAGTGAGAGAGGCCACAGCTCAATTGCGGTGCCCCTAGCATTTTTGGAAAAAGGAAATTTTCGCTTTTTCTAAAAATGTCAGGGCCACGAGAGCAACCCAGCAACCCCTACCTGTGGAGTAGATCCCGCGATGTCCGTATCTCGATCTGGGTGTACCAATTTTCAGTACTCTTAACTCGGTTGTTTGCAACCGCAGGGTTAAGACCCAACCCAGAGATTTTTCCAGGAGGTGTAGTATTTGTTTTGAGCTAACCCTAGGAATCTCGAGGACGAGATTCTCTTGAGGGGGGAAGGTTTGTAACACCCCAAAAATCGGGTTATCGATTTTTCTGCTATTATTCCTTTTTAGTTTTCCTCTCCCAAATTTTTCCTCCGGAATCTGGTGAGTGACCAGGTGACTCCTGTCAATCCTCAGCCTCTCCATACCTTTCCCATGCTCTTGTGCCAGCCAAACTCTCGTCAGTAAACCCCGAAACTCATTCAAACCCTAGTTCCAAAATATTGGAACTGGAAATCCCGCCTTTGTGTTTACGAAGGAGCTATCATTTTCCTTACTCTGTTGATCCTCCCAAAATTCCCAGAGATCATCCTTCACTGATAAACCCTAGATGTGCAAAAATATTGCAAAGTCATATGCAATATTTCTCATCTAGAATTAATTCCTCTTTCTGCTTTTCCGAGGAATTAAATCCAGGAAAATATCTATCCAGCTCCAAAGTTCATGAAAACTTGTGGAGATATTCTTTGTGATCATATTGAGCTCTCACAAAAATATTGGCCATAATTAAATAAAGGAAATTGCCTTTTCCTAATTAAAGCCAATATTTCAATTTAGGGCCTTTCCAAAGGAACTACCATTTTGGTAGTTAGGAAAAATCCCAAATAAATTGTGGAGCTCATCCTACCCATATATTCACCATTTCCATCAAAATCTCAAGTTCCACCAATTAAATTTCGAGCACAACAACCATTTGCAAATTCTGTCCAGATTTCCAGTTTGCAAAGGAAGTGCTTGTTCCCTTGATCTTTTTTGGCTGATATTTTTCAGGGTGGTTAACAAGGATAAATCACATTGGATACCAAAAACCAGCCCATTTCATCTAGCCAATTTTCCTCAGTAATTTATCCAAGTTTCTGCTCAGATTGCATCTCTGTGAAGGAAGTACCCTCATGGATGATCAATTTGAGCTGAAACTTTTCCAGCTACCTCTCATGACCAAATCATCACTCCCCACCAAAAATCATCCAAATCCATTTATCCATTTGACCCCTACTTCCTCATTTGCATATCTGGTCAGATTGGTGCTTTGTGAAGGAGGTACCATCTAGAGTTGTCCATTTGTGCTGCAATTTTTCCCAGATGGTCACCTGAGTGAGTGGTCACTCTCAGCCAAAGATCAGGCCAAGAGGAGCACTGTGGTGGACATGGCACTTGTCAAACACTTGGCTGCCAGCTGTTGTTTGGCTTAGGTGCGGTCACACCAGAGCTCACTATTCTTGCTTGAGGGGTCAATTAATCTCAGTGTAGGGTGTAGAACACCCTGGACATCATTTGGCATCGAGCAGGGCGTGGCACTGCCGTGGCCACGCGGTGACCACGGGCAGAGCGTGCCAAACGCGTGCCCTGTACACCAGAGCCCTCGGGAGCCTTCTCTGGCAAGGCGCAGCTCGTCCGGGAGCGTCGGCGAGCTCCCCACCGTGTGCGCGAGTCTTCTGGAGGCCTCTCCCCCTGCTCCTCTAGCTCGTGGCCGCCTATGCCGACATCGATTCCCCGCTCGAGCTCAGCCACGGCGACAAGCTTCTCGGAGCCTTGGCCGTCGTCGGCTAGTCCCTTCCCTCACCTATTTAAGGCGTGCACTGAGCCCTTCTCCTCACAAGCGAGCCCCAGCCTCTCCTCCTCGGGCCCACGAAGCTCCTCTCCTCGCCAATGGCCGAGTTCTGCCGCCGCCCATCTCCTCGAGCCAACCTAGCCATTCCCTTCCCCACCACTCTCCTCGGCGCCCTCAGCCTCCCCTGAGTACCCACGAAGCCACCGCCCCCTCCCATTTTGGCCAGAGGAGCTCGCCGTGCCCGCATCCGACCATGGCAGTGGCGGCTGCCCACCTCGAGCTGCTGTTGCCTCGGTCGTCTTCCGCGGCCAGGAACTGTTCCCGCGGGTGCGGCGGAGCACTGCAGCCGTTTCTCGCCCGCCGGCAGGCGTGGCTGCGCAGGGATGCGCTGGCGACGAGCACGGGCCGAGCAGCCGTGGCGCCCTCCTCTGTTTCAGCTCGGGGAAGAGGACGACCAAGGGGAGAGAGAGGAAAGGATAAGCCGGGCCCACCCGTCAGCCAGAGGAGAAAAGTCAACCCGGGCCCGCTCGCTGTTAAGTGGAAGCGCATTCGGTGAAATACGCTTTCCATTCGGAGAAGCGTACTCCGTCGTGTTCTTTACAGAGAATACGTTTTCTTTTATGGAAAGCGCAATCTGTAAAATGCGCCTTCATTTTCTCAGCCGCGGCCGAAGAGGTTATTTAGCGAACGTTCACTCGTTAAAGACAGAAACGAACAGTTTTCTGTTTGTTTGTCTGCTTAACGAACGAACGGCCGTTTCTCCGCGACCGTAACTCCGATTGAGGTAAAACTAACGCCCACGTCTTCATTTCGTCGACCCCTTTCCGATGGCATCATTTTCATAATGTTTCCACATTGTGAAAATGACCATTTTTCCCTTGCCCTTAATCAGCCCCCTTCGAGAGGGAAACTTTTCCGGCAAATCTTTCCGGAGTTTCATCGCACTTCCTCCCGGTGTATTCCTCTACCCCAAGGCAAGCCAACCTCTTATCATGAGCTCCGGACTTGCATGATGACTTTGCTTGCACCTGTGTGTGTGCTGTAGTATATTTCAAATCATCTGTTAGTCTGCATTGACATAGCCTTGTTATTTCATCTATGCCTGATGCTAGTGTTATTTACCTTGTGATATCATGAATTGCTATCATATTTTACCATGCTAGTACCAATATTTTTATACCGTTATCATGTTAGTGCTATGATTTGATCTCATGCCATGATTGTCAGTACCGTTATGATCTTGCTATGCTGTTGTTAAGTACTTATTCTTACTCATAAATGTTGAAGTTATGATGAGATGATGGAAATATTAAATTGAACTTGTAAATTAAACCTCCTCCGTCATCGATGGGATCGAGTCATAGTGTCACCTATTCGAGATTACCCGGGCAGCCAGATTTGCCGGTATGGGACGGCCTTGACTTGGTCTAGCTTTGTGCTCTTTTATCGGTACCACCAAATAGGGAAGGTTATGCGCGTGTGCTGCCCTGATCAGGTAGGCGGCGATAACCTTGTGAGCCCAGTTGGGACAGTTTTGTTTAACCCGGGAGTCCCCGTTTGGGACAGTTTTGTTTGGCCACGACGGTGGCAGGTGTCATGGGGTGACACAGGGTCCACCCAGGACATGACCCTGGGAGGGTATGATTGTCGGTGGTACGGTGGGAGAGTCACGGGTTAGGCAAGTTTCGTTGGAGCAGCACTGGTCCACCCGAATGGGAACATGTACTAAAGTACGAGGCCAGGCGCTCCATGGTGTGGGTAAAGTGCGCAACCTCTGCAGAGTGTAAATCTATTCGAATAGCCGCGTCCTCGGTCATGGACAGTTCGTACTAGGCCACTATTTGGTCTTTATCGATCTTGAGGTCAAACTTGTTATGATAAACTTGCTAAGGAATGTGCTACTAAGTGAATGTGGTAATTGGATAATTGTGAGCAGTCACTATGTTGTTATGACATGATCACGAGATAGGATCTCAGTGAGTCATGAGATAGCCCAGAGGAGGTAAGAGTAGTGAAGGTTCCAGTTTGATTATGAATGCCATGTCTCGTAGGAATTGCCGTGCCATGCCATGATATGCCTGATCCATGTATGCCATGATTGATCCATGATTTCCTGTTAATTTCATGCCATGCTTAGATTAAATTCTGATAGAAGCATAGGGCTTGCTTTGTTATCTGCTTGTTTGGATGCTATGTATTTGGTGGTCTTGCGAGTACATTCAAAGTACTCACCTGGCCTTGCACGTGGCCAGTTGCAGGAGAAGATCCGTCAGGCTAGATCGTAACCCAACCAGTCCTGTGAGTTGTGGAGCCCAGCCAGAGACGTCATTGCCGCTGAACCAAGACCTCCGCTGCCATTTAGTTAGCCTTAGAGACATGTAATATTGTTGTAAGCAACAGTATTGTAAACGCCATTTCCTATAATAAAGCCATTTTTGTGCCTGGAATTGCTGTATCATGTCTCAGGCGTGCGCCAGGTCTTATCCTGGGACTGGCGTGCATCGGCCCTCTATCGGGGTGCCACAAGATTTTTTATCTCGTATTTCATACACCCCACAAAGTTAATCTAGCGACTTGAATAATCATACTAGATAATGGATGTTGGTAGCTACGGTGTGATTCGAAACCTTACAAGGCACGTAAAATAAAATTATGCATAAACCGATTAGAGGCGTCTAAGTTGGTTTTGCAGGATGGCATGTGATGTGGTATAGTCTTCGTCATATTTAATTTGATTAAGTATAAGATGACTATATGATGTATATTAATTAACATGACCTGCATGTCATGATTCGGCATGATGGCTGGAGCCATATGATTGTCACTTTAATGACCTGCGTGTCAACCTTGATGTAATGCATTTATTTTATTAGCTATAGAGATAGCTATATTATTTGGTGCATCGACAAGGCGGTGACAAGTTTGGCGAAGGTGGACACCGACGCAAAAGCTGAAGATGGAGAAAAAGGAGAAGAAACAAGCCGTGGCAGAAAAGTTCTGCCACGGCAGCAGTTTTTGAAACTGCTGCCACGACAACGTTTTTTGACTGATTTCGCGAAGACGAAGAGAACTTCTCTAAAAGAAAGGGCTATACCATATCATGCTATTATGAATTGCCTGGGATATTTATCCCTTTTATTGCACCCTTTTGATTGCGTGGTAGTCCCTTTTATTAGGGTGATCTCTCACTTAAAATATATCATGTAGTTAGTGTTCTCCCAGGAGCAGCACCGTTCAAAATATGTATCTTTTTGGGGTACCGCATGGTTGCATGGGTACGTACGAATTTAGAGTATGAAGCGGGTGAGGTTAGACGACGCAGCGAGATCACTTGGTTGTCTTGAACGTTCAGGAAGGATACTCCTGAGCTTTGAACACGCCCATCGAAAGATGAACAAGAGTCACATAGGGATGTGATTGGCAAGTTGGCCTACCGATTGAGATTCTCATCATGAGATGAGGATTCTATGGCGTTGAATTGAAATATGTATCTTGAATCACTCACAATCAATTATGAGAGATATTGATCTGTGTGGGAGCGCACTTTCGTATTAAATTGTTTAATCGCTAGTGCATTTTAATTATGAACAAAGTCTAAGTGAAACTTGTGTTTACCGTTGTTGATCGAATGGCTCACAACACCTCGTTCAACTTCGGACCAATGTTAGAGAAAGAGAAGTTAGCTACGAATGGAAGCAATAATGTGGACTGGGTCCTTATCCTGAGGCTCGTCCTCAGGAGTGCTAAGAAAGAGTATGTACTAGACACGCCTCTTCCAAACGAACCAGAGGCAACTGCCTGAAAAGATGAGAGAAATGTCTAGGCCACTAAGAAAGATGACTGCACTATAGTGCAGTGCCTTATGCTAACTTGCACGAGTCCAGAGCTTCAAAAACGTTTTGAATTGCAATCCGTCCGTGATATGATCAAGGCAATGGATGCTCTATACAAACTCAATGCAAGGTCTGAGCGTTATGAGATAACGAAGACCATGATTGAGTGCAAGATGGCTGAAGGGAGTTTAGTTGGCGAACACATGGTCACCTTGGCTGGCTACGCTGAAAGGCTTAAAGCCTTGGAATTTCCAATTCCACCAAAACTCGCGTCTGACATGATACTTGCTTCACTCCCCCCGTCTTACGACAGTTTTATCATGAACTACAACATGAATGGGATGGATAAGGTGCCAAACGAATTGTTTGCTATGCTAAAAACTTTCGAGGCAAGAATGCAGAAGAATCACAAGCATGTGATGCTTGTGAACAAATCCACCAGTTTCAAAAAGAAAGGCAAGTCCAAGAAAGACAAGTGGGCTGGTAAGACTAGCCTCCAAGGCAAGTCTAAGGGCGGAGCCATGAAAGAAACTGAGTGCTTCTATTGCATGGGCCCAGGATACTGGAAGAGGAACTGCAAGAAGTACATGGCAGATAAGAAGAAGTGTCGACTGTCTGGCAAAGGTAGAACTGTTATACATGTTAATGTCATTGACATTTTGCTTGCTAGCAAAAACTCTAACTCATGGGTATTTGATACTGGATCAGTTGCTCACATTTGCAACTCGATGCAGTGACTTCATAGAGTGCGCAAGTTGGCAAAGAATGAAGTCGTGATACGTGTCAGGAACGGTGTTGGAATCACCGCTCAAGCCGTCGGCATCATGCCTCTACATCTCCCTTCAGGATTTATCTTAGAACATAATAACTATTATTTTGTTCGGAAATTGTGTAGAAACATTATCTCCGGATCATGTCTAATACGAGATGGTTGTTCTTATAAGTCTGAGAACAATGGTTGTTCGATTTGTTGTAAGGACATGTTTTATGGATTTGCACCCATTGTTGGGGGCCTATTCATCCTAAATCTTGAATGTGGAAATGATGTCTTTAACGTAGATGCTAAATGCCTTAAGAAGGCTGATACCACCTCCACTTTCATGTGGCACTGCCGTCTTGGCCACATTGGAAAGAAACGCATGCAAAGACTTCATAAAGATGGAATCTTGGAGTCTTTTGATTTTGAATCATTTGACACATATGAAGCTTGTCTTATGGGGAAGATGACCAAGACGCCGTTCACGGGTCATCCTGAACGAGCTGGTGAATTATTGGAAATAATACATAGTGATGTATGTGGTCCAATGAGCACACCAGCCCGCGGTGGATATTTCTACTTCGTGACTTGTACTAACGGTTTAAGTAGGTATGGATATATCTACTTGATGAAACATAAGTCAGAGACCTTTGAAAAGTTCAGCGAGTTTCAGAATGAGGTAGAGAATCATCATGACAGAAAGATTAAGTTTGTATGATCAAATCGCGGAGGGAAATATCTTAGTCATGAGTTTAGCCGATATCTCAGTGACCGTGGAATCGTTTCACAGCTTACGCCTCCCGGAACTCCACAGAGAAATGGAGTGTCCGAGCAACATAACGGAACCTTGTTGGACATGGTAAGGTCGATGATGTCTCTTACAGAACTGCCGATATCTTTTTGGGGTCTTGCGCTAGAAACTGCTGCTCATACATTAAACAAGGCACCGTCAAAGTCTGTTGAGACGACGTCACATGAGATCTGGTATGGGAAGAAACCCAGTTTGTCGCATCTCAAAATTTGGGGTTGTGAAGCTTATGTAAATCGTTTATAGCCTAACAAACTCGATCGCAAAGCAAACAAATGTTACTTTGTCGGTTATCCAAAGGAAACAATAGGGTATTCTTTCTACCACCAGTCCAATAACAAAGTGTTTGTTGCAAAGAATTGATGCTTTCTCGAGAAAGAGTTTCTCGCTAAAGAAGATGAGTGGAAAGACTGTACAACTTGATGAGATTAGTGAATCTTCGGCAACCATTGATAGGGCTAAGGAACCGGAAGTAATTCCGCGAATTATCCCTACAACCGAGCCGGAAGTTGTCACATCTAATGCGGAAACTTTAGCCAAGTTTGTGACTGGACCGCGCAGATCAGGTAGGGCTATCGAGCCACCTGAGTGTTTTCATAACGAAATCTTCATCCATGAAGATAATGTACCTGTGCACTACAAGGAAGCGATGGCGGGGCCTAGCTCAAGGGAATGGCATAAAGCCATGAAATCTGAAATGGAATCCATGTACGAAAACCAAGTTTGGAACTTGGTGGAACCTCCAGAGGGTGTCAAGCCCATTGGTTGTAAATGGATTTTCAAAAGAAAGACAGACGCGGATGGTAATATTACTATCCATAAAACTAGACTTGTCGCGAAATGGTTCGGGCTAATTCAAGGAGTTGACTACGATGAGACTTTCTCGCCCATAGCTATGCTTAAGTCTGTGTGGATAATGTTAGCAATTGCTACTTATTTCGATTATGAAATATGGCAGATGGATGTCAAAATGGCTTTCCTAAATGGAAATCTCAATGAGGATTTATACATGATACAACCTGAAGGTTTTGTCGATCCTAAGGATGCTAAAAAGGTGTGCAAGCTTCAGAAGGCCATTTATGGTCCGAAGCAAGCATCAAGGAGCTGGAATATTCGTTTTGATGAAGTGGCCAAAGAGTTTGGCTTCATCAGGAATGACGAAGAATCTTGTGTTT
The DNA here is from genome assembly GCA_039707655.1 of Elymus sibiricus. NCBI lineage: Eukaryota > Viridiplantae > Streptophyta > Magnoliopsida > Poales > Poaceae > Elymus > Elymus sibiricus. The sequence continues at coordinate 19,489,304 of CM077666.1, read as the reverse complement.
ACAAGAAGTTTAGTGGGAGTGCAAAAGCATTTCTAATCTTATATGTGGACGACATATTATTGATTGGCAATGACGTGAATTTTCTTAGTGAAATAAAAGAGTATGTATTGGGCTTTAAAATCTATAGAGATAGATCAAGACGCCTGATAGCGCTTAGCCAAAGCACGTACATTGACAAGGTATTAAAAAGGTTTAATATGGAGAATACCAAGAAGGGCCTACTCCCAATGTCACCTGGCACAGTGCTTTGCAAGAATCAGTGTCCTTAGACTCTTGATGAGCGAGTACAAATGAATGATGTTCCATATGCTTCCACAATTGGTTCCATCATGTATGCCATGCTATGTACAAGACCAGATGTTTCCTATGCGCTAAGTGTTAGCAGCAAGGTATCGAAGTGATCCAGGATTGGTTCACTGGGCAGCAGTAAAAGGTATTTTTAAGTACCTCAGGAGGACCAAGGACTTGCTCCTTGTGTTTGGAGGTGATGAAGAGGTCATTGTAAATGGTTACACTGATGCAGGCTTCATGACTGACCCGGATGACTTCAAATCTCAATCATGCTATGTTTTCATACTGAACGGAGGCGCAGTGTGCTGGAAGAGCTCCAAGCAAAACACTGTGGCGTATTCTACGACGGAGGCGGAATATGTCGCGGCTTCAGAAGCCTCAAAAGAGACAGTCTGGATCAAGAAGTTCCTTGAAGAGATTGGTGTGGTCCCAAGTGCGCTGGACCCGGTGGAGATCTATTGTGATAATAGTGGCGTCGTGGCTCAGGCAAAGGAGCTAATATTCCATCATAAGACAAGGCATATTGCATGCAAATATCACATCATCCGACATCATGTCGAGGAGGGTCTTGTGAAAGTACGAAAATTCACACGGATATGAACATGTCAGACCCGATGACAAAGCCTCTTCCACGAGCAAAGCATGAGCAGCACCGAATAGCCATTGGTTTCAAAGAAGCTGTGTAAACTAGATTATTAACTCTAGTGCAAGTGGGAGTCTGTAGGAGATATGCCCTAGAGGAAATAATAAATGTTATTATCTATCTCCAAGTTCGTAATTCATGTTTATGTTCTGTGCTATAACTGCAATGGTCCTTGAGTCCGTATATCCATAAAGTCTCAGAGGAAAACCCATATGCACGTGTGGAATAATAAACGGTAAAATGTATTCCTAGTCATGCCTCTAAGACTAGCTCAAGTGATGCATGATGATTACATTTTCTTGATCAGGGGCATGTCTATGGCGGCAACTTTGAGGACACAATGTTAGAAGAACACTTGTGTTAAATCAACCCAATTGATGTTATGCTATGAGATACATTCATCACAAGTTGATAGTATTTAACACAGAGAAAGTTAACGTTTGCATAATTCCTTAGACCATGAGAGTATCGAGTTCCTTCATGCATGCTTCATTAACTTTGGGGTTTGTTAAACGTCACCTGTAACAGGGCGGCTATTACGGCAGCTTACGGGTTCATGGAAAAGTATGACAAGGGACTTGATAGCTCAAGATTGGGATTTGCTCCTCTGTCGATGGAGAGATATTCTTGGGGCCCTCTCAGTGTGACAGCATCCATCATCATCTGGCCAGACACAACGTGATTTGATCACCGGGATGCCGGAGCACGGGAATGAGAAAAGAGAACAAAACTGTTAACGAGGAAACTGGCTTAGTGGACAAATTTGTTGATTCACGGGGATGCCGATAAATATCACCTCGGGTTTTTGTAACATATCGCAAAGCAATGGGAATAGCACACGGGAACTACAGGTTCACTCGAATATTCATTCGTGTCGGTATAGGGGCCAATATGGGTGTCCACGGTTCCGCTATTGATCATTGATCGGAAAGTGTTCCGGTCATGCCTATACTTCACCGAACCTACAGGGTCACATGCTTAAGGGTCATCTATCTGCTGAGTGCCAGGTTAGGAGTCTGAGAGAAAATCACTGGAAAAGTTTCGGAGATGTTAAAAAAGTTTCGGAGAGAAAACCAGAAATGTTTCGGAGATACCGAAAATTTTTCGGAGTAAACCATCATACCGGAAATGTTTTAGAGTAAACCATCAAGCCGGAAAAGTTTCAGAATGCGTCTGGAATATTTTGGAGCGTGTCGGAAAAGTTTTGGGACCTTCCGGAATTTTTCGGACAGCCCCAACACAATGTTCTTGCCGAGGGGACAGCCTCCCCCTTTTCGTGGGGGGCTGTTTTGGGATGTTTTGGGTGGCGCCCCCTTTTGGTGGAGAAATGTTGGGGGGGGGGCCATGGGGGGGGCAGCCCCTACAATTGGTGGGATGTGTTGGGAAGGGGTGGGGCCCCCTTGGGGGCACCCTATGTGGCCGGCCAAGGTGTGGAGGGGGCCCCCCATGGGGCAACCTCCCACCTTCGGTGGGTGCATGTTTTGAAGGGGGGGCCCCTTTTTGGGCAGCCATATCAAGCCCCCCTCCACCCCTTGCTCACACTATAAAAGGAGGAGAGGAGCTCTCCAACTCACTCAAGTTTCTCACCACAAAGGCAAGCAATGATCTGCCATTCTTTCTCTCCCTCCAAGAAATAAGTTTCGTAGTGCCGCAAGGCTGCCTGACCTCCGGGGGCGATCTATTCTGGAAGGTGAAGCACTGCTGGATAGCTAACAACGTATGTGTGCAACCCGGTAGAGAGATCGTATGTTCGATCTTCTGTCCGACGGACTGTTCGAGGGCCTATCCGAGGGGCTGTCCGAGGGACCATCCGAGGAAGGAGAAAATCCTCGCTGTTGGGAGGTTGTAAAATCTTAGCTGCGGGGATCTACACTGATGATCTTCACCAACTCTACTTCCACTGCGCTACGAGTTGGTAATGATCAGATCAAACCTTGTATGCATCTTCATAGTAGTCCTGGGCATGTTCGTAGTGCGGAATTTTTTTATTTTCTACTGCGTTCCCCAACACCTGGATGGGCGCGGTGTGGGCTGTGCATGGAGCTGTGCATGGCGCGGCTGTGCACGGAGCTCCGGCAAGGCACAGTGGAGATACGCAACAACTCGAAGCCGGCAACGCATGCGTCAAGGGTATGACACCATCTCTCTACTACTAGGGAAAACCCTATAGGTAGACAGGTAACAGTAGCGCGGGGTAAATGGGCCACGCTACTGCTACTTAGCAGTAGCGCGGGCTAAATACTAGCGATGCAGGTGGACATTAGCAGTAGCGCTGGCCCATCACACCGGCGCTACTACTAAGTGGGCCCCACTATGCCCCAGGGGCTGGCCACAGTAGTTGCGCGTGTCATGGGCCCACGCTACTGCTAAGCCCATTAGCAGTAGAGTGGGCCCCGTCAACCGCGCTACTACTAAGTGGACCCCACCGTGTCCCCCGGGACAGGCCATAGTAGTAGCGCGGGGTATAAACCCCGTGCTACTACTATCGACCCTCCAACATATGTGTACACATAGCACGTGGAGGCCCAAACCCAAACTCACACTCTCCCGATTCCGCTTCTCCCTCCCACCTGCGATTCCCTTCCTCACCCACCGCCACCGCCGGCCTCGCACCTCGGCGCCTCCCCAAAATCCGGCGACCTCCTCTCCCACCGCAGCCCCCTCCCCTCCCCCTCCTTCCTCCTCGTTCTCCGCTGCTGGAAGAAGAGGGAGATCCAGCAGAGCGCCATCCATTGCGGCGGCCAGGTCCGCCATGGACGCAGCCACTTGCACCTCCTCGCCGGGACAGGGCCTTGTGAGGACATGCGGACACCATGGTTAAGGGTCCCACGACAAGTAGCAGCAGGTCACCGGGCGTCGTCTAGGGTTTCGAGCGTCGGCTCCAACTCCGGCGGCCACCGGTAAGTTGCTCCTCCTACTCCTCTCAATCTCTCTCTTCGTCTTCTAATCGTTTTCTCTTGTTTTGTAGCCGCAGCAGAGGAGAGGTGCGGGGATGAGTTGGGTGGGGAAGCACCATCACCATGGACGACTTCATCCCCTCTAGGACCAGCATTAGCCATGGATGGAGAGGACGATGACGCCCAGCACCAGCAGCAGCCACGGATGGAATTTTATTTGTTAGATTAATTTGCATGAAAAATTACACGATCAGTGCTAATCACGACTATTGGTTCAATGTGTTTGATGGCAATATGGATTTGTATGGCAGGTAACAAGTCTGAATCCATGAATTTGACAGTTTACTACGGTCCTGGTAATGTTTGATGAAATGCGTTGGGGGTTCATCTGAGCGAGTTTACGTATGGGGAGTTGACATTATAGCACCAGGAAAGAGTGACCATTAGGCAGTTGAAATACTGGTTGACAACAAGTTTTGTTCTTGATCTTAATGTGTGCTTCGTCAGTATTTAGGCAGTGTGGACGAAATCCGATAAAAATATTTTGTGGGAGCTGAGCATGATATATAGGACCCATAAATGGTTTGTAACACCCCGATAATCATGCTACAGTAATCTCCCCCCTAATGGTGGCCATGTTATCATGATTACTATGCAAATTGCCACTTGTCCAAAATCAAAGTCAAATTCAAATTTAAATTTGCAAGTGAAATTATTATTTCTTCGAACAATAAAACTAAAATGTTCGCATTATTCTATAAATTCCCCTGATCGTTGTCATGTTGAAACCAACTTCATTTGACTCACAAAAAAAATCCTAGTAAATTAATAAATAGTACAACAGCAAATAAAATGGTCTTTTCAAAATAAACAATTATTTATACAATTCAAATTGACCTCAAACTTTATGGGCCTCTTCAATATATTGCATAGTATTTATGTGCCAATTGTCACATTTAACAAAAATAATTTAGTTGCTAAATTTAAAAGAAAACAATGAAGAAATTAGGAAACAGAAAAAGATAAAAGAAATAAAATAAAAGGAAATGCCTAACAGCTACTGTGCCACTGGGCCTAAGTGCCACAGTGCACTCGGCCCAGCCCACCCCAGGCCTCTCCTTTCTCAGTACAGAGGAGAGGCAGGGCCAAGGCATGGCCAGGACGCACGCCGTCCACGCGGCCGATGCGCTCATGTCGAACATCTAGCGTGCCCCCGAGGAGTATAAATCCCTCCCCGACGTAGTGGACAACCCTAGTCCCCCTTCCTCCCTCTCCTCGTGTCGCCCCCTTCGATTCTATCGCGCCCGAGCTCTGCTCGCCATGGCCGTTGCGGTAGTCGCGGCCAATGGCCACGCCGCTCCCTGAGACCATGTCCGGGAGCTCCGTCATGGTCGGCTACATCACCACACCGAAGGATTCGAGCTAGGAGGCCACGTACGCTCGGCATCGAGCACATCTTCGTCGGTACATCGTCGGCGTCCGACGTCATTTGCCGCGGCTCCGGTCCACCTCCGGCCTCCCTGACCACACCTCCGAGCTCGCGGTGAACCCCTCTTCCTATTCCCCACATTTTCCCCTTCGATCCGTCGCCGTAGCCCTCGCCTTTGTACTTGCCATGGCCGCTCCCGAGCTCCCGCGTACGCGTACGCGTGCGTGCGTGCCGCACTGCTGCTGCTCTCTGCGCTGCTCACTACTCTATACTGCTGCCTAGCCGCTGCCGCTAATGCTCTGCGCTGCTGCCGCTGCTGGCCATGGCTAAGGGCATGGCCGAGCGACCTTGTGCATGTTGTGTGCGTGTTGTGTGTGCATACTGTGTGTGTGCGCGTGTGTGTGTATAGTTTATTTTAGTTTAGTATTAGATTAGGAATTTAATTAGTCTAATATGCCAATGACATGTGGGACCCATCTAATTAGATTAAGTAAATCCATTTGGAATTTGTTAAAATACTGACATGTGGGACCCCAACACTGTTCACTGTTGACCCAGTCAACCGATGATTGGGCAGTTGACTAGGTCAACTGGGCCCACTGTCAGCCACACAAGAACATCTGTGGGTACACTTTCTGTGTACCCATAGCATTTAACATTGAATTTATTTCGAAATTAAATTAATTCCAGAAATTCCAGAAAATGATTAAAACTTTAAAAATTCGTAGAAATTAAACCGTAAGTCTGATGAAAATAATTTATATATGAAAAATGATCAGAAAAATCTAATAAATCCCTTTAGGGCATCTGCATGCATGTTAGAATCCTCTAAGTAGCTGAACCTGTAACTTTAGGCCTGTTTCTGATAGATGAATAGTGTCTGACCTCCCGTAAATAATTCCAAATTAATTCCTCAATTAACTAAAATGGTTTAGGGATGTATTAGGTCACCCCTGCATTGCCTATTGCCATGTCGTCCTCTGTGAGTGCATTTGTTTGCTGTGTATTTATTGTTTCTTCCCCCTCTTCTCTCCGGTAGACTCCGAGACCGCTGTTGATCCGGTGATCGACTACTTCACCGTCGAGATTCCGTATCTGTCTGCAGAGCAACCAGGCAAGCAAAACCCCCTTGATCTTTCCTATATCGCCCATTCTTTCTCTCCCATGCTTGCATTAGATGTTGCTACTGTATTTGATTGCACCTATTCTGATGCATAGCCTAATTTTGTAACCTGCTGTTGATACTTTACCTGTTGTCCTATATACTTAGTATAGGCTGGTTAGTGATCCATCAGTGGCCCTACACCCTTGTCCGTGTTGCCATGCTCTACTACCGATGGCTCGATCATTGTGATCGTTGTGCAGAGACCGACACAGCACCGCTCACCCCTTAGTTGTACGACTCTGCAGAGCTACCATCGAGTGCCGAGGGTGATACCTCCTACCTCACTCCTGATGATATATTTGTAGCGTAGTTAATCGGTTGTGGGTTACCGAGGGTGAATCATCTTTCACCACCTCCGATGATGCCTCTGTCGTGCAACCCCCCAAGTGTGAACCAACCGAGGGTGATTCCTCCAAGTTCACCTTGACGGTTACATCGAGTGGGAATCCATCGAGGGTGATTCCTCGGATTCCCCACGATGTTATGGACACACGGGTACTTTGACCTTCACCTCAGTCCTTTGGGAAGTCGGGTTGGCCATGAGGGCACCCGCGAGAGATTATTGTGTCGGAGCGATAGGGCAGGCGGGGACTACCTAGTAGAGAGGTGGGCCTGGTCCCTGGTCGTGGTCCGCGAGATACCTAGTCAGAACGGCCGAAGCACTGGTCGTCTTCGCGAGCTCCTAATAATTCACTAACGGATTTGGGTATTTGATCTGAGTTGGCCACTGGCCTATACGCACTACCACCACGCAGGATAATGGTTTAATGGGGCCCTCGGCGCCGTATGTATCAGCCGAAAGCTCTGTCAAACGTCCAGTTCAGCATTGCGGCACAGCCGGGTCGGCGCCCCAGAGGAGGTGGCCTGGATAGCCCTGCTCGCAACGACCCGGAGTGCAAAGGGCGATGGGCCCAAGACCCCTGAGGGCTTAGGAAGTAGACCGGCGGGGACCTCTCAACGTCGTGTCTATCAGCCGAGGCCGGGCATGACCGAGAAAAGTGTGTCCGGCCAGATTTAATCGAGCATGTTGGGTAACAGTAGTGCACCCCTGCAGGGAAGTTATCTATTCGAATAGCCGTGTCCACGATAACAGGACGCTCAGTGTTGTATCCCGATCTACTACAACTTGAACTGGGTACATGTTACTTTAATTAACATGTAAGCTCTGGGATTGCTTTCTCGCAAGGAGTCGAGGAAGGATCTCTGGGCTTTGCTACTACATACTTATTGCTTTGTTATATGATACTAATCTGCACTCTTCTAATGCCGCAAGACGCTGCAAGATGCTAGTCTTCGATAGGCTTGGACTTCCCCTCTATTCTAGCATTTCTGCAGTGTAGTCCACAGATACAGCCCCTTCAATTGATACCGATGCATAAGTAGAATAGTTCTGATGTAAGTCTTGCGAGTACTTTGGATGAGTACTCACGGTTGCTTTGCTACCTCTTTTTCCCCATACCCGGTTGCTGCGATCAGATGACGGAGCCCCGGAGCCAACTGACCCCGTCGACGACTACTACTACCCCGACGAAGCTTACTACTACGTGCAGACTGATGACCAGGAGTAGTTTAGGAGGATCCCAGGCAGGAGGCCTTGACTCTTTCGATCAGAGCAGTTGTTTGTTTTCACCTTCTTAAGGCAGACTTGTCTAATTATGTCTGTACTCAGATTCTGATGCTTCCACTGACTCTTGTGTAACTCGAGCTTTTGTATTCAAGCCCTCGAGGCCCCTGGCTTGTAATGTAAAGCTTGTATTATTTTATTTTTTGTCTAGAGTTGTGTTGTGATATCATCCCGTGAGTCCCTAGGCTTGATCGTGCGGATTTGCGTGTATGATTAGTGCACGGTCGGGCCGGGGGCGTCACATGGTTGTCCTGGTTAAGGTGTTGCAGACATCGGATGACTCACACATATGCATTAGTGATACCTGCGCCGAAGGAGGAGGATTCGTTAGAAGGTGGCGGGGATATGAACCCGGCCAGGGGAGTCAGCCGGCTAATGATATTGATCCTCCTGGGTCACAACCAGTGGATGTTAGTCATCCCATGGAAGAGTGGGATTATGTGTTACACATTGCCGGTGGTCATTAAGCAGGGCAGAGTAGTCAGTTGGTATTAATTGCTGGTAGTGGTTTCGCTGTTGGGGATGAGGAAGGGAAGGAAATGCAGAACCTAATGATAGAGGTGGATGCAGATGGATTGGCGGATGATCTAGATTCTGATAACTCTGAAGAAGAAGAAGAAGAATAAGGTGAGGCTGATGACAACGAGGAGGTGCCAATTCCTTCTACATGGAATCAGGAAATCTCGACTGGTCTGACCATGAACGATGGCCATGAATCTGCATGGGAATATTATCAGAACTAGCTCCAAGCAGGGGCTATGTATGCCACAAAGAAACAACTGAACCATGCTGGGATGCAGTGGGCTATGTCCACGCAAAGGGTTTTCCACACCCACATATCATGTCCAACAAACTTGATTTTAAAATGTGTTAAAAATGTTTCTCCCAACAAGGTGCACGGCCACGTGCCCAAGTGGAATGTGCATTGGGTTGTATCTGATGTTGTGCCACACAATTGTGTTAGGAAAAACCTTCTGGTGGATCATCCAAACCTTACTTCAACTCTCATTACGCAACTCATGTATAATGAGATAGTGGAGAAGAAAGGCATGGAAGCGAAGCACATCCAGGTTGTGGTGAAGACAAGATATAACTACGAAATCCCTTATGGGAAGGCTTGGAGGGCTAAGTACATGGCGATGGAGGATAGGTTTGGGACGTTCATAGACTCCTATGATAACGTTGTTCGTCTCCTTCACAGATTGAAGGAGAGGAATCCCGACACTTATGTGGACGTCCAACACTTCTTCGTGCCTGAAATTCCAGGATTTAAGGTGCTACATCGAGTATTCTTCTCTTTTGCTATATGCATCGCAGTTTTCATTCACTGTCATCCCGTATTTTGTGTGGATGGCACATTTCTCACCGGTAAGTACAAAGGGCAGATCCTGACCACTATTGGTATGGACGGGAACAATCAAATCCTCCCACTTGCTATGGCCTTTGTGGAGGGTGAGAACTTTCAGAGCTGGGTATGGTTCTTCAGGCAGCTGAAAATAGCACTCATGAAGGATCAGCCAAATGTGTGTGTCCTTCATGAGAGGCATCCTGGTATATTGAAAGTTGTTAGGGCACTGAAGGAGCCAACGGCAGATGAACCAACACCTTGGAAGGACTTGCAGAGCCGGTGGTGCATGCCCCATCTTGGAGCTAATTTTTTCTCCCAGTTCTGGAGCAAGCGATTGATGAATTTGTTCAAAACACTCTGCAACCAGAACCAGCAGGTGAAATTTAATTTTTTGTGGTCAAAGCTCAATAAGTTTACTAAGAAGCAGGTCCGTGAAAGGAAAAAAAAACACAGGAAGCATTAGCATTAGCTATCCCAAAGCTAGAGCCACACGGTCTTTGTGACTTGCCAACAATTGACCCTCCCGGTACGGAGAAAGTAAGAGAGAAAATAAAGAATTTTTCTCAGTGGATAGAGAAAGAGCCTCCCAGGAATTAGTCTTGTTGCATGACACTCATGGAGCGAGGTACAGTATCATGACAACCAACCTTGCAGAGGTGTATAACTTTCTTCTCAGAGGGAATAGAGGTCTACCACTCATAGCAATTATGGAGGCTGTATTTCATGGTTCAATGCGGTATTTCAGAGATAGGTGCCAAAAAGCAAACTTACATATTATTAACAATCCCAATACACCTTATGATGGTGGTACTAGTGGTACCGGTGGTGGTTGTGGTGGTGGTACCAATGGTGCTTCCACATCAGCGACTACCACGGTGAGAGGAAGGCGTGGACGTGGCCGAGGCAGGCGAGGATGAAGAAGAGGGAGAGGCAGAGAGAACTCACAAGCTATATGATTATGATTCCCTGTTTGTAGTATGTGAGGATTATGTGCGGACTATGTTTTAGTTTGTAATATGTGAGGACTATGTGTTAGTTTGTAATATGTGAGGAGTATGTGTTTGTTTGTAATATGTGAGGACTATGTGTTAGTTTGAATTATTTGCAGACATGCGAGGACTACCTGTTAATTTTTATTATGTTTGCATTGCGTTGTAAATTGAATTACAGATATGGCTTTGTATTCAGTACTTGATCCAACGATCGAGAGAGATCACCGAGGCTAGTCGTCTCGAGGGCGGCGAACGGCTAGAGGTGTTGATCTCTCGCACCCCAGCAGCTAACTGGATGATACACCCTGAATGGGTGTAGAGGTTTGTGCCATCTGTATTCCATTCTTGCAAACTTTTTTTACACACTAACTGTATTTTCCATTCTTGTTCTGTAGGCTTAAGTGGGCTGGAGTTTTACCTTTGGAATGGATGGTTGATGGCACTATGGGGTAGTGGATACCAATCCCGGCAGCTGAGGAGGGTGGTGAGGAAGGGTTGCAGCGGGTACATCGCGTGAGACGTGTCTTTTACAACAAGTCACTCCTGACCTGTTTAGTGGACCGATGGAGGCCTGATACCCACACGTTTCACTTTCCTTGGGGAGAGATGGCTCCCACTCTATAGGATGTGTCTTACTTGTTGGGACTACCTTTGGCGGGCATGGCCATAGGTCCGTTGGAGGCACTAGTTGACTGCCGAGATCAGATGCTGGCATGTTTCCTAGCAGCTGTTCTGGGTGCTAAGAACTTAGCTCACGATGCTCACGAGCCTCGTTTTTCTAGGTTGGGCCAGTTTTAGGTAAACTCGCATGAGTTTTTATATATATTCATATGTTATTCTTTATTATTAACTAGCTTACACAATTTATTTGTTCCATGCAGATTGCAAATTTAGGATTCCCAAGGGTATAGTTGTCGGAGCCATAGATTGATCGATCCCTAGAGGCATACACTTATGGTTGTTCGGCAAGGTTGATGCGCACTTCATTGGTATTGCACGGGAGATCGCGGATGCACGTCGTCCCGATGAGGAGTTTCAGTTCCACTGTCTTAGCTGCTACCTATAAAGGCATGTGCAATGCTTGCAAGCATGTTCAAAAAAGTACAGCATTGGTAGGATGTCCACTTCTGTTTCATCTATGGTCATTCGAGAGATTCCCTGTCGGACGACCTTACGTCTACATTGACACACCTTTCGGCGTCGACGACCTTCAAACACACGGGCCAGATCTCAGCGACATGCCTACTTTTGGATCTGTTTGGACACGAAGAGAGGTACTTTTACATTACGTATTGAATGATATCATTGTTTGTTGCTCTGCAAACTATTTACTAATAATTGATTGTTTTCATGTATAAAGGCAGTATGTGCATGACCAGGTAAAGAGTTGCTACCCATCCTTCACGTCGCAGTTTGATACTTTGCACGAGGATAAGGTGATCTGGGAGCCATACACGATGGAGGAGGTAACTCGAAGATACCCCCTAGGGATTTCTGAATTGTGCACTAGAGATCACCGCTACTGAATGATGAAGGCAAAGTTGGTGTTTGACGTGATGGTGGAGGAGATGGCCATATAGAGGGTTATGAGACAGTTTGATCCATATCAATCGGCTGAACCTCTCGCACAGGATTGCCTCCTACAGCACGTCCACAAGTAAGTTAATTCCGTTCTCGCCTAAGTTACATGGCCATAGTTCTTCCATTGGTTGCATAACACGTATCTCAATCACAGGTATAACCGCGTAGGAGGAATTAAGTCTATGAATGTTTGGATTCAGAGCCTTGGCCCTTACGTTCAGTCGTGGATTACTGCGCTGACACTACTCTGGCAGGAGGATCGACTCTTTGACTGGCAACAATTCTCGTTGTATCTGCAGAGTTACAGACGTTTGACTTGAATCTACTTGGCACCGATGGCTAATCCTGATCAAATGCAACACCCTAGCACTATCGAGATGTACCAAATTGTCTCTGTTGCGGGAACCAGACACCACACGGTAAGTAACATGTAGCTCATTTGTCTAGTAGTATCATAATTTTTGTTGCCTCATTTTTGTTTAACAACTATAGGCTGAGTTGACACTTGAGGCTCAGGATGAGGTAACCTCTTTAATGCAGCGGGTTGAGACGAGGCCTCCTCTCCCACAGACAGATCACCTTTCCTGGTTGAGGCGTCTTGATGAGAAGCTACGAGGTATCTATGTGGCTGTTACGTGTACCCGCTATTCGGATGTTGCGATTCCTCGTGCAGCACAGCGCCCCCCATGTCCCTCCTCGCACCATCGGGAGGCACAGCCACGGGCTTCACCACTGCGTCCCCCCTCGCACTATCAGGATCCGCGCACATGGATGTCTTACATGCCACCACCTCCTTCACAACCAGGAAGCTCATCCTGGCAGCAGCACGGGTGGCAGCAACATATGGGGCTAGGTAATAGTACTTCATCGTTTGTTTTGTGAATTATTTTTCTCTTAATCAATTTTAAATATGTAATCCTTTTTCATTTCATTGTACATGCAACACCCAAAACACCCCCGCCACGGTTCATGGCTTCGCCTCAACTCACTAGTGGTGAATGGTTGGGTGACCACACACCAGATGTTGACCCTGAGATATTTGCAGACACTTTTGTCTTCCTCCATTCAGTGTCTCAGCCAGTATTTCAGACTCCACGACCGCCACCGACGTAGGAGACACAGGCAGAGGATGACGAGGGCCAGTATGGCCGAGGTTTTTGTCAGCCTCGTTCCCCGCATGACCACCTCTCGCCATTCGGTCCTTGGCGGAAGCCACAGGTCCGTCCTCGTAGAGGGGGGTGATACATTTATCTATGTGTGAGACATACATCTACCTATGTTAGTTTCAGACTTTTCTCTGTGTGTGATCCATTATCTATGTATGAGATATATTTCTATCCATGTTACTTTCAAACTTCCTAACTATTAGGAATATTTCCATTTCTGAGCCAACATTTATTACAATTACTAATAAACATACTACAACAAGAAATTAATATACATCTGTATGCTGAAATTAAAATACCACAACATGAAATTAAGATACAACACAATTCTTCTGCATCGTCTTAGAAACACTACATGAAGTCGTCATCACTGTTCTCGCTAACATGGGTCCGCATAAGATCTTCACGATTGGGTCCAAATGTGACCTGCACTAGTTTGCCTGGCATAAACTCATCAACCGAATCGTGATCATCATCGATGCCCTTCGATGATGCAGCACTCCTACCTGATCTATTGCTCTTAGAGTTTGCACAACCCTTGGATCTGTTCTGAGCTCATTTGGTTGGCATAAAGTCATCATCATCGTCGTTCACTTTCTTAGAGCTTGCGCCACCCCTCGCTGATGCAGCACGACCCTTGGATCTGTCCTGAGCTCATTTGCTTGGCATAAGTCATCATCATCATTTTTCAATTTCTTCAAGCTTGCGCCACCCTTCGCTGATGCAGCACTCTGCCCCGATCTAGTGCTTTTAGAGCTTGCGCCACCCTTGGATGATCCACCCCATAGTATGTTCATCCACCCGAATTTATAGATCTCCTTGTTCAGCAACTCTACAGCTAGTTGTAAGAACAAAATTAGAACTACGACACTATCAACTAACTGAATGGAATCTAAAATATCAATTATCTTAATGTGGTACTCATATTCCTTCTGCGAAAAACTTATTTTTGGATGGTTAGGGAGAACTGGTAACTCACGAATGCACGCCTCCATATATTTGAGTTCAATGATCCTGTCCCACCTTCCACACGGCCTCAAAAGTTCTTGTCGAATTTCCTCTGGGTTCCTTTTCGGGAGCCCTTCTTTGGAAAAACACTTACCCAACTCCATCAAGTGGCAATCACTACTAACTAATTCATCGAAAGGGACACCAGGAACACCCCCCCCCCTATTACTCATCTTCATTTTTGTGGCACATGTCAAAAGCAAATGAGATATCATTCGTGTAAAATGGCGGCAAGGGTCAACAGACCTGACTGGACAAATGGCTAAGGTATGATGCAGAACACATCATGCGGGGGAGGGGTTTATAGGATTAGCGAGGCAAGAGAAAAGGAGGGAAGGGAAATGGAGGAGAGGGGATGGCGGGAAGGGAATGGGCATGATGTCAGAAGGAAGAAGGGCAAAAGGGAGGAAAAAAGCTTTTCGTTGGCGGCGGCACCCAAAAAGACTTTTCGTCCGTGCCAACAACGACATGCAACTTCGCTGCCCTATTTACGCGATATGGTGGACCCTATTGGTCTTTTCGCTCCTTGCGGCAATGAAGGGTCTGTCTTCGGCACCTTCGGCAACGAAAAGAGTCTCTTCAGCCCCGTCGTCTACGAAGAGATGCTCTTCGGTCATGCCGGCATGGAAAAGAGTCTCTTCGGCCCCGTCGTCTACGAAGAGATGCTCTTCGGTCATGCCGGCATGGAAAAGAGTCTCTTCGTTAGCAACGGCAACGACCGGGTAATAGAACTGACATTTCTTCAAATGGAGATATAGTTTCGAGATTTCGTAAAAAAAATTAAAATTTAAAAAATTCCCTCTTCTACACCATGACTCGAGGCTGCAGGAGTTCTGGATGTCGCAGTTGTAGGGTAACGCAGCAGAAAACAAAAATTTCTGACCTACGCACCAGCCCAGGACCACTATGGAGACAACATACAAGGTTTGATCTTTTTCGTTACCAACTCATAGCGCAGCGGAAGTAGATTCGATGACGATCGGCGGTGCAGATCCCCGCAGCTAGGATTTACAACCTCCCAACCGTGAGGATGTATACCTTCATCCGCCCCACGGACAGCCCTCCGGGAGGCGGTCAGACAGTCCCCCGGACGGTGTCGCGGACAGCCCTTCGGGAGGACCATCGAAACTCGGACAGCCACTCGGACAGCCCTTCGGGAGGACCCACGAAACTCGGACAGTCACTCGGACAGCCCTTCGGGAGGCACTCTCGAACTAGGACCGAAACTACGATCTCTCTACAGAGTTGCACACATATGGTGTCATCTATCCGGCAGGGCTTCGCCGTCCAGAACTAGTTCCCACCGGAACCCAGACAGCCTTTCGGCTCTACGAAACTATTTCGCTGGGAGGGAGGGAGATAGCCAGATCATGCATGGCACTTGTATGTGAGAAGGGATGAGATTTGGGCTGCCCCCTCCACCTCTATTTATAGGAGAAGGAGGGGTGGAGGGGCTGAAATTTCAGCCACATCCATCCATGTCATCTCCAAGATATTTTGGAGCAAAAGCCCAAAAAGGTGGCTTTCCAAAAAGTAATCCAAAAAGCACTTTCACTATTCACGACGACATATTTCAGCGTCCGTTCGAACTAAAAATATTCATGTGGGCTTAGAACATTTCCACTACCCACTAAAATAATTTTCAACGCGATCCGAAACAATTCCGGTTTAGTGATTTTCATCTGCGAAAAGCATCTGAAGCGGTTCCGGCAGCTCCGGAACATTTCCGGTTTTCATCCCGGAAAATTCCAGAAAGTTTCCAGAACGATTCTGGCACCCTCCAAGAATTATCAGGCATGTGCCGAAACCATTTTGACTTTATGGTGTACTCCGAAACAACTTTTCGGTTTAGTGATTTTCATCTGTGAAAAGCAACTAAAACGGTTCCGGCAGTCCGGAACATTTCCGGTTTTTGTCTCTGAAAAATCTCAGAAGTTACCGGAACAATTCTGGTACCTTCCAATAATTTCCAGGCATGTGCCGAAACCAATTTGACTTTATGGTCCTCTCCGAAACAACTTTTCGGTTTTACCAAAACCCTTTCGGTGTTCTCTCTCTCCGGAACTCTTCCGTTGTCTCCGAAACTTTTTCGGTGAATTTCTATCAGACTCCCTGTCTAGTATTCAGCAGATAGATGACCCTTAAGCATGTGACCCTATAGGTTCGGTGAAGTATAGACATGACCCGGAACCCCTTCAGATCAATGATCAACATCGGAGCCGTGGACACCCATATTGACCCCTATACCCACACAAATGAATATTCGAGTGAACCTCCAGTTGCCGTGTGCTATTCCTGTTGCTTCGCGATATGTTACAAATACCCGAGGTGAGACATGTTGGCATCCCCGTGGATCAACAACTTGTCCACTATGCCAGTTACCTCGTTACCGGTATTGTTCTCTTTTCTCGTTCCCGTGTTCCGGCATCCCCGTGATCAAATCACAAAGTGTCTGGCCAGACGATGATGGATACCGTAACACCGAGAGGGCCCAGAGATATCTCTCCATCGTCGGAGGAGCAAATCCCAATCTTGAGCTATCAAGTTACTTGACATACTTTTCCATGAACCCGTAAGCCGCCGTAATAGCCACCCATTTACGGATGACGTTTAACAAACCCCAAAGTTCATGAAGCAAGCATGAAGAAACTCGATACTCTCATGGTCTAAGGAATTATGCAAACGTTAACCATCTCTGTGTTATTAACCATTAACTTATGACGAATGAATCTCATATCATAACATCAATTTGGGTCGATTCAACACAAATGTTCTTCATGCAATACTTGAGACATCATGATCAAGAAAATTGCCGGCATAGTCATGCCCATGATCAAGAAAACAGGATCATCATGCAATACTTGAGACAGTCTTAGAGGCCAGACTAGGAATACATTTTACCGTTTATTATTCCACACGTGCATATGAGTCTTCCTCCGAGCCTCATGGTTATTGCAGACTCGAGAACCATAGTAGTTATAGGATGGAACATAAACCTAATTATGAACAGGGAGATAATCAATAACATTTATTATTGCCTCTAGGGCATATCTCCTACAGACTGCCACTTGCACTAGAGTCAATAATCTAGTCAATGCTAATGCACTTTACACCTATGGCATACTGGTGTAAAATATGCTTCGCATGTGGTATAGCCTGATGTCCAACGGATCTGAGGACTTCAGCTCCGTGTGTAACTTTACATATCCTCGCGTTTTCACGCTTTCACAAAATTCATATTTTGTGTGGACTTGGCTTTGCATATGTGTGAATCATTGGTCGAAACCTGATTCCTCGGACTGAGCTATGGAGCAACTATCTGCAATAGTGTCCCATAGACCAAAGCCATCTTGGAACCATACTAAGTTCATGAATGAACTATATGATTCAACAACTTCTTTGTCGCTTCTTAAGCGTCAACATACTTAGCCTTTGTTATAGAATTCGCCACAGTATCTTGTTTGGAACAATTTCCAACTACCGTGCCACCATATTGTGTATTACACAAAACCCTTAACTTAAATCGAAAATCGCATGGAGCATTGATGAAGACTGTATCGATGTAATTACTTACAACGAGCACTTCATAATCTCTGCTTGCGAGAAAACATGTCATCACTACTACTCTAGTACTTTAATGACATCTTTCACTGTTGTCCTATGATCAGTACTTTGATCACTTTGGTATCCATACTCGCAACAACTTTGGAGTATCGGACATATCTGGTTGTTTTACATACCATGGAATACATGATTAATCCAAACACAAGAGTGTGTGGAATCTCCATCATGTATTTCACTCATCAGTGTTTTGGGACACTGAGTCTTGCAAAAACTTTTTCCATGTGACTTCGGCAAGAATCACTCCTTGGCGTTTTAAATGCTAAAAGGTTTTAGCATCTTGTCAATATGTATTCATTGCTTAGCCCTATTAGGTAAATCTATCTCCATAGATCATCATGCCTAATATTGAGGCTATTTAGCCCAAGCACTTCATCAAAAAACTATTTTCAAATGAAGTCCTTAATTCGTGTCAAGAAATTTATTTCCAATTAACAATGTGTTAAGCACACAACGTTTTTAGAAATATTATTATGCTCCCACTTACTTTCTTGAATCACAAGCATCTTCGTTACCCATTGATGAAGTCAAACCCCTTTGACCATTTCATCAAAACACGAAGATTCCAACTCCATTTTGCTCTCTTCTGTCCATCGCTGGAACTCTGAAGTTTGCACCCTTACTAGCATCCTCTGGACTGACAAAATACCTTGGATTGTAACACATGCAGGTCCTTGGTTTCATTTCCATCAGATGGAAATCCTTTCGTCATCCTTGTTTCATATCTCATGATTTGAAATATGTATTAATTGCTAGTTCAACCCGAATCGACTTTAAGCATCGCTACGGTGAAACAACCTCATCGTAGTCAACTCCTTGAACTTGTAATTTCAACAAGTCGAGCTTTATGGATAAAACATTTTTATCCGTATCAGGTTTTAGTTCCATAAATATTCGTTAGACTCTAAGCCTTCCGAAAGGTGTATCAAGATTTTAATCTTGAAACATTTATATGGAAACTATCTCGGATTGTATTGGCATTTAGCCAATTCTGGAGTCAGGGCCCATCACTGCTTCCTTGTCTATCGTAGGTATACTGTTGTCCAACAACAATATCTCGTTTGCGCACCTGAGAGGTTTGCACGAGCCTTGCCTACGAGGTTCAGCTGCAAGTTCGACTGAAGTCCATACATTTTATTGTAGAGACTTCCGTATCAGTCGCAGTAGGAAACCCTGGAATCACTTCCATGGTTCCTTTCCTTTGATCTGATGGCGAAGATACTGTTTATCTCGTCGAGTTGCAGTCTTCTCCCACTCACCCTTTTTTAAAGAACCATTTCCTTCAAAAAGCATACCGTTCTTTGTGGCAAACCTATTTGCCTCGGTATAGTGAGGGAGGAATACCCATTTACTTGGGATAACCTACAAAGTAGCACTTGTCTGATTTGGAATAGGTTTGTAACCTTTTACACAAGCCCCATATTCCAAATGTTAAGAAAAGATATAACATGGTTGGGCGTACCATACCATGGCGTCATTTCAACAGACCCGATGGAGCTCTTTTCAGTGTAAAAAGCCGCAGTCTCTAAAGCATCACTTTAAAAGGGATAATGGCAAATTTATTTATGTCATCTTTGATCTTACCATGTCATGAATGGTTCGATTACAGCTACACGGAATCTCCACTTGCAGTGGTGTTCCGGGAGGTGCAAGTTATGAAAGCCCTTTCACAACTCATCAGACATTCGCTAAACTTGTAACTCAAATATTCCTTTCTGCAATCGTATTGTAGAAACATAATTTTCTTGTTACAACAACTTCTACTTCATTTTTGAAAACCTTATGAATGAATTCAAAAGATCCAGACTTACGTCTCAACAAGTAAATATCCATATATCTACTTGAGTCATTTCTAAAGATAGATAAATCCACTACTTGCAACAACATTTATTTGACTACACACATCATAATGTATGATTACCAATATGTTCTTTGCTCGTTCCTTATGGCCTGTGAATGGTATTTCAGTCACTTCACTTTTCAGAGGAAAGTTGCAAGTGTCAGATGATTCAAAATCAAACGACTTCAAAATCCATCATAATGGAATTTTCCATGCGGGTTTCTCCAATGTGACCAAATGCAGTGCCACACTTGTGTGGTATTCTTTTAGTCTTGCGACATTTAGCGTCAGTGTTATGGATGTATCATATTTCCATCAATATTCATAACATACATCCCATCTAGGATGGAAGCATGGCCCTTCATGTTATTCATAATACTGAACAACAATTGTTGTTTTTATGAACAACTCTTTTGCAACAAACATTGTGCAATGGGCTAGAGTGTATGAAACTCTAAAATGAATTATGAAAGTAAACCAAGAAATAATGTATTATTATCAATATTCATAACATACGTCTCATGCATAATGAAAGTATGGCCCTTATGTTATTCATAACACCGAACATCAAAAGTTCTCTTATGAACAACCTTCTTGCAAGATACCTTATGCAAAGGGCTAGAGTGTGAAACTCTAAAATGAATTATGAAAGTAAATACATATGGAATACACCTATGGAAGGCATAGTAACATTTACTATGTTCCCTGTGTGTATCTAAACCTCATTCCTGGCTAGTCTTTCAGGCCATAGTAGTTCTTACATCGAGTTGCAACAGAATGCAATCGAGCGGGTATCTTTGTGATTAACTCACAATACCCAAGAATTAGTGATTAACATGTTTAACCATAATTCCCAAGAACTATATCTTTGACCAGCCTTCTATACATCAAAAACCTGTATGACATTCATACATGAGCTGGATATTCCAGTCTTTTTTCCTTTTGCCATTATACTTCTAACAGTTTAACTTTTAGTATTTCTCCTACTCTCAGAAGAAGCATCCAACTTAAGAGTGGTGTTAGCCCTGGACTTCCTAGGCGTGAAAGTCTTACTAACACCCTTTGGACACTTCCTTTCTCTTTAAGTTGTTGTTTTATTCACCTTTCATCATATGACAGGCGTTCTCCTGGATCCCTCTCTTATCAGTCTAATGCATAGTAAACTCCTTTACTAATAGTTTGCAAACAAACATTGCTTTGGATATCTCATATCTTTTAGCCTTTGCCTGTCTCTGAAAATGATTTTCAGATTCCATGAATATCACATAACTATCCAAACTTTCGAAGTTCGGGTCTCATGGAAGCAAACATATTGCACTTTGACTGAAAAGGAATTCTAGCTTTTGGATCGAAGGACGAGAGTCATATCATCCATAGCATTAGCGGGAGAATACCAAAAGCATGTGATAGGACAAAGTCCTTCTTGGCACTCTTGAGGACAATACTCACATTACGTTACCAACCGTAAAGTTTTAACCAGATATTTAACAGCTTATTCAATTTTAATTGGGAAGGTGGAAACGCGAGCCATTATTCTACAACTATTATGCAAATAACACTTAGACAGTGTTCATAATTAATTGCACTGAGAATTAAAAGAACTAATTCTATAGTGCGCTCCCACTCAAATCAATATCTCTCATAATTGATTGTGAGTGATATAAGACCCGCATTTAAATTGTTCGCCATTGGTGTAACACCACTGATGACAAAAATCTCAACCGGTAGGCCAACTTGCCAATCACATCTCTATGTGACTCTTGTTCATCTTTCGATGCGTGTGTTCCGAGCTCATGACGGTCATGCCTGAACGTCAAGACAACCAAGTGATCTCGCTGCGAGGTCTCAACTCACCCGCCTCACACTTCTCTAATCGTTCGTACCCGTGTGACACGGCGCACCCCGAAAAGATAGGTGCCGTGACGGTGCTACACTTGGGAGAACACTAACTACTTGATATTTTTGTGAGAGATCACCCTAATAAAAAGCGACTACCGCGCAATCAAGAAGGGTGCATCAAGAGGGATAAACATCTCAGGCAATTCATAATAGCATGATATGGTATAGCCCCTTCTGACGGAGAAGTCAAGTATTTCTTCGTCTTCGGCATTCGCGTCGGTGTTCACCTTCGCAAAGATTGCCACCACCTTGTCGATGCACCAGATAATATTGCTATCTCTATAGCTTAATAAAATAAGTGCATTACATAAGGTTGACACGCAGGTCATTAAAGTGCAATCATATGGCTCCAGCCATCATGCCGAATCATGACACGCAGGTCATGTTAATTACATCATATAGTCATCTCATACATAATCAAATTAATATGAGACTTGCTATACCACATCACATGCAAACCATCCTGCAAAACCAAGTTAGACGCCTCTAATCGGTTTATGCAAAATATTATTTTACGTGGCTTCTAAGGTTTCGTAACAAACCGAAGCTACCAACGTTCAACATCAAGTATGATAATTCAAGTTGCTAGATTAACTTTCCAGGGTGTATGAAACACGAGATAATAAAATCTCGAGCCCCATACTAAACTTCGTCATACGCGTGACCCCCGTGCAGATCACATCTGCATTGCCCTTTCGTCTGCGAAACATCCATCTTTCTCAACTATGGTGGAACCCAAAGAACTGTTAGCACTTCGTTGATCTGTCAATCATCATACTCAGGAGCAGCATGAAAGGATCACGGATTGCCAGAACTTTGTGAGATTCCACCATGCCGTCAAGATCAGGACTACGCAAATTCAGGGGAAGCAACAGGAACATCGGGTAACAGATTTCATCTGCTACCCGCACAAATAATTTTCAGTAATAGAACTCATCTACTACCTAATTATATAGTGCAACACCCATACATCTCTATGTATTCTAGATCGCAACCTGCATCTACGCATAGCACGGCTCTTGATGCCACTGTAGGGTAACGCAGCAGAAAACAAAAATTTCTGACCTATGCACCAGCCCAGGACCACTATGGAGACTGCATACAAGGTTTGATCTTTTTCGTTACCGACTCATAGCGCAGCAGAAGTAGAGTCGATGACGATCGGCGGTGCAGATCCCCGCAGCTAGGATTTACAACCTCCCAACCGCGAGGATGTATACCGTCATCCACCCCACGGACAGCCCTCCGGGAGGCGGTCAGACAGTCCCCCGGACGGTGTCGCGGACAGCCCTTCGGGAGGACCATCGAAACTCGGACAACCACTCGGACAGCCCTTCGGGAGGACCCACGAAACTCGGACAGTCACTCGGACAGCCCTTCGGGAGGCACTCTCGAACTAAGACCGAAACAACGATCACTCTACAGAGTTGCACACATACGGTGTCATCTATCCGACAGGGCTTCGCCGTCCAGAACTAGTTCCCACCGGAACCCAGACAGCCTTTCGGCTCTACGAAACTATTTCGCTGGGAGGGAGAGAGAAAGCCAGATCATGCATGGCACTTGTATGTGAGAAGGGATGAGATTTGGGCTGCCCCCTCCACCTCTATTTATAGGAGAAGGAGGGGTGGAGGGGCTGAAATTTCAGCCACATCCATCCATGTCATCTCCAAGATATTTTGGAGCAAAAGCCCAAAAAGGTGGCTTTCCAAAAAGTAATCCAAAAAGCACTTTCACTATTCATGACGACATATTTCAGCGTCCGTTCGAACTAAAAATATTCATGTGGGCTTAGAACATTTCCAGTACCCACTAAAATAATTTTCAACGTGATCCGAAACAATTCCGGTTTAGTGATTTTCATCTGCGAAAAGCATCTGAAGCGGTTCCGGCAGCTCCGGAACATTTCCGGTTTTCATCCCGGAAAATTCCAGAAAGTTTCCAGAACGATTCTGGCACCCTCCAAGAATTATCAGGCATGTGCCGAAACCATTTTGACTTTATCGTGTACTCCGAAACAACTTTTCGGTTTAGTGATTTTCATCTGTGAAAAGCAACTAAAGCGGTTCCGGCAGTCCGGAACATTTCCGGTTTTTGTCTCTGAAAAATCTCAGAAGTTACCGAAACAATTCTGGTACCTTCCAATAATTTCCAGGCATGTGCCGAAACCAATTTGACTTTATGGTACACTCCGAAACAACTTTTCAGTTTTACCAAAACCCTTCCGGTGTTCTCTCTCTCCAGAACTCTTCCATTGTCTCCGAAACTTTTTCGGTGAATTTCTCTCAGACTCCCTGTCTAGTATTCAGCAGATAGATGACTCTTAAGCGTGTGACCCTATTGGTTCGGTGAAGTATAGACATGACCCGGAACCCCTTCCGATCAATGATCAACATCGGAGCCGTGGACACCCATATTGACCCCTATACCCACACGAATGAATATTCGAGTGAACCTCAACTTGCCGTGTGCTATTCCTGTTGCTTCGCGATATATTACAAATACCCGAGGTGAGACATGTTGGCATCCCCGTGGATCAACAACTTGTCCACTATGCCAGTTACCTCGTTACCGGTATTGTTCTCTTTTCTCGTTTCCGTGTTCCGGCATCCCCGTGATCAAATCACAAAGTGTCTGGCCAGACGATGATGGATCGTAACACCGAGAAGGCCCAGAGATATCTCTCCATCGTCGGAGGAGCAAATCCCAATCTTGAGCTACCAAGTTACTTGACATACTTTTCCATGAACCCGTAAGCCGCCGTAATAGCCACCCATTTACGGATGACGTTTAACAAACCCCAAAGTTCATGAAGCAAGCATGAAGAAACTCGATACTCTCATGGTCTAAGGAATTATGCAAACATTAACCATCTCTGTGTTATTAACCATTAACTTATGACGAATGAATCTCATAGCATAACATCAATTTGGGTCGATTCAACACAAATGTTCTTCTAACATTGTGCCCTAAAAATTGCCGGCATAGTCATGCCCATGATTAGGAATACAGGATCATCATGCAATACTTGAGCCAGTCTTAGAGGCCAGACTAGGAATACATTTTACCGTTTATTATTCCACACGTGCATACGAGTCTTCCTCCGAGCCTCATGGTTATTGCAGACTCGAGAACCATAGCAGTTATAGCATGGAACATAAACCTAATTATGAACAGGGAGATAATCAATAACAATTATTATTGCCTCTAGGGCATATCTCCTACAATAGTGGCCAACTCACCGGTGATAAAAAAAAATTGAGTAACAAGGAGCCCTTTCCAGGAAAAGGAAAAGAATAGTGACCCCTAAGTTGATTGGGCTGTTAAGGGGCATGGGTTTCGAGGCTAGACAATTATGAATAGATGGGGTGGTCCCTTGTTTTAGACACTCGTGACACCTCTTCAGACCAGTACATTGAGTAGATCATCGAAACAAAAAGTTTTAGTGCACTAGTGAGAGAGAGATGCTCGTGTTGTAGACAAGAACGGGCAAGAGAATAAACGGCCGACACCTTGCATGCTTTCACTCACATGCGTTTCACGAGGGGAAACGTCCAGAGACAAGAGCGGGTAAGAGAAAAAACGGCCAACACCTTGCATTTTTTCACTCTCACACACATTTCACGAGGGGAAACGTCCCACCCACGCCTGACTGCAACGTCTTCTTCTCCGATAGCGACCAAACAATGCGTTGGACGTGTATTTATAGGCCATGCATACATTCTCCGAGCTTCCCAAAGCAAAATAAAGATCTCTGGCTAGCATGGCGTCTTCCTGCAATGTTCCTGCCACCCCTGAGACCACGGAGCAGCTAGGCTTTGAACCCTCATC
The DNA here is from genome assembly GCA_039707655.1 of Elymus sibiricus. Classification (NCBI taxonomy): domain Eukaryota; kingdom Viridiplantae; phylum Streptophyta; class Magnoliopsida; order Poales; family Poaceae; genus Elymus; species Elymus sibiricus. The sequence continues at coordinate 19,463,969 of CM077666.1, read as the reverse complement.
GTGGGGTGACTTTTTCATTGCATACGAGCCACCACCACCCAAGGTATATATAGGAAAAAATATCTAGTTTGGTAGGAGGTGGATGCAATTATCGTGGGTTTACAATTTTAGATAGCGCACACACTCTTCGCTTACAATTCTTTTTGATTCATTAATCAATGGATGCAGATGTCGGAGGAATGGATGATGATGCGAGCCAAAAAACTGAAGGGCGATGTCAGCCTGTTGTTTAAGACTTGCAATGGCACGACGGCGAGGATGTTCTTAGTGGATACACTCCAACGTTCCAGAGGGCCTTTAGTCCCGGTTCCAGAGGGCCTTTAGTCCCGGTTTTGGAACCGGGACTAAAGCCCAAAACCTTTAGTCCCGGTTCGCTTACGAACCGGGACCAAAGGGGCTCCACGTGGCCGCTGTGAGTAGCCCAGGCAGGAGGACCTTTGGTCCCGGTTGGTAACACCAACCGGGACCAAAAGGCATCCACGTGGCCGCAGCGGGGAGCCCAGGCAGGAGGACCTTTAGTCCCGGTTGGTCACACCAACCGGGACCAAAGGTCATCCACGCGTCAGCTTTAGGCAGCAGCTGGGGTTTTTTTTTTGAAGGGGGGGGGTGGGGGGTTTTGGAGGGTTAATTTAGGGGTTTCATATTGTGTTAGCTAGCTAATAGGGAGAAGTGTCCTCTCTTTCTCCGTGCTCGGTCGACGGTAGCTACTATACATATAGAGATAACTCGATGCTAGCTAATAAGAAAATGAAGGAAACCATTAATTACACAAGATTGTCATGCTGAACATATATAGAGAGAAGTGACATCTCTTTCTCCGTGCTTGGTCGAACAACAAGTTTTCGTATATCTATCCGACGGTACTACATATATACAATATAACATCTTTTACAATCCCTAACATCATCTACCTAAGATCCAATCACAAATCCGCATGGTATTCCCCGTCTTTAGGTATGACGTGGTCAAGAAAGAATCCCGCCAATTCCTCTTGAATTGCTCGTATGCGATCATGTGGTAGGAGTTCATCCCGCATCTGCCAGATCTAATTTAAAGAAGGGGGTCAATACATGCATATATATAAATAAAACTCAACACAATTGATGGTAATATATAAAATAAAATTGTGAATATTATTTACGTACTTCAAATTGTTTGTCAGAGAAGCCCCGCTCAGAGGTCGAGTGGCGAATGAACTCGCATACGTAGTATGCACATAAAACAGTCCCTTCTTTCTGGTACAAGCACTTTACGAGAATAGAGTTCAATCAAACTGATAAGCAAGCATGGTAATGATATATTGATGAAAATTTGAATCAATTAGAGATGCGCGGAACTAGCTAGTACTACTTACTTTGGGGTGCGTAAATCGCAACTCTTTGTTTAGACCGGGAACCTTTCAAGTGAACTTCTTCCAAACCCTGCCAGGCAAAGAAAATGATTACTTGATATCAGGAAATTAACGAAAGTTGCATGCCGATATGGTCCCGGTATTGACTGAACATACTTCTTGAGCATTGCAGTCATGTCCACATAATTCTCGGGATCTTTACGTCTCGAGTCTAAGACAGTTACTCATGCCCCGTCAAGCTTAATGGATAGCAGAATAAAGTGGAAACTGCGCACGCATATATAACTCATCAATTACATTACTTAACCTCGAGTAAGCGAAACTGAGTATACAGAGAAGACAGCAATACTCACTTGAAGTTGTAAGGAAGGAGTATTTCCCTTTTGTTTTGATGTATAACGAACGACTGTAGCAAGTTCTCCTCGGTCTCTTTGATTGAGTTTTGTACCGTCCATTCATTTACGGCATCTGGGCTAATGAACCCAACGTCGAAGATTCCTAGTTTTTTGCATTCGACGATCTTCAATCTGCATAATATAGTGAGGATAATTATATATACATGCAATGAACAAGCTGAGCTAGAGACTTAACTATAGAAGTAATACTTACAGACAGTAGGCAGTCATGAGTTGTTTGTCGAGGGCCCGTTGATTGTATAACTGAAATAACTCCACAAATTCAACAGGCATCACGAAAAGTCCAATGAATTCGTGCTCTGGTTTCACTGCCATATACATAGTGTCTCTCCCAGACTCCCTGCAGGTTTTCATGTACCACTCATGCAATTTGTACATCATCGTTGTTAGAGGAGGATGATCAGGTTTGACGAGAGGCTTCCCGTGCAAGTATTCATATTCTTCTGTTACCTCAGCCGTTTGAAAAATTAGATCATCCCCCAAGTAATCACCAGGATTGGTACCAGGCACCATCCCCGGATGATTAGCGACGATATCGCTAGACACCTTGAGCGGGGGGCATGATTGCTTCTCCTGTTCGCCGAGCTGGGGAATTGTTTTCCCACTTCTTCGTTCTGCTAACCTTGCATCACTAGAAGTACTTCCCGTCCGCCGCGCTTGACATAGTTGGAATCCGGCGGAGGCGGTGGTGGTCGCTTCAGGGCATCGATAATGCGCTTCACTTTCACCGGATCTAGCTTCTCCTTCGGAGGTGGAGTTTTCTTTGCAAAATGGTCCCTCACTTGGGCATGAAATATCTCCTCGTCTTCAGACTCGGTCCTCTCATATGGTAACTTTTCCAGAGGCTTGAGAGATGGACCGTATCTGAATTGCCTCTCGCCTCTGCTTGTACTGCTAGCCGCCGGAGCGGCGGCGTCTCTCTTCCGTCCTTGCTGACGAGGCGGAGAAGGAGGCGGAGTGCTCCGACGCGCCGGAGGAGCCGGAGCGACGGCGTCTGTCTTCCGCCGTTGCCGACGAGGCGGAGGAGGAGGCGGAGTGCTCCGACTCGCCGGAGTAGGCGAAGGAGGAGGCGGAGTGCCCTCATGCGTCGGAGGAGCCGGAGAAGGAGGCGGAGTGCCCTGATAACTCGCCGGAGGAGGAGGAGGAGGAGGAGGCGGAGTGCCCTGACTCGCCGGAGGAGGAGGAGGAGGCGGAGGCGTCCAGTTTGGAAGCTTGATGTACTCCTTCTGCCTTAGACATGTACTCCTCAGAGCATGAACCAGCCGATTCTCCCCTTCACCTGTAGAGTGGTAAAGCTCGAGCTCCTCAAATCCCTCCATTACTTCATCCACCATCACAACAGCATAGCCATGTGGAATCGGAAGGCAGTGAAAAGTTCCGTTGGGTTGAGGAGGTGCAACAGAGCCGACAGCCGCCAATAAAGTGAGGTTATGGTATTTCGTCATAAGCTCGCAATTTTGAGCCTCCGTGATAGTATCCACGGGGTAGATAGGCTCCGTGAAGTCAGTCTGAACGGGCTCCGTGGAAGCCACGCTGCTTCTCCGTTGAGATGGCGGGGTAGCTTCTGGGGTAGCTTCGTGCCGCTGAGATAGTTGGCCGGCAGCTCGCTGGCTCTCAGCTTCCTCTAGCTTTTGTAGTCTTGCACTCATCTTCTGCATGTCGCTCAGCTCCGCTTTCCTCTTTCTCTCCCGGCTTCTGTAACCGCCTGCATCGGGAACCCAAACTTCCACGAAACGGAGCCTGGTGTGCCTCGTGTTCGTCCAGGGTGCTCAGCATTCCCTAGGGCCTCAGTCAGCTCGTCCTACTCTCTGTCGGGAATGAACGTCCCTTCCTGCGCTGCGGTGATATACTTCTGAAGCTTCGTGACGGGTATTGCAAGTTGCTCGTCCGTCCAACGGCACTTCCCTATTTCAGGGTCCAAAGTTCCACCAACCCCGAAGAACCAAGTCCTTGAACGGTCTGGCCATTTCAATGTCTCTGGTTCGACCCCTTTAGCAATCAGGTCATTCTCAGCTTTGTCCCACAACGGCCGGGCTTTGAGGTAGCCACCTGACCCCGTGTGATGGTGATACTGCTTCTTTGCAGCGTTGTTCTTGTTTGTCTCTGACATTTTCTTACTCTTGTCTGATGTCTTGTAGGCCACAAATGCGGGCCAGTGATCTCTTATCTTCTCAAATCGGCCGATGAATTCTGGAGTCTCACCTTTGTCGACAAACTTTGATTTCAACTCCTTCTTCCACCTCCTGAATAGATCTGCCATCTTCTTAAGAGCACACGCCTTGACCAGTGGCTCTATAACTGGCTTATTCGGATCCTCCTCTGGCGGTAGGGTGAAATTTGCCTTCAGCAAGGTCCAAAGATCATCTTTCTGTCTATCGGTGACATAATCACCTTCAGGGGCGTCGTCCTTAGGCTTATTCCATTGCTTGATGCTGATCGGGATGTTGTCCCTAACAATAGCTCCGCACTGAGCAGAAAATGCGTCCTTGGTCCGCTTGGGTTCAATCGGTAGGCCATCGTCCGCGAGTGCCGTGATCGTGAACCTTTCATCCTTGCGCAACCTCTTCTTCGGGCCTCGTCTCGTTACCGAAGTTTGGCTCGATCTGGAGGGCTATAAAAGAAGAAAGAAGAGTTAATATATGTACATACCAAAACAATTAATGCATCAATTAGCTAGTCAGCACCTCCGGAGGCATCATGATCATGTCACCGGAGCCATCATGATCATGTCCTTCCTCCTCCATTGTTCCATCGGTGTCGTTGAGAAACGACAAGACAGCATCACCTCCGGCGAGGATTATCTCCCCCAACAACTGTTCTTGTTCCAAGTCTCTTTGATCCATAGTTTCTGCAAATATTACAACATGGCAATTAATATACAAACATGAATGTCCGACGTCCGGACTGCCTCTCTCATGAATGTCCGACGTCCGGACCGCCTCTCTCATGAATGTCAAACAAGGGATTCTCTTAACCTTTAAGGGATTTAACAAAATGGCGCCATTCTGAATGTGCAGAAAATGGTCCATATTTTTCCTGATCTCATCTACCCTTCTATATGTCACGTTGTCTAGTGTCAAAGGATTCAAGAAAACCAAGGCTTCATCATTAGCCGGAAGTAACATGCGCATAATGGTACGAAGCTCTCCAAAATTGTTTTGGAACGGAGTCCCGGATAGGATAATTAATTAGCTTTTTGGTATGAAGTTCAGCAAGAGCCTTCCGAATATCGCTATTTGGAAGGCCTTTGCTGAAATTCGTACCAAAAAGCAAATTATTCTATCCGGAACTCCGTTCCAAAACAACTTTGAAGAGCTTCATAGCATCATACGCATGTTACTTCCGGCTAATGATGAAGCCATGGATTTCTTCAATACTTTGACAGACAACGTGACATATAAAGAATATATATAGATGAGATCAAAAAAAAATTGGATCAACTTGTGCACATCCATAATGGGGGCATTCTTGATAAATCTATGTTACCGGAGTTATCTATGTTACCGGAGGGGGTAGACGACAACGGCGCTCACCCCTCATGTCATGTCCGACGTCCCCCCTCATGTCGAAGTTATCGGGGAGGGGGTAGACGACAACGACGCTCACCCCTCATGGTCGGGCGAGAGGGGGTTGATCGACGTGCCCCCTCATGTCGAAGTTACCGGAGTTTTCTTCTAGGGGTTTGGCTGACCTCGAGAGTTTGTCAGGTAGGGGAGGGGGGGTAGGAGATCGACAACGCTTTTTTTCTAGGGTTTGCGTGGCCTCGAGAGTTGGTCGCCCGATATGTCCGACGTCCCCCCTCATGTCGAATTTACCGGAGTTTTCTTCTAGGGGTTTGGGTGGCCTCAAGAGTTTGTCGGGTAGGGGCGGGAGGGGGTAGGAGATCAAGGGCGACGGCGACATACATACATATAGCCACATACATACATGGAAAAAAATGCTATGAACAAAAAAATGCTATCGGGGAGGGGGTATATCGACCCCCCCTCCCCCCTCATGTCGAAGTTATCGGGGAGGGGGTATATCGACAACGACATACATTCCGGATAACATATACACACATATACACACATATACATGAACATATATACATATACACGAAAAAAACATATACATGACTTTTTACATGAACATATACACACATATACATGAACATATATACATATACATGAAAAACACATATACATGACTTTTTACATGAACATATACACACATATACATGAACATATACATATACATGGCCGGAAAGGGGGGCTCACTGGGGTGGGCGGCGATGGCTGGAGGCCGGCGACGAGGACGGCGGGCTCGGGGCGGCACGCGGTGATGGGGACGAGGACGGCGGGCGCTCGGGGAGGCGACGACGACGAGGGCGGCGGGCTCGGGGAGGCGATGACGCGGCGACGGGGAGGCAACGGCGACGACTGGGACGGCGGGCTCGGGGAGGCGACGACGACGAGGATGGCGGGCTCGGCGACGGCGATGACGCGGCGACGTCGGGGAGGCGACAGCGACGACGGGGACGGCGGGCTCAGGGAGGCGACGACGGAGAGGACGGCGGGCTCGGCGACGGCGACGACGCGGCTCGGCGACGGCGACGACGAGGACGGCAGGCTCGGGAAGGCGACGACGCGGCGACGGGGAGGCGGCGGCGACGACGGGGACGGCGGAATCGGGGAGGCAGGCTCGGGGCAACTGGTAGATGAAAACCTGAAATTTTCCAAGGGTTTTCTTATATACAAGAAGCATTGGTCCCGGTTGGTGGCACCAACCGGGACCAATGCCCACCTTTGTCCCGGTTGGTGCCACCAACCGGGACCAAAGGTCTCTTTTCGTCAGCCCAAAGGGCGGGAAGCAGAGACCTTTGGTCCCGGTTGGTGGCACCAACCGGGACTAAAGGGTGGCATTGGTCCCGGTTGGTGCCACCAACCGGGACCAAAGGTGGGCATTGGTCCCGGTTGGTGCCACGAACCGGGACCAAAGGTGGTGCTTCCCGGGGCCAAAAGTTTAGTCCCACCTCGCTAGCTGAGAGGGCTCGAGAGTGGTTTATAAGCGCTGCTGCGCACACCCTCTTGAGCTCCTCTCAACAGCAGGCTTACGGGCCTAATCGGACACACCGCTGCCTGTGGGCCTTCTGGGCCTTATGCGGGCCTGAATCCTGGCCCAACTGGATGGTTGGGTTTCTAGTCGTATTCAGGCCGCGGTGGCCCAGTAGGCGGCATTTTTTCTACTTTTTTTGTTTTCTTTTTTGCTTTATTTATTTTCTTTTGTTTCTACTTACAGTTTTTCAGTGATTCTTTTTGCTTTTAGGTCACAAAAATTATAAACTTTCTGTTAGTGCCATTAGTTTCCAAATTTGAATAGTTTAAATTGATGTGAATCACTAGTTTGTGAATAACTTTACTATAAAAATAGATTTTTGAGTGATTCTTTTTCCTGCTATTTAATATTACTGTGTTTTATCATTATATTCAATTTGGTAATTTTTAGGTAATTTTAAATGTCTGTTTTAACCAAAAACAGATTTTGTTATTTTAGTTTGCTATTAAAGTTTCTAAAAAAATTCTTTATGAAAATTATTTTTGCTATTAATGTTTTGAACAAAAAATACTTTGATAACTTTAGTTGCATAAATTTTATATAATTTTAGTTTCATAAATACTAGAGGTTTATAAAATATTTTTAGTTGATTCCTTTTGCTATTAGAGTTTTATAAAAGCTTTTTAGTTGATTCTTTTTGCTATTGAAGAATATTATAGTTTTATTTTAGTTGATCATAACAGAATTTTTTAATTAATTATTTTTAGTTCCTTATTTTTGCTATTAGAGTTTCATAAAGGTTTTCTAGTTCATTCATTTTGCTATTAGTTCATTCTTTGAGCTAAATGACCCTGAAATTGAAAAGCACTTCAACTGAACTCTGAAAAGGTTGAAAGTTGGCATGGTATCATCATTACACCCACATAGCATGTTCTAAAAAGTTGAGAGGGTTACGGCAAAAACTGGATGCACTTCATGTACAAAATGGACAATCTCTTTCGAAGTATCAGGGTTTCGGACGAAAACTCATCTGTTACAAAGGGATTTCATTTTTTTGAACTTATTTGAACTCCAGAATTTTTGTGTGTTCAAAATGCACCATTCAAAGCCACATCATCAATTTTCAACCCTTTCTGACTTCATTTCCTATTTTTCATGCATTTACTGATTTTTTAAGCTAAATGACCCTGAAATTGAAAAGCACTACAAATGAACTCTGAACAGGTTGAAAGTTCAAATAAGTTCAAATAAGTTGGCATGGTATCATCATTTCACCCACATAGCATGTGCTAAAAAGTTGAGAGGGTTACGGCAAAAACTGGATGCACTTCGTGTACAAAACGGACAATCTCTTTCGAAGTATCAGGGTTTCGGACGAAAACTCATCTGTTACAAAAGGCATTTAATTTCTTCACATGTAACTGCAATGATATAGTTGTGGAGAGAAAGTCTTCACTTTTTCTTCGCTTGTGTCCTTTGCTTATTGCGCCGTAACCATGGATAATCTTCATCGTTTAACAGGGTGCTTGGGTCAGCCTTGACTTTGAAGGGAGGAATTTCATGAAACTTTTCATAATCTTCAGACATGTCTGTCTTGCCCCCCAATCCCATGATGTCTCTTTTTCCTGAAAGAACTATGTGGCGCTTTGGCTCATCGTATGATGTATTCGCTTCCTTATCTTTTCTTTTTCTCGGTTTGGTAGACATGTCCTTCACATAGAAAACCTGCGCCACATCATTGGCTAGGACGAATGGTTCGTCTGTGTACCCAAGATTGTTGAGATCCACTGTTGTCATTCCGTACTGTGGGTCTACCTGTACCCCGCCTCCTGACAGATTGACCCATTTGGACTGAAACAAAGGGACCTTGAAATCATGTCCATAGTCAAGTTCCCATATGTCCACTATGTAACCATAATATGTGTCCTTTCCCCACTTGGTTGCTGCATCAAAGCGGACACCGCTGTTTTGGTTTGTGCTCTTTTGATCTTGGGCGATCGTGTAAAATGTATTCCCATTTATCTCGTACCCTTTGTAAGTCAATACAGTCGAAGATGGTCCCCTGGCCAACGAGTACAGCTCATCAGAAATAGTGTTGTCACCCATGAGACGTGTTTGCAACCAACTGCCGAAAGTCCTGATGTGTTCATATGTAATCCAGTCGTCACACTGCTCCGGGTGTTTGGAGCGCAGAATATTCTTGTGTTCATCGACATACGGGGTCACCAAGGTAGAATTCTGTAGAACTGAGTAGTGTGCTTGAGACCAAGAATGCCCGTCCCTACATATTATTGAGTCCGCTCCTAGCGTGCCTTTTCCAGTCAGTCTCCCCTCATACCGCGATTGAGGGAGACCAATCTTTTTAAGGTCAGGAATGAAGTCAACACAAAACCCAATGACATCCTCTGTTTGATGGCCCATGGAGATGCTTGCTTCTGGCCTAGCGCGGTTACGAACATATTTCTTTAAGACTCCCATGAACCTCTCAAAGGGGAACATATTGTGTAGAAATACAGGGCCCAGAACGACAATCTCGTCGACTAGATGAACTAGGACGTGCGTCATGATATTGAAGAAAGATGGTGGGAACACCAGCTCGAAACTAACAAGACATTGCACCAAATCACTCCTTAACCTTGACAGGATTTCTGGATCGATCACCTTCTGAGAGATTGCATTGAGGAATGCACATAACTTCACAATGGCTAATCGAACGTTTTCCGGTAGAAGCCCCCTCAATGCAACCGGAAGCAGTTGCGTCATAATCACGTGGCAGTCATGAGACTTTAGGTTCTGGAACTTTTTCTCTGCCATATTTATTATTCCCTTTATATTCGACGAGAAGCCAGACGGGACCTTCATACTGAGCAGGCATTCAAAGAAGATTTCCTTCTCTTCTTTGGTAAGAGCGTAGCTGGCAGGACCTTCATACTGCTTTGGATGCATGCCGTCTTTTTCATGCACACGTTGCTGTTCCTCCCGTGCCTCCGGTGTATCTTTTGTCTTCCCATACACTCCCAAGAAGCCTAGCAGGTTCACGCAAAGATTCTTCGTCACGTGCATCACGTCGATTGCAGAGCGGACCTCTAGGTCTTTCCAATAGGGTAGGTCCCAAAATATAGATTTCTTCTTCCACATGGGTGCGCGTCCCGCATCGTCAGTCAGAACAGATAGTCCGCCAGGACCCTTTCCAAATATTACTTGTAAATCATTGACCCTATCAAGTATGTGATCACCAGTACGGAGGGCGGGCTTCTTCCGGTGATCTACCTCACCTTTGAAATGCTTTCCTTTCTTTAGACATTGATGGTTGGTCGGAAGAAATCGACGATGCCCCAGGTACACATTCTTCCTGCATTTGTCCAAATATATACTGTCGGTGTCATCTAAACAGTGTGTGCATGCGTGGTATCCCTTGTTTGTCTGTCCTGAAAGGTTACTGAGAGCAGGCCAATCGTTGATGGTTACAAACAGCAACGCATGTAGGTCAAATTCCTCCTGTTTGTGCTCATCCCACACACGTACACCTTCACCATTCCACAGCTGTAAAAGTTCTTCAACTAATGGCCTTAGGTACACATCAATGTCATTGCCGGGTTGCTTAGGGCCATGGATGAGCACTGGCATCATAATGAACTTCCGCTTCATGCACAACCAAGGAGGAAGGTTATAGATACATAGAGTCACGGGCCAGGTGCTATGATTGCTGCTCTGCTCCCCAAACGGATTAATGCCATCTGCACTTAAACCAAACCATACGTTCCTTGCGTCACCTGCAAAGTCCCCCCACCTTCTCTCGATTTTTCTCCACTGCGACCTGTCAGCGGGTGCTCTCAACTTCCCGTCTTTCTTACGGTCTTCTTTGTGCCATCGCATCAACTTGGCATGCTCTTTGTTTCTGAACAGACGTTTCAGCCGTGGTATTATAGGAGCATACCACATCACCTTGGCAGGAACCCTCTTCCTAGGGCGCTCGCCCTCAACATCACCAGGGTCATCTCGTCTGATCTTATACCGCAATGCACCGCATACCAGGCATGCGTTCAAATCCTCGTACTCACCGCGGTAGAGGATGCAGTCATTAGGGCATGCATGTATCTTCTGCACCTCCAATCCTAGAGGGCATAGAACCTTCTTTGCTTCGTACGTACTGCCGGGCAATTCGTTATCCTTTGGAAGCTTCTTCTTCATTATTTTCAGCAGCGAACTAAATCCCTTGTCAGATACACCATTGTCTGCCTTCCATTGCTGCAATTTCAGTGTGGTACCGAGCTTTCTGTTGTCATCTTCGCAATTTGGGTACAACCCTTTTTTGTGATCCTCTAACATGCGATCGAACTTCAACTTCTCCCTTTCACTTTCGCATTCTCTCTGTGCATCAACAATGACCTGGCGAAGATCATCATCGGGCACATCGTCTGGTTCCTCTTGATCTTCAGCTTCCCCCATTGCAGCATCACCGTATTCAGGGGGCGGGTAGTTGTCATCATCCTCTTCTTCTTCGTTGTCTTCCATCATAACCCCTCTTTCTCCGTGCTTGGTCCAAACATTATAGTGTGGCATAAAACCCTTCTCAAGCAGGTGGAAGTGAAGGGTTTTAGAGTTGGAGAAAGCCTTCGTATTCTCACAGACAGTACATGGACAATGCATAAAACCATTCTGCTTGTTTGCCTCAGCCGCTTCGAGAAAATTATGCAGGCCCTTAATATACTCGGAGGTGCGTCGGTCACCGTACATCCATTGCCGGTTCATCTGCGTGCGTTATATAGTTCTTATTATTGAACAACATATAACTCTCTAGAGCATCTAATTAAAACACACAAGTAAGAACTTTTTTCTTTTAGAAAGAAGATAAGAAGAAGAGGCTAACCACGGTGTTGCCGGCGCCGAGATGGGCGCGGGCGATCGACGGCGGTGAGGACGGGGACGGGACAGGACGGACCGCCAAACCTAGACAAATCTTGAGGAAAATGGAGCTTGGACAAGGAGCTTCGAGAGGAGAAAGGTTAAGTGTGGCTCGGGCATTTCATCGAACACCTCATGTGCATAGGAGGTGAGCTAGAGCACCACAAAAGCTCTCCCACGGCCGGGCAAAAAAACAGAGCAATGCATTGCTCTGCTCGCGGGCGGAGGCTATATATAGGCCAACCATTGGTCCCGGTTCCAGCCACAAACCGGGACCAATGGTTGTGGGCCAGGAGCGAGGCACATTGGTCCCGGTTCGTGGCTGGAACCGGGACAAAAGGGGTCACCTTTAGTCCCGGTTCCAGCCACAAACCGGGACCAATGGTTGTGGGCCAGGAGCGAGGGGCATTGGTCCCGGTTCGTGTCTGGAACCGGGACCAAAAGTGTCAGACGAACCGGGACCAATGCCCCACGAGGCCCGGCCGGCGCCCTGTCCTCACGAACCGGGACCGATGCCCCCATGGGTCCGGTTCGTGAGTGAACCGGGACTAATGGGCTTCTCAGGGGTGGACCGATGCCCTGTTTTGTACTAGTGAACATCTGGGAATAGATCACCACTTCGAGGAGCAGATCGACGACTCTTTAAACGAAATCCTAGAGAGTGAATTTAGTAGCTCATCCAGCCTCCATGAGGTCGCTCTTCGGTTCCGTTTGCTTAGGGAGAATGGACACTGGGTATCTCCAGGTATCTAACTATGTGCTCCATCTGTCACAAATCTAGAAAATGTCAAAAATAAATAAATAATGCTCACAAATGATAGAGGATGCTTAATTAATTAGTGGCTAGTTAGTTGAGTTATCAAGCTTGGATTAATGCTCTTTTTAGTCTTGAAGAACGTGACATTTTGGACACCGATAGAGTTTCAAATTTAACCATTAACTTCTACAAAAAGTTATGGGAAAAATAATAAAATTATTATATTATGAAAATATTTTACGACGTGAATCTATACATATTATTTTCACGCATCCAATTAAATATTTAACAAATATTGGTGTTTTAAATTTTAAAAGTTTGACCAAAGCTATATCCTGATGGTCAAGTTTCTGTGGACTGGATGGTGCGTTCCTTAAATAATGCCACAAATTAAGTAGACTGGATACGCCGCCGAACAAAAGTTGACAGCGTGGGCTCTAGATTGTACTAATTAATAATATTAATTTATTGATCTCGCAGATGTTTTCAACAAATACAAGGGCGAAGATGGGAGCTTCAGAAAGGATATAACTAATGAACCAAGAGGAATACTAAGTTTATACAACGCAACTCATCTTCTCATTCATGGTGAGCCAAAACTCGAAGAAGCCATGACTTTTGCAAGGCAACATCTTGTATCAATTAATGGTAGTCTGAAATCCCCACTAGCTAAGCAAGTCAAACGTGCCATTCATAGAGCGCTTCCAAGGGAGTGTAAGAGGGTGGAAGCGCTACAATATATCTCAGAGTATGAAGAAGAGGAAGGGCATAACCAAATTCTACTGGAGCTAGCAAAACTAGATTTTAACCTTCTACAACATGTCCACTTGAAGGAGCTCAAAGATATTACAGAGTAGGTTATTTTCTCTCCCTTTATATCCACTAAGAAAATAAGAACAAAACTTTACACCTCTCTAGCTTCATAAGTATCCATTTCACTATATGTGTCCATTCAAAAAATCAAATGTGTAGTTAATTATTTCTATGTTTGTTTTACAACTACCCCTATGTAAATTACTCGAAAGAGGTTTGGTGGTAGTATGCACAAAATCATTTATTATTAGCTCTTTTGTTGGACTAATTTAGTGCTTCTTTCCTTTTTGGCCAGGCTGGGATGAGCACATATATAATGAAACATAGGGTGTAATGTTGTATCATGCACATGCATTTGAACATAATTTTCTCCATGGAGTATCTATATTTAACTGCATGGAGTATCTAAGTACTATTTCAAATAACTCCACTTAATACAATTCACAGGTGGTGGAAACATTTTTCGGGATTCATCGAGCTAAGCTTTATTCGTGATCGTGTGGTGGAAAGCTACACTTGGGCCTATGTGTTGTACTATGAGAAAGGTTTTGAGTTCCAGCGAAGTATCACCACCAAGATGATTGTACTAATTACCACATTAGATGACACGTATGATATCCGTGCCCCCATACAGGAATGTCGAAAGCTACATTAAGCCATACAAAGGTTTGAATAGCTTTGCCTTTTATACTTCTATTGATCAATCAACTATTGCACAGTTCCAAAGCATCTCCTTCATTTTTCTGAAAAAACACTACTAACTATGCACCCAAGAAAGTTTTTTTTCCCTCAATGGAGCTAAAAGAAAAGATAAGTATTAGCCACCCATATAACAGCGTCATGTTGTAAGAATACTGACAAAGTCATTGTTGCACGATACCATGCAGTTGTCAGGATTCCCGCAATCACAGTCACTCGCACCAACTGCAATTCCGGCAATGCTCAAATCGTTATTGTATAAACTTACACATGCGAGTTTATAATCACTACTAGTTTTTAGAGAGAATTAACACGCAAATAGTGGTCCACCTAATGCATCATTTCTCACCTTTTTTTGTGGAATGACCCTATAGATGGGATGAGAGAGCCGTTTCTCTTCTACCTGAGTACCTAAAGAAGTTATATATTGAGTTGTTGAGGACCTTCAAGAATATTGAGGATGAAATGCCAATCAATATCAACTACGATATTGCCTACCTCAAGAAAGCGGTAACTACATATATCTTTTATACCACATATCATTAAATATATATCAGATGGCTAATGTTATTTATACCTCCCTCAATAGGGGAATAGATTATGTGTCACGGTTGATTTACTTTTTATGTGGTTGATCCCAGTATTATTGTTTGCTACTCTTTTTTATCGTCATTGTAATAAACTAGATGATACCAATTGCGTTGCTGTGGGAACCTTGTTAAAACAAACACATAAATTGATGCTACAAAAATAACTAAAAGTAATACAAAAGCAAATGCAAGAGTGTTCTCGGTTTACATTTTAAAAGCAATAAAACATATGAAGCATCTAACAAAATGATGTATAAAAGGAAAAAAAATCTCTGGATTGAAGTTAGTGGAATGCCATTTTTTTGACAAAAATGTGAAGCATGAACTACATAGATTTTCTCCAAGTGTCCAACACATATGCCATCCATGACCACACAAAAATTAATGCTAAAAATTTAACTTTTGACTTACATGCATGACTTGCTGTGGTGGCATAGTTGTGTGGATAGATTAATGCAAAAAATATAACTTATGATTATATGCATGACTTGCTCATGTGGCATGGTTGCATGGAGGGGAAAATTAGGTAGTGGGTTGCAACTATTTAGAAATAGAGGATGGCGCAATAATAACAAATTTTTTTATGCTTGTTCGGCACAGATTCAAAATCATGTGACTGGTTATCTCCAAGAAGCCGAATGGTGTCACACGAAGCATAAGCCAAGATTTAAAAATCAGGTGAATGTGACTAGTCTCACTATAGGTGCGCCAACCGTATGCTTGAGTATGATGGCTAGCATGGGCGATACAATAATCAAAAGTGCAGTCGAGTGGGTTGCCGGTGTCCCCGATGTCGTCATAGCAGCAGGAAAGATTGTTCGTTTCATGAACGACATTGCAGCATTTGAGGTATGTAGTCTTTCAATAAACATTCATGCATACACATATCAGTTGCTTCATTTGAAAATGTAACTAATTAAGATGCACACGTATCTCGAAATCAAAGTTTCACAAGCATTTAAACTAACAAAATGCAGTTACGTTAGAAAAAAATGATATTATCATATTCTTGTACAAAATTGTATTTAAGTTATGCCACTTCCGTGTCCATGCCATTATTTTTATCAGTTCAATTATCAGTCAGACTTACTTAATATGTGTTGTCGATGGCTTACAATTCTGTACGGACAAACTAACTTAGCTCTTCTACAACCAATTGGCATGCATGATATTTAATGTGATACATAGTCTAAACATATATACAGCGTCGAAAGTGCAAGGGGGATGCGGCAAGCTCCGTGGAGTGTTACATCCATGAGCATAGCGTCACAGGCGAGGAGGCCATCGCAAGGATATATGAACTGATTGAAGATGAATGGAGAACTCTGAACAATGCTCGCTTTGAAAACCGCGCATTGCTCCTCGCGCTGAAGCGTATTATCGGCTTGGCCCTTAGCACACATCGTTCTTCTATGATAACAGGAACGATATGTACACGACCAGCAGGCATCTTCACAAAACTATTGAGAGCCTCTTCGTCAAGCCTATCTTGTCTGGCTAGCTAGCCACAATAGATGTATAATGAACCTTCTTGTATATTTTGGGTGTATTTTAGCCTACCTACATACATAAATTGTACCAGAAATGAAACTTTGAACATCACGGCATTATATTATTTGGATATTAGATTTTTTTTTTTAAATTGTAGCTAATTAAATATTACTCCCTCCGTCCCATAGTGTAGTGTCAAAAAACGTCTTACATTATAGGACGGAGGGAGTACTATCTATGTAATCCACGTAAGAGTTCAGTTCAATGTTGCTAGCTACATATAGCGTATGGTAGCGCACAACTGCCCTAATAACTGTGACGATCCCCGCTCCGCCCACTGTCAGAGTATTATATTGGGCCAGTCCAACAGTGGAAGAGGAGGCTCTGACAGTTGTTTTCTTATTTTTACATTTTAAGAATATATAATTTGGAAACATGTATCGGAATATATTGAATTTTCATATAATTATAATTTCTAAAAATATTTGTGCAAAAACTATCCTCAAAGTATGTTTCATCATCTATAAAAAATGTCCATGTATGTGAAATAAAATATTCAGGTGTGTTAAAAAGGCATGTTCGTGTCAATTCTAAAAGTTGTTTCAACAATTGCACTTTCTCCGACTAAAAAAACACAATTGCACTTTTTGAGACACTGGAACCGCATGTACTTTTTGTGCGCTACACACCATTTCTATAATGTGCAAATTTTTTTTAATTTCAGGTTGATTTTTTTATTAAATAAGACGAATTGATAGTATATGATGTTTCTACTCTTGTTCTTTTTTATTAAACAGACCAGTTACTGTAGAACTATAAACTTTGAAACATGAATTGATACTACTAAATCTAACACGAAACATAGTTTCAGAATGTATCTGGTGGGTAGTTTCAGAATATAGTTTCAGTATTAGCCTCATACACCAACACCAGTTGGTGGTCTTCCATGGTGTAATCGACCAGATTTGCCCTCATTTACTAATCTGTCGCCACACTTTTATTAAAACCGTCCATCGCGAGCCATGTGCACCTATAGGTGCGCACCAACAGCCCAAGCCATGTGTACCCGGCCATGGCATGGCCCGATCCGGGGAGTTTGCCTCCCGATGCTCACGTTCAGCGACGCTCTGCAAAAGGCGGAGTGGATAACGGTACGCAAGAAACGGCTTGTTGACGGGAGGCGGCGCGCAAGCAGTCACTGGCGGAGGCTCCTTCGACGACGGTGATCTCCATCTCCGAGCAACGTATGGTATGTTTGAATTCCCTGCTAAACTCGGTCGGGCACGTGGCCCGGCCCTCTCCAAGCCGGGTGGCAACGTTGGTCGGGAAAATGGCCCAGCCCACGGAGCCCAATACACGGTCCCTCCCGAGCAGGCCTCTGCGGCAGGGCACACGGCCAAGTCCAGCATGGCCCTGCTGCCAGCCTCAAGGGCACGCTGCCGCCGCGCGATAGGTTTCGTTCCCAGGATATTTTCAAGGTGGACTTTCCCTCCAAGACGGATCTTTCGAGGTTGATCGTGTTTGGTATTTTTAAAGTGCCAGACAGTCCGTGCTCCCTTCAATTTGATGAGTGGGCTAGTCGTGCGCCGACTGCAGGTTACCCTCTAGAGCAAGCGTGGGTCAGGTTTCATGATGTCCCTTACATGGCGATGAACGATTATTTTGGGTCTCTGGAGCATTGGCTCTATCATCAGCAAGAAAAAATCTCGGGACATGCCGTTTACTAGACAGCACGAGATTGTTAGGGCGCTCGTCTCAGTTGTCAGTGTTGCGGATATTCTGGAATATATTGACTGATATTATGATGAGCTTGGCTATGAGCTTCGCCTGGAGGTTGAGGGCCGTGCACCTCTTCCAAAAGACCCTCTGCTTGATGATAAAAAGCCAGATGATGCTGACCGTAATGACCAGTCGGGCCACGACGGTAAAAGAGCGGAAGGACATTCCTCTCCTGCTCACGTGGATAACGGCACGCCGAGTTGGACCTCCCAGGTGCACTCGACATCTCAGGTTATCCGGGCATGGTGCCTACCCAGTCGCGACAGAATATCGCTGTCGATCGTTCCTCCACTCTCCACTGGAGCTGTGTCCCCGGCTCAACGCACGCGAGTTGGGTCGCCATTTTCGGAGCCGCGCCTAAGCTGGTGGGACATGGTCCAGGAGGACGATTGTCGCGAGCTCGCCGAGGTGCAGCAGAGCTCGGTCGCCATTTTTTGTGTCTCTGGAGCATTGGCTCTATCATCGGCAAGACAAAATCTCGGACATGCCGTTTACTAGACAGCACTGTTGAAATATAGGGTGGGCCTTGGGCCCATCTAACAATTTCAGAAAAATCTCTAAGGGCCCATGTGGGTTATATGACATAGGTCTGGTGGGAAGTTTAGTCCCATACCGCTAGTGGAAGAGTAGTTGGACCTCCTTATAAGGGATTCTTTTCCACATACTATTGAAGCTTGAGAAGAGAAGTGGTTCCCGTGCGCTCCTCCTCCCGAAACTCCAGATCCTATACAGGAGAGGGGCGATTAGGTTTTTGGGGAGCGTCTCCTAGGCGACTGCTCGCCTCCGTTCGTCTGTAACCATTACTTCGTCTACGTACGCATCGCCTTCGTCACCGCCGCGGCTTCGTCATGGCCTACTGGAGGGTATAACTCGCTTATCCCGCTCCTGTTTATTTCTGTGTTAGCCATACTAGCATTATGTGTAGATGTGTCTATGCGTAGTATGTGCTTATCTGGATCATAATCAGTATGCCGTTAATTCTGTCAATGCCATGCTCATGATTTATTCGTGGATTAAATTAATCAAAAAATTGCTAATATACTCAACAATTCAAAAACCTAATATGTGTAGGCAATTTTCGATCCAAGGCTTTGCCGCTGCACTGAAACCGGCCCCGTTTACGGGGACGTAATTTAAGCGTTGGCGGACCAAAACCACCTTATGGCTCACGGCTATGAACGTGTTCTGGGTAGCCGGTGTTACTCCCGCGGAAACGATTGCTCCTGATCTGGAGAAGGCGTTCAGGGAGGCCACCGTCGTTTTTCTCGGAGCAGTTCTAAGTGTGATTGGAGATAAGTTGGTGGATGCATATTTACATATGCAGGTTGCCAAGGACTTGTGGGAGGCGTTCGAATCTAAATTTGGCGCAACCGATGCTGGTATCGAGATTTATGCCATCGAGCAGTTCCACGATTACAAAATGGTCGAAAACCGTTCTGTATTGGAACAGGCTCATGAGATACAGTGCATCGTTAAGGAGCTCGTGCTTCTTAAGTTTAATTTACTGGGCAAATTTGTCGCGGGATGCATAATCGCTAAGCTCCCTAATTCCTGTAGGAACTTTGCTACTTCTCTGAAACATCAGAGACGAGAATTCTGAGTTGAGGATGTCTTCGGTCATCTGAGTATTGAGCAGAACTCGAGAGCAAAGGACTCGCATCGAAAAAGAAACGAAGGAACTTCTGTAGCCAATATGGTACAGAGGAACTTCAATTCCCACAAGGCCAAGGGAAAGAATTCCGTCCAACAGAATACCGACTTTAAGAAGAAGGGTAAGAAGACCTTCAAGAAGAACAAGAAGGGAGATGGCTGCTTTAATTGTGGTTCGGAGGAACATTGGGCCAGTAAGTGCCCTAACAAGTACAAGAAGCCAGGGCCCGACTCCAAGTCTGCCAATATGATTGTGAGTAACAATGAAAGTGGTGCATCTGGGTACGGTAATCTATTTACTGTATTTTCAGTTTGTCAGTCCATCGATTGGTGGGTGGACACAGGTGCAAATATTCATGTGTGTGCTGACATTTCATTGTTCTCTTCTTACCAGGTCATAGATCACGGGTCCATATTGATGGGGAATGGGCCAAGTGCTTCTGCTCATGGTGTTGGCACGGTCGATCTAAAGTTTACTTCGGGAAGGATCGTGCAGCTGAAGAACGTGCAACATGTCCCCGCCATCAAAAAGAACCTCGTTAGTGGCTCCCTTCTGTGTAGAGAAGGGTTTAAGTTTGTCTTCGAGTCTAATAAAGTAGTTGTTATGAAATATGGACTATTTGTTGGAAAAGGTTATGAATGCGGAGGTTTGTTCCGTCTTTCCCTCGCGGATTTTTGTAATAAAGTCGTGAACAATATTCATTAGAGTGTTAATGAATCTGAAGTTTGGCATTCACGTCTTTGTCACATTAGTTTCGGTGTTATGACGCGGCTAGCAAAGTTGAATTTAATCCCGAGTTTCACTTTAGACAAAGGTTCTAAGTGTAGGAGATATGCCCTAGAGGCAATAATAAATGTTATTATTTATCTCCATGTTTGTAATTATGTTTATATTCCGTGCTATAACTGCTATGGTTCCTGAGCCTGTATATCCATAAAGGCTCTGAGGAAAACCCATGTGCACGTTTGAAAAAATAAACGGTAAAAAATAGTCCTGGTCAAGCCTCTAAGACTGGCTCAAGTGTTGCATGATAATCACATTTTCCTGATCATGGGCATGTCTATGCCGGCAACTTTGAGGACACAATGTTAGAAGAACACTTGTGTTGAATCGACCCGAATTGATGTTATGCTATGAGATACATTCGTCACAAGTAAATGGTTAACACTAGTAGAAAACAGACCTTTCGTCTGCCCCTTTAGTCCCGGTTTGATTACGGCCCGGGACTAATGTGACCATTAGGCCCGGTTCCAACGGCTAGGAGCGGTCGGGGGCACGGGCATCATTAGTCCCGGTTCATTTTCTACCTATAGTCCCGGTTTGTGATACAAACCGGGACTAAAGGGGTGGTGGAAGGCTGGTGTCAGGCTGGGGCCCCCACGAGCCCCTTTAGTCCTAGTTTGTATCACAAACCGGGACTAGAGGTGGACCCTATAGTCCCGGTTTGTGATACAAACCGGGACTAAAGGGGTGGTGGCAGGCTGGTGTCAGGCTGGGGCCCCACGAGCCCCTTTAGCCCGGTTTGTATCACAAACCGGGACTACTAGTGGACCCTATAGTCCCGGTTTGTGATACAAACCGGGACTAAAGATGTCCCTATATAAACAGCCCGAGCCCATTCTCTCTGTTTTCCCCTTTCTCTCCTCTGTTCTCCCCCTTGCTCTCGAGCTCATCCTCCATTTTTGCCAAAGATTTGTCAAGATTTGAAGGCACCCCATCTATCCAAGTGTTCACAAAGGTTAGCAACTTTGTCCTTTCATCTCTCATTGCTAGATTAGCTCGTGCAATGCTCTATAAGTATAGTGATTTGTGGGTTCTAGTTTGGGAGTAATTATGTGGGAGTTTATTCGATTTATATGCAATTTGAGCTCAAATGAACTTCTTAGTTTGCATATGTGTAGGTGTGGTTTACTTAGTGCCTTCCCGTCCCCGTCCTAACCACCATCGATCGCCCGCACCGTTCCGTCGCCGACACCACCTTGGTGAGCCTCTTGTTCTTATCCTTTTTATAAAAAAAATCTTATTTGTATGATTTAGATAGTTAATTGTATAATTTTCTTACATGTATGATTGTTTGTTATACATAGTGCCATGACTTTGATATCCGTCCCCGTCGGCCCTCGTCCGGTTTATGATTCGGATGTGGCATATATATTCTCTTTTATAACTATTTGTTGCATTTCGCGTTTATGACAATTATGCCCATCAAGTTGACATAGATATTTTTATCTAGGAGGTATGTGAACCGGAAATTGCAACCGACCCTCTTGTCGAGAAGTTAAATTTAGTTGAAAAAGAAAACGAGTATTTGAAAGAAAAATTGAAAAGAAGTGAAGAAGAGAAGATGAAATTGGAGTTGTATGTTGCCGATGTCGTCGATAATCACAAGATCAAGATGGATGCAATGCGCTTGAAGATTAGAAAGATTAGAAACTATGCCGTTAATAAAGAGGCTTGGTATCATTATGATGTTGGATCAATTATTACCTTAGTTGCGATTTTGATCGCATTTGTTGTTGCATTTAAATGCTTTAGCTAGATAGTTTTATGTTGTTTTATGAGAATAAGTGTGTATGAACTTTATGTATGAACTTGTATTAATTTGGTCTTTTCGGTGTTGTGTAATGAAGATGAGTCGGCAATGGATGTACGATGACCGACGCTCTCCCCAGTTCATTAATGGCGTGCATAGTTTTCTGCGTGCGACTGAGGCAAACAAGCGGAATGGTTTTATGTGTTGTCCATGTGGTGTCTATAAGAATGATAGGAATTACTCTAGCTCAAAAGTCATTCACGTCTACCTGTTTACGTCCGGTTTCATGTCCGGATATAACTGTTGTACCAAGCACGGAGAAAGAGGGGTTCTAATGGAAGAGAATGAAGAAGAAGAGGATGATGACAACTATGCTGGGTTCCCTGAATACGATGGTACTACAATGGGGGAAGAGAATGAAGAAGAAGAAGCTGAAGAAGAGGCATCAGATGAGCCCGCTGATGATCTTGGTCGGGCCATTGCTGATGCAAAGAGAAACTGCGAAAGTGAAAAGGAGAAGTTGAAGTTGCAGCGCATGTTTGAGGATCATAAAAAATTGTTGTACCCAAATTGCGAAGATGACAAGAAAAAGCTGGGTACCACATTGGAATTGCTGCAATGGAAGGTAGAGAATGGTGTAGCTAACAAGGGATTTGAAAAGTTGCTGAAAATGTTAAAGAAGATGCTTCCAAAGGACAACGAATTGCCCGACAGTACGGACGAAGCAAAGAAGGCTGTCTGCCCTCTAGGATTAGAGGTGCAGAAGATACATGCATGCCCTAATGACTGCATCCTCTACCGTGGTGAGGAGTACGAGAATCTGAATGCATGCCCGGTATGCGGTGCATTGCGCTATAAGATCAGCCGCGATGACCCTGGTGATGATGTTGAGGGCGAGCGCCCTAGGAAGAGGATTCCTGCCAACGTGATGTGGTATGCTCCTATAATACCACGGTTGAAACGTTTGTTCCAAAACAAAGAGCATGCCAAGTTGATGCGATGGCACAAAGAAGACCGTAAGAAAGACGGGAGGTTGAGAGTACCCGCTGACGGGTCGCAGTGGAGAAAAATGGAGAGAAAGTGGCGGGACTTTGCAGATGACGCAAGGAACGTATGGTTTGGTTTAAGTGCAGATGGCATTAATCCTTTTGGGGAGCAGAGCAGCAATCATAGCACCTGGCCTGTGACTCTATGTATCTATAACCTTCCTCCTTGGTTGTGCATGAAGCGGAAGTTCATTATGATGTCAGTGCTCATCCAAGGCCCCAAGCAACCCGGCAACGACATTGATGTGTACCTAAGGCCATTAGTTGAAGAAATGTTACAGCTGTGGGACATAAAAGGTGTACGTGTGTGGGATGAGCACAAACAGCAGGAATTTGACCTACGAGCGTTGCTGTTTGTAACCATCAATGATTGGCCTGCTCTTAGCAACCTTTTAGGACAGACAAACAAGGGATACCACGCATGCACGCACTGTTTAGATGAGACCAAAAGTATATATTTGGATAAATGTAAGAAGAATGTGTACCTGGGACATCGTCGATTTCTTCCGATCAAGCATCTCTTAAGAAAGAAAGGCAAGCATTTCAAAGGTGAGGCAGATCACCGGAAGAAGCCTCGCCACCGTACTGGTGATGATATACTTGATATGGTCAAGGATTTAAAAGTAATCTTTGGAAAGGGTCCTGGCGGACAATCTGTTCCGAATGACGCTGACGGACACGCACCCATGTGGAAAAAGAAATCTATATTTTGGGACCTACCCTATTGGAAAGACCTAGAGGTCCGCTCTGCAATCGACGTGATGCACGTGACGAAGAATCTTTGCGTGAACCTGCTAGGCTTCTTGGGCGTGTATGGGAAGACAAAAGATACACCGGAGGCACGGGAGGACCAGCAACGTATGCACGGAAAAGACGGCATGCATCCAAAGCAGTATCAAGGTCTTGCCAGCTACGCTCTTACCAAAGAAGAGAAGGAAATCTTCTTTGAATGCCTGCTCAGTATGAAGGCCCCGTCTGGCTTCTCGTCGAATATAAAGGGAATAATAAATATGGCAGAGAAAAAGTTCCAGAACCTAAAGTCTCATGACTGCCACGTGATTATGACGCAATTGCTTCCGGTTGCGTTGAGGGGGCTTCTACCAGACAACGTTCGATTAGCCATTGTGAAGCTATGTGCAATCCTCAATGCAATCTCTTAGAAGGTAATCGATCCAGAAATCCTACCAAGGTTACAGAATGATTTGGTGCAATGTCTTGTCAGTTTCGAGTTGGTGTTCCCACCATCCTTCTTCAATATCATGACGCACGTCCTAGTTCACCTAGTCGACGAGATTGCCATTCTAGGTCCTGTATTTCTACACAATATGTTCCCCTTTGAGAGGTTCATGGGAGTCTTAAAGAAATATGTTCGTAACCATGTTAGGCCAGAAGGAAGCATCTCCAAGGGCCATGAAACAGAGGAGGTCATTGAGTTTTGTGTTGACTTTATTCCTAACCTTAAGCCGATTGGTGTTCCCGAATCGCGGCATAAGGGCACACTGGGTGGAAAAGGCACGCTAGAAAAGGATTCAATAATATGTATGGACGGGCATTCTTGGGCGCAAGCACACTACACAGTTCTACAAAATTCCAGCTTGGTGGCTCCGTATATCGAGGAACACCTGGATAGTGTACACTCCAAGAACCCGGAGCAGTTGAGCCCTAGATCAAACGTACACACATGGCGTCATTCAGCGGTTGGTTGCAAACACGTCTCATGCATGACGACACTGTTGGATATGAGCTGTACTTGCTGGCCAAGTCACCATCTTCGACTATATCGACTTTCAAAGGGTACGAGATAAATGGGAATACATTTTACACGATCGCCCAAGATAAAAAGAGCACCAACCAAAACAGTGGTGTCCGCTTTGATGCAGCAAACACCAATAGGCCAAAGGACACATATTATGGTTACATAGAGGAGATATGGGAACTTGACAATGGACGTGATTTGAAGGCCCCTTTGTTTCGGTGCAAATGGGTCAATCTGACTGGAGGTGGGGTAAAGGAAGACCCGCGGTACGGAATGACAACACTGGATCTGAACAATCTTGGGTATACAGACGAACCATTCGTCCTAGCCAATGATGTGGCGCAAGTTTTCTATGTGAAGGACATGTCTACCAAGCCGAGAAAAAGAAAAGATAAGGAAGCGAAGACATCATACGATGAACCAAAGCGCCACATAGTTCTTTCAGGGAAAAGAAACATCGTGGGAGTGGAGGACAAGACAGACATGTCAGAAGATTATGAAAAGTTTCATGAAATTGCTCCCTTCACAGTGAAGACTGACCCAAGCATCCTGTTAAATGATGAAGATTGTCCATGGTTACGGCGCAAAGGGACACACGCGAAGAAAAAGTTATATACCCCAATATCCCACTCTGGGATGTGACCGGCTTCACCGTCATCACTTTCTTCTCTAGTGAGTTTCCGGACTTATCTGGAAAGTCCCACTTCGGACAAACCGTAGGGAATCTTTGTAATAGTTAGGGTATATATATGTGTTTTGGCATTTGAAACGCGAAGGAACGCTATTTTGCATGCATTTATTGATTTTTTTGAGCTAAATGACCCTGAAATTGAAAAGCACTGCAAATGAACTCTGAAAAGGTTGAAACTTGGCATTGTATCATCATTTCACCCACATAGCATGTGCTAAAAAGTTGAGAGGGTTACGGCAAAAACTGGATGCACTTCGTGTACAAACTGGACAATCTCTTTCGAAGTATCAGGGTTTCGGACAAAAACTCATCTGTTACAAAGGTATTTTATTTTTTTTAACTTAATTTAAGTCCAGACTTTTTGTGCGTTCAATATGCACCATTCAAAGACACGTCATCAATTTTCAACCCTTTCTGACTTCATTTGCTATTTTTCATGCATTTATTGATTTTTTTTACCTAAATGACCCTGAAATTGAAAAGCACAACAAATGAACTCTAAAAAGGTTGAAACTTGGCATGGTATCATCATTTCACCCACATAGCATGTGCTAAAAAGTTTAGAGGGTTACGGCAAAAACTGGATGCACTTCGTGTACAAACTGGACAATCTCTTTCGAAGTATCAGGGTTTCGGACGAAAACTCATCTGTTACAAAGGCATTACATTTTTTAACTTATTTTAACTCCAGACTTTTTGTGCATTCAACATGCACCATTCAAAGCCACATCATAAATTTTCAACCCTTTCTGACTTCATTCGCTATTTTTCATGCATTTAATGATTCTTTTGAGCTATAAAATTAAAAGAGCTAAACAGAATCTGTTTTTGATTAAAACACCTATTTAAATAACCTAAAAATTACCAAATTGAACATACTGATAAAACACACTAATATTAAACAGCAGGAAAAAGAATCACTCAAAAATCTATTTTTAAAGTAAAGTTATTCACAATCTAGTGATTCACACAAATTTCAAAGAATTCAAATTTAAACTATTCAAATTTGAAAACTACTGGCACTAACAGAAAGTTTATAATTTTTGTGAACTAAACCAAAAAGATTCACTCAAAAACTCTAAATATTTGGCTGTAAGTAGAAACAAAAGAAAAAAAATAAAGCAAAAAACAAAAAAAAACTGGAAAACACCTTTAGTCCCAGTTGGATCCACCAACCGGGACTAAAAAGTTGACAAAACATATGCAAAAAAGAAAATAATGCCCGCCTACTAGGCCACCACGGCCTGCATATGACAAGAAACCCAAATATATATGGGCCAGGATGCAGGCCCACAGGGCAGGGCGAACGTTAGGCATGTACTGCCTGCTTTAGAGAGGAGCTCGAGACGGCTATTACAGCGGGGCTTATAAACAGGTGCGAGTGCCTCTCGCTTGGCGAGGTGGGACTAAACTTCCACCACGCCAGGACCAACCCTTTAGTCCCGGTTGGAGCCACCAACTGGGACTAAAGGCCCCCCTTTAGTCCCGGTTCGAGCCACCAACCGGGACTAAAGGGCCTGGGCTTCCCGCCGCTTGGCCTGCTGAAATTCACCTTTAGTCCCGGTTGGTGGCTCGAACCGGCACTAAAGGTGGGCCTTTAGTCCTGGTTGGAGCCACCAACTGGGACTAAAGGTCTCTGTATATATGCAGCACTTACGAAATTTTCCAAAAGCCATCTAGTTTCCCCCGACGGCACCGAAGACCACGACGCCGCCAGGCTGCCGCACCTCGACGTCGCCGTCCGGGCACTCTGCTCCCTAGCGCCGCCCGAGCCCGCGCCGGCGCCGCCACGCTGCCCGCCACCGCCGCTCCTCCACAAGCCGCCACGGCCCGAGCCCGCGCCGGCGCCGCTCCTCCGTCTCCGGCGCCGCTCCTCCGTCTCCGGCGTCCTCCCCGCCTCCCTCCGCCCCGACGATCCCGGCCGGTGAGCCTCTCCCTCCTTAATTTTGTTCATCTTTTTTTTTCATAGATTTTTTTTTCACTAGATGTTGTAGATGCTTAGTATATGTATGTATGTATACAATGTATGTATGTATGTAGATGAACGGTGGAATTTGCATAGAAAAAAGTTGACCATGTATTAAAAATATTTTAATGTTGTATCTTAAAAATATTGATCAAAAACATGTTAATATCTTATTTGGAAAATGTTAATATCTTAATGTTGTATTTGCAAAAGTTTGTCATGTATTTGCAAAATCAAGTGAACAAGAATTACAAAAATCATAATCAAGCATTTTAAAAATGTTAAATTTGCATAGAAACATGTTTGGCGTCGACGATGCCCGGCCCGCATCCTCGTCGTCGACTCGGTGGCGACAACCTGCTTGAGAGACGCCATGTCCGGGACTGGGCTCCGCCGGGCGGCACTGGGAGGTGCTACCTTCCAGGGCGCGCAGCTTGGTGACGAATCGGGCTCCCATCGTCGACCCGGAGCTTCTTTGGTGGCGGTTGCGTTGGACGTCAGGTTCTCCAATACCTGGCAGGTTCTTCAGGGATCTCACCCGAGCTATGATCCTGTGATGGTTCCTTCTTTTTGGGTGTCCACCGCCCGCGCGCCAGGAACCGCGAGTCAACTAGATTATTCGATAGTATTCGATCTATATTAGCTAGTGATGTTATATGATAATATTCGAGATGTATTAGTGATAATACTCGAGATGTATTTGAGATTATATTCAATGATGCATTAGTGATAATATTCGAGATGTATTCGAGATAATATTTGAGATGTATTAGTGATAATATTTGAGATGTATTCGTGATAATATTTGAGATGTATTCGAGATTATATTCGATAATATTCGATGATGCATTAACTGGATTATTCGAGATGTATTAGTGATATTATTCGAGATGCATTCTAATTTGAATACTAAATTGTTTTATCTTTCTTCTGGATTAGTTAAGCTATGGACGCTAGCGGCAGAGACGACCATGATCAAGAGCATATCATGTTCGACATGATCCGAAACCCAGAGGGTGAACCTGAAGATGACGGCTCACAATATCTGAACGACGCCGGTGAGGGAATATTTGAGGAAGAACCAACAGACGAAGGGCACACAAACAATGATGGCGAAGGAAATGATCTTCAATTAACAAAGACCGGCGAGGTATATATAAGGCCTCTGGTGATCATTACATGTATTAATTGATTTGTATATATATATATATATATATATATATTAACGAATCTTTCTTCTTTTAGCCCTCCGTATCGAGCAAATCTTCTACAAGCAGGGTAGTACGAGGCCCGGCCAAAAAGTTGCCGCCTGGCATAAAGTACAACATCGATGAGATCAAACCAAATGCCGAACCGCTTGCTCCTAAAAAGAATGCGGACAAATTTACTCGTCAGTGCGGAGTTATTGTCAGGGACCAAATCCCGATCTCCGTTCAAGAATGGAATAAGCCAAAGGGAGATCGAGAAGTTAGTTTTGTCGACGAAAGAGCAAAAGATCTTCTTTGGGAAATGCTCATGTCACATTTCACCCTACCAGAGCATTTAACAGATGCAGAACGGGAGAAAGTCAAGAAGAGTGCTCTTCAGAAGATGGCCACACAATTCCGCAACCACAAGAAAAGATTATGGGCCTGCTACGTCGAAGCAGGAAAGCAGACTCCAGAATTCACTGGAGCACTGGAGAAGGCAAGAGATCACTGGGACTTATTTGTGGAGTTCAAGGAATCGGAAGCAGCTAAGGAACGGTCGAGGATAAACAAGATCAATGCTGAGAAGAAACAATTTCACCATGTTCTGGGGCCAGGTGGTTACAAGACTGGCCGGCCTAAGTGGGATGAATCTGAGGAAAAGATGATTGCTGCAGGGGTCACTCCAGCAACATTGGGTTGGCCCGACAGGTGCAGGACTTGGTTTTATATGCATGGGGGAAAGTTGGACCCAAAGACAGGGAGATTATGGTGCAGGCAAGTCTTAAAGAAGCCTCAGACAATTTACTTGTTGCAATAGAAGCGGCTCGAACGGGGGCGTTCCAGCCCGAGAGAGAGAACGACGAGCTTACACGTGCCCTCGGGAATCCTGAACACCCGGGACGAACACGAGACAAAGGCGTTGTTCCGTGGCTTGAGGGGTTTGCGGACTGGAACATCAGTTACAGAAGCCGTGTGAGAAAGAAGAAGCAGGAGGAAGACAAGAAGAAGCAGGATGCATACCGGCTTCAACAAGTAGAATCAAAGCACGCGGAGTTGGAACGCGCTTTCATGCGGCAGCAGGAGCAGATCGACACACTTAGCCTGGAAAGGGCGTCTCAGCGGCAGCAGCAAGCAGATCCAGCATTGGATAGCACCGTCCCATCTATGCCGAAAAGCAGCGTGGGTTCCACGGGGGTCCCGGCCGATGATGCACTGCTGGCTCGCTACCCCGTGGATGATATCCAAGATACGACAAGTTGTGAGCTACACCTTCCACTGAAGAACATATCCATGAAGGTGGCGGACGGCTATGCTTTACCAAATCCCCCTGAAGCAACCTTCCACGGCAATCCGATTCCACCTGGCTATGCTCGTGTCGGGGTGGATGAAGTTCTGTCAGCATATGACTCACTACAGCTTGACTTTCCTGGAGGTCAAGGGGAGCAGACACTGGGAGAAGCCAAACGTGGTATCATTGTATGGAGGAAGGATTGCATCGTCTTTCCAAACTCGACGCCAAGGGCACCGACTCCTCCTCCAAGTCCGCCGCGTCAGCCGACTCCAACCCACCTCGAGACGGAGCGCAGCGCGAGTCCGCCACCATATCGATCTCCGCCGCGTCAGCCGAATCCACCCCACCTCGAGACGGAGCCCAGCGCGAGTACGCGATATCGATCTCCGCCGCGTCAGCCGACTACAAAGCGGAAGAGAGCACCAAAGAAGAAACCCGAGCCTCCTGCCAAAATGAAGTTGGCTTACGAGATGACTGAGGACGAAACCAAAGCCCAAGTGGCTTCCGAAGTGCAGGCCCATTTTGCACCGAAACCGCCCCCGCCGCCAAAGGAGAAAATACCTGAGAAAGTCGTACAACACTTTCTGGATAATGCTAAACGGGCTGTGGAGAAAAGGCAATCAAACTATGAACGCTCTATTAGCAAGTCATATCATCAACAAAAAAAGCAGCAGTCGAGCCTTACAGGTAGTAATAAAAGCGGGAAAACTGTCCCCCAGCTCGGAGAACAGGCAGTGCAATCGATCCCCCCGCTCAAGGTGAGTACCGATAAGGCGGTAACCAACATTGAAAGAGAGATGGCTAGAGAGATGGGTGTCACTGTTGAACAACTCCTAGGCATCGAGGAATTTCCCACGATGGATCCGAAGGAACTAACAAGGAAATATGTCCCCGGGAAGCCTCTGGTCAGGCCTGACGAGGAGGAGCTCCTACCAACGCAAATGCGCAAATTGCATCAATGGTACCTGAGAGAAGTAAAGGCCGGGCGAGAGAGCCTCATGGTGAAAGTCAAGCCAGAGCATTACTTCCATGGAAATGATGTGTGGATTGAATTTCCAGAAATTTTTCAGTTATTCAATCAAGACGCACTCGACAAATCTCTCGTCAGTTGCTACTGTCTGTAAATGATTTCTTTCTGTAATTTAAGTCTCTAGCTCAGCTCGTTCATTGCCTGTAATTATCCTCACTGTATTCTTTTCTGTGGTATTATGCAGAATGAAGATTTTTGAAATGAACAGAGATGGAGTCTATGGCATTGGGTTCATTGACCCAAATACCGTTAATGAAAATATGATACAAGACTACTCCAAAGACACAGAGAATAGCTTGCTAATGTTTTTGAAGGAACTAAATACCAGACCAGAAATACTTTTTCCTTACAACTTCAGGTGAGTGTTACTGTCTTGTACTACAAATTCTATTTTTGCTTACTCAATGTTAAGTGTAGTTGATGAGTTATGCATGCCCGCTTATACAAACGTGTGCGCAGATTCCACTGGATCCTGCTAATAATTAGAGTTGACGAGGGAACTGTTGAAGTACTGGACTCACTAGGTAAAGACCCTGAAGAATACATAAGCCTGAAGTTGATGCTCGACAGGTAATTTCAATCATTGTCGCACTATGTCGGCCTCTTTAGTTCATTTCCTGATATCAAATAATTAATAACTCCTTTATTCATTTTCTTTGCCGGGCAGGGTTTGGAAAAAGTTCATCCAAGAGGTTGTTGGTCAATGGAAACCACAGCTGAAATGGCGACGGTCCAAGGTAATTAAGTAGTACTAGCTACGTCCGCGCATCTCTTTAATTCTAGTTTCAATACCATTATCATGCATGCTTGATTATTATCTGATTGAATTCTATTCTCGTAAAGTACTGTATGAGGCAGGAAAAGGGGACAAATGTATGTGCATACTACGTTTTCGAGAAGATTCGCTCTATTACCGAAAAGAACAAAGATGAAAGATATCTTTGGGTACGCAAACACTATTCACATTTTTTTAATCATGATCTAATATATATACACACAACTAATATATTCATATTGATCTCCTTCTTTAAAGATGTTGGAGATGCGGGATAGGCTCCTACCAAAGGGCCGCATACGAGCACTTCAAGAGGAAATGGCGGGATTTTTGCTTGAGCAGGTCATATCTCCCGACGGAGTATACCATTTCACCTAATGCCTGCATGTAATGATCTGCAAATTGTAGGAGAAATTGTATATACCAAATTGTATATATATATGTGTATGCATGGTCGTACGAGAAATTCTATGATATATGATTGGTTCTACGAGAAATTCAATTATATATGCATAACGTGTACAGTACGTAGTAGCGTAAAATATGTTTGAAATGAAAAAGAATTAAATGGAAAACACAAAATGAAAAGGAAAAATAAACAATAAACCCTAAACCCCTAAACCCCTAAACCTTTAGTCCCGGTTGGTGTCACCAACCGGGACTAAAGGGGCTGGGATTTAGTCTCGGTTGGTGTCACCAACCGGGACTAAAGGTCCCCAGCCCCAGGGCACGAGCGCGGCCACGTGGAGGGCCTTTAGTCCCGGTTTCTGACCAACCGGGACTGAAGGGTGGGGGCCTTTAGTCCCGATTGGGCTGTCCCGATTGGTGACCCGGGACTAGAGGCCCTTCCCAACCGGGACTAAAGGCCCGTTTTGTACTAGTGTAATAACACAGAGAAAGTTTACGTTTGCATAATTCCTTAGACCATGAGAGTATCGAGTTCCTTCGCACTTGCTTCATGAACTTTGGGGTTTGCTAAACGTCATCCGTAACAGGGTAGCTATTACGGCGGCTTAAGGGTTCATGGAAAAGTATGACAAGGGACTAGATAGCTCAAGATTGGGATTTGCTCCTCCGACGATGGAGAGATATTCTTGGGGCCCTCTCGGTGTTACGGTATCCATCATCGTCTGGCCAGACACAATGTGATTTGATCACAGGGATGCCGAAACACGGAAACGAGAAAAGAGAACAAAAACCGGTAACGAGGTAACTGGCATAGTGGACAACTGTTGGTTCACGGGGATGCCGATAAGTCTCACCTCGGGTGTTTGCAACATATCGCGAAGCAACAGGAATAGCACATGACAACTAGAGGTTCACTCGAATATTCACTCGTGTGGGTATAGGGATCAATATGGATGTCCACGGTTCCGCTATTGATCATTGATCGGAAAGTGTTCCGGTCATGTCTATACTTTAGCGAACCTATAGGGTCACACGCTTAAGGGTCATCTATCTGCTGAATATTAGACAGGGAGTCTGAGAGAAAGTCACAGGAAAAGTTTCAGAGACAACGAAAAAGTTCTAGAGAGAACACCGGAAAAGTTTCGGTAAAACCGAAAAGTTATTTCGGAGTATACCATTGAGCCAAAAAGGTTTCGGCACGCGCCTGGAACTTTTTGGAGGCTGCCAGAATTGTTCTGGAAACTTCTGGAATTTTTCCGGAGAAAAAAACCAGAAATGTTCCGGAGCTGCCGGAAATGCTTTGGTTGCTTTTCGCTGATGAAAATCATTGATCCGGAAATGTTTCGGAACGCGTCCAGAATTATTTTAGGGGGTACTGCAAATGTTCTAGACCTACAGAAATATTTTCAGATTTAACGGACGTGGAAAAATGTTTTCATGAATAGTGAAAACGCCTTTATGGTTGCTTTTTGGAAAAGCCAGTTTTTGGGCTTTGCCCCAAAAGATCTAGGGGAAGACTTGGAGAGGAGGGAACCCCTTTTGGGGAGGCCCACATGGTGTGGCCGGCCAAGGAGGAGCTCCGCCATGGAGCTCCACTTGCCTTCCCTTTATGCCCTTATGAAGGACTCATGTGATGGGTTTTTTGGTATTTTGAAGTGCCACCCTACCCCTTGGATTTTCCTATAAATAGAGGTGGAGAGGTCCTCTCCACACTCATTCAATCTCTCATACACAATGACATGCAATGATCTAGCTTCTTCTCTCCCTCACATGAAATAGTTTCGTAGAGCCGAAAGGCTGTCTGGGTTCCGGCAGGAACTAGTTCTGGACGGCGAATCCCTGCCGGATAGCTGACACCGTATGTATGCAACTTGGTAGAGAGGTCATAGTTTCGATCTTAGTTCGAGAGTGCCTCCCGAAGGGCTGTCCAAGTGACCGTCCGAGATTGTGAGGGCCTCCCGGAGGGTGCTACTTGTAGGTTGCGTTGGTATTTCCCCGAAGAGGAAGGGAAGATGCAGCACAGTAGAGATAAGTATTTCCCTCAGTTATGAAACCAAGGTTATCGAACCTGTAGAAGAATCACGCAACACCTCATTAGCAGCACCTTCACAAAAACAACAAATCCTTGCACCCAACGCAAACAAGGGGTTGTCAATCCCTCGGCGGTAAATTGCAACATTAAATTGTATGTGATAGATAGATAGATTGAAACAAAAATACAAAATAAAATAAATAAAAGAAAAGTGCAGCAAATATTTTTAGGGTTTTAGTAAATAATTTAGATAGACCCGGGGGCCATAGTTTTCACTAGAGGCTTCTCTCAAGAAAATAGCATACGGTGGGTAGACAAATTACTATTGGGCAATTGATAGAAAAGCAAATAATCATGATGATATCCAAGGCAATGATCATGTATATAGGCATCACGTCCAATACAAGTAGACCGACTCCTGTCTGCATCTACTACTATTACTCCACACATCGACCGCTATCTAGCATGCATCTAGTGTATTAAGTCCATAAAAGAACGGAGTAACGCCTTAAGAACGATGACATGACGTAGACAAGATAAAGTCACGTATGAATAAACCCCATCTTTTTACCCTTAATAGCAACGATACATACGTGTCATGTCCCTTTCTGTCACTGGGATTGAGCACCGCAAGATCGAACCCATTACAAAGCACCTCTTCCCATGGCAAGATAAATCAAACTAGTTGGCCAAACCAAATCAATAGATCGGAGAAGAAATACGAGGCTATAATAATCATGCATAAAAGATATCAGAAAAGACTCAAATATATTCATGGATAATCTGATCATAAACTCACAATTCATCGGATCCCAACAAACACACCGCAAAAAGTGATTACATCGGATAGAACTCCAAGAACATCGAGGAGAACATTGTATTGAAGATCAAAAAGAGAGAAGAAGCCATCTAGCTACTAACTATTCACCCGAAGGTCTGTGGTAAACTACTCACGCATCATCGGAAGGGCAACAAGGTTGATGTAGAGCCCCTCCGTGATCGATTCCCCCTCTGGCAGATTACCGGAGAAGGACCCCAGATGGGATCTCTCGAGAACAGAAGCTTGCGGCGGCGGAAAAAGTATTTCGTGGACTCTCCTGAGGGTTTCTGATTTTTTGGGAATTTATATTGGTGGAATTAGGTCAAACGAAGCTCTGTGGGCCCCACGAGGTACCAGGGCGTGCCTGCCCCCCCCAGGCGCGCCCTTGTGCCTCGTGGGCACCTCCTGGGGCTTCTGGCCTCCTCCCGAAGCTTCTAGTGTTGGTATTGTCCAGAAAAAAATCTCCAAAAAGTTTCATGGCATTTGGACTTCGTTTGGTATTGATATTCTGTAAAACAAAAACAGGGCAGAAAACAGCAACTGGCACTGGGCACTAAGTTAATAGGTTAGTCTCCAAAAATGATATATAATTGCTGTAAATGCATATAAAAACATCCAAGATTGATAATATAACAGCATGGAACAATAAAAAATTATAGATATGTTGGAGACGTATCAGCATCCCCAAGCTTAGTTCCTGCTCATCCTCGAGTAGGTAAATGATAAAAACAGAATTTTTGATGTGGAATGCTGCCTATCATATTCATCACATATTCTTTTCTTTTGTAGCATGGACACTGGACTTGAATGATTCAAAGCAATAGTCTATAGTTTGACATGAAGATATAAATACTCAAGCATATTAACAAGCAACCATGTCTTTCAAAATATCAACGCTAAAGAAAGTTATCCCTAGCCCATTATGCTCAATCGTTGATCCATTCATGAAACACACTCGAATATTAGCTACATCCAATGCACAAGTATGACAATAATGCTCTCTAGTTGGTGCTTTAGAAGAGAAGATGGAGACTCAAATAAAAATAAAAATTGCATAAAAGTAAATAGATAGGCCCTTCGCAGAGGGAAGCAGAGATTTGTCAAATGTGCCAGAGCTCAAAGCTTAAATTAGAGAGATAAAAATATTTTGAGAAGCATGCTTTTCCTGTCAACGAAAACGACCGAGAATTCCCAATATCTTCCATGCTAGACACATCATATGCGGTTCCCAAACGGAAAGCAAAGTTTATTTCCTTTCCACCGTTCTTTCACAATCCATGGCTAGCCGTATGCACGGGTGCCCTCCATACCATCACTTTCCAAGGAATTTTATTGTTGTTAATTTTTTATTTCATTGTGGGACTGGGCATCCCTATTACCAACCATCCTCTCGTGCAATGACAAGTGAATAAACTCTCATCGTGAGAATAACACACCTAGCATGGAAAATATCGGCCACCCCCTGCCGCTTCATGAGCGGTACGGGCACACAAAACAGAAAAATTATTTTGAAAATGAGAGTTGGCACACGCAAATTTACTTGGAATGGCATGGAAATACCGCATATAGGTAGATATAGTGGACTCATTTGGCACAACTTGGGTTTAAGGAGTTTGGATGCACAAGCAGTATTTCTGCTTAGTACAAATGAAGGCTAGCAAAATATTGAGAAGCAACCAACCAAAAAGCGAAAACGGTCATAAACATGCATTGAATATAACTAACACCGAATAATGCACCATAAGTAGGATATAATTTCTTTGCATAACTATTGACTTGACGTGCATGCATAGGGAATCACAAACCTTAACATGAATATTCTTACTAAATCACAATTACTCATTAACATGACTCACATATCATCATCTCCATATCGCAAAACTATTGCAAGGAATCACACTTATCATATCCAATAATCTATATGAAAGTTTTTATTATATCCCTCTTGAATATTCATCACTTTGGGACAAAATTCATTTCTTGTGCAAATTACCATTACTATTATCATCTCTCAAAAAGATTTAGGTGAAGCATGAGAGTGCAAATATTTCTTCAAAATTTCAATCTTATCAATTCTCAAAATAATATAAGTGAAGCATGAGAATTTATTTCTTCAAAATTTTAATCTTGTCAACTCTCAAAATAATATAAATGAAGCATGAGTGTTTATTTCTTCAAAATTTAGCCACCATCGTGCTCAAAAAGATTTAAGTGAAGCACTAGAGCAACTGCCTAGCTCAAAAAATTTAAGTGAAGCACATAGAGTATTCTAATAAATTATGATAACGTGTGGCTCTCTCAAAATAGATGTGTCCAGTAGGGATAATTGTGACAAACTAAAAAGCAAATAAAGCAAAGACTCATATCATACAAGACGCTCAAAGCAAAACACATATCATGTAACGAATAAAAATATAGCTCCAAGTAAAATTACCGATGGTTGGTAGAAGAAAGAGGGGATGCCTTCCGGGGCATCCCCAAGCTTAGACGCTTGAGTCTTCCTTGAATATTACCTTGGGGTGCCTCGGGCATCCCCAAGCTTAGGCTTTTGCTACTCCTTATTCCTTCATCCATCGTGATCTCACCCAAAACTTGAAAATTTCAATCACACAAAACTCAACAAAACCTTCGTGAGATCCGTTAGTATAACAAAACAAATCACTACTTTAAGTACTGTTGCAAACCCATTCATATTTTATCTTTGCATTATACCTACTGTATTCTAACTTCTCCATGGCTTATACCCCCCGATACAATCCATAGTTTCATCAAAACAAGCAAGCAACACATCAAAAACAGAATCTGTCAAAAACAGAACAGTCTGTAGCAATCTATTTAAAAGCCATACTTCTGTAACTCCAAAAATTCTGAAAAATTAGGACAACGTGGGAAATTCATATACCAATACTGTGTAAACATATCAGATTTTTTTGACGTTCCAGTACAGAAACAAAATTCCAGCACTGGACGCAAAACTTTCTGTTTTCCAAACAGCATCAATTATACTATCTTCCAAATCATCCCAAAGGTTTCACTTGGCACAAACACTAATTAAAAACACAAAAACACAATCAATACAGTAGCATGAAAGTGAAATCACACAATAACAGAAAATTTTATTTTATTCATTGGGTTGCCTCCCAACAAGCGCTATTGTTTTATGCCCCTAGCTAGGCATAATGCAAAGTTTCAAGTGTTGTCATCTTTGGTTTTAGTAGTATTTATAGGAGTTTTCTCAAACCCGGGAGGTTCTTTACGCTTCCCATTATTCTCAGAAAAAAGAGGCAATTTTAAGGTCTAAAATATCCAATCGCTTATTGCATAAAGAAATCAAAGTGTTCGTGCGATTGAGATTTCCACTAATATTTTTAAGAGGCTCGTTAGACTTTTGTAACTCAACCAGATTTTTCTGCATATCACCCAATTTATGTAATATTTGAGCCCCCTCTTGAGTAAAAGCAAAACCCTTTTGTGGTGGTGGAATTCCCAATATGCCTTCTATTATTTCATAGGCAGTATTGGCCTCACTTTCAATAAAATTCCCTTTTGCGCAAAATCCAAAAGTTGTCTATGCTGCATGGTTAATCCTATATAGAAATTGCGAAGCAAAATTTTTAAATCCCCTTTTATAGAGCAAACATGGTAGGATTCGATTAACCTATACAAAGCATCTTTAAGATTTTATCCTTGTTTTTGTTTGAAGTAAAGTACTTCAAAATCCGGCGACAAAGGAGGGATTGTCACACTAGTCATGATGGCAAATCAAGCAAAAGAGCAAACAACAAAAAGGCAAGCGGAAAATATTTTTGTATTTTTGTAAAAAAAAATTAGAAGTGGGGGAGATGAAAACGAGAGGCAAATAAAATAAATGCAAGGAGATGAGAGTTTATGCGAAGGTACTTAATAGATGTTGATGATGTCTCCCCGGCAACGGCGCCAGAAATTCTTCCTGCTACTTGTAGGTTGCGTTGGTATTTCCCCGAAGAGTAAGGGATGATGCAGCATAGTAGATATAAGTATTTCCCTCAGGTATGAAACCAAGGTTATCGAACCAGTAGGAGAATCATGCAACACCTCGTTAGCAGCACCTGCACACAAACAACAAATCCTTGCACCCAACGCAAACAAGGTGTTGTCAATCCCTCGGCGGTAAATTGCAAGATTAAATTGTATGTGATAGATAGATAGATTGAAACAAAAATACAAAATAAAATAAATAAAAGAAAAGTGCAGAAAATATTTTAAGGGTTTTAGTAAATGATTTAGATAGACCCGGGGGCCATAGTTTTCACTAGAGGCTTCTCTCAAGAAAATAACATATGGTGGGTAGACAAATTACTATTGGGCAATTGATAGAAAATCAAATAATCATGACGATATCCAAGGCAATGATCATGTATATAGGCATCACGTCCAATACAAGTAGACCGACTCCTGCCTGCATCTACTACTATTACTCCACACATCGACCGCTATCTAGCATGCATCTAGTGTATTAAGTCCATAAAAGAACGGAGTAACGCCTTAAGAACGATGACATGATGTAGACAAGGTAAAATCACGTATGAATAAACCCCATCTTTTTACCCTTAATAGCAACGATACATACGTGTCATGTCCCTTTCTGTCACTTGGATTGAGCACCGCAAGATCGAACCCATTACAAAGCACCTCTTCACATGGCAAGATAAATCAATCTAGTTGGCCAAAGCAAATCAATAGATCGGAGAAGAAATACGAGGCTCTAATAATCATGCATAAAAGAGATCAGAAAAGACTCAAATATATTCATGGATAATCTGATCATAAACTCACAATTCATCGGATCCCAACAAACACACCGCAAAAAGTGATTACATCGGATAGAACTCCAAGAACATCGAGGAGAACATTGTATTGAAGATCAAAAAAGAGAAGAAGCCATGTAGCTACTAACTATGGACCCGAAGGTCTGTGGTAAACTACTCACGCATCATCGGAAGGGCAGCAAGGTTGATGTAGAGCCCTTCCGTGATCTATTCCCCCTCCGGCAGATTACCAAAGAAGGACCCCAGATGGGATCTCTCGAGAACAAAAGCTTGCGGCGGCGGAAAAAGTATTTTGTGGACTCTCCTGAGGTTTTCTGATTTTTTGGGAATTTATAGTGGAGGAATTAGGTCAAACGGAGCTCTGTGGGCAGGCGCGCCCTGGTGCCTCGTGGGCACCTCCTGGTGCTTCTGGCCTCGTCCCGAAGCTTCTAGTGTTGGTATTGTTCAGAAAAAAATCTCCAAAAAGTTTCGTGGCATTTGTACTTCGTTTGGTATTGATATTCTCTAAAACAAAAACAGGGCAGAAAACAACAACTGGCACTGGGCACTAAGTTAATAGGTTAGTCTCCAAAAATGATATATAATTGGTGTAAATGCATATAAAAACATCCAAGATTGATAATATAACAGTATGGAACAATCAAAATTTTAGATACGTTGGAGACGTATCAGAGGGTTGTCCGAGAGACCGTCCGAGGGACTGGTTGAGGACCTCCCGGAGGGATGTCCGAGGGACCGCCTGAGGGGCTGTCCGAGGGAGTACATCCTCGCGGTTGGGAGGTTGTAACATCCTAGCTGCGGGGATCTGCACCAACGATCTTCGCCAACTCTACTTCCGCTGCGCTACGAGTTGGTAACGATCAGTTCAAAAACCTTGTATGCATCTCCATAGTGGTCCTGGGCTGGTGCGTAGGTCGGAAATTTTTTGTTTTCTGCTGTGTTACCTTACAGTGGCATCAAGAGTTGTGCTATGCGTAGATGCAGGTTACGATCTAGAATACATGAGATGTATTGGTGTTGCAAAATATAATTTTGTAGTTGATGAGTTCTATTGCTGAAAATTATTTGTGCAGGTAGTAGGTGAAATCTATTACCCGATGTTCTTTTTGCTTCCCTTGAATTTGCGTAGTCCTGATCTTAACGGCATGGTGGAATCTTACAATGTTCTGACAATCCGCGAACCTTTCATGCTGCTCCTTAGTATGCTGATTGACAGATCAACGAAGTGCTTCAGTATCTTTGGGTTCCACCATAGTTAAGAATGATGGATGTTTTGCAGAGTAAAGGGCAATGTAGATATGATCTGCACGGGGTTCTTGCTTTTGATGAAGTTCAGTATGGGGCTCGAGATTTTATTATCTCGTGTTTCATATGCCCCGCAAAGTTAATCTAGCGACTTGAATAATCATACTTGATGATGAACGTTGGTAGCTTCGGTTTGTTTCGAAACCTTAGAAGCCACGTAAAATAAAATTTTGCATAAACCGATTAGAGGCGTCTGATTTGGTTTTGCAGGATGAATGTGCATGAGATGTGGTATAGTCTTCGTCATATTTAATTTGATTATGTATGAGATGACTGTATAATGTAAATTAATTAACATGACCTGCGTGTCATGATTCAGCATGATGGCTGGAGCCATGTGATTCTCACTTTAAATGACCTACGTGTCAA
The DNA here is from genome assembly GCA_039707655.1 of Elymus sibiricus. NCBI lineage: Eukaryota > Viridiplantae > Streptophyta > Magnoliopsida > Poales > Poaceae > Elymus > Elymus sibiricus. Next base: position 19,422,460 of record CM077666.1, on the reverse strand, counting down.
CCTTGTTGTAATGCATTATTTTATTAGCTATAGAGATTGCAATATTATTTGATGCATCCACAAGGCGGTGAAAATCTTTGCGAAGGTGGAGACCGACGCAAAAGCCGAAGACGGAGAAAAGGAAGGAAATAGGCCTTGGCAGAAAGTTCTGCCAGAACAGCAGTTTTCGAGACTACGCAACGTTTTTTGGATTTTCGCGAAGACGATGGATTCTTCTCCGAAAGAAAGGGATATACCATATCATGCTATTATGAATTGCCTAAGATGTTTATCCCTTTTATTGCACCCTGTTGATTGCGCGGTAGTCGCTTTTATTAGGGTGATCTCTCACTTAAAATATCAAGTAGATAGTGTTCTCCCAAGTGTAGCACCGTCACGGCACCTATCTCTTTGGGGTGCGCCATGGATGCATGGTACGAACGATTAGAGAAGTGTGAGGTGGGTGAGGTCAGACCTCGCAGCAAGATCACTTGGTTGTCTTGACGTTCATGGCAGGATCGTCCTGAGCTCGCAACACATGCATCGAAAGATGAACAAGAGTCACATAGATATGTGATCGGCAAGTTGGCCTACCGATTGAAATTCCCATCATGAGATGATGATTCTATGGTGATGAATTGAAATGTGGATCTTGAATCATTCACAATCAATTATGAGAGATATTGATTTGAGTGGGAGCGCACTTTAGAATTAACTTATTTAATTCTTAGTGCAATTAATTATGAACATAGTCTAATTGTGATTTGCAAAATAGTTATAGAATAATGGCTCGTGTTTCCACCTTCCCTATTAAAATTGAATAGCTGTTTAATATCTGGTTAAAACTTTACGGTTGGTAACTTAATGTGAGGATTGTCCTCAAGAGTGCCGACAAGGACTTGGTCCTATCGCATGCTTTTGGTATTCTCCCGCTAAAGCTATGGATGATGTGACTCTCGTCCTTCGATCCAAAAGCTAGAATTTCGTTACGGTCAAGTGCAATATGTTTGCTTCCATGAGACCTGAACTTCAAAAGTTTGGGATAGTTATGTGATATTCATGGAAGTGAAAATTATTTTCACACACAAACAAAGGCTAAAACATATGAGATATCCAAAGCAATGTTTGTTTTGCAAACTATTAGTAAAGTGTTTACTATGCATTAGACTAAAAAGAGAGGGATCCAGAAGAACGCCTATCATGTGATGATGGTGAATAAAACAACAACTTAAAGAGAAAGGAAAAGTCCGAAGGGTGTTAGTGAGACTTACACGCCTAGGAATTCCGGGGCTGACGCCACTCTTAAAGTTGGGTGCTTCTTCAGAGAGTAGGAGAAATATTGAAAGTAAAACTGTTAGAAGTATAAAGGCAAAAGAGAGAAGACTGGATTATCCAGCTCATGTATGAATGTCATACGAGTTATAGATGTATAGAAAGCTGGCCAAAGATATAATTCTTGGGAATTGTGATTAAACATGTTAATCACTGATTCTTGGGTATTGTGATTGAAAGTTGATCACAAAAATACCTGCTCGATTGCATTCTGTTGCGACTCGATGCAAGAACTAGTACGGCCTAAAAGACTTGCCAGTAATGAGGTTTAGATACACGCTGGGAACATAGTAAAAGTTACTATACCTTCCATCGATGTATTACCTCTGTATTTATTTTCATAATTCATTTTTGGAGTTTTCATACACTCTAGCCCATTGCATAAAATATGTTGCAAGAAGGTTGTTCATGAGAGAACAATTGTGGTTCGATGTTATGAATAACATAAGGGCTATACTTTCATTATGAATGAGATGTATGTTATGAATATTGATAATAATATAATACATCCATGACACCGACGCTAAATGTCGCAAGACTAAAATAATACCACATAAGTGTGGCACTGCATTTGGTCACGTTGGAGATACCCGCATGGAGAAAATCCATTATGATGGATTTTGAAGTCATTTGATTTTCAATCATCTGACACTTGCAACTTTCATCCGAAAAGAGAAGTGACTGAAATACCGTTCACAGGCCATAAGGAACGAGCAACGAACTTATTGGTGATCATACATTTTGATGTGTGTAGTCCGATAAATGTTGTTGCTAGCAGTGGATTTGTCTATCTTCAGTAATGACTCAAGTAGATATATGGATATTTACTTGATGAGACACAAGTCTGGATCTTTTGAAATCATTCAAAAGGTTTTCAAAATGAAGTAGATATTATTGTGAAAAGAAAATTATGTTTCTACAATTAGATCGCGGAAAGGAATATTTGAGTTACAAGTTTAGCGAATGTCTGATGGGTTGTGAAAAGAGTTTCATAACTTGCACCTCCCGGAAGACCACTGTGAGTGAAATGTCCGTGAAGATGTAATCAAACCATTTATGACATGGTAAGATCAAAGATGACATAAATCAAATTTCCAATATCCCTTTTAAAGTAATGCTTTAGAGACTGCGGCTTTTACACTGAAAAGAGCGCCATCAGATCTGTTGAAATGATGCCATGGTATGGTACGCCCAACCATGTTATGTCTTTTCTTAACATTTGGAATATGAGGCTTGTGTAAAAATATTTACAAACCTATTCCAAATCAGACAAGTGCTACTTTGTAGGTTATCCCAAATTATTGGGTATTCCTCCATCACTATACCGAGCCAAAAGGTTTGCCACAAAGAGCGGTATGATTTTGAAGAAAATATTTATTGCAAAAAGGTGAGTGGGAGGACAGTGCAACTCGGTGAGATAATAGTATCTTCATCATCAACTCATAGGAAAGAAACCTTGGAAGTAATTTCAGAGTTTCCTACTACGACTGATACGGAAGCCTCTACATGAGATGTATGGACTTCGGTCGATCTTGCAGCTGAACCTCGTAGGCAAAACTCGTGCAAACCTCTCAGGTGCGCATACGAGATATTGTTGTTAGACAACAGTATACCTACGATACACAAGGAAGCGTTGATGGGCCCTCACTCCGGAATTGGCTAAATGCCAATATAATCCAAGATAGTATCCATAAATGATTCAAGATTAGATCTTGATGAACCCTTAGAAATACTTAGAGTCAAACGGATATTAATGGAACTGTAAACTGATATGGATAAAAATGTTTTATCCATAAAGCTCGACTTGTTGCTTATAACAAATTCAAGGAATTAACTACGATGAGATTGTCTCACCGTAGCGATGCTTAAAGTCGGTTCGGGTTATACTAGCAATTAATACATATTTCAATCATGATATATAATGGACGCCAAAAGGATTTCCATGAGATGGAAATAGAACCTAGGACTTGTATGTAATACAGTCCAAAGTATTTTGTCGATCCATAGGATGCTAGTGAGTGTGCAAACTTCGGAGATCTAGTGATGGACAGAAGCAAGCATAATCGAGTTGGAATCTTCGTTTTGATGAAATAGTCAAAAGAGTTTGATTTCATCAAAGGATAGCGATGATGCTTGTGATTTCAAGAAAGTAAGTGGGAGCATAATAATATTTCTAAAACCTTGTCTGCTTGACACATTGTTGATTGGAAATAATATAAATTTATTGACACGAATTAGGACTTCTTTGAAAAAATAGTTTTTCGATGAAGTACTTGGGCTAGGTAGCCTCCGTATTAGGCATAATCTATGGAAATAGAATTGCCAAATATGGCTAATCCAAAATACATATTGACAAGATGCTAAAATGGTTTAGCATGAGAACGCCAATGAGTGATTCTTGCCGAAGTCACATGGAAAGAGTTTTAGCAAGACTCGGTGTCCTAAAAACACTGATGAGCAAAATACATGATGGATATTCCACGCACTTTTATGTTTGGATTAATCATGTATTCCATGGTATGTAAAACAACAAGATATGTCTAGTACTCCCAAGCAGTTGTGAGTAAAGATACCATTGTGATCAAAATATTGATCATAGGACAACAGTGAAAAATGTCGTTGAGTACTAAAGTAGCATTGATGACATGTATTCTCGCAAGCGGAGATTATGAAGAGTTCCTTGTAAGAAGTTACATTGATATAGTCTTCACCAATACTCCATGCGATTTTCAATTTAGTTAAGGGTTTTGTGTAATACACGAAATGGTGGCACAGGAAGTTGGAATTGTTCCAAACAGGTTACTGTGGCGATTTCTATAACAAAGGCTAACTATGTTGACGCTTTAGAAGTAACAAAGAAAATGTTGAATCATATAGTTCATTCATGAACTTAATATGGTTCCAAGATGGCTTTAGTCAATGGAACACTATTGTAGATAGTTGCTCCATAGGTCAGTCTGAGGAATCAAGGTTCGACTAGTGATTCACATATATACAAAGCCATGTCCACACAAAATATGAAATTTCTAAAATCGTGAAAATGCGAGGATATGCAAAGATACACACGGACCTGAAGTTGTCAGATCCGTTGGACGAAGACTATACCACAAGCGAAGCATATTTTACACCGGTATTCCATAGGTGTAAAGTGCATTAGCATTGACTAGATTATTGACTCTAGTGCAAGTGGGAGTCTGTAGTAGATATGCCCTAGAAGCAATAATAAATTTTATTATTTATCTCCCTGGTTGTAATTATGTTTATATTCCGTGCTATAACTGCTATGGTTCCTGAGCCCGTATATCCATAAAGGCTCTGAGGAAAACCCATGTGCACGTGTGAAAAAATAAATGGTAAAAAGTATTCCTGGTCAAGCCTCTAAGACTGGCTCAAGTGTTGCATGATGATCACGTTTTCCTGATCATGGGCATGTCTATGCCGGCAACTTTGCGGACACAATGTTAGAAGAACACATGTGTTGAATCGACCCGAATTGTTGTTATGCTATGAGATACATTCATCACAAGTTAATGGTTAATAACACGGAGAAAGTTAATGTTTGCATAATTCCTTAGACCATGAGAGTATCAAGTTCCTTCGCACTTGCTTCATGAACTTTGGGGTTTGTTAAACGTCATCCGTAACAGGGTGGCTATTACGGCGGCTTACGGGTTCATGGAAAACTATGACAAGGGACTAGATAGCTCAAGATTGTGATTTGCTCCTCCGACGATGGAGAGATATTCTTGGGGCCCTCTCGGTGTTACGGTATCCATCATCGTCTGGCCAGACACAATGTGATTTGATCACAGGGATGCCGGAACACGGAAACGAGAAAAGAGGACAAAAACCGGTAACGAGGTAACTGGCATAGTGGACAAGTGTTGATTCATGGGGATGCCGATAAGTCTCACCTCGGGTGTTTGTAACTTATCGCGAAGCAACAGGAATAGCACACGGCAACTAGAGGTTCACTCGAATATTCATTCGTGTGGGTATAGGGATAAATATGGATGTCCACGGTTCCACTATTGATCATAGATCGGAAAGTGCTCCGGTCATGTCTATACTTCACCGAACCTATAGGGTCACACGCTTAAGCGTCATCTATCTGCTGAATACTAGACAGGGAGTCTAAGAGAAAGTCACCGGAAAAGTTTCGGAGACAACGGAAAAGTTCCAGAGAGAACACCGGAAAAGTTTCGGTAGAACCGAAATGTTTTTTCGGAGTATACCATTGAGCCAAAAAGGTATCGGCGTGCGCCTGGAACTTTTTGGAGGGTGCGAGAATTGTTCTGGGAACTTTTGGATTTTTTCTGGAGAAAAAACCGGAAATGTTCCGGAGCTGCCGGAAATGCTTTGGTTGCTTTTCGCTGATGAAAATCATTGATCCGGAAATGTTTCAGAACGCGTCCAGAATTATTTTAGGGGGTAATGGAAATGTTCGAGACCTACAGAAATATTTTCGGATTTAACGGACGCGGAAAAATGTTTTCATCAATAGTGAAAACGCCTTTATCGTTGCTTTTTGGAAAAACCACTTTTTTGGGCTTTGCCCCAAAAGATCTAGGGGAAGACTTGGAGAGGAGGGAACCCCTTTGTGGCGGGCCCACATGGTGTGGCCGGCCAATGAGGAGATCCTCCATGGAGCTCCACTTGCCTTCCCTTTATGCCCTTATGAAGGACTCATGTGATGGTTTTTTTTGGTATTTTGAAGTGCCACCCTACCCCTTGGCTTTTCCTATAAATAGAGGTGGAGAGGTGCTCTCCACACTCACTCAATCTCTCATACACAATGCCATGCAATGATCTGGCTTCTTCTCTCCCTCACATGAAATAGTTTCGTAGAGCCGAAAGGCTGTCTGGGTTCCGGCAGGAACTAGTTCTGGACGGCGAAGCCCTGCCGGATAGCTGACACCGTATGTGTGCAACTTGGTAGAGAGGTCGTAGTTTCGATCTTAGTTCGAGAGTGCCTCCCGAAGGGCTGTCCGAGTGACCGTCCGAGATTTTGAGGGCCTCCCGGAGGGCTGTCCGAGAGACCATCCGAGGGACTAGTTAAGGACCTCCCGGAGGGCTGTCCGAGGGACCGCCTGAGGGGTTGTCCGAGGGAGTACATCCTCGTGGTTGGGAGGTTGTAAAATCCTAGTTGCGGGGATCTGCACCAACGATCTTCGCCAACTCTACTTCCGCTGCGCTACGAGTTGGTAACGATCATATCAAAAACCTTGTATGCATCTCCATAGTGGTCTTGGGATGGTGCGTAGGTCGGAAATTTTATGTTTTCTGCTGCATTACCCTACACTAAGTGTCATTCGTGTGTGCAAGCTAAACAACCTCGCAAGCCCCATAAGGCTGCGGAAGAGAGACACTTGGCGCCATTAGAACTCATACATTCTGATCTCTGTGAGATGAATGGTGTGTTGACTAAAGGTGGAAAGAAATACTTCATGACGTTGATAGATGATTCCTCTAGATATTGCTGTGTATATCTGTTAAATACTAAAGATGAGGCTCTACACTACTTTAAAATCTGTAAGGCAGAAGTTGAAAATCAACTTGAAAAGAAAATTAAACGAGTTGGGTCAGATCGTGGTGGAGAGTACTTCTCGAACGAGTTTGATTTCTATTGTGTGGAACATGGTATTATTCATGAGAGGACGTCACCCTATTCACCCCAGTCAAACGGGGTTGCCAAACAGAAAAACCATACTCTAACTGATTTGGTTAAGGCCATGTTAGATACAACCGGTTTATCCAAGGCATGGTGGGGGAGGCTATATTGACGTCATGTCATGTCCTGAATAAAGTTCCGACAAAGGATAATGAGTTCACTCCCTATGAGCAATGGGAGAAGAGAAGGACGACACTCTCGTACTTGCGTACTTGGGGCTGTTTGGTGAAAGTCAATGTGCCGATCCCCAAAAAGCGTAAGCTTGGACCAAAGACCATGGACTGTGTTAATTTGGGCTATGCTAAGAATAGCATTGGCTATAGATTTATAGTAGTGAAATATGAGGTAATTGACGTGAAGGTCGGTACAATTATGGAGTCTAAGGATGCTACATTCTCTGAGGATATTTTCCCATGAGAGATATGCAAAGCACTTCTAGACAGGAATCTGAAGAGACTCCTGAGCCTGCCATTACTATGGAATATTATGAACAAATACATGATGAAAATCCTGAGGAGGATGACGAGGAAACCCTTGGTAGGGGCAAGAGACAAAGGACTGCAAAGACCTTTGGTGATGATTTCCTTCTGTACCTCATGGATGATACTCCCACTTCTATTTCAGAAGCGTATGCATCTCCAGATGCTGACTACTGGAAAGATGCGGTTCGTAGCGAGATGGATTCCATCATGGCTAACGGGACATGGGAAATTACTGAACGTCCCTATGGTTGTAAACCATTGGGATGCAAGTGGGTGTTCAAAAAGAAGCTTAGGCCTGATGGTACGACTGAAAAGTACAAGGCTAAGCTTGTGGCCAAGGGTTACTCCCAGAAAGAAGAAGCAGATTTCTTCGATACTTATTCACTTGTGGCCAGACTGACCACCATTCGAGTATTACTCTCATTGGCGGCCTCGCATGATCTTCTCGTCCACCAGATGGATGTTAAGACGGCTTTTCTGAATGGAGAGCTAGACGAGGAAATGTACATGCAACATCCAGATGGCTTTGTAATAGATGGTCAGGAAGGAAAGGTGTGTAAGTTACTGAAATCTTTATATGGCCTGAGACAAGCACCTAAGCAATGGCATGAGAAGTTTAATATAACTTTGACATCTGTTGGCTTTGTTGTTAATGAAGCTGACAAATGTATATACTATCACCATGGTGGGGGCGAAGGAGTTATACTGTGCTTGTATGTTGATGTCATACTGATATTTGGAACCAACCTCAAAGTCATTGAGGAGGTTAAGTCGTTTCTATCTCAAAACTTTGAGATGAAGGATCTTGGTGTGGCTGATGTTATCTTGAACATCAAGCTTTTGAGAGATGATGAGGGTGGAATTACACTTGTGCAATCCCATTATGTTGAATAGATTTTGAGCTGTTTTGGATATTCGGACTGCAAAATTTCTCAAACACCATATGATCCTAGTGTGCGGATTTGAAAGTTCGAAGGCACAGCTAAAGATCAATTGAGATACTCTCAAATTATTGGTTCACTCATGTACCTAGCAAGCGCTACGAGGCCTGACATCACATTTGCTGTGAGCAAACTAAGCCGGTTTGTTTCTCATCCGGGTGATGTACATTGTCATGCTGTTGAAAGAATTATGCGCTATCTGAAAGGTACTATGAACTATGGATTTCACTATACTGGGTACCCGTCGGTACTTGAAGGGTATAGTGATGCGAATTGGATCTCTGATGCTGATGAGATGAAGGGCACAACTGGGTATATGTTTACCCTTGGAGGTGGCGCTGTTTCCTGGAAGTCTTGCATGCAAACGATCCTAACGAGATCGACAATGGAAGCAGAACTAACAGCATTAGACATATCTGGTGTCGAAGCAGAATGGATTCGAGATCTTTTGATGGACTTGCCAGTGGTTGAGAAGCCAGTACTGGCTATCCTTATGAACTGTGACAACCAGACAGTCATTGTCAAGGTAAAGAGTTCAAAGGACAAAATCCAGTCCAACAAACACATAAGAATGAGATTAAAAGCTGTCAGACATTTAAGAAGTTCCGGAGTGATAGCGTTGGATTATATCCAGTTGGCTAAGAATTTGGCAGATACCTTTACTAAAGGGCTATCACGTGTTGTGATAGAAAAATGCATCGAGGGAGATGGGTATGAGACCTACATGAGTTGCCATGGTGGTAACCTAACCTATGTGATCCGAGATCCCGTGAAGTAGGACCTGGGAAAAACAAGCCAGTGGTGAACTGGGAGACTAATTTTACTAACCCAGTCCGTTGGAGATGCAATACTCTCGAAAACTGTATGGTAGGTTGACTACTGTTTTAATGTGTTCCAAAGCTTATATAAGCAAGATGCTATCCTACAGAGCGATCTTTGGAGGAACACACCTATATGAGCCCGACTGTTGGTCACAGTATATGAGATTTGTGTGATCTCTAGCAAGCTCATGAATAGGCCAGGAGTGTGACTAATATGCTCCACCCGAGGGGTCAGCCTTCGGCACTCAAGTACTAGTAAGACATGTGGTGAAACTTCTTTACGCCAAACTGACAATTCAAGGTATAGTCCATTGTTCAGTTGTGAAGGAGTATAGCCACTTGTTCTAGGTGGAGTTCAACCTTAACAGGTCTCTACTGAAATACTTGTATATCAAAACAGTGTTTGGAACAGAGGACAGAATGGACCCTTGAGATCTGGTGGGGGATTGTTGAAATATAGGGTGGACCTTGGGCCCATCTAACAATTTCAGAAAAATCTCTAAGGACCCATGTGGGTTATATGACATGGGTCTGGTGGGAAGTTTAGTCCCATACCGCTAGTGGAAGAGGAGTTGGACCTCCTTATAAGGGATTCTCTTCCACATGCTATTGAAGCTCGAGAAGAGAAGTGGTTCCCGCGCGCTCCTCCTCCGCCGCCCGCCTCGCCTCGCCTCATCAGGACGCGCGCACGCGCTGCGGGTTGCGGGAATGAGCCGAGCCGAGCTCACACCTATCCAGCCCACGTCTCTCCACCCGGCCACGCCTATATAATTGAGGCCAACCCTAACCGCCACGAAGAACAGATCGCATCTGCCTCCACGCGCAATGCCCTCTATCGTTCCGTTTTGCTGCTGCTGCCGTTGGTGATCCCATCCCGTCCGCCACGTACACGGTTGATGGGAGAGCAGGCCTCCGAAACCCCGCCTCTCCAAATCCTGTACGGGAGAGGGGCTATTAGGTTTTTAGGGAGCGTCTCCTACGCGACTACTCGCCTCCATTCGTCTGCATCCATTACTTCGTCTACGTCCGCATTGCCTTCGTCACCGCCATGGCCACCGAAGCCGACCGACTCGCCGCCGAAAAACTTGAAGCCGAGAAGAAGGACGCCGAGGACGCCACCGCCACGGCTTCGTCATGGCCTACTGGAGGGTATAACTCGCTTATCCCGCTCCTGTTGACACCTGATTTTGGCACGATGCAAAATGCGGTAAAAGTGAACTCAAGCGAAAAGCTTGCCGGTTTTGAGTGCTTGCCGAAGACCCAAACAGAGGCAGGAGACGGCCCGGCAAGGAGGCGATCCGGCAAGGAGAAACTTTGAAGTTTGGGCCATTTCCATCCGATCTCATCTCGAAAGCCGAAATTGTGTTCGAAGTACTGGGATTTTGTATCCAGAACACTATTCGGCTGATTGCGCCCTCAAGATGATCTCATATGAGAAAACTTTCTACATGAATTGTCTTCGTCTCGTCGAAACGGTCAGAATTGCTTTTGCGCACATTTTCATTCGAGGTCGTTTGCTGCCTCAAAAAGGGCCCGCAAGGTGCAGCCAGAAAGCTTGCCGCGTGAATAGTAAGCTTGCCGGGGAAGGCTTGCCGCGCGTGAACAGTAACCTTGCCGGGGGAACCTTGCCGGGTGAACAGTAACCTTGCCCGGGGAAGGCTTGCCGCGCGTGAACAGTACCTTGCCGGGGGGAGGCTTGCCGCGCGTAAACAGTAACCTTGCCGGGGGAGGCTTGCCGCGCGTGAACAGTTACCTTGCCGGGTGAACAGTACTCTTGCCGGGTGAACAGTGCCTTGCCGGGGAAGGCTTGCCGCGTGAACAGTAAAAACTGTCCGACGAGATGCTGAAGATGGGCTCAAATACTTATCTAGATGGCCTCAGATCAAAAAGTGTTCAACATGAAAGTTGTTCGTCTCGTCGAAACGGTCAACTTTACTTTTGGAGTCATCATCATCTGAGATAGTATACGGCCTGCAAAGTTATTACAAAATTCGGACAGTCAAGAAAACTGCATGATTGAATCCGACCCACAGTTAAAGATAGGCCCTAAAAGTCATAAAGATGGCCTTAGAAGGAGAAGTGGCCCGCGTTGTCATATGCAGATTGTCGAGGCGGACAAGTTTGATGTTGGACTCGTCTCCATCCGAGTTAGTACGCAATTTCTACGACCAAAACAAGGAGCAGGACAGAAGTCTGGGTCAGATTCAGACTAAATCCGAGTTAGACTGGAACCAGGACTCTAGGACGTGAATTGATGTAATTCTCTTGTAAGGAAAGCCTAGATGAATCCTTTGCTTGTACGGGAAGTCCAACCCCCTCTTAAATAGAAGAGGTGATGGCCGATTGAAAAAACACACAATCGAACAAACACATCTACATCTTTTTACCCTACTTTTATCCTTCTCCCTTGTATCTTTCTTCTCGTTCTTCGTTCGTTCTTCTTGTTGCAGGACGGCGAACCTCGAGGCCCTAGGGGCGAGCGAATCGACCTAGGGCAGCCCATCGTCCATCCGTGACTCCTGACGGGTTCCATCCCGGAGAAGCGGTGCCTCGGGTCTACAAAAGCGTCCGCCGGTTTGCTTGCGTACCGCGCTGCCGGACGGACCTCCCACGGTGCGAGCTGCGGAGCATCTCCCTCGGCGCCGCGGGTACGCGTGACGCGTTCGTGTGTCAACACACTTTTTGGCGACTCCACTGGGGATCGAAAGATCAAGAATCATCATCAACCATGTCAAATCTTCCCCAGCCCTCAGAAGTTAGCGCCGATAACATCATTAAGCCCGGTCTTGATGAGCTATCGGAGGAACATCGCCAGGCCTACGAAGCGCTCAAGAAAAAGCGTGAAGAGGCTTTTGAGGCGCTCAAGAAGAAGCGCGAGGAGGAGGATTTGGAGGCGTTTCTTTCAAGTTTCAAGAAGGACCGCCAAGGCAACGTCACTCCGATTGGAGAAATCAGGTTACCTCCTCCCATTGATGAACAAGATGAAATCACTGTGGGCAAAGTTTTTTCTCCTGAGCAACTGGCTGTGATTGAAAGTCTTGTTAGTAAGGGTAATGTGATGGCGTACAATTCTTTCGTGGCAAATACCAATGCTCAGAAAAATATGCCGCCGTCATCTAGTGGTAATGTTGGTGTATCCAGTAGCCCAGAAAAACCTAATCCAACTTTACCTATTTCATCGGCACCTCCCATGCAACAACATTACAATTTGCCGATGAATTTTTATCCTAGCCAAACCAATCAACTTGTGGCCGCACCTACATACCCTAATCCTATTATGAGTGTGCCCAATTCGGCGTCTACGCCGAATTACTTTGTCACATCACCTATGAATACAAGCATGTTTGGTCTCCCGCCGAATTATGTTTCGGCGCCTACTCCACAAGTTGCATCGCTAGCTAGTTCCCAAGTTGCTCCTATGTCATTGCCACAAGCATCTTCATCTACCTCGGATCCAATTTTAGCCAAATTAAGGGAGGATTTGCATAAGATGTTTCAAGAAACTTTCGGAAACGAGCCGAAAGTAAAGAGTCGTGTGTATCAAAAGCCTTATCCTGAACACTTCGACGCAGTTTTGTACCCTCCAGGTTATAAGGTTCCTGATTTTGTCAAATTTAGTGGAGAGGGCACAAAAACAACTTGGGAGCATGTGAGTCAGTATCTAGCACAGTTGGGTGAAGCAAGTTCCATAGAAGAATTGAAAGTGCGGTTATTTCCCTTATCTTTAACTGGCACCGCATTTTCATGGTTTGCTGCTTTGCCACCTGGCTCAATTCTCTTATGGTCGCAACTAGAGCAAAAGTTTCATGATCATTTTTATAGTGGCGACAATGAGCTTAAGTTATCACATCTTACATCGGTTAGGCAAAAGCATGATGAATCGGTCACTGATTATGTCAAAAGATTTAGAGATATAAAAAACCGATGCTATAGCTTAGTGATAACCGAAAGAGACTTGGCAGATCTTGTCCTTAATGGTTTGAAAACTCACATTAAGGAGAGGCTAGAAAGTTATGAATTTTTAAATATTAACCAAGTCTTGCAGAAAGCTTTGGCTCAAGAAAGCCGAAGTAAAGAAATCCATAGGTCAACAACCGATCGTCCTAGAATGCATATGCTTGATTATAATGATGAATATTCGGACGATGAGGTTGATGTCTGTACCACTGAATTTGTTTGGTCCTCAAAGGCCAAACCCTATGCATGCAATGCTCTTAAGCCGATTCGTAAAAATCGTGATGAGGAGATGAAATTTACTTTTGATATATCCAAGTGTGATAGAATATTTGATGCTCTCTTGCAAGAAAAGATGATTAGAATATCACACACCATACCGCCGTTTGAGGAGCTGAAACGGCGTGCTTATTGCAAATATCATAATTCATTTTCTCATGCTACTAATGATTGCAATGTTTTTCGGAGACAGATACAATCGGCCATTAATGACGGACGATTGAGTTTTTCTGAGATGCAAGTTGATAGACAGCCCTTCCCAATGAATACCATGACTTTGGAGGGTAAGAAAATGTTAATTCGGCCTAACATAGCCGAATCAGCTAATAAAGACAATATTGTCATTGGTGAGCCCAGGAAGAACAAAGGTGGCGACAAGATCTTGGGGAGGCAAGTCGTACTTGAGAAGCAATCCGATGGTGGAGAGGTAATCAAGATCACTATAAAAAATCCTGCACTCGGGGGGTAACCGCAAGTACAAGAGGATACTCATGTTGAATTTATCAAGCCCAAGAATTCAGAAGTTGACAAGTGTAAAAGGAGTGAAGCTAAGCACAAGCGAATCAAGCCAACTTTTGATATGTTGCTATCTAAATATGCAAGTCAAGCAGCCGGTTCTAGCTCCAATCGGCCATCATATTCAAAACGTTCAAGATCACCTCCGAAGCAAGAGTTTCGACACTATGCAAGGCCATATGGGTCATGGGCACCGGCACCATGGATGTCGCCACCCCCCTATGCGCCATATTACATGGGAGACTTCAATGGAGGATGGGGGCAGCCCCCAGTGGCTCCTTATGCTTTTCATATGGGGTGGACAACACCTAGAAGGCCTGCTCACAAAATGCTGTATTATCCTACACAAGGCCGTTCAAGCCATGGTGCTAATCGGCCAACAAAAAATTCTCCAAGCAAAGCAGAATCTAGGGATCCCAAGTATATTCAACCTAAGTGGTGCCCTACCGGTCTGACCAAGGCGCAAAAAAGGAGATTGCAACGCATGAGGAGTCGCGAGAAGACGACACATAAAGTAGAGGAGCAAAAGGACGAATTGTTCAATAAAATTCGGTCCGCGGCACCCACAAAACAAGTGTGGAGACCTAAACAAAAAGGAAACGCAGATGCCTCTACACTAGCTACAACAACACCTACGCCACCAAAAAAGGATGATGCAGCCCCTGTTACATCGTCCACGCCACCTGAAACATCCCCTTTGATTGAAGAAGCTTTAAGTCCAATATACACATTGGGAGATGAAGATGAGATGGAGGATTTTGAATCTACGCCGGTTCGGGATGGTGGCAATCGACTTCAAGATATATACTTGTCATCCTAAACACAAACATGGCCGATGTATGATTATCGCCCTAAGAATATAAATGGCCGATGGAGTGTTGACATCGTCCTTAGAACCAATGTGGTGCAAATTATTTTTCGGCAAACAAGTTTTGCCGAAAAACAGGGGGGCATGTGTTGACACCTGATTTTGGCACGATGCAAAATGCGGTAAAAGTGAACTCAAGCGAAAAGCTTGCCGGTTTTGAGTGCTTGCCGAAGACCCAAACAGAGGCAGGAGACGGCCCGGCAAGGAGGCGATCCGGCAAGGAGAAACTTTGAAGTTTGGGCCATTTCCATCCGATCTCATCTCGAAAGCCGAAATTGTGTTCGAAGTACTGGGATTTTGTATCCAGAACACTATTCGGCTGATTGCGCCCTCAAGATGATCTCATATGAGAAAACTTTCTACATGAATTGTCTTCGTCTCGTCGAAACGGTCAGAATTGCTTTTGGGCACATTTTCATTCGAGGTCGTTTGCTGCCTCAAAAAGGGCCCGCAAGGTGCAGCCAGAAAGCTTGCCGCGTGAATAGTAAGCTTGCCGGGGAAGGCTTGCCGCGCGTGAACAGTAACCTTGCCGGGTGAACAGTACGTTGCCGGGGGAATCTTGCCGGGTGAACAGTAACCTTGCCCGGGGAAGGCTTGCCGCGCGTGAACAGTACCTTGCCGGGGGGAGGCTTGCCGCGCGTAAACAGTAACCTTGCCGGGGGAGGCTTGCCGCGCGTGAACAGTACCTTGCCGGGTGAACAGTACTCTTGCCGGGTGAACAGTACCTTGCCGGGAAGGCTTGCCGCGTGAACAGTGAAAACTGTCCGACGAGATGCTGAAGATGGGCTCAAATACTTATCTAGATGGCCTCAGATCAAAAAGTGTTCAACATGAAAGTTGTTCGTCTCGTCGAAACGGTCAACTTTACTTTTGGAGTCATCATCATCTGAGATAGTATACGGCCTGCAAAGTTATTACAAAATTTGGACAGTCAAGAAAACTGCATGATTGAATCCGACCCACAGTTAAAGATAGGCCCTAAAAGTCATAAAGATGGCCTTAGAAGGAGAAGTGGCCCGCGTTGTCATATGCAGATTGTCGAGGCGGACAAGTTTGATGTTGGACTCGTCTCCATCCGAGTTAGTACGCAATTTCTACGACCAAAACAAGGAGCAGGACAGAAGTCTGGGTCAGATTCAGACTAAATTCGAGTTAGACTGGAACCAGGACTCTAGGACGTGAATTGATGTAATTCTCTTGTAAGGAAAGCCTAGATGAATCCTTTGCTTGTACGGGAAGTCCAACCCCCTCTTAAATAGAAGAGGTGATGGCCGATTGAAAAAACACACAATCGAACAAACACATCTACATCTTTTTACCCTACTTTTATCCTTCTCCCTTGTATCTTTCTTCTCGTTCTTCGTTCGTTCTTCTTGTTGCAGGACGGCGAACCTCGAGGCCCTAGGGGCGAGCGAATCGACCTAGGGCAGCCCATCGTCCATCCGTGACTCCTGACGGGTTCCATCCCGGAGAAGCGGTGCGTCGGGTCTACAAAAGCGTCCGCCGGTTTGCTTGCGTACCGCGCTGCCGGACGGACCTCCCACGGTGCGAGCTGCGGAGCATCTCCCTCGGCGCCGCGGGTACGCGTGACGCGTTCGTGTGTCAACAGCTCCTATTTATTTCTGTGTTAGCCGTACTAGCATTATGTGTAGATGTGTCTACTGTTTGTGTGGTATGTGCTTATCTGGATCGTAATCAGTATGTCGTTAATTCTGTCAATGTCATGCTCATGATTTATTCGTGGATTAAATTAATCGAAAAATTGCTAATATACTGAACAAGCACGAGATTGTTAGGGCGCTCGTCTCAGTTGTCAGTGTTGGGGATATTCTGGAATACATTGACTGATATTTATGATGAGCTTGGCTATGAGCTTCGCCTGGAGGTTGAGGGCCATGCACCTCTTACAAAAGACCCTCTGCCTGTTGATAAAAAGCCAGATGATGCTGACCGTAATGACGAGTAGGGCCACGATGGTAAAAGAGCGAAAGGAAATTCCTCTCTTGCTCACGTGGATAACGGCACGCCGAGTTCGACCTCCCAGGTGCACTCGACATCTCAGTTTGTCCGGGCACGGTGCCTACCTAGTCATGACAGAATATCGCTGTTCATCGTTCCTCCACTCTCCACTGGAGCTGTGTCCCCGACTCAATGCACGCGAGTTGGGTCGCCTAGTTCGGAGCCGCGCCTAAGCTGGTGGGACATGGTCCAGGAGGACGATTGTCGCGAGCTCGCCGAGGCGCGGCAGGGCTCGGTCTCCGCCCCATCAGCGCCGGCGGCAGGAGCGCCATCAGGGCTCGTCACGCGTGGGCGATGTCGGCGCGGCCTCCTCCCATGCGGCCGAGGATTGGGCTCCCGTCGCCGTCGCCCCCGTGATAGGCGAGGAGGCAGGTGGCGTCGCATCCTCCGTCGATGTCTCCGGTCACGGCGCAAAACATAAATATAGCTTAGGTTGTAGCTCAATTATCATTTAATTTAAAGATCACTTAATTATGCATAAACATCACTTATAACAAGATAAACTAGGGATTAAACTAATTAAACTAGAGGAGTTGAAGTCGAGGTCACTGTCGTCGGTGTCGGAGGAGATGACCGCCACCCCCGCCCTCTCCGCGCAACGTTCGCGGGTGGCGTCCTCGGTGGCGCGGCGCGTGCCGAGGCGAAGGAGGCCTCGACGAAGGCGTGCTCCTACTCCATTTCCTCCTCCACCTCAAGGCGGCGCTCATCCTCCTCCCACCACTCAAGCTCGACATCCTCCTCCGCCTCCACATCCTCCTCAGGATCTTGGCGGGCGGCTTCAAGCTCCCACCAATCGAGCCCGCTCGCGGAGGAGGAGGAGCCACTCAACGGACGTACTTACCTACATCTTCTATGATTTTTATTTTGAAATATGACTAATTTTTTAACAAATTCCGAAAATATGATCAAAAAATCGGAAATTGCACAAATAGCACACCGTCGTTGCTGTGTACAACGAAACGTAGTCTTCGTTGCAACATTGGACGAAACGTTTATGTTTATTTTTTGATAGGACGAAACTAAGTTTTCGTTTTGGGCCGCAACGAAACGTCCTTTTCGTTGACCCATAAAACGAAATATCCATGCAGTCGCGTACCCGGCCCAACGAAGGTGCATGTCGTTGTGGGCTACAACGAAACTGGCATTTCGTTGCTGCAAGCGACGAAAAGTCCTTTTTTTCTCCCCCCCCCCCCCTTCTTTCCCACCTTTCTTCATTCTTGCCAATGTGTCCCGCCCATTTTCTTCCCGCCAAATGTGTCCCACCATGCCCGCCCATTTTCTTCGCACCATGTCTCTCCGGTCAACTCTCTCCCGCCCATTTTCTTCCCGCCATCTCTATCCAGCCCTTTTTCTTCCCGCCACCCTTTTCTCTTGCCCCGCTCATCCTATAAAACTTCTCACCATATGTTGTGATACATCAGTGTTTTAGTTTTGGTAGCCAAGTACATTATCAGAAACATGTCTGCTGATCCTTCAGATCGTGGTTTTACCCCTTTGATGTCCCATTGGCTTGTGGTCGGTGCCGCAAGAATGAAGCCGGTAGTAGCCTGAGGGGGATTCCGGCAGTGTCTTTCGACCAATTAATTCATAGAAAGAGCCACCTCATTGAGTTGGGTAAGTATTTTCCCAGAGAAGGCCTCCCGGAAAGGAAGCCAGTGGAAATACGAGAAGAACTTCTAAGATTGCGTGCAAGGTGGAATAGGGTGGTTGAACTCAAATATATGGAGGCGCGCCATCGTCAATTATCTATTAACACTACATCGCCAACAATAAGGTTCACGCCGGAGGAATATGCATGCCACATTCAGGTAATTGATATTACAAATTGCATTCAGTTAGTAGGTAGTGTCATAGTTATAACTTTCTGGCTGTCTGCTATTTGCAATGTGTAGTATCGCCCTGAGGATGCAGAGTTGCTGAACAAAGAGATCCATAACTTCGGGTGGATGAACATACTATGGGGTGGATTATCCAAGGGTGGCGCAAAATCGAAGTGTGTCGTGAGCTCTAAGAGCACTAAAGTAGTGCAGAGTGCTGCATCATCAAAGGGTGGCACAAGCTCTAATAAATGGAACGACGACGATGATGACTTTACGCCCAGCAAATGAGCGCAGGTCACACCCAAGGGAAGTGCAAGCTCTAAGAGCATTAGGTCAGGTAAGAGTGTGGGATCATCGAAGGGTGTCGTTGATGATTATGATTCGGCTAAGGAGTTTATGCCAGGAAAACCGGTGCAAGTCACATTTGGACGCAATGATGAAGATCCTATGCGGAACCATGTCAGCGAGAATAGTGATGATGACTTCATGTAGTGTTTGTAGTAGGGAACCATTGTGTTGTATCTTAATTTCAGTTGTAGTTTTTAATTTCAGCATCCAGATGTACCTTAATTTCCTGTTGTAGTATGTCGCAATGTATCTTAGTTTAAGACAACCATAGATAAAAGTCTGAAACAAACATAGAACGAAATATGTCTAATACATAGAAAAAAGTCTGAAACAAATATAGACAGAAATATGTCTCATACATAGATATAAGTCTGAAACAAACATAGATAGAAATATGTCCCGTACATAGATAAACATATCACTCATCTCTATGAGGACAGGTCCGCGCTCTTCCCCGAGAACCAGAAGGCGACAGGCAGTTCACCATACGCACCTGACGCAGACCTCGGCCGTACAACTCCTCGTCAACCTCAGGTTGTGTCTCCTGCGTGGGAGGCGGTGGCAGAGTCTGATATACGTTCTGAGACAAGCCGAGGTAGGCTAGCGGGTCCCCCAAGATATCTGAATGGACATCTGATGAGCAGTCAGAAAACGCGGCAGTGTGCCCCCCAGGTGAAGTCACATACTGTCCCTCAGTAGTGTCTGTGGTGTGAATGACATCATAGTGAGTTACATATTTATAATCAATTACTAACAAGCCGAGGTAGGCTAACGGGTCTCCCATGAATTATTACCTTGCCCCATATGTTTTTGCCACCCATGTTGGTGATGCCACGCCTGTTGATGAAGTCAATCCTCTTGGTGATGCGACCCATGTTGCTGCTGCGACCCCTGTTATTGCTGCCACGATGAACTTCCAGGCTGGGAAGGAGGTGGTGGCCTGGGAGGCATCTGAGGCGAAACATGTGGGCGCGGATCCTGACGGTGCAAAGAGTGACAAGGGGCCGAAACCTGTGGGCGCGGTTCCTGACGATGCAAAGAGTGATGAGGGGGCGAAACATGTGGCTACGGATCCTGAAGGTGCAACGAGTGACATGGGGGGCACAGTGCTGCATGACGAGGCACAACGTCAAACGAGCGGGTACACGAAATAGCCGCGTAGATACCTCGTAGCTTCTCGTCAAAATGCCTCAACCAGGAGACGTGCTCCTCCTAGGGGAGAAGAGGCCCAGTCTCAACCCGATGCATAAAAGCAGCAACATCCTCCCGAGCCTCTACTGTCAACTCACCCTGAAATGGATAAACAAAAAGTTATATACGTATTCAAGATTTGATGCATGTACGCAATTGAGCGACATGATACTTACAGCGTGGTGTCTAATCCCTGCAATAGACTCAATTGGGTACCTCTCCGACGTGCTAGGGGGCTGCATCTGGCCAGCAATTGCCGTCGGTAGCAAGTATAGACAAGTCAAGTTTTTGTACCTCTAGAGATACGCGGCGAACTCCTGCAGCTGAAAGGGGACATCCTCATGCCAGACTTGTGCTGCTGCAGTCGCCCATGAGTCAACGTAACGTGAAATGGTCCGCATCCAAGCACTAACAGCCTTGTCTCCTCCTTTGCGGCTTAAACTAAGATTGAGATATGTGTTGGACAATCAACAACAAAGAATTATGGACACATGCCTTAGACAGGTTAGAAATTAACTTACTTGTGGACATGCGGCGGGAGGGAATGATCCGGGGGAATTGGCTCAGCCAATTGGCGCCTACCAAACTGTCTCATAGCCCACTGTTGGGCCATCTCCTCCACAAAGAACAAAAAGAAATGGGCGTAATGAAAAAACATACCTCTCTGCGTGTCCACACAGTACCAAATGTAGGCATGTCGATGCGATTTGCATCCGTCAGTCTAACGTCGTAAGGTTCTTCAAGATAGATGTAAGGTCGTATGATAGGGAACCTCTCGTACGACATTAGCTGCAACAAGAGTGGGCATCCTAGCAACGCTGAATTTGCAGCGCGCCATGTGCAAGCCTTGCACATTCCTCTGTATGTAGCTGCTAAGACAGTAGAACCAAAACTCCTCTGCACGATGTCCTGAACACAACGTGTGTCCATGATCTCTCGCACAATACTGATGTACCGAGCATCAACAATGTTCACATGGTTATCCGTGAACATCACTTTGCCAAGCAGCCACAAGATATATGCCTCTAGGCATTAATCAATCTATGGCTCCGACAAGTCTATGTCTGGGTATCCTAGAAGGCCAATCTACATGGAACAAAGAACATGTGAAGGTAAATAATGAGAAGATGCACATACAAATAGATAAGAATATAAAACAACTGATTTACCTAAAACTGTCTCAACCATAAAAACTGAGGTACGTGTGCATCAGGCTCTAAGTGCACAGCCCCCTGAACTGGCCTCACACCTGCGAAACGTGCCTGCATCTCCTCACGCGAATTAGCTGGTACCTCCAACGGACCTATGGCCTGGCCCGCCAAAGGCAAGCCCAACAAGTATGACACATCCTGGAGAGTAGGGGCCATCTGTCCCCAGGGAAAGTGAAACGTGTGGGTCTCAGGCCTCCATCGGTCCACTAAGCATGTGAGCAGTGACTTGTCGTAACCGAAACGTTTGGATTTCTCTCTGTACTCATCGACATCCTCACCGCCCACCTCAAATGATGTGACGCGTACCCACTCCTCTCTAGTGGCCTCAACCATATGCCAAAGGTAAAAGTCCAGCCCAAGCTAGCCTGCAAAATAATAATGCAAAATTCAATTAGTGTGTGCATGATATTTCCAGTAAGTAGTGGAATAAGGACTATGCATACCTGTCAGCCCAATCAGTGTGTATCATCCAGTCAGACTTTGGAGTGCGAGTGACCAACACACGGAGCTCTTCACCATCCTCCATACGCTTAGCCCGATGTTTTATATCAATCGAAGGATTGAGCAAAGGATACGGAGCCATTTCTGCACATATTACAAAATACAAAGGAGCATATAATCCGCACATATTACAAACTAGCACATAGTCCGCAGAAGTTACAAAGTAAAACATAGTCCGAACATATTACAAACTAGCACATAGTCCGCACAAATTACAAACTGCAACATAGTCCGCACATATTACAAACTAAAACTTAGTTTGCACATATTACCAACTGAAACTTAGGCCGCACATAGTCCCACATAATTATATAGCATTGGAGTTCTCTCTCCCTGTCCTTCTCCCTCCCCTTCGTCCTCGACTGCTTCCACCATGTCCACGCCTTCCTACTGACATTGTAGCCGTCAATGTGGAAGCACCATCAGTATCACCTCCAATGGTAAGAGTGTGACAATTTTTCAGCCTGTGGCCAAATCCAGCGCATACCAAACATTGTCTAGTACACCCACCGGCTTCAGATTCGTCCATATCGTTACGGATGCAACGTACCTTCCGTCTACCTCTACTTGTCCACATCAGCCTTTGGTCTGGGATGTATTGCCTATCATCCGGGTTACCCGTGTTGAAGTTACCCATAACTCTAAATCCTATCATCTCACTGGTCCAAGTATTGTGCACTGACTCTTTTAGATAACATTCAGACACGAAAGAGATTGCGTCCATTTTTATCTGCCCACAGGCAGCCAACACATGTGAGCAAGGCAAGTGGAGCAGCTTCGGTTTGTTACATGAGCACTCACATGTGGGCCTGACTTCCCTTCCAATTTTCACCTCGTGCGTCTTCAACTCATTTGCAGAACCAAATCTATCGATAGGTAGGTGCACCTCATACCTCCTTTCTTAATTTCCAATGGTTGTGATAGTGTGCAACTTTGCTTTGTCCATCTTCTTCATCATGTACCGCATGACCTTTTCACAGTAAGGTGTATTGGGATTCTTCTTAATATGCTTGTCAGATTTTTCGTGCCTATCTCTGAAATACCTCACCGTGCCATGAAAAACACGCTTGACAATTGCTGTTAGTGGCAGACCCCTATTCCCTCTGAGGACAAAGTTATACACCTCAGCAAGGTTAGTTGTCATGGTGCCATACCTCGCTCCATGGGTCTCATGAAGCAAAGACCACTTCACGGGAGGCTCATTCTCTATCTACTCTGAAAAATTCATTATTTGTCCCCCTTCTTTCTCTTCGTACTGGGCGGGTCAATTGCTGGCAAGTCACAAAGCTCAATTGGCTCTAGCTTTGTGTTAGCTGGTTGCCGAGCCTGTGCAGCTTTCCTTTGCTTAACATGTGCCTTCGTGAACTCATCGTGCTTCTTCCACAAAAAATCATACTTCCCTTGCTGGTTTTGTTAGCAGAGCTTTTTTAACAAATTCATGAGGTTCTTATTCTTGAATTGGGATTAAAAATTAACCCCAAGATGGCGCATGCACCATCGGATCTGCATGTCCTGCCATGGTGCTGGTTCGTCCGCCGCTGGCTCCTGCAGTGCCCTAATATCCTTTAGTATACCCGCATGCCTGTCATGAAGGATGCACGCATTTGGCCCGTCCTTCACAATTGCAATTTTTAGCTGCCTGAAGAACCATAGCCAATTCTCAAAGTTCTCACCCTCCACGAAAGCCATAGCAAGTGGGAGGATCTGATTGTTGCCGTCCACACCAATAGCGGCCAGGATCTGGCCCTTGTACTTGCCAGTGAGAAACGTACCATCCACACACAACACGTGACGGCAATGTCTGAAAGCTTCGATGCATATAGTGAAAGAGAAGAACACTCGATGCAACACCTTATAACCTGGGAGCTCGGGCAGCACAAAGTGTTGGATGTCGACATGTGTGCCAGGATTCCTCGCCTGCAATGTGTGAAGGAGGCGGACAACATTATCATACGAGTCAAGGAACATCGCAAACCTCTTCTTCATCGCCCTCTGCTTAGCCCTCCAAGCCTTCCCATACGGAATTTCGCAATTATATCTGCTCTTAATTGCATTCTGGATGTGCTTCGCTTCCATGTCTTTCTTCTTCACTATCTCACTGAACATGAGTTCTGCAATGAGAGTTGAAGTAAGGTTTGGATGATCCACCAGAAGATTTTTCCTCACACAATTGTGGGGCACAATGTCGGTCACGACCCAATTCATGTCCCACTTTGGAACATGGCCGTGCACCCTTGCGGGACAACCAACCACAATACATGTCAAAGTCAAGTATTCTAGACTTGATACGTCCATTTGGAAAACCCTTTGCGTGGACATTGCCCACTGCGTCATAGCTTGCTTCAGATTTTTCTTTGTCGCATACATAGCCCCTATTTTGACTTTGTTCCGATGATACTCCCAGGAAGATTCATGGCCATCATTCACGATCGTGACGGTCGAGAGGTCCTGATTCCATGAAACAGGAATCGGCACCTCCTCGGCGTTCTCTTCATCATCTTCTTCATTTGAATTTTTGGAATCAACATCGTCCGCTGATAACCCACAAGTATAGGGGATCGCAACAGTTTTTGAGGGTAGAGTATTCAACCCAAATTTATTGATTCGACACAAGGGGAGCCAAAGAATATTTGCAAGTATTAGCAGTTGAGTTGTCAATTCAACCACATCTGGAGACTAATATATCTGCAGCAGAGTGATCAGTAGCATAGTAGTATGGTAGTTTGATAGCAATAGCAATAGTAGTAACGGTAACAGTAACGGTAGCAGCAATAGTTTTGTAGCAGTTGTGACAGTAGTAGCAACAGTATTAACTTAGCAAAGAACAATATGTGAAAAGCTCGTAGGCATTGGATCGGTGATTATGTTGGATAACATTCATCATGTAACAGTCATAACCTAGGGCGACACAGAACTAGCTCCAATTCATCAGTGTAATGTAGGCATGTATTCCGTATATAGTCATACGTGATTGCGATAAGAACTTGCATGACATCTTTTGTCCTACCCTCCCGTGGCAGCGGGGTCCATAACGAAAGTAAGGGATATTAAGGCCTCCTTTTAATAGAGAACCGGAACAAAGCATTAACACATAGTGAATACATGAACTCCTCAAACTACGGTAATCACCGGAAAGAATCCCAATTATTGTCACCTTGGGGTATGCGGATCATAACACATAGCAGGTGCATATAACTTGCAAGATCGGATCAAGAACACAAATATATTCATGAAAACATAAAGGGTTCAGATCTGAAATCATGGCACTCGGGCCCTAGTGATAAGCATTAAGCATAGCAAAGTCATAGCAACATCAATCTCAGAACATAGTGGATACTACGGATCAAGCCCTAACAAAACTAACTCGATTACATGATAAATCTCATCCAACCCATCACCACCCAGCAAGCATACGAAGGAATTACTCACTCCCGGCGGTGAGCATCACGAAATTGGTGATGGAGGATGGTTGATGATGATGAAGACGGAAGATCCCCCTCTCCGGAGCCCCGAACGGACTCCAGATCTGGCCTCCCGATGAAGAACAGGAGGTGGCAGTGGCTCCGTATCGTGAAACGCAATAAAACTTCCTTTCCTATTTTTTCCTCTGGAATTGTGAATTTATAGGCCTGAGATTAGGGTCTGCGGAGCCACGTGGGCCCCACGATCCACCAGGGCGCACCTGGGGGGTGGCGCGCCCTGGTGCCTCGTGGGCAGCAGGTGTCCCCCCTCCAGTAGGTCTTGGCTCCAGTATATTTTATTTATTCAATAAAAAATCTCCAAAAAGTTTCGTCCAATTCCAAGAACTTTTATTTCTGCACAAAAAACAACACCATGGTAGTTCTGCTGAAAAAAACGTCAGTCCGGGTTAGTTCCATTCAAATCATGCAAATTAGAGTCCAAAACAAGAGCAAAAGTGTTTGGAAAAGTAGATACGACAGAGACGTATCAACTCCCCCAAGCTTAACTCATTGCTTGTCCTCAAGCAATTCAGTTGACAAACTGAAAGTGATAAAGAAAAACTTTTACGAACTCTTTTGTTCTTGTATCTATATATATGCTTAAGTAATACCCAGGTTTTCAGCAAAGATTATAACTAACCATGCAAATGATAACTCTTAGAAATTATATTCACTCATATCAATGGCATAATCAACTAGCGAGTAATAATAAAATATATCAAATGCCAACACTTTGTCAAAGCAATCGTGATATAATATGACAACATGGTATCTCGCTAGCCCTTTTTGAGGCCGCAAAACATAAATGCAAAGCACCTCCAAAGTTCAAGCAGCGACTAAACATTGTAATTCATGATAGAAGAGATCCAGTCATGATGTACACAACATTAACTATACATAATGCATGAGAATGACAATAGTGCTCTCAGGACTGGTGCTTATTTGAGAAGGTGGTGACTCAACAATAAAAGTAAAATAACATAAAAGTAAATAGATTGGCCATTCGCAGAGGGAAGCAGGGATTTGCAGAGGTGCAGAGCTCGAAGCTTAAATCAGAGATAAATATAATTTTGGGAGGTATGCCTTTCCTGTCAACATCACGACCGAGAGTTTTCAATATCTTCCATGCTAAACAAATTAGCGGCGGTTCCCAAGCGGTAAAGTAAAGTTTACTCCCCCTCCACCAACAAACACAAGCCATGGCTAGCCGAATCCTCGGGTGCCCTCCATACCAATAACTTTCCGGGGGAGTTTGTTTTATTATTTTGCAATTTTAATTATGGGACTGGGCATCCCGATTACCAGCCCCTCTCGTGCAAGAACGAGTGAATAAACACTCATCATGAGAATAACCCGCTTAGCATGGAAGATATTGCCCGCCCCCTATCGCTCCATGAGCGGTACGGGCACACAAATCAGATGTTCATTTGAATATTTAGAGGTGGCACATGCAAATTTACTTAGAACGGCAGAGTAATACCGCATATAGGTAGATATAGTGGACTCATCTGGAATAACTTTGGTTTAAGGATTTTGATGCACAAGCAGTATTACCGCTTAGTACAGGCGAAGGCTAGCAATTAGGTTGAGAAGCGACCAGCTAGAGAGCGAAACGGTCATAATCATGCATTATGAATAATCAACATTGAATACTAGCATGAGTAGGATATAAGCACCATGAACATAAATATCACAGAGGCTATGTTGGTTTTTGAATCAACTACATGCATGAACATGTGCCAAGTCAAGCCACTTGAAACATTCAGAGGAGGATATCATATCATCATACTACATCACAATCATTTTAATGCATGCTGACACCCAAGATAAATAATTATCCACTCCTAGCTACATAAGCATGGCATGAGCAACTATAATCTCTAATTGTCATCATAAACATGTTTAATCATAATATGCTGAATCATGGATACTGAGTTAAACATATTTACAAAGACAAAAACAAGTTGAGTTCATACCAGCTTTTCCTTGCCACAGTCACTTTATCAAATTTTCGTCATTATTGCCTTTCACTTGCACGACCGGATGATGTGAAAATAATAATAGTGCAAGAGTGCCGTGGACTAAGCTGGAATCTGCAAACATTTTACTCAAAGGAGAAGACAAGGTAATATTGTCTTTTCGTTAGATTAACAACAAAGCATATGAGAACCACTCATCATTTTCATCGTGGTCTTCTCCTTACAATGACTCAACAAAAGAAAAGAATTTCAGAGAAACACACTGAAATATTTTTGGAGTTTTTTAGTTTTTCTAAATAAATAAAATTAAAGAAGAAAAACGAAAAACGAGAAAAACTATTTACACGGGAGAACTCCCAACAAGCAAAAGAAGAAACGAGAAATCTTTTTGGGTTTTCTTTTAATACTACAACTAATTAAACAAGAAAGAAAACCTAAAAAGAAACGAGAAATATTTTTGGATTTTCTCAAAGTTTTTCAAACACACAAGAAGAAAGCGAGAAAATAAAACTAACATGGATTATACAATGAAAGAGAATGAACACCGACAATTGGAATGAAATGTGTGAACATGAATGTAATGTCGGTGAGAGATACGTACTCCCCCAAGCTTAGGCATTTGCCTAGCTTGGTCTACTGCCATGGCTATCCCGGATAATAATCGAAGTGGTAGCTCGTAGAGGCGTTCTGAGCCGTCTCCTTAGCCCGACGGGCAGCCTCAACTGCCGCATTGTACTCATGCACCTCGCTCTCTAATAGAAAATATATCAGTTTGTTCTAAAAATCAAAGAGGGCAGGAGCAGGCAAAGCAACATACACAGAACGATATTTATCAAAAACTAAGTTCTATTCATATTCATGTGCATCGCGTTTTAAAAACTTATGTTCTCGCATTGCTTCGAAATTCAAATACTTATAAGGTAAGAGGGGATGATTGAAATTGGGCGAGACCCCTAGCCTTGCAGCTAAGCGGGAGGCATAAATTCCTCCATACAAATCACCATTACCCGCGTTACGCTGCAGTCTACGTGCAACAATAGCCCCAAGGTTATAATGCTTTCTACCAGTCAAGGCTGTGTGAATAAGACTCAGATCGGGGGCGCAAAGCGTACTGCAGTCTTGCTTACCAACAATGCATTTACCATTAAAAAGTGCAAAGTACCGAATAGCGGGAAAGTGAATGCTAAGTATTTTGGCCTGCGTAACTCACTATCCTCACCGTTGCAAAGGCTAGTAAGAAAAAAATCGTAATCAGATTTTGGTGGTTCATCTAACAAACCCCAATATGGAATTTTGCATGCATCACAGAATTCTTCTAGAGACATACTATAGGATTTATTATAGAGATGAAATAAAACTCTAGAAGTACGCGGATGATATTCAAAGTTTTGAGTGAATGAATGAGTAAGGTTGTAGTGTTGTGGTGGCTTATCTGCGACAAAGGCGGAGAGCTCAGTGTTGTGAATATACTAGTCAAATTCTTCCATGATGCCTGCACCTAGCATGAACTCGTTGCACGGCCATCGACATGATTTTGCTTCGGCACCCCGCACCGAACGTGCCCTTGGTTCCTCATATGCTTGGCGTGCCGAGCTTTCACTTGATGACGCTTCAGAGGACCTCCTCCTAGAAGAACTCCTCCGGAAGAGTTTCATTTTCCTAAGAACAAATTTCTGAAATTTTTTGGGCCACAAAAAAGATGTTAACAAAACTTTACAAAATTGATAGCAACTACTCCTACAAGTGCCCAGAGGCCATATCAACCATTCAAACTACTTAGGACTCAAAGAATTCAACATGCAAGCTCATTTTCAGTAGCGCCAAGAGCAGCTAATTATGCAAAATATAATCCACTAGAGCAAAAACTAATTGGATCAATGGAGGAGTCACATACCAAGTAGCAATCTCCCAAAACAGTTTTGGAAACGGAGCTCCGAGCAAAGAGATCAAAAATCTCAGGTTTGGGAGCAAGAACACGAGAGAGAGAGCTACCAGGAATTTTTGCTAAAGGTAAGAGATGAAGTGGGCTGAAGGAATAAGTGATGGGGTCCCTGTGGGGCCCACAAGCCACCAGGGCGCGCCTGGGGGGGTGGCGTGCCCTGGTGCCTCGTGGGCACCTGGGGCATCCCCCTGGTGTGTTTCCAGTGCCAAAAATTCTTAAATATTATATAAAAATTCATGTAAAATTTCAGATCATTCTGAGCACTTTTATTTTTGAGCACCTTTTTTATTGCACAGATAATTCAAAAAACAGGGCAATCATGACATTTTATTGTATTTAACTAAAAATAACAGAAAACAAAGAGTGGGTACAGAAGGTTGTGCTTACTAAATTCATCGACCACATGCCTCTCAAAAAGAATCTATTAATAAGGTTGATCAAGTCTTATTAACAAACCATTTCCGAGTAACATGAAACCGAAGAATCTTCGTAAAACACTAGGTTACCTCAACAGGGATATGTATCTCCCCAATTATAAGTGTTTCATATTTCTTTTTGATAGTAGGAAGAGGGAGTTGAAAACTTCCAATAGTAATTGTCCGAGTCTTTTCAATAACATGAATACCGTTTACTTGAAATTGTTTCTTCGGAAAGTGCACCGTCTGTTCATTACCATTGATATGAAAAGTGACCTTGCTTTTGTTCCAATCAATAACAGCCCCTGCAGTATTCAAAAAGGGTCTACCAAGGATAATCGACAAGTTGTCGTCCTCGGGCATATCAAGTATAACAAAGTCTATTAGGATAGTAACATTTGCAACTACAACGGGCACATCCTCACAAACACCGATAGGAATGGCAGTTGATTTGTCAGCCATTTGCAATGATATTTCAGTGCGAGTGAGTTTATTCAAATCAAGTCTTTTATATAAAGAGAAGGGCATAACACTAACACCGGCTCCTAAATCACACAAAGCAGTTTTGACATAATTTCTTTTAATGGAGCATGGTATAGTTGGTATTCCTGGATCTCCTAGTTTCTTAGGTACTCCGTCCTTAAAAGAATAATTTGCAAGCATGGTAGAAATTTCAGCTTCAGGTATCTTTCTTTTATTTGTGACAATATCTTTCATATATTTAGCATAAGGAGGCATTTTCAACATATCAATCAAACGAGTACGCAAAACGACGGGTCTAAGTATTTCAACAAAGCGTTCAATGTCTTCCTCATCTTTATTCTTAGAGGGTTTAGGAGGAAAGGGCATGGGCTTTTGAACCCCTGGTTCTCTTTCTTTACCATGTCTTCTAGCAACAAAGTCTCTTTTATCATAACGTTTGTTTTTAGGAGATGGGTTATCAAGATCAACAGCAGGTTCTATTTCAACATCATTATCAGGTTGAGCATCCACATGAACATCATCATTATCATTATTATTACCACTAGGTGAATGTTCATTACCAGATTGTGTTTCAGCATCGGAAATAGAAACATCATTATTATCCTCAGAGGGTTTTTCTACCTCAGGTTCACTAGAAGTATGCAAAGTCCTATCATTTTTCTTTTTCTTTTTCTTTTTAGATGGACTAGGTGCATCATCATTAATTTTTTGAGAGTCTTGTTCAATTCTTTTAGGGTGACCTTTAGGGTAAAGTGGCTCCTGAGTCATTCTACCTCCTCTAGTCATTACTCTAACATCATGATCATTCATATTGTTATTCATTTCATTGAGCAATTCACTTTCAGATTTAGCAACTTGTTCTAACTGGGTTTGAACCATAGATGCATGTTTACCTACACCCTTGACATCATTAGCAATTCTAAACAACAAGTCACTCAAGCGATCAATCATGTAGGCATTTCGTTTCAATTGTTTCATAACATTTGCATTGAAATGATCTTGCTTAATAATATAATTGTCAAATTCATACAAGCATTGACTAGGAGGTTTATTGTAAGGAATATCACCTTCATCAAACTTTATGAGAGAATTTACCTCTACTACCTGTGGGGGTGTGTCAAGACCATGTATTTCTTCAATAGGTGGCAAATTCTTAACATCCTCAGCTTTAATACCTTTTTCCTTCATACATTTCCTTGCTTCTTGCATATCTTCAGGACTGAGAAATAATATACCCCTCTTCTTTGGAGTGGGTTTAGGCGGTGGTTCAGGAAGTGTCCAATCATCGGCATTTCTCAATATATTATTCAATAGTTCTTCAGCCTGTCCAATAGTTCGTTCCCTGAAAACATAACCAGCACAACTATCTAGGTAGTCCCTAGAAGCATCGGTCAATCCATTATAAAAGATATCAAGTATTTCATTCTTCTTAAGAGGATGATCAGGCAAAGCATTAAGTACTTGGAGAAGCCTCCCCCAAGCTTGAGGGAGATTCTCTTCTTCAATTTGCACAAAGTTAAATATTTCCTGTAAGGCAGCTTGTTTCTTATGAGCAGGAAAATATTTTTCAGAGAAGTAATAAATCATATCCTGGGGACTACGCATGCAACCAGGAGCGGGAATATTAAACCATGTATTAGGATCACCCTTTAACAAGAAAGAAAATAACTTAAGGATATAGTAATAGCGAATTTTTTCCTCATGAGCGAATAGGGTGGCTATATCATTTAATTTAGTAAGATGTGCCACAACAGTTTCAGTTTCATAGCCATGGAAAGGATCAGATTCAACCAAAGTAATTAACTCGGGATCGACAGAGAACTCATAATCCTTATCGGTAACAAATATGGGAGAGGTAGCAAACTTAGGATCATATTTCACTTTCTCCCTCATAGACTTTTCTTTCATTTCAGCAAGCAATTTTATAACCTCATCTCTATCATTACAAGAAAGAATAGCTCTAGCCGTCTCCCTATCAAAGACATGTTCATCAGGTGATTCAACTCTAGCAGGAGAGCTAGTCATAATAGGTGAATCATAATTCTCAAGAGTTTCAACATTTTTAGCATTCTCAATTTCTTTAGCTTTAGCAAGTTGTTCATCAAGAAATTCACCAAGTGGCACAGTATCATCAAGCAAAGTACTACCATCATCATAAGTATCATTCATGGCAGAAGTAGCATCATCAATAACTTGCGACATATCAGAATTAATAGCAGGTGGTGGTGTTTCAAGCTTACTTAAAATAGAAGGTGAATCAAGTGCGGAGCTAGATGGCAATTCCTTACCTTCCCTCGTCTTAGAGGGAACGATCTTGGTCTTAGCGTCTTTCAGATTCTTCATAGTGAGCAACAGATATAAATCCCAAGTGAATCAGCAAATAAAGCTATGCTCCCCGGCAACGGCGCCAGAAAAAGGTCTTGATAACCCACAAGTATAGGGGATCGCAACAGTTTTCGAGGGTAGAGTATTCAACCCAAATTTATTGATTCGACACAAGGGGAGCCAAAGAGTATTTGCAAGTATTAGCAGTTGAGTTCTCAATTCAACCACACCGGGAGACTAAATATCTACAGCAGAGTGATCAGTAGCACAGTAGTATGGTAGTTTGATAGCAATAGAAATAGTAGTAATAGTAACAGTAACGGTAGCAGCAATAGTTTTGTAGCAGTTGTGACAGTAGTAGCAACAGTAGTAACTTAGCAAAGAACAATATATGAAAATCTCGTAGGCATTGGATCGGTGATTATGTTGGATAACATTCATCATGTAACAATCATAACCTAGGGCGACACAGAACTAGCTCCAATTCATCAATGTAATGTAGGCATGTATTCCGTATATAGTCATACGTGCTTGAGATAAGAACTTGCATGACATCTTTTGTCCTACCCTCCCATGGCAGCGGGATCCATAAGGAAACTAAGGGATATTAAGGCCTCCTTTTAATAGAGAACCGGAACAAAGCATTAACACATAGTGAATACATGAACTCCTCAAACTACGGTAATCACCGGAAAGAATCCCAATTATTGTCACCTTGGGGTATGCGGATCATAACACATAGCAGGTGCATATAACTTGCAAGATCGGATCAAGAATACAAATATATTCATGAAAACATAAAGGGTTCAGATCTGAAATCATGGCACTCGGGCCCTAGTGACAAGCATTAAGCATAGTAAAGTCATAGCAACATCAATCTCAGAACATAGTGGATACTAGGGATCAAGCCCTAACAAAACTAACTCAATTACATGATAAAT
This sequence comes from Elymus sibiricus, assembly GCA_039707655.1. Lineage (NCBI taxonomy): Eukaryota > Viridiplantae > Streptophyta > Magnoliopsida > Poales > Poaceae > Elymus > Elymus sibiricus. The sequence continues at coordinate 19,388,980 of CM077666.1, read as the reverse complement.
CTCATCCAACCCATCACCGTCTAGCAAGCCTACGAAGGAATTACCCACTCCCGGCAGTGAGCATCATGAAATTGGTGATGGAGGATGGTTGCTGATGATGAAGATGGAAGATCCCCCTCTCCAGAGCCCCAAACGGACTCCAGATCAAGCCTCTCAATGAAGAACAGGAGGTGGCGGCGGCTCCGTATCATGAAACGCAATAAAACTTACTCTCAATAAAAGATCTCCAAAAAATTTCGTCCAATTCCAAGAACTTTTATTTCTGCACAAAAAACAACACCATGGTAGTTCTGAAGAAAACAACCTCAGTCCGGGTTAGTTCCATTCAAATCATGCAAATTAGAGTCCAAAACAAGAGCAAAAGTGTTTGGAAAAGTAGATATGATGGAGACGTATCATCCGCCAATCCATCATCATCTTCCTCTTCCATCAGGTTATGCATTTGCTCTCCTTCCTCATCCCCATCAGCCTCGCCATTATCGGGATCTCCTGTCGACTGACTACTCTGCCCTGCATCATAACCCCCTCCAACGTGTGACACATAATCCGACTGATCCTCGGGTTGAGTACCATCCACATGTTCTGACGCAGCTGCATCCATCTCATCAGCCGGCTCACTGCCCTAGCCAGGCTCATAACCACTGCCACCTTCTACCAAAGGATCCTCCTTCGGCATGGGGAGCACTAAGGCGACGGGGTGACTCCTCCGGCGTTTGCAGGATGCTAACCAGGCCAACCACGTATGCGTCCTATCTATCAGCACCAACTCCCAGATAATGTTTGTATGGGATTTCATCCACACCGACTGAATACTGATGGTGCACACTTCGGGATTAAGCGATAAATTTGCTGTCAACCAGTGTTTCAACTTACTAATGTTCAATTTTTCTGGCTCCGTCAATTGAAACTCCACAAATGCAAACGCTGTCAGATCAATCCCACTCTCGTTTGATCGGAGATTACCAGGACCATAGTAAACAACAAATTTGACAGATTCAGACATGTCCCCTGCCATAAAAATTCATATTCCCATCAAGCACTAAGTACCACATATCTTTTTATACACTAACCGAAATGTCTACCACATATACATGACTACCACTAAGTAAATAACCAATCTAACGAACTAAACAATCATCATTTAAATTATCCACATTAATTGCAATTATTTCTACACTAACTGAAATGTCAAACTCATTAAACCTAAAATAAAAATTCACTAAATAGAAATGTGAGGTTATACCTTTGACGCGTGCTTCTCCGGCGAGCTCCTATCCTCCGCACTAATCCGAGGACCAACAACCGGCGGCCAGCCACATCGAGCTAGCCGAGCCAAACGAGATGCCCACAGCCACGCACGAGCATGCCCATGGACAACCCGCACTAGCACGGCCACCACACACGGCTGCCCCTGCCATGCTCCTCCAATGACCGCCCCTGCCAAGCTCCACCACGGCCGGGACCAAGCTCCAATGGCTGCCGGCCTCCCTCCTCTACCCTCTCCTCCACACGTGGCTGCCGGCCTCCCTCCTCTACCCCATTGCCGGATCAGGTTACTAGCGGCCGGTTACTAGCTCGATCTGCTGGATTTGATGCCTAAATGGCTGGGAATAGCAAGCACAGGATGAGAGACGAAGAACAGAGAGAAAGAGAGAGCCGAGAGAATAGCAGCGGGAGGAAGAAGACGTTGGGCGGAGTTATCCCGATTCATTTCGTTCGCTGCGGCAACGAAACCTACGTTTCATTGGCCCATGCAACGAAACCTACCGGGCCCATCGGTGGAACCACATTTCGTTGCGGCCCAAAACGAAAACTTAGTTTCGTCCTATCAAACAAGGAAACATAAACGTTTCGTCCAACATTACAACAAAGACTACATTTCGTTGCACACGGCAACGACGGTGTGATATTTGTGCAATTTCTTATTTTTTGATCATATTTTCGGAATTTGTTAAAAAATTAGTCATATTTCAAAAAAAAAATCCAATTCTACAACCAATTGGCATGCATGATATTTAAGGTGACTCATAGTCTGAACATATATACAGCTGTTGACACCAGATTTTGGCACGGGAGAAAATGTTTTTAAGATGGCCTCAAATGAAGAAGTGCTCTACATGAAAAAGTTCCGTATTATCGAAACGAGCAACTTTGATGTTTGGGTCATCGCCATCCAATCTCATCTCGGGGGACAAAGGTATGCTCAAAGAACTAAGATTTGGTATTCAGAGTACTGTTCGGCCAATTACAACTTCAAGACGGCCTCATATGAAAAAGTGTTCTACACGGATTGTATTCGTCTCATTGAGCTGATCGATTTTGATATTTGAATAATCTTAATCCGAGATCGTATGCAAAAGTTACAGCCAGTGCAGTGCGGCCCTACCGTGAGCAAAAAGTGACGTCTGGCATCAGACACCCATATGACTGTGTCTGATTGGTAGCGTGAGTTATTCCCTGTTTTGTGCGAGCTATTCAGCCCTCAAGATTGCCTCGAATCGAAAAACGTCCAACATGAAAGTTGTTCGGCTCGTCAAAACGGATAAATTTGCTTTTGGGCTCATTTCAATCCGAGGTCGTTTACTGCCTCAAAAATGACCCGCAAGGTGCAGCCAGTTTTTAAACCGAACAGTTTTGGAAAGTTCGGACCAAACATCCGAGTTGGACCCAAACTAGGTTTTTGGACGTGAATCCAAACCCTTTCCTTGCACGGGAAGTCTAGCTGCCTCTTATATACATGAGGGGTGACGGCCGATTGAAACAACACACAATCGATCAATTCATCTATCACTTTTTCTCTTTAACTTTTCTTATTTACCCTTCCTCTTCTTCTTCCTCGTTCTTCATTGTTCTTCTTGTTGCAGGGCAGCGAACCTCGAGGCCCTAGGGGCTATCAGGTCAACCTAGGGTAGCCCATAGCCGCCGTGCATCCAGACGGGGTCCTTCCCGGGCGTGTGGGGTTTCGGGTCTACAAAAGCGCCCGCCGGATTGGTTGCGTACCGCGCTTCCGGCCGGGTCTCCTTCGACGTGAGTTGCGGTGTATCACCCCCGGCGTCGAGGGTACACGGTGATGTGTTCATGTGTGAACACACTTTTTGGCGACTTCGCTGGGGACGAAGCGTTGAAGGGTTTACAACCAGTTCTTACTACAAAGAGGTCGTCATCAAGGGTTTGCTGTCTATAAAGGTAATATGAATACCCAATCCCCTTGTGTAGATGCAAATAATTCATATGGTGTTTCTAGATCGTTCAATGAATATACTCTATCGGACAGCATTAGTTTTTCAATCATGCATCTAATTACATGCATGGGCCGATTCAAAGTAATTTACATGCTTCAACTTCTTATGATACTAGTAACACGCACGATATGTATTCCAACTCTCATGCATTGGCAACCCAACAAATCGTTATGCCGATGAACAACATGATGAGTTCGTTTAATAAATTTGAAACACCACATGTTAGAATTTCCAATGCCATGCAAGAAAGTGTTTCACCCTTTTATTCATCGGCAACTAATTTGCAATATACTAGTCCAAACATGCCGATGGATGGGAGAATTGGCCATGCTACTACTAGCTATTCGACCAATTACTCTCAACCGTTGTATGCTACACCTCACATTAATAATTTTCCAGCACAATACACAACTGTAGATGTTCATAATTCGGCTCCGCACCTTCATGGTCATAGCCAAATAAATGAAAAATTTACAGGAGCGTCTGCGCCTAATATTGTAGCAGATGAGGTAGTTGTGGCCGCGTTAAAGAGTTTCGCCCAAAATAAGAGAATCAGTGATCTTTGCCTTGAAGAACATAATAAGGGGCTAGTTTCTGATTATGCTGCAATAAAAGCTAGTGTTTTGCAAGAAGATGAAACTTTGCCAATTGATAGAATTGGTGAGGGAACATATGGTTATACAACAGTGCATACGCCTCCACCTAGTACCGCAGCATATTATACACCCCCTACACAATTGCAAAATTTTGGCATCACTAACAACTCATTGTTGAAAGATCCTAAAAGCATTGTGGGGCAAACTGATCTAGAGCAGGCTGAAATTGTGAGACGAGTTAAAGCTTTGTGCGATAGGGTGAAAGTTCTTCGCCAGGAGCAAATTGAAAGAAAATTGGCTCAAAGAAAAGAAACATTGCCAATTGATGGAATTGGCAAAAACAAGACTGATTCAGACAATAGAGGTAATTCGGTTATTAAAAAAGCTGAATCAAATAATACATGTGCCGAATCTATTAAAACCTTGCCAATTATTAGAATTGATGAAAAGAATGATGATTCGAAAAGTGAAGGTGCTTCGGATGAAAAAGCCGAATCAACTAGTGTGTGTTCTGAATCCATCAAATCCAAAGAGGCAAGCATCATTAAGAAAGGGCATGGCAAGCATAGCAAAACAATCGTGCTTTATTTTTCTGAAGTTAATGGAACCTATTTTCTGCCCTATGTGTTTCGTGCCATAGAAATTGACGAGCATCAAGGACAAGAACTATTAGCCGAACAATGTTCGGTTGACAAGGACCTTGAAGATGATGGGGCACGGAATCCAGAAAAAGAAGATGACAAGGAGTTGGAGAGCCGTCCAAAAGTGGAGCAAGGTATTGTTCAAGTGATACAATCATTATGCTCTCCCAACATATTTGAAGAGGTATGTCTAGCAAGTAATTTACCTATTTTGAGATTTGGTCAGAATTTTATTGTTGATGCATCTTTTAGAAAAATTCTCATAAGAAATATTGAGAGACCAATGAAGAAGGGTAATTTACTTGTTAGCAATAAAATTGTTAGAAAGCATATCGGTCAACACACTGTACCATTTAGAGTGGCCGATAGTGACATATTATCGCAGCCAAAGCTTTCCCCATTGTTTTATTTACGTTTTATATCTAAATGGGCAGCTTTGCTTGTTTCATACTTGGCTTACGTTTGGTCTCAAATGAGACATGTATGTTCTAACTATTTTCGTTTCAGAAACATAAAGCCAAGTTTGAATTATGTTGAGAAAATAGATGCTAGTATAATTTCTTATTCAAAGACATCGAAGATACAGTGCGGAACACAATGCATAGCCGAATGCGGGATGTCAAATCTGAACCATTCGTTTGCTTACTTCCAATGCCGTTCTCACAACAAGATCGGCTAGGAAATAAAAAGTATACCTTCAATTCAAACATGTGTGATCAAATCTTTGATTTGTTGTTGAAAAATAATTATATTAGAATTCTCGATCACCATGTCAAGCCAACGATCCAAGGACGAGTGTATTGTAAGTTGCATGATTCATTCGAGCATAATTTTGAGGATTGCGACATGTTTCGTCAAATAGTTAAATCAGCCATTGATAAAGGACGATTGAGATTTGTTGAAACACCAAAGAATGACCAGTCTATTCTGATTGGTCCTGATGGCAAAAAGTTTTTGAATCGGCTACTTCCAGACGATTCATTTAAAGATGAGAAGGTAAAAACTGCAGGTGATGGGATCAAGCTTTCAAGTAAAGAAGTTGTTCAAGAGCACAATGAAGACAGTCTTGAGGGCGAGAATTCCATCGAAGCTACAATGAAGATGCCAAGGACTGGGGGGCAGCAAGCAAATGCAATGATCGATGAAAGCAAACCAAAAGAAAACAAAGGCCGAAATAAGCACAAGGGTAAGAGATCGAAAGTCACCTTTGCTGAGCTATTAGATAAATATCAAAAGAAGAGTGAAGAAAAGAATGCTTATCGGCCAAATCATGCAAAGATGCCAAGATCACCCCCTAGGCGCAAGTTTGAAGACCGGTATTGGCAAAGGGAGAATTTTAATGCAACAACCACATATCCTCCTTTTGGGCCAGCAATGCCAATGTCATGGATACCTCCATATGCCCAATGTCATGGATACCTCCATATGCTAATTTTTATCCATACTCATCATGGGACATCTATGATACAAGGGCACATTCTCCATCTTATTATAAACCATCTCACCAATATTATGCATCTCCAAGAAGATCAACATTCAGTGAGCAATCATATGTTCAAGACCGTTTTAATAAAAAAGAATCGGTCCGAAGCTCAAGAAAGGAGAAAGAGGTGGTCAAGCAAGTATATCGAGTCAAGAAAGATGGTCGTAAGTGTGCTAGTTCAGATTTGGTTTCAAATGAAAAAGAGCTAATTAAGGTGTTGACATTGGCTACTAAAGGCAATGAGATGAAGCAACCAATTGTTAAGATTCAAAGTGCCAAATCTGGAGAAAATAAGTTGAGAGTGCACAAGGCCAAAAAAGAATTATCATTGCTTGAAACAGAATCACAGCCGAGGTGCCCACTCGGCTTGTCGTATTAACAAAAGAAGGAATTAGAAAAGCTTAGTGTAGAAGAGCTGAGAAAGAAGAACATGGCATGGGTTCCCAAAGGGGGCAATCAAAACAAAAATGATGTGCAAGCTTCTATTGCAACAAGTACAACAAAAGTGAAGAAGGAGAAGAATGGAAGCAGTAAACAATTAAGCGGAAGGTTTGCATCACCCCATCAAAATCTTTGGATAGCACATCATCCATATTCTTCAACCATGCCATTGGTGCCTTTGGCATGGAATTCTTCTCCAGGTATGATCAGTTACCCTCCATGGACTTATTTTGATCCATGGATGCAACATAATTTTCTACATCATGAGAGGGTATTACCAAATCACAATACATTTGATTAGTTACATTTTTGTTGCTAATCCAAAGGGCTGAAATATTTGATTGTTATTTCATTTGTTTATTTCGGCTATACAGGCTTTGGTGGATGAATTCTACATGGACCTTATGGTAATGGCCGATATTTAACTATCGCCCTAAGAATCTATCTAAGCATGGACGGTGTGGTATTATAACATGTTCCTTAGTTTGATTGGACACCGAGACAAGGTATGCATTCATTAAAAAATATGTTTATACCTATACTATGCTTGTACGAAGTTGAGACATTATTTATTATCTAGTGCTTGCATGATGGTTTGTCAAACCGATGTCATTGAATATATGTTGCATAGACCAATTCATATTAGTAGAATTGTCAAGTGGGCTTATGCTTTCATGTGTATGATTTGGCTTATTAATCTTCAGAATCTATGAAAGGACAAAACACTGTTAGTTTTATTTAGCATCGGACTGATGACATGCATAATATTGATATTAGCCTTGTCTCTCTAGTACTATGGAGATTATATTTTGATGGTTGAATTTGTAACAATGGCCAAGGTGTTGGTGTTGTTTATATATCTCCTTATGGTGCTATTTTGTGAAGCCTCATGCAGCTTAAAATATTTTTGCACAAATGATCAAATCCGAATATGCATTATTATTCGGTTTGGGGCTTTTGGTTGCTATAGGTGCTACACATATTGAGGCTTTCGGTGATTCGTTGTTAGTAGTGCAACAAATATCTAAGGATTATCATTGTTTCGACGAATCACTTATTATTTATCTAGAGGCATGTCTAGATGTAATTTTCACCTTTGTTTGCTATAGTATTACCCATATACCTAGACATGAAAGTTTTGGAGCAATTGAGTTGGCGCAACAAGCATCGGGCTACCATGTTGATCAAGGTGTGTTGCATATTTATCAATAGCCGATGCTTAGTCTCGTCGATATAGGTAAGGCTGAACCAGAGCCCACCGCTTCGGTTACTAATGAGAATTTTTATGCAGGCGAAAGCAAGGATTGGAGGAAGTTCATTCTTGATTATCTGCAAAATCCAAGCGAAAGGGTGGACAAGATGGTTCGGTGGATGACTTTGAGATGTATATCAATGGAAATTTATCACCAGATTGTTAATGGTATTCTTTCAAGTGATTGGCTTTAAACTAAGCAAAGAGTTGAGAAGGTTTCACCCAAGTTTGCATCAAGAGGTTCAAAGAAGCAATGGCCGATATATACTTATCACCCTAAGAACATATAAAATGGCTGATGGAGTGTTGACATCGTCCTTAGAACAAGCTCTGTGCAAATTATTTTTCGGCACGCAAGCTTTGCCGAAAACAGGGGGGCATGTGTTGACACTAGATTTTGGCACGGGAGAAAATGTTTTTAAGATGGCCTCAAATGAAGAAGTCCTCTACATGAAAAAGTTTCGTATCATCAAAACGAGCAACTTTGATGTTTGGGTCATCACCATCCAATCTCATCTCGGGGACAAAGCTGTGCTAAAAGAACTAACATTTGGTATTCAGAGTATTGTTCGGCCAATTACGCCTTCAAGACGGCCTTATATGAAAAAGTATTCCACACGGATTGTCTTCGTCTCATTGAGCCAATCGATTTTGATATTTGAATAATCTTAATCCGAGATCATATGCAAAAGTTACAGCCAGCGCAGTGCGGCCCTACCGTGAGCAAAAAGTGACGCCCGGCACCAGACATGACTATGTCTGATGGGTAGCGTGAGTTATTGCCTGTTTTGCGCGAGCTATTCGGCCCTCAATATTGCCTCGAATCGAAAAACATCCAACACAAAAGTTGTTCATCTCGTCGAAACGGATAAATTTGCTTTTGGGCTCATTTCTATCCGAGGTCGTTTACTGGCTGAAAAGTGACCCGCAAGGCGCAGCCAGTTTTTAAACCGAACAGTTTTGGAAAGTTCGGACCAAACATCCGAGTTGGACCCAAACTAGGGTTTTGGACGTGAATCTAAACCCTTTCCTTGCACGGGAAGTCCAGCCGCCTCTTATATACATGAGGGGTGACGGCCGATTGAAACAACACACAATCGATTAATCCATCTGCCACTTTTTCTCTTTTACCTTTTCTTCTTTACCCTTGTTCTTTTTCTTCCTCGTTCTTCGTTGTTCTTGTTGCTGGGCAACGAACCTCGAGGCCCTAGGGGCGATCAGGTCGACCTAGGGCAGCCCATAGCCGCCGTGCGTCCAGACGGGGTCCCTCCCGGGCATGTGAGGTTACGGGTCTACAAAAGCGCCCACCGGATTGCTTGCGTACCGCGCTTCCGGCCGGGTCTCCTTCGACGTGAGTTGCGGTGTATCACCCCGGCGTCGAGGGTACACGGTGACGTGTTCGTGTGCGAACAACAGCGTCGAAAAAGCAAGCGGGATGCCACAAGCTCCGTGGAATGTTACATCCATGAGCATAGCGTCACAGGCGAGGTGGCCATCCCAAGGATATATGAACTGATCGAAGATGAATGGAGAACTCTGAACAAAACTCTGAACAAAGCACGCCTTGAAGACCACGAGGTGTACACGGCCAGCACACATGTTCAAAAACTATTGAGAGCCTCTTTGTCAAGCCTATCTTGTCTTGCTAGCTGGCCACAATATATGAATAATGAATATTCTTTGTATTTTGTGGGTGTATCTTATCCTACATACATACATAAATTGAACCAGAAATCAAAGTTTGAACAACCGGGCATTATATTTTCTGTATATTTGATTTTTTTTCTAAAGAGAATTGTAACTAAATATTACCTTTGTAATCCACGTACGAATTTCATTCAATATTGCTAGCCACATATACCGTGATTTGTGCGCCATTCAATTTGAAGGAGGGGCGGGGACAATATATACATTCCATGATATCTCGTTAAAAAAGTTGCACAGGAACTTCGAAGTAAAAAGGTGGTTGTGATTACAGGTACAGAAAAGCCCACGAACCCACCTTGAGCCCACCCACATCCTGGCTGTGATTAGCTCCTTTCCTCAGCGCAAGAAGTTACAGCCGTGCTTACTGGAGCATGTACAGTGCAAATTCTTACGGAGGTGCACTCTGGGTTTACAATTTCTCTCTATTTTACATAACGCACGCACTCTTCACTTACAATTCTTTTTGATTCATTAATCAATGGATGCAGATGTCGGACGAATGGATGATGATGCAAGCCGAAAAAATGAAGGGGGGCGTCCGCCTGTTGTTAAAGACATGCAACGACATGACCACGAGGATGTTCTTGGTGGATACACTCTAACATCTGGGAATAGTTCACCACTTCGAGGAGCTGCGCCACGCCACACAATACATAGCCCTCGCTAAGGGGCAGTGGTTCCACTGGGCCGGCCCGGTTGCAACGGAAGATTTTTCCTGCGTTTTTTGTCAACCTGATTTTTACGTATGCTTTTGTGCGAGCGATTTTAAAAAATATTTGAGAATTTAAAAAATGTTCATGAATTTAAAAAATGTTCCTGAATTTCAAAAAATGTTTGCTAATATATACATACTCCAGAATTTAAAAATGTTCACGAACTTAAAAATTGTTCACAAAATTAGGAAAATGTTCACAAATTAAGAAAATAATGAATTTAAAATATGTTCATGAATTTGAAAAAATGTTTATGAATTGAAAAAGTTTGAATTTAAAAAATGTTCATGAATTAAAAAATTGTTCACTACTTTGGAAAAATATTCATGAATTTGAAAAATATTCACAACTTTAAAAAATGTTCATGAATTAAAAAGTTCAAATTTTAAAAATGTTAAAGAATTTTCAAAATATTCACAAATTTTAAAAATATTCACAAATTTTAAAAATGTTTTCAAGTTAAAATTTGTTCATAAATTTCAAAAAATCTTCACGCATTAATAAAATGTTCATGAATTTGAAAAATATTCATGAATTCAGAAAATATTCATGAATTTAAAAAAATATTCTTGAATGAGAAAAATGTTGATGAATTTTAAAAAATATTCAAAAAAATTTAAAAAATCAAACGCCAAAAGAAACTGAAATAAAACAGGAAAACCCGTAGTGTAAATAGGATAAAAATTGGATGGAATGGTTCCCAAAACCAGACCTAACAATACGCTCCCGACCGCTACGGTAACCGCTAACGGGTGAGCCCACTAAGAGCGCACAGTGGGCGAGCCCTATCGTTAGCGGTTGCTATAAGCGATATATAGCATTCCTGGAGTTCTACTGCTCCAAAATCATGATTAGCACATGTGTTAATGGTCGTGTTGTGGCAGGCCCATCTTAGCACTCGTGTCAAAGACATGCATTCCGGCAGAGTGGAGAGAACCGGATGTAGTGTACTAGTCTCCAAAAAGCAATATTTACTAATACATCTAATATCTTAACCAAGTGTAATTTCAACAGTGCAAGTACAAAAACGGGCTTTAGAAGCGGGCCCCGGAAGTAGTTGTGGCCAAAGAGAATGAAGTTGCCTGTAATACCCCCACCGGGGGGCGATTATTCTTGTTATACAAAGCTCCGGAGGCGGTTAAAAATCCAAAACCGCCCACAGGAAATATTGGAGGCGGTTGGTACTACAAAACCGCCTCAAATTTTTCAACAGCAAAAGCGGTTTCGTTCTATGAACCGCCTGCGGATGGTGAGTACCTACGGGTGCAATCTCTCCCTTCTCTTTGTCTACGGGTTCGCAGGCACCACACCTTCAATTTCCCTTCCCTTCCCTGATCCACGGCCAAACCCTAGCACCACCGCCGCAACGTTCACCTCGTCGAGCATGCGAGGTCTTCAACGCTTCTTCGCCGGTGACCGCCGTCGACCTAGTCCACCGCCGAATGGGGGCGGCGCAGTGGCAAATCCTCCCATCTGCTGTGGCGCAGTGCCAAACACCGCCCATCCATGGCTGATTCAGTCCGGCCACGCCATCGACCAAGGCCATGCCATCTAGTCTGGTGGGCAGTGCTAAGCCATCGACCGAGGCGTCTCGGTGAGGGGACGGGGGTGGCGGCTGCCGGGAGGGGAATGCCGCCGCCGCCAACCTCCACCGAGGCTTCCCCAAGTGGACTCCATCACATGGGAGGATGCCTTACGATGACGTCGTCCCGAATCTCTGACACGGTGAGCTCCCAAGTGTTACCGGCCTTCGCGCCGATTGATTTTTGTAGGGTTAGCTGTCGTATGCTTATGGAATTATGTAGGGTTAGCTGGTGTATCCTATAGACCGATGATGAAACTTGTAACCTTTACGCATACCTAAGGCATGACTAGCTTTGGCTTGTATGTGTTGAAGAATAACTTAAATTCTTTAACTCATGATAGCCAAGCAGTTATGCCTTTGATGTCAAAAATTAAGGTTCACTATGTTATCCGAGGTTTGTATGTTCCGTGTACCTCTAAATTAATTACCAGCCCAGTTAAAAACTAGATAACAAACTATTCTATTGAAACAGATATACATTTTAGTTGCACTGCAACAAAAACCCGGTTATGGATTTGAGGTTTCGTGAGAAAGATTTTGTTGGATCACAACAATCAACAAAACCACCATTGTCTGTCGGGTTTGCCGCCACCACCTGCTTCTTGGAGAAGTCGAGAGAGTTAGCAATTTTTATTTCTTTCCTTCAAGCAGTTGGGAGGATACTACTCGGGAAATAATGAACATGATTTGGACAAATTCCGAGAGTGTTGGCTGTCCTCATCACACCACTACCTAAGTCGGGTATGGTCTTCTCGACAAAATACATTGAATAAATAAATATCATATTTATGATCTTAATATTTTTGTATATCACAGGGTGATTATCTTTTAGATGCACTGCACACAAAAACTAATTGGATTGGAGTATGTACAAATGACTTCGTCACCGCACTTGTCATCAGATTTTAGGGTTAACTAATTACTTATTTGTTACTATCAATTCATGATTATTTATTAATAACTAAGTTTGCTTGCATTCGATTTCAAATAAGTTGACCATGTTTTCAATATGTAGATCGATTTTAGTCGCACTACACAAAATGAACGGATGGTTAGTCAGCAGTAGGTTTTGTGGGCAATGTCACCACATAAGAAGATCACCGGTGGGTACAAAATAAATGGCACCTGCTATTGGCTGAATATATTCACACCCCGGCTATTGCATTTGCAATGAATTGGACTTAGGTATGATATTCTTAACTACATGCATTTACTAAATCAATGAATATCTTATGTTAATTGTCTTGACAATTTTTGTTCTATGCAGAATTATATTTTAGTGACACTACACAAAATAAGATGACCAGTGGCGCTACAAAGTTACCTATTGTTGTAAGCACCGACGATTTTCATCAGGATTTGCTCCACTAGTGATTGAGGGGTCGAAAAGTTGGATGTAGAATGGTGAGATAATCATTCTCGCCATATCCTTCCTATAGATCGGCCTCTGGTTCGCTAAGAGGCGCGACGGGTAGACTACTCGAGACGATGGGTAGTTTAGGAATCTTTGGATCTAGATCTATGTCCTCTCTCTAGTTCGTTAAGAGTCGCGATGGGTAGACTACTCGAGACAATGAATAGTTTGGGAATCTTTGGATTTAGATCTTTCTTTCATATGTGGGCTGTGAACTATCAAATTGGTATGAGATGTAATTGACTTGTGCGATGAATGAGAATGTGTACGCCTCTGTAGATGTACATGTGTTCTCTATGGAATTTGAATTTCAATGGTACTATTGGGTAAAAAAAAGCCCTGGAGGCGGTTGTAGGAAGAAAGCCGTTTCGAATGAGTTTTTCGGGCGGTTATGTATTGGAAAACGCTTCAGCTGGTAAAAGCATTGGAGGCGGTTCTAAAGTGGGCACTGCCTGTGGTTGTAAGATTTTATAGGCGGTTTTGAAACCGCCTCCGCTATGCCAAGTATTAGCGACACAGGCTTTGAGATGAAACATGGAACCGTCCCAGGCCCATGTACCAAAACCGCCTGCAATGCCCGATTATGTACAAGTTGTAGGGTAACACAGCAGAAAACAAAAAATTTCCGACCTACGCACCAGCCCAGGACCACTATGAAGATGCATACAAGGTTTGATCTGATCATTACCAACTCGTAGCGTAGCGGAAGTAGAGTTGATCCTTCGGGAGGCCTCTAGACAGTCCCTCGGATAGTCCCACCGGACGGATCCTCGGACAGCCCTTCGGGAGGCCTCTGGACAGTCCCTCGGATAGTCCCACCGGACGGATCCTCGGACAGCCCTTCGGGAGGCCTCTGGACAGTCCCTCGGACGGTCTCTCGGACAGCCCTCCGGAAGGCCCTCAAAAACTCGGACGGTGACTCGGACAGCCCTCCGGGAGGCACTCTCGAACTAAGATCGAAACTATGACCTCTCTACCAGGTTGCACACATACGGTGTCAGCTATCCGGCAGGGCTTTGCCACCCAGAACTAGTTCCCACCGGAACCCAGATAGCCTTTCGGCTCTACAAACCTTTCGTGTGAGGGAGAGAAGAAGCCAGATCATTGCATGTCATAATGTATGAGAGATTGAGTGAGTTTGGACAGCCCTCACCACCCCTATTTATAGGCCAAGCCCAAGGGGTAGAGGACACTTGGAAATACCAAAATGCCCTCAAGATCTTTTGGGGCAAAGCCCAAAAAAGTGGCTTTCCAAAAAGCAACCATAAAGGCGTTTTCACTATTCATGAAAATATTTTTCCGCGACCGTTAAATCCAAAAGTATTTCTGTAGGTCCAGAACATTTCCAGTACGCCCTAAAATAATTCTGGACGCGTTCCGAAACATTTCTGGATCAATGATTTTCAACAGCGAAAAGCAACCAAAGCATTTTCGGCAGCTCCGGAACATTTCCGGTTTTTTTCTCCGGAAAATTTCCAGAAGGTCCCAGAACAATTCTGGCACCCTCCAAAAAGTTCCAGGTGCGTGCCAAAACCTTTTTGGCTCAATGGTATACTCCGAAACAACTTTTCGGTTTCACCGAAACTTTTCCGGTTTTCTCTCCGAAACTTTTCCGTCGTCTCCGAAACTTTTCCGGTGACTTTCTCTCATACTCCCTGTCTAGCATTCAACAGATAGATGACCCTTAAGCGTGTGACCCTGTAGGTTCGTTGAAGTACAGACATGACCGGAACACTTTTCGATCAATGATCAATAGCGGAACCGTGGACATCCATACTGATCCCTATATCCAGACGAATGAATATTCGAGTGAACCTGTAGTTGCCGTGTGCTATTCATGTTGCTTCGCGATATGTTAACACCCGAGGTGAGACTTATTGGCATCCCCGTGAATCAACACTTGTTCACTATGCCAGTTACCTCGTTACCGGTTTTTGTTCTCTTTTCTCGTTTCCGTGTTCCGGCATCCCTGTAATCAAATCACATTGTGTCTGGCCAGATGATGATGGATACCGTAACACCGAGAGGGCCCCACGAATATCTCTCCATCGTCGGAGGAGCAAATCCCAATCTTGAGCTATCTAATCCCTTGTCATACTTTTCCATGAACCCGTAAGCCGCCGTAATAGCCACCCTGTTATGGATGACGTTTAACAAACCCCAAAGTTCATGAAGCAAGTGCGAAGGAACTCGATACTCTCATGGTCTAAGGAATTATGCAAATGTTAACTTTCTCTGTGTTATTGACCATTAACTTGTGACGAATGTATCTCATAGCATAACATCGATTCGGGTCGATTCAACACAAGTGTTCTTCTAACATTGTGTCCTCAAAATTGCCGACATAGACATGCCCATGATCAGGAAAACGTGATCATCATCCAACACTTGAGCCAGTCTTAGAGGCTTGACTAGGAATACTTTTTACCGTTTTATTATTCCTCAGAGCCATTATGTATATATGGGCTCAGGAACCATAGCAGTTATAGTACGGAATATAAACATAATTACAAACATGGAGATAAATAATAACATTTATTATTGCTTCTAGGGCATATCTCCTACAGACTCTCACTTGCACTAGAGTCAATAATCTAGTCAATGGTAATGCACTTTACACCTATGGAATACCGGTGTAAAATATCCTTCGCTTGTGGTATAATATTAGTCCAACGGATCTGACAACTTCAGGTCCGTGTGTATCTTTGCATATCCTCGCGTTTTCACGCTTTCACAAAATTCATATTTTGTGTGGACTTGGCTTTGTATGTATGTGAATCACTGGTCGAACCTTGATTCCTCAGACTGAGCTATGGAGCAACTATGTACAATAGTGTTCCATTGACCAAATCCATCTTGGAACCATACTAAGTTCATGAATGAACTATATGATTCAACATCTTCTTTGTCGCTTCTAAAGCATCAACATACTTAGCCTTCGTTATAGAAATCGCCACAGTAACCTGTTTGGAACAATTTCAACTTCCTGTGCCACCATTTCGTGTATTACACAAAACCCTTAACTAAATAGAAAATCGCATGGAGTATTGGTGAAGACTGTATCGATGTAACTTCTTACAACAAACTCTTCATAATCTCCGCTTGCGAGAAAACATGTCATCAGTGCTACTTTAGTACTCAATGACATTTTTCACTTTTGTCCTATGATCAATATTTTGATCACAATGGTATCTTTACTCGCAACTGCTTGGGAGTACTGGACATATCTGATTGTTTTTACATACCATGGAATACATGATTAATCCAAACACAAAAGTGTGTGGAATCTCCATCATGTATTTTGCTCATCAGTGCTTTAGGACACCGAGTCTTGCAAAAAACTCTTTCCATGTGACTTCGGCAAGAATCACTCATTGGCGTTCTCATGCTAAACCATTTTAGCATCTTGTCAATATGTATTTTGGCTTAGCCCTATTTGGCAATTCTATTTCCATAGATTATGCCTAATATGGAGGCTACCTAGCCCAAGTACTTCATCGAAAAACTATTTTCCAAAGAAGTCCTAATTCGTGTCAAGAAATTTATATTATTTCCAATAAATAATGTGTCAAGCATACAAGGTTTTAGAAATATTATTATGCTCCCACTTACTTTCTTGTAACCACAAGCATCTTCGCTACCCTTCGATGAAATCAAACTCTTTTGACTATCAAAACAAAGATTCCAACTCCATTATGCTCTCTTCTGTCCATTGCTGGAACTCGAAGTTTGCACACTCACTAGCATTCTCTGGATCGACAAAATACTTTGGACTGTATCACCTACAAGTCCTAGGTTGTATTTCCATCTCATGGACATCCTTTTGGCGTCCATTATATCTCATGATTGAAATATGTATTAATTGCTAGTATAACCCGAACCGACTTTAAGCATCGCTACGGTGAGACAATCTCGGCGTAGTTAATTCCTTGAATTTGTTATAAGTAACAAGTCGAGCTTTATGGATAAAATGTTTTTATCCGTATCAGTTTATAGTTCCATTAATATTCGTTATACTCTAAGTCTTCCGAAGGGTGTATCAAGATCTAATCGAATCATTTATATGGATACTATCTCGGATTGTATTGGCATTTAGCCAATTCCAGAGTCATGGCCCATCAACGCTTCCTTGTGTATCGTAGGTATACTGTTGTCAAACAACAATATCTCGTTTGCGCACCTGAGAGGTTTTGCACGAGTTTTGCCTACGTGGTTCAGTTGCAAGATCGACCGAAGCCCATACATCTCATGTAGAGGCTTCCGTATCAGTCATAGCAGGAAACTCTGAAATTTCTTCCAAGGTTTCTTTCCTATGAGCTGATGACGAAGATACTGTTATCTCATCTAGTTGCACTGTCCTCCCACTCACCTTTTCGCAAGAAATATTTTCTTCAAAATCTTACCGCTCTTTGTGGCAAACCTTTTGCCTCGGTATAGTGATGGAGGAATACCCAATAATTTGGATTAACCTACAAAGTAGCACTTGTCTTATTTGGAATAGGTTTGTAAACATTTTACACAAGCCCCATATTCCAAATGTTAAGAAAAGACATAACATGGTTGGGCGTACCATACCATGGCGTCATTTCAACAGATCTGATGACGCTCTTTTTAGTGTAAAAGCCGCAATCTCTAAAGCATTACTTTAAAAAGGATAATGGTAATTTGATTTATGTCATCTTTGATCTTACCATGTCATAAATGGTTTGATCACATCTTCACGGACATTCCACTCACAGTGGTGTTCCGGGAGGTGCAAGTTATGAAACTCTTTTCACAACTCATCAGACATTCGCTAAACTTGTACCTCAAATATTCATTTCCGCAATTCAATTGCAGAAATATAATTTTCTTGTTACAATAATTTCTACTTCATTTTGAAAACCTTTTGAATGATTACAAAAGATCCAGACTTGTGTCTCATCAAGTAAATATCCATATATCTACTTGAGTCATTACTGAAGATAGACAAATTCACTGCTAGCAACAACATTTATTGGACTACACACATCAAAATGTATGATCGTCAATAAGTTCATTGCTCGTTCCTTATGGCCTGTGAACGGTATTTCAGTCACTTCACTTTTCGGACGAAAGTTGCAAGTGTCAGATGATTGATAATCAAATAACTTCAAAATCCATCATAATGGAATTTCTCCATGCGGGTTTCTGCAATGTGACCAAATGCAGTGCCACACATATGTGGTATTCTTTTAGTCTTGCGACATTTAGCGTCAGTGTCATGGATGTATAATATTATTATCAATATTCATAACATACATCTCATTCATAATGAAAGTATGGCCCTTATGTTGTTCATAACATCGAACACCAATTTGTTCTCTTAGGAACATCTTTCTTGCAACATATTTTATGCAATGGGCTAGAGTGTATGAAACTCCAAAAATGAATTATGAAAATAAATACATAGGTAATACATCGATGGAAGGTATAGTAACTTTTACTATGTTCCCAACGCGTATCTAAACCTCATTACTGGCAAGTCTTTTAGGCCGTAGTAGTTCTTGCATCGAGTCGCAATATAATACAATCGAGCGGGTATTTCTGTGATCAATATTTAATCACAATACTCAAGAATTAGTGACTAACTGTTTAATCATAATTCCCAAGAATTATATCTTTGACCAACCTTCCATACATCTATAACTCATATGACATTCATACATGAGCTGGATATTCCAGTCTTCTCTCTTTTTGCCTTTATACTTCTAAAAGTTTTACTTCAAATATTTCTCCTACTCTCAGAAGAAGCACCCAACTTTAAGAGTGGAGTTAGCCTCGGACTTCCTAGGCGTGTAAGTCTTACTAACACCCTTCGGACTTTTCCTTTCTCTATAAGTTGTTGTTTTATTCACCATCATTACATGACAGGCGTTCTTCTGGATCCCATCTTATCAGTCAAATGCATAGTAAACACTTTAGTAATACTTGAAAACAAACATTGCTTTGGATAGCTCATATCTTTTAGCCTTTGTTTGTATCTGAAAATAATTTTCAGCTCCATGAATATCACATAACTATCCCAAACTTTCGAAGTTCGGGTCTCATGGAAGCAAACATATTGCACTTGACCGTAACGGAATTCTAGCTTTCGGATCGAAGGACGAGAGTCACATCATCCATAGCTTTAGCGGGAGAATACCAAAAGCATGCGATAGGACAAAGTCCTTCTCGGCACTCTTGAGGACAATCCTCACATTACGTTACCAACCGTAAAGTTTTAACCAGATATTAAACTGCTATTCAATTTTAATAGGGAAGGTGGAAACGCAAGCCATTCTTCTACAACTTATATGCAAATCACACTTAGACTATGTTCATAATTAATTGCACTGAGAATTAAACAAGTTAATTCTAAAGTGTGCTCCCACTCAAATCAATATCTCTCATAATTGATTGTCAGTGATACAAGACCCACGTATCAATTGTTCGCCATTGATGTAGATCATCACTGATGACGAAAATCTCAACCGGTAGGCCAACTTGCCAATCACATCTCTATGTGACTCTTGTTCATCTTTTGATGGGCGTGTTCCGAGCTCAGGACAATCAAGACAGAACGTCAAGACACCCAAGTGATCTCGCCGCGAGGTCTCAACTCACCCGCCTCACACTTCTCTAAGCGTTCGTACCCATGTATCCATGGCGCACCCCAAAGAGATAGGTGCCGTGATGGTGCTACACTTGGGAGAACACTATCTACTTGATATTTTAAGTGAGAGATCACCCTAATAAAAGCGACTACCGCGCAATCAAAAATGGTGCATCATAAGGGATAAACATCTCAGGCAATTCATAATATCATGATATGGTATAGCCCTTTCTTTCAGAGAAGGATTCATCGACTTCGCGAAGATCCAAAAAACATTGCCATGGCAGAACTTTTCTGCCAAGGCCTGTTTCCTTCCTTTTCTCCGTCTTCGGCTTTTGCGTCGGTCTCCACCTTCGCGAAGATTGCCACCACCTTGTTGATGCACCAGATAATATTACTATCTCTATAGCTAATAAAATAAGTGCATTGCATAAGTTTGACACGCAGGTCATTAAAGTGACAATCATATGGCTCCAGCCATCATGCTGAATCATGACACGCAGGTCATGTTAATTAATTTACATCATATAGTCATCTCATACATAATCAAATTAAATATGATGAAGACTATACCACATCTCATGCACATACATCCTGGAAAACCAAATTAGACGCCTCTAATCGGTTCATGCAAAATTTTATTTTTCGTGGCTTCTAAGGTTTCGAAACAAACCGAAGCTACCAACGTCCATCATCAAGTATGATTATTCAAGTCGCTAGATTAACTTTGCGGGGCGTATGAAACACGAGATAATAAAATCTCGAGCCCCATACTGAACTTCGTCATACGCAAGAACCCCGTGCAGATCATATCTGCATTGCCCTTTAGTCTGCGAAACATCCATCTTTCTTAACTATGGTGGAACCCAAAGACACTGAAGCACTTCATTGATCTATCAATCAGCATACTCAAGAGCAGCATGAAAGGATCGCGGATTGCCAAACCTTTGTAAGATTCCACCACGCCGTCAAGATCAGGACTACGCAAATTCAAGGGAAGCAACAAGAACATCGGGTAATAGATTTCATCCGCTACCCGCACAAGTAATTTTCAGCAATAGAACTCATCTACTACAAAATTATATTGTGCAACACCCATACATCTCATGTATTCTAGATCGTAACCTGCATCTACGCATAGCACGGCTCATGATACCACTGTAGGGTAACGCAGCAGAAAACAAAAAATTTCTGACCTACGCACCTGCCCAGGACCACTATGAAGATGCATACAAGGTTTGATCTGATCATTACCAACTCGTAGCGCAGCGGAAGTAGAGTTGATGATGATCGGTGGTGCAGATCCCCGCAGCTAGGATTTTACAACCTCCCAAACGCGAGGATGGTCTCCCTTGCCAGCTTACCGGATGGATCCTCGGACAGCCCTTCGGGAGGCCTCTGGACAGTCCCTCGGATAATCCCACTGGACGGATCCTTGGACAGCCCTTCGGGAGGCCTCTGGACAGTCCCTCGGATAGTCCCACCGGACGGATCCTCGGACAGCCCTTCGGGAGGCCTCTGGACAGTCCCTCGGATAGTCCCACCGGACAGATCCTCGGACAGCCCTTCGGGAGGCCTCTGGACAGTCCCTCGGATGGTCTCTCGGACAGCCCTTCGGGAGGCCTCTGGACAGTCCCTCGGACGGTCTCCCGGACAGCCCTCCGGGAGGCCCTCAAAAACTCTGACGGTCACTCGGACAGCCCTTCGGGAGGCCTCTGGACAGTCCCTCGGATGGTCTCTCGGACAGCCCTTCGGGAGGCCTCTGGACAGTCCCTCGGACGGTCTCTCGGACAGCCCTCCGGGAGGCCCTCAAAAACTCTGACGGTCACTCGGACAGCCCTCCGGGAGGCACTCTCGAACTAAGATCGAAACTACGACCTCTCTACCAGGTTGCACACATACGGTGTCAGCTATCCGGCAGGGCTTCGCCGCCCAGAACTAGTTCCCACCAGAACCCAGGCAGCCTTTCGGCTCTACGAAACTATTTCGTGTGAGGGAGAGAAGAAGCCAGATCATTGCATGGCATAATGTATGAGAGATTGAGTGAGTTTGGACAGCCCTCACCACCCCTATTTATAGGCCAAGCCCAAGGGGTAGAGGACAATTGGAAATACCAAAATGCCCTCAAGATCTTTTGGGGCAAGGCCCAAAAAAGTGGCTTTCCAAAAAGCAACCATAAAGGCGTTTTCACTATTCATGAAAACATTTTTCCGCGACCGTTAAATCCGAAAATATTTAGGTAGGTCTAGAACATTTCCAGTACCCCCTAAAATAATTCTGGACACGTTCCAAAACATTTCCGGATCAATGATTTTCATCAGCGAAAAGCAACCAAAGCATTTCCGGCAGCTCCGGAACATTTCCCGTTTTTTTCTCCGGAAAAATTCCAGAAGGTCCCAGAACAATTCTGGCACCCTCCAAAAAGTATTCAGCAGATAGATGACCCTTAAGCGTGTGACCCTGTAGGTTCGGTGAAGTATCGACATGACCGGAACACTTTCTGATCAATGATCAATAGCGGAACCGTGGACATCCATATTGATCCCTATACCCACACGAATGAATATTCGAGTGAACCTGTATTTGCCGTGTGCTATTCCTGTTGCTTCACGATATGTTACTAACACCCGAGGTGAGACTTATCGGCATCCCCGTGAATCAACACTTGTCCACTATGCCAGTTACCTCGTTACCGGTTTTTATTCTCTTTTCTCGTTTCCATGTTCCGGCATCCCTGTGATCAAATCACATTGTGTCTGGCCAGACGATGATGGATGTCGTAACACCGAGAGGGCCCCAAGAATATCTCTCCATCGTCAAAGGAGCAAATTCCAATCTTGAGCTATCTAGTCCCTTGTCATACTTTTCCATGAACCCGTAAGCCGCCGTAATAACCACCCTGTTACGGATGATGTTTAACAAACCCCAAAATTCATGAAGCAAGTGCGAAGGAACTCGATACTCTCATGGTCTAAGGAATTATGCAAACGTTAACTTTCTCTGTGTTATTAACCATTAACTTGTGACGAATGTATCGCATAGCATAACATCGATTCGGGTCGATTCAACACAAGTGTTCTTCTAACATTGTGTCCTCAAAATTGCCGGCATAGACATGCCCATGATCAGGAAAACGTGATCATCATGCAACACTTGAGCCAGTCTTAGAGGCTTGACCAGGAATACTTTTTACCGTTCATTATTCCACACGTGCACATGGGTTTTCCTTAGAGCCTTTATGG
This sequence comes from Elymus sibiricus, assembly GCA_039707655.1. NCBI lineage: Eukaryota > Viridiplantae > Streptophyta > Magnoliopsida > Poales > Poaceae > Elymus > Elymus sibiricus. Next base: position 19,366,051 of record CM077666.1, on the reverse strand, counting down.
ATATACAGGCTCAGGAACCATAGCAGTTATAGCACGGAATATAAATATAATTACAAACATGGAGATAAATAATAACATTTATTATTGCGTCTAGGGCATATCTCCTACACTAGTGTGGCCTGATACAATTGTGGGGAGAGAAACAAATCAGGGTATGCCATTACAAAGATTATTTGTGTAATTAATGTTGTTTCCAAAATCAATTATGATTAATGCAATTAATGTTGTTTCCAAAATCAATTACATCATTGGAGCAACGTGGGATGTTGGATATAGGTGGTTGAATGATTGAGATCGTTTGGATTCACGCAACTCGTACTTTTATAAGTAGTAGTATTAGATACAAACTTAATGAATAATAGAAAAAAAGAAGCAACTATGTCTCACTCTTTTTAAATCCAAATTCAGTGTTCTCCTTTATAAATGGATATAAATTCATACTTTGTATAAATTACAAATTTTGTAACTTTTCAATTTGTCGATAGTTTTGTTATTTATTTGATTTTGTTTTATTCCTTTTTAGCGATGGCAAACCATCATGAGAACTTCGATGAAGGTCTAGAGATCTATCAAGACCCTACTCAGTCAAGAAAGCACCAACTTTGTTGATTTTGAATCCAAAAGTTGGATTATCAATATTTTTTTTGAATGTGCATGGATAATTGCTAGAAATTGCTATTTTATACTGGAAAGTAGATAGCTATATTTGCTGCATGACTCCTTTAAGAATTGCCCTTACAATACCATTGGCATCCTTAGAATTGGTCCAGGCTACCGTACTACCCTTACTGTCACAGGTTTTCGGTGTAGCCTTCCACTCTCCCTTGTTGATTGCCTCTCCTTGTGCCGATCATCAGTGCATCGGGTATGAGCGAGTCCTAGGATCGAGGAGGAGACAACAGACAAATCATTGTATAAACATAATACCGTGAATCCCATAGGTAGAACGTACATGGGTTGCAAGGCCATGCCTCGGCCCTTAGTCCGAGGGGATTACTCACACATCACAGTCGAATCACAAACAAGAGATATTGTAGATGTCTTTACATGATGATTAATGATTAACCTTCTCACAATATTGCCGATTGGGATGGAATCTGGAGTACATTGAACTCAAAAAAGTTCATTATTATTTAGTCAATGGATATTATCTTATTAACTATTTCGGAAACAAAAAAGTTGTTCACCAGTGTATATAAATTGAACTCAAAGCAATTACCAGGTTTTTTATGTAACACGTACACCCTGAAAGTTACTTAATGTTTACCATGAATAGATGGACATATTTAATGGAGTCTAGAATATATTTTGAAGAAAGGTTTAAATATCCATGCGGAATATTTTTCTATGATGGAATAATTGTTAGAACATGTACCAGTATTATATTTGACACACATGAACATATGTGATGCGTATGAACATTTACATTCGAATAAAATTGAAGAAAGATACATTTCATACATAACGTCTTTATTTGCAAGAAATATTTTTTCGAAGTCACAGCAACTAGGGAGCAAATAGCTTGGGGGGAGGGGGCTCTACGGAGGGCACGCCCCAGCGCTCGCCAGCCCAACACGTGGTGCAGCGAGGGAAGCGCACAGAGCAAGCGGAGCGGGAGCCTCACCGTGGTATTCTCTGGTTTTTTGACAACTATTTCATTTTTTCGCCTTTCTCCATTTTTATTCCGGTTTTCTCCTGATTTTTCTCGTGTACATGTGTTGCTTAGTGTGTACACACTAAACAACTAGGAGTACATGTTTGAATTGCGCGAGAAGTACATGTTGCACCAGGGAGTACAAATTCCACTGCGCGTGAACTACAGGTTGCACTAGCGGGAGTACAAGTTGCACCATGTCAGAAGTACAGGTTACATCGTGCGAGAAGTACAAGTTGCACCACACATGGGTATACTACCTGTGGGAAATACAAGTATGTTACCACGTGAAGTACAAGTATGTTGCCATGGGAAGTACAAGGTTGTTGTCGTTGGAAGTAAAAGTGAATTTTAGATTATTATTTTTGTCAAAATCTATCAACATGTGATATAGTTTGAAAAATATCGACACAAAGAACGCAACAGTGAAAATTGTTCATAATTCGGACGTTCGGTTCAAGAGATATTTTGATTTGAACTTAGAATCTAGCAAAAAAGCACCAATGAGAAGCCTCCCATCCCCTAGGAAAAAATCCACCAAAACTCTATGGTGCTAACAGGTGACTCACATGCATTTCATAACATGGCACCATCAGAGATAATTGGGAGTAATCTTTGCAAGAGGTACCCTTAATTAGTGATTTCCCACCAACTATTTTTATTTGTTCGATACAGATGAACCACTGATGTAATTGACACTCATGAACTTTTACGTTGGAATGTAATTCCACATTTTCTTCATACAAAACAATTTTACCTGCCAGAGCAATATTTAGAAGTCATACAAACGTTTAACAAACACAAACATTTTATCTGATGTACATAAACATTCATAGGGAAACATATTACAAGAAAATTCTTTCAAATTTTTGATAAAGCGTGAACATTTCATTTGATTGACAGACAACTGGCCTGGCGTTGCGGCACCTGCCTGCCTTTGCTTAAGGCCGGAGTTAGTTGTAGACCAAAATATCTCAGCCCAACCAAACGAACCCAGCCCATTTTCAGCTTCTGCCCCGAACCAAACTTTTCTCTCTTCTTTTAGACTGAAATATCTGAGCGCAATTCAATCAAATAGACCAAATGGAAGACCAAACTGAAAACCCAGGTTATGAGTTATGACCAAACCATTCTCGGGCCTAGTTGCAAGAACATTAAGCTTTATACTTTCTATGGATTAAACCAAGTTCACATATATCCCTAAAAAAACAGGTTCGCATATAAGTTCTTATTCCTCCTTTCTTTCTTGGCTGGCATTATTGATCATGAAAAATAGCTATATTGTTTACAAGTTCGTTCAAAATATATCTATTTACAATTATAGTGCACCGCACCATTAGCTTTTCTCATGACTCATGAGCGATGCTTGATGCCGTGGACACAAACAACCCCTCGTGTTTTTTTGGCGAAGAGTTGAGAAGTTCATGTCTTCCTCTGGAAGCAACCGAGACAACTGTACGATTATGACGGGAAAACAGAATCTATGCAGTACACTTTAAACCCAAATACATAATTAAGATGCCAAATGAAAGATTAAAAAGATATGACAACACAAATCTAGCCGTGCAAATGCGTGGGTTCCTCCGCTAGTTTCTTTACTTGAATAACTGACTAACGACAGATCTCCTCCGCAAAAAAGAAAAAAAAGAGTAACGACAGATCTGCAGCTTATTTATTAATCTACTAGGAAGTTGGCAGAACAAAGATTTAACTGGAAACCGTGCGAGCCACGGAGAGATTCAGTCATGAGCGAGTTGGTAGGCAATAGCCATGCCGTCAGGCATGGGGGCAGTATGGAAGCTAAGGTCAGTGACCGGACTCCATTCCTGTTGCCCGGCCGGACTCTTCGATGATGCTGTTGTACACGTCGAGCTTCTGCGCCTCCGTCAGGTCCTCGAACGCGCCCTCGTAGCCAAGCTCCGTCAGGTCTTTAGACCAAAATATCTCAGCCCAATTCAACCAAACAGACCAACCCAAGAGGGGGTCTTTTATACCGGACCAGACAATGTCGCTCGCCTTGGGCCAGCCCAAAACACTCGCTCGCTCATTACCACGCAATTGGGACCTCACTTTGATTATAGTCTGTAGTCTGTACTATTGAATAGGAAAAAAAATGTGTACTTGGCCTTTTATTTTCCTTTTTTTCTCTTTTGATTTTTGTTCCATATTTTGTTTTTGTTTTCTCCTCTACTTTTAGAATTGCTCTAAAATATATTTTGGAAAAAATTATTTACTAATTTTAAACATATTCGACTTGTATTTAATAAATTGTTCACAGTGTACTCCAAAAATGGTCATCGTGTGTTTAAAAAAATATCATCGTGTGTGTAGACAATGTTCATAGTGTATTTAGGAAATAATTATATAATTTTAGAAAATGTTACGTATATTTTTCACCTTTAAAATTATATTCATTAGATTAAAAAAGCCTTTGACACATTTAAAACAAATTTTCATTTAATTGAGAAAGTGTTTAATGCATTTAAAAAATATTTATGTATTAAAAATTACTCATGTCATTAAAAAGTGTTCGACACATTTTTTTAAAAATGTTCATGTTATAAGAAAAGTCTTCAATGTATTTTTAGGAAATGTTCATGAAATTAAAACAAGTGTTCGATGTTTTTTTTAAACTATGCATGTAACTAAAAATAATTCACGTTGAAAGGACATTTATGCCCTTAATTGTTTTTGGTGTTAATGACAATATAATTACTGTTCTAACCATATGCTTGAGTCTATAAACAGTACCGCCGCATCAAAAACTAAAGCATTGATGGTTGGAAATGTAGGAGATATGCCCTAGAGGCAGTAATATCAGTTACTTTGTATCTCCGAGTTTGTAATGAATGTTTATGTTCCATGCTATAACTGCAATGATTCTCGAGTCTGCAATAACCACGAGGCTCGGAGGGAAACTCATGTGCACGTGTGGTATAATAAACGGTAAAATGTATTCCTAGTCTTGCCTCTAAGACTGGCTCAAGTATTGCATGATGATCCTGTTTTCCTGATCATGGGCATGTCAATGCCGGCAATTTTGAGGGCACAATGTTAGTAGAACACTTGTGTTGAATCGACCCAAATTGATGTTATGCTATGAGATACATTCGTCATGAGTTAATGGTTAATAACACAGAGATAGTTAATGTTTGCATAATTCCTTAGACCATGAGAGTGTCGAGTTTCTTCATGCTTGCTTCATGAACTTTGGGGTTTGTTAAACGTCATCCGTAAATGGGTGGCTATTACGGCGGCTTACGGGTTCATGGAAAAGTATGTCAAGTAACTTGATAGCTCAAGATTGGGATTTGCTCCTCCGACGATGGAGAGATATTCTCGGGCCCTCTCGGTGTTACGGTATCCATCATCGTCTGGCCAGACACATTGTGATTTGATCACTGGGATGCCGGAACACGGAAACGAGTAAAGAGAACAAAACCGGTAACGAGGTAACTTGCATGGTGGACAAGTTGTTGATCCACGGGGATGCATAAATCTCACCTCGGGTTTTGTAATATATCGTGAAGCAACAGGAATAGCACACGGCAACTGGAGGTTCACTCGAATATTCATTCGTGTGGGTATAGGGGTCAATATGGGTGTCCACGGCTCCGATGTTGATCATTGATCGGAAAGTGTTCCGGGTCATGTCTATACTTCACCGAACCTATAGGGTCACACGCTTAAGGGTCATCTATCTGCTGAATACTAGACGAGGAGTCTGAGAGAAAATCCCCAAAAAAGTTTCGGACGAAACGGAAACGTTCCGGAGAGAACACCGGAATAGTTCCGGTGAAACTGAAAAGTTGTTTCAGGGTATTCCATTAAGTCAAATTGGTTCTGGCACACGCTTGGAAATTCTTGGAGGATGCCAGAAGTGTTCTGGAAACTTCTGGGAATTTTCCGGGACAAAAACCGGAAATGTTCCGGAGCAGCCGGAACCGTTTTGGTTGCTTTTCGCTGAAGAAACATTGTTCCGAAATTGTTTCGGAATGCGTTCAAAATTATTTTGGTTGGTGCTAGAATTATTCTAGGCACACAGAAATAATTTGGGTTTTAACGGACGCAGAAAAATGTGTTCGTGAATAGTGAAAAGCACTTTTTGGGCTGATTTGCAAATGGGGTTTTTCTTCTAGAAGAAAACCACTTTTGGTGTGTGAAAGGGAGGTGGAGCTCCCCAAGGGGGCTGCAAATTTCGGCCATGGCATGGGGGGGCCCTCCTTGAGGTGTCCTTCCACCTCATGGTGGATATCTTCTACACACCCTTATGTGGCATGTGGTGGAAAGATCCTAGGAAGGTCCTTTTGGTCTTTCCTCTACCCCTTGCTCCTCCTATAAATAGAGGTGGAGATTGCTCTCCAAAATCAGATCATCCTTGCTCTCATACACATGCCATTTGACTTGTCTGGCTTCTCTCTCCCTCCCACGAAATAGTTTCGTAGAGCCGAAAGGCTGTCTGGGTTCCGGCAGGAACTAGCTCTGGACGGCGAAGCCCTGCCGGATAGCTGACACCGTATGTGTGCAACCCCGTAGAGAGATTGTAGTTTCGATCTTTTGCCCGAGGGGCTGTTTTCGAGTGTCCTCCCGAAGGGCTGTTCGAGTTACCGTTCGAGTTTCCGGCGTCCTCCCGAAGGGCTGTCCGGGTTACTGTTCGGGTTCCGAGGGTCCTCCCGAAGGGCTGTCCGCGACATCGTCCGGGGGACTGTCCGACCGCCTTCCGAAGGGCTGTCCGGAGTGGGAGTACATCCTTGCGGTTGGGAGGTTGTAAATCCTAGCTGCAGGGATCTGCACCGACGATCTACACCGACTCTTCTTCCGCTGCGCTTCGAGTCGGTACGGATCAGATCAAACCTTGTATGCAGTCTCCATAGTGATCCTGGGCGTGCTCGCTGTACCGAATTTTTTTGTTTTCTGTCGCGTTCCCCTACAGTGGTATCAGAGCCGTGCTATGCGTAGATGTAGGTTTCGATCTAGAATACATGGAGATGTATGGGTATTGCATAATATAATTTTGGAGTACATAAGATCTATTGCTGAAAATTATTTATGCGGGTAGCAGAAGAAGTCTGTTACCCGATGTTCTTGTTGCTTCCCTGGAATTTGCGTTTGCTCAATCTCGAGACAGCATGGTGGAATTTCACAAAGTTCTGGCAATCCACGATCCTGATTGATCAACGAAGTGCTATCAGTTCTTTGGGTTCCGCCATAGTCAAAAGAAAGATGAAATTCACAGATGAAAGGGCATTGCAGATATGATCTGCACGGGGGTCATGCGTATGACGAAGTTTAGTATGGGGCTCGAGATTTAATTATCTCATGTTTCATACACCCCGAGATGTTAATCTAGAAATTTGAATTATCATACTTGATGATAAAACGTTGGTAGCTGCGGTTTAAGTCAAAACCTTAGAAGCCACGTAAAATAAAATTTTGCATAAACCGATTAGAGTCGTCTAACTTGGTTTTGCAGGATGTGCATGTGATGTGATGTGGTATAGCAAGGCTCATATTAATTCGATTATGTATGAGATGACTATATGATGTAAATTTGTTAACATGACCCGCGTGTCATGATTCGGCATGATGGCTGGAGCCATATGATTGTCACTTTAATGACCTGCGTGTCAACCTTAAGTAATGCACTAATTTTATTAGCTATAGAGATAGCAAATATTATCTGGTGCATCGACAAGGTGGTGGCAATCTTCACGAAGGTGAACACCGACGCAAAATGCCGAAGACGAAGAAATACTTGACTTCTCCGTCAGAAAGGGCTATACCATATCATGCTATTATGAATTGCCTGAGATGTTTATCCCTTATGATGCACCCTTCTTGATTGCGCGGTAGTCGCTTTTTATTAGGGTGATCTCTCACTAAAAATATCAAGTAGATAGTGTTCTCCCAAGTGTAGCACCGTCACGGCACCTATCTTTTCGAGGTGCGCCGTGTGACACGGGCACGAACGATTAGTGAAGTGTGAGGCGGGTGAGTTGAGACCTCGCAGCAAGATCACTTGGTTGTCTTGACGTTCAGGCATGACCGTCATGAGCTCGGAACACACGCATCGAAAGATGAACAAGAGTCACATAGAGATGTGATTGGCAAGTTGGCCTACCGGTTAAGATTTTTCATCATCAGTGGTGTTACACCAATGGCGAACAATCAAAACGCGGATCTTGAATCACTCATAATCAATTTTGGGAGATATTGATTTGAGTGGGAGCGCACTTTAGAATAAAATTGTTTATTCACTAGTGCCAAAAATCATTATAAACAAAGTCTAAGTGAAACTTGTGTTTTCCGTTGTAGATCAAATGGCTCGCAACACCGCGTTCAACTTAGGCCCGATGTTAGAGAAAGAGAAGTTAGCTGCGACTGGAAACAACTATGCGGATTGGGTCCGTAACCTGGGGATTGTCCTCAGGGATGCTAAGAAAGACTATGTGCTTGATCAACTTCTAAGTGATTCCATTACGCCAGAAATGGCTCAGGATATCATCCACGTGTTTGACTCACGAAGGGATGATTTCAGTGTTGTTAAAAGTAAAGAACTTATGTTATCTTGCATGGATCCTGTGCTACAGAAACGTTATGAACGACTTAGTGCCTTCGAGATTATCGAGGCACTAAATGTTCTGTATTACAAACAGGATTCAGCTGAAGTTCATTCGATGACTGAAGCCATGGAAGAATGCAATATACATAAGGAATCTCTAGTAAATGAACAAGGTGTCAGACTAGCAAACTATTATGATAGTATGGCTGAAAGGGGAATTAATTTTCCAAAGACACCTGGTAATGATTTGATCCTTACCTCGCTTTATGAAGCGATGCTCAAATCAAATGAGATAGGACTGCAGAATCAGCAAAAGTTGCTGGTGAACAAAACCGCCAGTTTCAAAAGGAAAGGCAAGCCTAAGGGCGGAGCCAAGTCTGAAACTGTGTGTTTTTACTGCAAAGGCACTGGACACTGGAAGAGGAACTGCAAGATATACATGGCAGATAAGAAGAAAGGTATAACTGTTATACGGGTTAATGTCATTGACGTTTTGCTTGCTAGCGAAAATTCTAAGTCTTGGGTATTTGATACCGGATCGGTTGCTCACATTTGCAACTCGATACAGGGACTTCAGAAGGTGCGCAAGTTAGCAAAGAATGAAGTCGTGATGCGCGTCGGGAACGGCGCTGGGATCGCCGCTCAAGCCGTCGGCATTATGCCTCTACGTCTCCCTTCGGGATTTATCTTAGAACTAAATAACTGTTATTTTGTTCCACTGTTGTGTAGAAACATTATCTCCGGATCATGTTTAGTACACGATGGGTATTCGTACAAGTCTGAGAACAATGGTTGTTCACTTTATTGTAAGGATATGTTTTATGGATTTGCACCCATTGTTGGGGGCCTTTTCATACTAAATCTTGAATGTGGAAATGATGTCTTTAACGTGAATGCTAAACGCCTTAAGAAGGCTGATACCACCACCACTTTCATGTGGCACTGTCGGCTTGGCCACATCGGAAAGAAACGCATGCAAAGACTTCATAAAGATGGAGTTTTACCGTCTTTTGATTTTGAATCATTTGACACATGTGAAGCTTGCTTGATGGGAAAAATGACCAAGACGCTGTTCACGGGTCATCCTGAACGGGCGGGTGAGTTATTGGAAATAATACATAGTGATGTATGTGGTCCAATGAACACAGCCGCACGGGGTGGGTATTTCTACTTCGTGACTTTTACTGATGATTTAAGTCGGTATGGCTATATCTACTTAATGAAGCATAAGTCGGAAACCTTTGAAAAGTTCAAAGAATTTCAGAATGAGGTAGAAAATCATCGTGACAAAAAGATTAAGTTTCTGCGGTCTGATCGCGGAGGCGAATACCTTAGTCATGAGTTTGGCCAACATCTGAGTGATCGTGGAATCGTTTCACAGCTTACGCCTCCCGGAACTCCACAGCGAAACGGAGTGTCGGAACGACGTAACCGAACCTTGTTAGACATGGTAAGGTCGATGATGTCTCTTACAGATCTACCAATATCTTTTTGGGGTCATGCGCTAGAAACTGCCGCTCACACACTAAACAAAGCACCGTCTAAGTCTGTTGAGACGACACCATATGAGATATGGCACGGGAAGAAACCCGACCTGTCGTTTCTCAAAATCTGGGGTTGTGAAGCTTATGTAAAACGTTTACAACCAAGCAAACTTGATCCTAGATTAGACAAATGTTACTTTGTAGGTTATCCCAAGGAGACAGTTGGGTATTCTTTCTACCACGCCTCCGAGAACAAAGTGTTTGTTGCAAAACACGGAGTCTTTCTCGAGAAAGAGTTTCTCGCTAAAGAAGTGAGTGGGAGGACAGTACAACTTAATGAGATTAGTGAATCTTCGACAACCGTTGATATGGCTAAGGAACCGGAAGCAATTCCGCTAATTATCCCTACAACCGAGCCGGAAGTTGTCGCATGTGATGCGGAAACTTCAGACAATGTTGTAACTGAACCGCGCAGATCAGGTAGGGCTATCCAGCCACCTGAGTGGTTTCATAACGAAATCTTCATTCTTGAAGACGATGAACCTGCGCACTACAAGGAAGCGATGGCGGGGCCCAGCTCAAAGGAATGGCACAAGGCCATGAAATCCGAGATGGAATCCATGTACGAAAACCAAGTTTGGAACTTGGAAGAACTTCCAGATGGCGTAAAACCCATCGGTTGTAAATGGATTTTCAAAAGAAAGACGGACGCGGATGGTAACATTACTATCCACAAAGCTAGACTTGTCGCGAAAGGGTTCACGCAAGTTCCAGGAGTGGACTACGACGAGACTTTCTCGCCCGTAGCTATGCTTAGGTCCGTTCGGATATTACTAGCAATTGCTGCTTATTTCGATTATGAAATATGGCAGATGGACGTCAAAACGGCTTTCCTAAATGGAAACCTCAAAGAGGATGTATACATGATACATCCAGAAGGTTTTGTCGTCCATAAGGATGCTGGAAAGGTATGCAAACTTCAGAAAGCCATTTATGGTCTGAAGCAAGCGTCAAGGAGCTGGAACATTCGTTTTGATGAAGTAGTCAAACAGTTTGGCTTCATCAGGAATGACGAAGAATCTTGTGTTTACAAGAAGTTTAGTGGGAGCGCAAAAGCATTTCTAATCTTGTATGTGGATGACATATTATTGATTGGAAATGACGTGAATTTTCTTAACGAAATAAAAGACTCATTGAAAAGGAGTTTTTCAATGAAAGACTTAGGCGAAGCGGCATATGTATTGGGCATCAGAATCTATAGAGATAGATCAAGACGCCTAATAGCGCTTAGCCAAAGCACGTACATTGACAAGGTGTTGAAAAGGTTCAACATGGAGAACTCCAAGAAAGGCCTTCTCCCCATGTCACCTGGCACAGTACTTTGCAAGAATCAGTCTCCTCGGACTCTCGATGAGCGAGTACAAATGAATGATGTTCCATATGCCTCGGCAGTTGGTTCTATTATGTATGCCATGCTATGTACAAGACCAGACGTTTCCTATGCGCTAAGTGTTTGCAGCCGGTACCAAAGTGATCCAGGATTGGAACACTGGGCCGCAGTCAAGGGTATTCTTAAGTACCTCAGACGGACCAAGGATTTACTCCTTGTGTACGGAGGTGATGAAGAGCTCATTGTAAGTGGTTACACTGATGCAGGCTTCATGACTGACCCAGATGACTTCAAATCTCAATCAGGCTATGTTTTCATATTGAACGGTGGCGCAGTTGATTGGAAAAGTTCCAAACAAAAGACTGTGGCGGATTCTACGACGGAGGCGGAATATGTTGCTGCTTCAGAAGCCTCCAAGGAGGCGGTATGGATAAAGCAATTTCTTGAAGACCTTGGTGTGGTTCCAAGTGCTCTGGACCCGGTGGAGATCTATTGTGATAATAGTGGCGCCGTGGCTCAAGCAAGGGAGCCATGTTCGCACCATAAGACAAGACATATTGAACGCAAATATAAACTCATTCGACATCATGTCGAAGCGGGTTTAGTGAAAGTACGCAAAGTTCACACGGATCTGAACGTGTCAGACCCGATGACAAAGCCTCTACCACGAGCAAAGCATGAGCAGCACAGGATTGCCATTGGTGTTAAGGAAGCCATGTAACTAGATTATGACTCTAGTGCAAGTGGGAGTCTGTAGGAGATATGCCCTAGAGGCAGTAATATCAGTTACTTTGTATCTCCGAGTTTGTAATGAATGTTTATGTTCCATGCTATAACTGCAATGATTCTCGAGTCTGCAATAACCACGAGGCTCGGAGGGAAACTCATGTGCACGTGTGGTATAATAAACGGTAAAATGTATTCCTAGTCTTGCCTCTAAGACTGGCTCAAGTATTGCATGATGATCCTGTTTTCCTGATCATGGGCATGTCAATGCCGGCAATTTTGAGGGCACAATGTTAGTAGAACACTTGTGTTGAATCGACCCAAATTGATGTTATGCTATGAGATACATTCGTCATGAGTTAATGGTTAATAACACAGAGATAGTTAATGTTTGCATAATTCCTTAGACCATGAGAGTGTCGAGTTTCTTCATGCTTGCTTCATGAACTTTGGGGTTTGTTAAACGTCATCCGTAAATGGGTGGCTATTACGGCGGCTTACGGGTTCATGGAAAAGTATGTCAAGTAACTTGATAGCTCAAGATTGGGATTTGCTCCTCCGACGATGGAGAGATATTCTCGGGCCCTCTCGGTGTTACGGTATCCATCATCGTCTGGCCAGACACATTGTGATTTGATCACTGGGATGCCGGAACACGGAAACGAGTAAAGAGAACAAAACCGGTAACGAGGTAACTTGCATAGTGGACAAGTTGTTGATCCACGGGGATGCATAAATCTCACCTCGGGTTTTGTAATATATCGTGAAGCAACAGGAATAGCACACGGCAACTGGAGGTTCACTCGAATATTCATTCGTGTGGGTATAGGGGTCAATATGGGTGTCCACGGCTCCGATGTTGATCATTGATCGGAAAGTGTTCCGGGTCATGTCTATACTTCACCGAACCTATAGGGTCACACGCTTAAGGGTCATCTATCTGCTGAATACTAGACGGGGAGTCTGAGAGAAAATCCCCAAAAAAGTTTCGGACGAAACGGAAACGTTCCGGAGAGAACACCGGAATAGTTCCGGTGAAACTGAAAAGTTGTTTCAGGGTATTCCATTAAGTCAAATTGGTTCTGGCACACGCCTGGAAATTCTTGGAGGATGCCAGAAGTGTTCTGGAAACTTCTGGGAATTTTCCGGGACAAAAACCGGAAATGTTCCGGAGCAGCCGGAACCGTTTTGGTTGCTTTTCGCTGAAGAAACATTGTTCCGAAATTGTTTCGGAATGCGTTCAAAATTATTTTGGTGGGTGCTAGAATTATTCTAGGCACACAGAAATAATTTGGGTTTTAACAGACGCAGAAAAATGTGTTCGTGAATAGTGAAAAGCACTTTTTGGGCTGATTTGCAAATGGGGTTTTTCTTCTAGAAGAAAACCACTTTTGGTGTGTGAAAGGGAGGTGGAGCTCCCCAAGGGGGCTGCAAATTTCGGCCATGGCATGGGGGGGCCCTCCTTGAGGTGTCCTTCCACCTCATGGTGGATATCTTCTACACACCCTTATGTGGCATGTGGTGGAAAGATCCTAGGAAGGTCCTTTTGGTCTTTCCTCTACCCCTTGCTCCTCCTATAAATAGAGGTGGAGATTGCTCTCCAAAATCAGATCATCCTTGCTCTCATACACATGCCATTTGACTTGTCTGGCTTCTCTCTCCCTCCCACGAAATAGTTTCGTAGAGCCGAAAGGCTGTCTGGGTTCCGGCAGGAACTAGCTCCGGACGGCGAAGCCCTGCCGGATAGCTGACACCGTATGTGTGCAACCCCGTAGAGAGATTGTAGTTTCGATCTTTTGCCCGAGGGGCTGTTTTCGAGTGTCCTCCCGAAGGGCTGTTCGAGTTACCGTTCGAGTTTTCGGCGTCCTCCCGAAGGGCTGTCCGGGTTACTGTTCGGGTTCCGAGGGTCCTCCCGAAGGGCTGTCCGCGACATTGTCCGGGGGACTGTCCGACCGCCTCCCGAAGGGCTGTCCGGAGTGGGAGTACATCCTTGCGGTTGGGAGGTTGTAAATCCTAGCTGCAGGGATCTGCACCGACGATCTACACCGACTCTTCTTCCGCTGCGCTTCGAGTCGGTACGGATCAGATCAAACCTTGTATGCAGTCTCCATAGTGATCGTGGGCGTGCTCGCTGTACCGATTTTTTTTGTTTTCTGTCGCGTTCCCCTACACGAAACCCCCCCCCCCTCTTCCATTACAAAAAGGGGAAAAAATAAGCGGTTCAAGATGCCTTTTATACTTTATTTGAGTGGTTAGGGCAGACGCACTATTAAGAGGAGGTGCACCTTGGAAGTAAGATGGGAATCAACTGCACGTACACTAACATATATGCACCCATGACACTTCCAAATGATTTGAGAGAGACCTCAAGTCCCTGTTGTTGCTCACTGGAAACAGGGGACCCAAGGGGTTGGCATTAAGGTGAAAACCTTCATGTGTGCCCGGAACCTACCCCGGACGGTTCCCAGAGCATCCGGGGCACTTCCGGATCAGCGTCCGGGGCTGGTGCAAACTCTCTGTACCGCCCGGACCCTGCCCGGATGCTGCCCAGAGCCTCCGGGGCAGCCCGGAGGCTCCGTAACATGGGCTACCTGTGGGTAACGGCTAGATTTGAGGGTTGACCTATATAAGGCCACCTTCTTCCCCACGAAGAAGGTGACGACTCCATTCTCTCTCCTCCATTGATTCTAGCTCAAATTTCTTGGAGATCTCCCTCCCCATCCACTCAGACTTGTTGATATTTTGGGGAGTGAAAGAGAAGTGCCCGATCTACACTTCCACCAAAGCAAAAGTTGATTCCTCTTTGTTTCCTTGGTGAATCTTGTTACTCTTGGAGGTTGGAGACTCCTAGGAGGTAGGAGTCCCCAATGAGATATCAAGTTGTGATCTTCCCCGGCGTTTGTGAAGGTTTGGAGGCCACCTCAAGGTCTACCACTAGTGGTTGAGAATCGCATTCGTTGTGATATCTCAAGGAGAATAGGGTGAGCCTTCGTGGTGTTGGTGTGGCTTCGTGGTAACACCCAACCCTCCAAGCTTCCCTCCAAGGAAGTGAACATTGGGATACATCCTCGTCTCCGAAGACTTTGGTTATCCCTAACCCTAGCTCTTTACTTGTGGTTTACTTTGGTCACTTGATCTTGCATTCACTATATCTTGTTTAGGCTCAACTTTATACTCCGCTTTGCCTAAACTTGCTAATAGTCAATTAAAATTTGTAATTGTACCTATTCACCCCCGTCTAGGTCCATCCCAATCCTTTCAATTGGTATCAGAGGCTCGTGCTCTATCTTGTGGCTTAACCGCGTTAGAGCGAGATGTCCCAAGACGGTGAAGAACAACCTATCCTCTCCACGGAGGAAAACTAGTGCAGAAATGCTTATAGGCAATCTACATTAGTGGCGCGCCACTAAGGAGCCACGCCACTGGTAATTGCACAAAATACGAGTGGCGTGGCCAAAAAGTCAAACGCCGCCAATAGGACCCAGCAGCCAGACCTGGCGTAAGTTAGTGCTGGCGTGGCTCCAACAAGGCACGCCACTAATATTAGTCCTACTGGTGGCGTGGGTCTCTGACAGACACGCCACCAGTAACTTATGCCAAGCCCCCTTCCGGGACCCACTTACTCGTGGCGTGCCATGTCGGTGGCACGCCACCAGTAAGGCCTTTACTAGTGGCGTGGTCCTTTTGTACACACACTACTAGTGTGTGGGACCCAGGCTTCAGCTAGTAGCGGCGTGGTGCAGATAGTGCACGCCACTACCTAGTTAGCTATTAGTGGCGTGTGGGTCGCGTAGCACGCCACTAATAGCTTCGCTCCAATAATTCAACTCACTATTCACATGTGACAAGCATGCATGCCCTCTCTCTCCTTCTCTTCTTCCTCCTCTCCCCATGATAATTAATTAGGTAGCTAGATCTAGCTCATTAATTAAGCTTAGATCTACCCCCTCTCTTTCTCCACACTCTCTCTCCTCCACACTCTCTCTCCTCCACCACTCACATGCATTAAATACCCCCTCTCTCCTCCATTAATGATGCATGGTTAATTAGCTCCTCTCTCACCTAGCTACCACTTTCCCCCTCCAAATCCTCTCTCTAGATCACTCTTACTACCCCCCACATGCCCACCACCTACATACGGCCGGCCTCTCTCACTCGTGCGATCGATCGACATCTCCGTCATCTTCGTCTCTCTAGGTGAGAGAACTAACCACCTTGTGTTGCCAATTCATTTCCGTTTCATCAAATTTCTGGCACCCAATATGTCCCATTTTTAGCAAAGGTCATGCTAAAATTTTCTATGACCTCTTTGGTTATAATTCTTTTTCTTATAACTTGTAGGTAGCTCAATTGGTCGAACGATTCCATGGAGCGAACTATAAATGGGTTCTTCAAGTGCGCCGTGGAAGATATGAATCGAAAGGGTAACTTGCAGATATTATGTCCGTGTAGTTCATGTGAAAATGGAGTTATGATCGACCCCTATACTGGCCGTGTGAAGGTGCACTTGCTCCAATATGGTTTCATGCCTGGTTATACACGGTGGACAAGTCACAATGAGGAGGACGAGGATGTTTCCGACATCGAAGGGGGGGTAGATGAAGAAGCGGGAAACCCTTCCGATGAAAAGCCGGAAGGAGGGAACCAAGAGGTGCCCGAACATCGTTGTTGGCTTCAATGGTGCACGACCCTCATGTTCAAGATCTGCATTGGAAGAAGACGACTAACGAAAAAGCTGCTTTTAGAGAGGCTGCCAAGTTGGCGCAACTGGAAGTAGACTCGAAAATTCTACCGTATGCTGGCTACGATCTCGAGTACACCTGCCTGAATGTCACGCTCAAACTTCTAGATATCAAGGCAAAATACAAAAAGCATGGACGCAAGCCTGGATGCGACATTGGAGTATCTACACCAAGTTTTTGCCGAGGGGAACATATTGCCTCCTATTATCGATGAGGCCAAGAAGATCGTGTGCCCTCTTGATTTGCCACACATAAGATACCACGCATGCATCCATGATTGCATCATTTATCGAAATGAGCACGCGAAAAAAATAGAGTATCCAACATGCAAGGAACCCCGATACAAGCGTGGAAAGAAAAATCCTCAAAAGGTTGTATGGTACTTTTCGCTCATTCCCCGCCTGCAATGTTATTACGCAGACAAGAAAGAAGCAAAGGTAATGCATTGGCACAAGGATAGGAAGCTCGCGGCTAAAGATGATGGCGTGCTGAGACACCCTGCAGATGGTCGCCAGTGGAAAGCACTCGACTGTGAGTACCCATAATTCGCAGCAGAACCAAGAAACCTCAGGTTGGGTGGGAGTACGAATGGACTAAAGCCGTTTGGCAACCAGAGCAGCACACATAGCACCTGGCCCGTGTTTGTATGGATGTACAACATCCCCCCTAGCTTTGCATGAAGCGGAAGTACATACACATGGTTATGCTAATTCAAGTCCGACACAACCAGGGAACGATATCAACTTGTATCTCCAGCTATCGAAGGAGGAGCAAGACACATTATGGTCTGATGAAGGGGTCAATACCTGGGACGCCAACGAAGGACAATATTTCCCTATGAGAGCTGCATTGATCACGACGGTGCAAGACTATCTCGGTTACGGTATGTCTCCGGCCAGGTGTGGCACGTACACTACGGATGTGTTCAGTGTATGGATGATACATCTTATCGCCAGCTATCGAAAAAGGGCCCTCGAAAAACCGTGTTCATGGGACATCGAAGGTGGCTTCACAAGGATGATGAGTGGAGAAGTCGTCTAGATCTGTTCGACAATACAAATGAGACCCGAGTAATGCCATGTAAGAGGACCGGAAAAGAAATCTACCAGTTGTTGAACGATTGGACAGAGTGCTCTAAGCCAGGAAAGAAGCGGAAGGGCCCGGAGAAGATGCGGTTAAAAGTAAGGAAAAGGAAGTCTGTTTTTTGGGACTTGCCATAGTAGCAAGTTCTTGATATGCCACAATGCCTTGATGTCATGCATATCACAAATAATGTGTGCGCGAGTTTGCTTGGTACACTCCTCGACATGCCAAAAAAGAGTAAAGATGGGCCGAGGGCAAGACAAGACTTGAAAGACATCGGTATTAGGGTTGAGCTTCACGGCGGAGGTCGTAAGCCTAAGGAGACAGACACGGGCAAAAATGTTTCCAAAACCAAGGATGATTATTTCGCCCCTCCCCCCCCCCCCCCGCTTGCTTCACTCTAGATGAGAAGGAGCTCGATCAATTTTTCAAGTGCCTTGACGGTATCAAAGTTAGTTTCGGTTACTCGGGGATCATACGCAGATATCTAGACACGAAAAAACAAAGGTTCAGTGGGATGAAGTCCCATGATTGTCATGTGATGATGACGCAGATACTTTCGGTTGCACTTAGAGGGATAATGTCTGCGACACACTTCTTGACCTCTGCCATTTTTTCAACGTTATCTCTCGAAAGTCGACCAGTTTGAAGCGTCTCGCAAGGCTGCAGGAAGAGATCATTGCCATACTATGTGAGCTTGAGATCTACTTCCCGCCAACATTCTTTGACGTTATGCTGCAGGAGGGTGTATAAGCTGGAAAAATTTCAGGAGTTATTGATGCCTGAAAAACATAGCTCCTTTACAAAGTGATAGTTCTGTCCAGAAGCTTGCAGGAATTTTCTGGCCATATCTTTGAACTGAGCAATGAAATATTTTTGGATATTGTGGCAATAGATGATGTCAAGAATATGTGGGAAAAAATTGGGAATTAATTGAGCAAGGAAACTGTAGGTTGCTTCACAACCTAAAGAAGTAATGGTTGTTCCTTTTGAGAAAAAGGAATATTTTAGATAAAAGAAAATTAGGATTGGGGCCAAAAAGTTTATGACACAATTTTGGCAAGGTTTTGGACGGCTTGGTGCACTTGGGAGAAAGAATGAAAACTTTCCCAAGTCCAAAGTCCAATGAGCTGACCGAAAAATCCATCCAAATAGCAGATTTTTAAAATAAACTAGAAAAGTTTTTGAGAAGAAAAGTTGGCAAAAACCAGGGTGTCACATACACCTTGGAAGGATTCCTTAGTGATGAGGGGATTGAGCATCAATATTCCGCACCTTACACCAATCAACAAAATGGTGTAGCCGAGTGGAAGAACCGAACACTTGTGGAGATGGCAAGGTCCATGTTGGATGTGTACAAGTCACCATATAGCTTTTGGGCCGAGGCCGTCAACACCGCTTGTCATGCATCAAACTGGCTCTTCCTTCGCAAGTACTTGAACAAGACACCATATGAGTTGCGTACCGGGAACAAGCCAAACATCAAATACTTTCGGGTATTCGATTGTAAGTGTTTCATTCTCAACAAGAAAATTTGGTTAGCTAAATTCCAATTCAAAACTATTGAGGGTATATTTTTTGGATATGGATCAAACTCTCACTCCTATAGGGTCTTCAACAAATCCAATGGATGTGTTGAGAAAACTTGTGATGTGGTGTTTGATGAATTTAATGGCTCCCATGGGGAGCAAGTTGATCTAAGTGGTGATGTGGGTGATGAGGATCCTTCACAAGACATCATGACTATGGGCATTGGTTACATTTTGCCCATGTAGCAAGCTCACATCAACGATGAAGGAACCTCAAACACCATCGTTGTACCAACCAGACCCACACCACAAGAAGATCACATTGCTCAAGATGAGTCCGTCATCCAAGAACAAGAACAAGACCCTCCACAACAAAATGAGCAAGATCATCAAGAAGACCAAGTCTTTGTGCAAGATCAAGAGCAAGAACAAGTTCATGATGAAGATCAAGCACAAGAGCAAACAAATGATCAAGCTCAAGATAGGGCAAGTACATTAAGTGATGAACAAGATGAGGATGAAGAACAAAGTGATGATGAAGATCCTCAAGTTCCACCTTCCTCCATTCCTTTAGTGGCCGGCCGGGTTCAAGTTGACAATGTCCTAAGCGGATTGTCACAAGAGGTAGTCACTCGTAAATAATTTACTAACTTTTGTGCTCACTTCTCATTTATTTCTAGTTTTGAGTCACTTAAGGTACAACAAGCCTTGATGGAACCGAATTGGGTTGTTGCCGTGAAAGAAGATTGAACAACATCACCCATAACAAGGTGTGGTTACTTGTGAAAAGGCTAACTAGAAGAGGTCATAACATCATAGGAACCAAATGGGTTTTCAAGAACAAGCAAGATGAGCATGGAGTGGTCATAAGAAACAAGGCAAGGTTAGTGGCACAAGGTTTCTCCCAAGTTGAAGGCTTGGATTTTGATGAAACCTTTGCCCCCATTGCCCGTCTTGAATCCATTCGTATTTTGCTTCCATATGTCGCATTCAATGATTTCACTTTATATCAAATGGATGTGAAATGTGCATTTCTTAATGGTCCTATACACGAGGAAGTATATGTTGCACAACCACCCGGTTTTGAAGATCCTCACCACAAGGACCACGTCTATAAACTCCACAAGGCATTGTACGGTCTCAAGCAAGCTCCACCTGGTTGGTACGATCAACTTAAAGAGTTTCTAGTCGAGGAAGGATTTGTGATGGGGGTAATCGATGCCACTCTTTTTACTAAGAGATCCAAGGGTGAATTGATCATATGCCAAATCTATGTCGATGACATTATATTTATTTCCCCTAACCTTGAATTGTGCAAGAAATTTTCTAATACCATGGCCAAGAAGTTTGAGATGTCATTGATGGGAGAGTTGAAGTTCTTCCTCGGTTTCCAAATCAAGCAATATCTGAAAGGGATTTTTCTCTCTCAATCGAAGTATACCGAAGACATCCTGAAGAAGTTTCAAATGACAAATACCAAACCATGCAAGACACCCATGCCCACTACGGGGCATCTTGATGAAGACACCAACAGTAAACCATTCGACTCCAAGGTATATCGCTCTATGATTGGGTCGATGCTTTACCTTTGTGCATCTAGACCGGATATCATGTTTGAGTGTATGCATGTGTGCAAGATATCAAGCTACTCCTATGGAGAGCCATTATTTGGCGGTTAAGCAGATTCTTAGATACCTTGTTCACACCGCAAGTTTAGGGCTTTGGTACCCTAAGGATGCAAAGTTTGATCTTGTTGGGTATTCTGATGCGGATTGGGTTGCAGATAGAGTGGATCGTAAGTCAACCTCCGATTAGTGTCAATTCCTTGGACGCTCCTTGGTAAGTTGGTCCTCGAAAAAGCAAAATTGTGTGTCCCTCTCCACTGCCGAAGCCGAGTATGTCACCGCCGCAAGTTGTTGGGCTCAATTGTTATGGATGAGGCAAGCCTTGAAGGATTTTGGTATTACTATGAATAAGGTGACTCTTCTATGAAAGTGTAATCAAGATCGCCAACAACCCCGTTGAACATAGCCGCACCAAGCACATTGACATTCATCATCATTTCATAAGGGATCATGTTGGAAGGGGTGATATTGTGATAACTCATGTTGGCACCGAGCAACAACTAGCCGACATCTTCACCAAACCTTTGGACGAAGCAAGATTTTGCCAACTAAGGCGTGAACTTGGTATCTTGGATCTAAATAACATTATGTGATGTCTTGCACTCATTCATGCCCTTAGCTTTTATCTTGTTTCAATGTAGGCATGTATCTAGGGGGAGAAATTCAATTCATGAATTTTCTTTCCTCTATGTGATGCGTAAATAGAGAAAATCTAGTATAATGTCATTGTTCATATGACATATGTGCTTAAAAGATGGAGTAGTGATATTGGGCCCAAGGTTAAAATATTCGTGGTGCCAAGTCACAAATACTCAAACATGATGGCTTCGTCCACCGCCCCCTCATATGAGGGGTTTGGACTTCTATTGGATCTTATTTGAGCTCTTAGGCTCTATATGCCATTATATGCCATAATGTGATCAATGCACTCTATATTTGGTGTTACGTTTGGATCTTGCAAAGCGAGTGCACATGATCCTATACCATCCCTAGGATAGTTTCTAACCTAAGCCTATGATCTCATCTTAAAACTTTCAACTCTACACGCACATGAACAATTCCTACTCTAAAAGTCATGTTGTTTAAAGTCTGAGGGCCGGAGCCTTCAGGGTATCCCGGACCCTCTGAAATGCGGAGCCTCCGGGTCAATCTCCGGATAGCTTCTGGGGTAAACAGAAGGTTTGCACCTTGCGTGCAAACCTCCTGGTTAGCCCGGAACCTGCCCGGAGCCTCCGGGTCAGCCCGGAGCCTCTGGGGCGCGGGGAGCCTGTTTAAAACAGATTTGGATGGGAGGGGGTTATTCTATTCCCCACTTCCTCCCCGTCTACCAACTCCTCTCTCCCGCGCCACCTCTCCTTCAAACGACGTCCGGGGCGCCCTCTGGCCATCCGGAACTCTGGTGATTTCCTCCTCCGGCGCTGGGACTCCTCCTCGGGGTTCCTCCTCTCCTCATACGGCCATGGATGCGGGTATCTCTCTCTCCTCCTGTCTCTCTCCCTACTTTGCATCTAGGTTTCTTTTGACCTTGGATTTTTTTAGTATGGAGTAGATCGGGTAGAGAATCTTGATACAAATGCTTCCTAGGGTCAAATCCGATGTATATGCATGCCTAGATTCACTTTTTAGATGGGTTTGGAAACTCACGAAATCTTCCATGGCTGCCGGCTGTGTTCATGGTTTCGCAGCCCGGAGCCTCCGGGCCCAACCTTTAAATGATCTTTCATTTCCATTGTTCATGTGCACTTATCTTGTTCTCGCACCTCACTAGTAGAAAACAGGGCATTGGTTTTTGCCAGATCAGAGCAACAGTCCCGTTCGACTTACGAACCGGGACTAATGCGTGCATCAGTCCCGGTTCGAGCGGCCAGGACGCTGGCCTGGCCTCGGCAGGCACCAGTCCCGGTTCGGCTGGGACCTTTAGTCCCGGTTCCAGCCACCAACCGGGACTAAAGGGCCTCGCTCCTGGCGCAACCCCTTTAGTCCCGGTTGGTGTCTGGAACCGGGACTAAAGGTCAGTCTTCAGTCCCGGTTCTAGACACCAATCGGGACTAAAAAGATGCCTATATATATGCTCGCCCCTGCGCGCTCACTCCTCTGTTTTTTGGCCGGCCGGCGTGTGGGAGGTGTGTGCTACTCTGTTCTCACCTCCTATGCACATGAGGTGTTTGATGAAATGCCCGAGCCACACTTAAGCTTTCTCCTCTCTAAGCTCGACCTCCAAGCTCCATTTTCCCCAAGATTTGTCTAGGTTTGGCGGTGCACCAACTATCCAAGTGTTCTAAAAAGGTTAGCAACTTCACCCTTTCATCTCTCACTCCTAGTTTAGCTCATTTCAAATGCTCTAGAAGTAGTGTGGTTTGTGGGTTTTACATAGTTGTATGTTAGTTTCAATGTATGTTTTAATTAGATGCTCTAGAGAGCTGTATGTTGTTCTATGAGAACTATGTATGAACTTTATGTATTTATTTTTTCAGTAATAACATTTGATCACTACTATACTTTGGTTTTAATGTGATGATTAACTTGTATTAATTTGGTCATTTCTGTATTCATGATGTTCTGTAATGGTTTTTGGTATACTTAATTATATAATGCACGCAGATGAACCGGCAATGGATGTACGGTGACCGACGCACCTCCGACTACATTACGGGCCTGCATAATTTTCTCTATGTGGCTGAGGCAAACAAGCAGAATGGTTTTATGTATTGTCCATGTACTGTCTGTGAGAATACGAAGGATTACTCTGACTCGAAAACCCTTCACTTCCACCTGCTTAAGAACGGTTTCAAGCCACGCTATAATGTTTGGACCAAGCACGGAGAAAGAGGGGTTATGATGGAAGACAACGAAGAAGAAGAGGATGATGACAACTATCCTATGTTCCCTGAATATGGTGATACTGCAACGGGGGAAGCTGAAGATCAAGAGGCACCAGATGTGCCCGATGATGATCTTCGCCGGGTCATTGTTGATGCACAGAGAGGATGCGAAAGTGAAAGGGAGAAGTTGAAGTTCGATCGCATGTTAGAGGATCACAAAAAAGGGTTGTACCCAAATTGCGAAGATGGCAACACAAAGCTCGGTACCGCACTGGAATTGCTGCAATGGAAGGCAGAGAATGGTGTATCTGACAAGGGATTTGGGAAGCTACTGAAAATAATGAAGAAGAAGCTTCCAAAGGATAACGAATTGCCTGACAGTACGTACGAAGCAAAGAAGGTTCTCTGCCCTCTAGGATTAGAGGTGCAGAAGATACATGCATGCCCTAATGACTGCATCCTCTACCGCGGTGAGGAGTACGAGAATTTGAATGCATGCCTGGTATGCGGTGCATTGCGGTATAAGATCAGACGAGATGACCCTGGTGATGTTGAGGGCGAGCGCCCCAGGAAGAGGGTTCCTGCCAAGGTGATGTGGTATGCTCCTATAATACCACGGTTGAAACGTCTGTTCAGAAACAAAGAGCATGCCAAGTTGTTGCGATGGCACAAAGAAGACCGTAAGAAAGACGGGAAGTTGAGAGTACCCGCTGATGGGTCGCAGTGGAGAAAAATCGAGAGAAAGTGGCCGGACTTTGTAGGTGACGCAAGGAACTTATGGTTTGGTTTAAGTGCAGATGGCATTAATCCTTTTGGGGAGCAGAGCAGCAATCATAGCACCTGGCCTGTGACTCTATGTATCTATAACCTTCCTCCTTGGTTGTGCATGAAGCGGAAGTTCATTATGATGCCAGTGCTCATCCAAGGCCCTAAGCAACCCGGCAACGACATTGATGTGTACCTAAGGCCATTAATTGAAGAACTTTTACAGCTGTGGGACATAAAAGGTGTACGTGTGTGGGATGAGCACAAACAGCAGGAATTTGACCTACGAGCGTTGCTTTTTGTAACCATCAATGATTGGCCTGCTCTTAGTAACCTTTCAGGACAGACAAACAAGGGATACCACGCATGCACGCACTGTATAGATGAGACCGAAAGTATATATTCGGATAAATGTAAGAAGAATGTGTACCTGGGACATCATCGATTTCTTCCGACCAAGCATGCCTTAAGAAAGAAAGGCAAGCATTTCAAAGGTGAGGCAGATCACCGGAAGAAGCCTGTCCTCTGTACTGGTGATGATATACTTGATATGGTCAAGGATTTACAAGTAATCTTTGGAAAGGGTCCTGGCGGACAATCTGTTCCGAATGACGCTGACGGACACGCACCCATGTGGAAGAAGAAATCTATATTTCGGGACCTACCCTATTGGAAAGACCTAGAGGTCCGCTCTGCAATCGACGTGATGCACATGATGAAGAATCTTTGCGTGAACCTGCTAGGCTTCTTGGGCGTGTATGGGAAGACCAAAGATACACCGGAGGCACGGGAGGACCAGCAAATGTATGAACGAAAAAGACGGCATGCATCCAAAGCAGTATGAAGGTCCTGCCAGCTACGCTCTTACCAAAGCAGAGAAGGAAATCTTTTTGAATGCCTGCTCAGTATCAAGGTCCCGTCTGGCTTCCCATCGAATATAAAGGGAATAATAAATATGGTAGAGAAAAAATTCCAGAACCTAAAGTCTCATGACTGCCACATGATTATGACGCAACTGCTTCCGGTTGCATGGAGCGGGCTTCTACCAGAAAATGTTTGATTAGCCATTGTGAAGCTATGTGCATTCCTCAATGCAATTTCTCAGAAGGTAATCGATCCAGAAATCCTACCAAGGTTACAGAATGATTTGGTCCAATGTCTTGTCAGTTTCGAGTTGGTGTTCCCACCATCCTTCTTCAATATTATGACCCACGTCCTAGTTCACCTAGTCGACGAGATTGCAATTCTGGGTCCTGTATTTCTACACAATATGTTCCCCTTTGAGAGGTTCATGGGAGTCTTAAAGAAATATGTTCGTAACCGTGCTAGGCCAGAAGGAAGCATCTCTACGGGCCATCAAACAGAGGAGGTCATTGAGTTTTGTGTTGACTTTATTCCTGACCTTAAGCCGATTGGTGTTCCTGAATCGCGGCATGAGGGGACACTGGGTGGAAAAGGCACGCTAGGACCGAACTCAATAATATGTAGGGACGGGCATTCTTGGGCGCAAGCACACTACACAGTTCTACAGAATTCTACCTTGGTGGCCCCGTATATCTATGAACACAAGAATATTCTACGCTCCAAACACCCGGAGCAGTCTGACGACTGGATTACACGTGAACACATGGGGACTTTCGGCGGTTGGTTGCAAACACATCTCATGGGTAACACCACTGTTGGAGATGAGCTGTACTTGTTGGCCAGGACACCATCCTTGATTGTATTGACTTTCCAAGGGTACGAGATAAATGGGAATACATTTTACACGATCGCCCAATATAAAAAGAGCACCAACCAAAACAGTGGTGTCCGCTTTGATGCAGCAAACACCAATAGGGCAAAGGACACATATTATGGTTACATAGAGGACATATGGGAACTTGACTATGGACGTGATTTTAAGGTCCCTTTGTTTCGGTGCAAATGGGTCAATCTGTGAGGAGGCGGGGTACAGGTAGACCCGCAGTACGGAATAACAACAGTGGATCTCAACAATCTTGGGTAATCAAACGAACCATTCGTCCTAGCCAATGATGTGGCGCAGGTTTTCTATGTGAAGGACATGTCTACCAAACCGAGAAAAAGAAAAGATAAGGAAGCGAATACATCATACGATGAGCCAAAGCGCCACATAGTTCTTTCAGGGAAAAGAAACATCGTGGGAGTGGAGGACAAGACAGACATGTCAGAAGATTATGAAAAGTTTCATGAAATTTCTCCCTTCAGAGTGAAGACTGACCCAAGCATCCTGTTAAACGATGAAGATTATCCATGGTTATGACGCAATAAGCAAGGGACACACGCGAAGAAATAGTTTTATACCATCTTCACCGCCATCACTTTCTCTCTAGTGTGAGTTTCCGGACTTATAGCTGGAAAGTGCCACTTCGGACAAACCGGAGGGAATCTTTGTAAGAGCTAGCTAGGGCTGTTGGAAATATGCCCTAGAGGCAATAATAAATTGGTTATTATTATATTTCCTTGTTCATGATAATCGTTTATTATCCATGCTATAATTGTATTGATTGGAAACTCAAATACATGTGTGGGTACATAGACAACACTGTGTCCCTAGTAAGCCTCTAGTTGACTAGCTCGTTGATCAAAGATGGTTAAGGTTTCCTAGCCATTGACATGAGATGTCATTTGATAACGGGATCACATCATTAGGAGAATGATGTGATGGACAAGGCCCAAACTGTAAACGTAGCATTTGATCGTGTCAGTTTATTGCTATTGTTTTCTGCATGTCAAGTATCTGTTCCTTTGACCATGAGATCATGCAACTCACTAACACCGGAGGAATACCTTGTGTGTATCAAACGTCGCAACGTAACTGGGTGACTATAAAGGTGCTCTACAGGTATCTCCGAGGGTGTCTGTTGGGTTGGCATGGATCAAGACTGGGATTTGTTACTCCGTATGACGGAGAGGTATCTCAGGGCCCACTCGGTAATACAACATCACAATGAGCCTTGCAAGCAATGTGACTAAAGTGTTAGCCACGAGATCTTGTATTACGGAACGAGTAAAGAGACTTGCCGGTAACGAGATTGAACTAGGTATAGTGATACCGACGATCGAATCTCGGGCAAGTAACATACCGAAGAACAAAGGGAACAGCATACGGGATTAACTGAATCCTTGACATAGAGGTTCGACCGATAAAGATCTTCGTAGAATATGTAGGAGCCAATATGGGCATCCAGGTCCCGCTATTGGTTATTGGCCGTAGAGGTGTCTCGGTCATGTCTACATAGTTCTCGAACCCGCAGGGTCTACACACTTAACGTTTGGTGACGATTAGTATAATTGAGTTATTATGTTGGTGACCGAAAGTTGTTCGGAGTCCCGGATAAGATCCCGGACATGACGAGGATCTCCGGAAGAGTCCGGAGGTAAAGATTGATATATGTGATAATAGTGTTTCGATCTCCGGAAGAGTTCCAGAGTTCACCGGAATGGGTTCCGGATGTTTACCGAAGTGTTCGGGTGCAGCAACACTTTATATGAGCCAAAGGGATAAAGCCCACAAGGTATTGGAAAGTGCAAAAGTAGTTTTGCTGCCGCGTAAGCGGTACTACCGCTTGGTGAAGCGGTACTACCGCCCGAGCGGTACTACCGCTTGTGTGAAGCGGTACTACCGCCCAAGCGGTACTACCGCTTGTGTGAAGCGGTACTACCGCTTGTGCGCGGCTGTGCACGGTTCGGCAGGGATCCGAGTTGGACTCTTTCCCTGCGGGCCAAACCGACCTTGTGCGGGCAAAACCGACCTAGAGGAGGCTTTTACTCCAAGTTTAGACCCCAAGGCTCAACATATAAATAGAGGGGCAGGGCTAGCACACGGGACACATCAAGATTTCCCCAAGCCGTGTGCGGCAACCCTAACCCTCTAGTTCCTCCGTCATAATCTCCGTAGCGCTTGGCGAAGCCCTGCAGAGATTGTTCCTCACCACCATCACCACGCCGTCGTGCTGCTGGAACTCAACCACTACTTCACCATCGCTCGCTGGATCGAGGAGGTGAAGGCGTCATCAAGCCGTACGTGTGTTGAACGCGGAGGTGCCGTCCGTTCGGCACTAGATCGGAAGGATCGTGATTGGATCGCGGGACGCTCGGCGATTTGGATCGCGAAGACGTTCGACTACATCAACCGCGTTTATTAACGCTTCCGCTTAGCGATCTACAAGGGTATGTAGATTCACTCTCCCTCTCGTAGATGCTCATCACCATGGATAGATCTTATGTGTGCGTAGGAAAATTTTTGTTTCCCATGCAACGTTCCCCAACAAGGGCATTTTGGCATTTGAAACATGATTTTATAATAATTATTTATTAAGTTATGAAATTTCAATTATTCCTATCCTTTTAGTATTTTAATTATACAGAGGAGTTAATCAATGCAATTATGTCCAAACAAAATATGAATGTCTTTTGAGCACCGGTTGGTTGCTCAATTTTTTCAAAAACATATTGACAAACCACCACCTGATGTGTCAAAGAATAAAGTTATATAAAATTCTAGTTATGATCAACTAAAACAAAACTATAATATTCTTTAATAGCAAAAAGAAGCAACTAAAAAGCTTTTATAAAACTCTAGTTATGATCAAAATAATATTAACTTAAAATTATATAAAATTATGCAACTAAAATTTTCATAAAGTATTTTTTGTTAAAAACTTTAATAGCAAAAAGAATTAAATAAAAACTAGGCATGTATGCATCTGTTTAAAAGAAAACTTTAGAATTAAAACCAAAAATAGGCATGTCAGAAGAAGGGTATATATGTGTTTTGGCATTTGAAACGCGAAGGAACGCTATTTTTCATGCATTTATTGATTTTTTGAGCTAAATGACCCTGAAATTGAAAAGCACTACAAATGAACTCTGAAAACGTTGAAACTTGGCATGGTATCATCATTTCACCCACATAGCATGTGCTAAAAAGTTGAGAGGGTTACGGCAAAAACTGGATGCACTTCGTGTACAAACTGGACAATCTCTTTCGAAGTATCAGGGTTTCGGACGAAAACTCATCTGTTACAAAGGCATTTCATTTTTTTTAACTTATTTTAACTCCAGACTTTTTGTGCATTCAACATGCACCATTCAAAGCCACATCATCAATTTTCAACCCTTTCTGACTTCATTCGCTATTTTTCATGCATTTAATGATTTTTTTGAGCTATAAAACTAAAAGAGCTAAACAGAATCTGTTTTTGATTAAAACACCAATTTAAAATAACCTAAAAATTACCAAATTGAACATACTGATAAAACACACTAATATTAAACAGCAGGAAATAGAATCACTCAAAATTCTATTTTTAAAGTAAAGTTATTCACAAACTAGTGATTCACACAAATTTCAAAGAATTCAAATTTAAACTATTCAAATTTGAAAACTACTGGCACTAACAGAAAGTTTATAATTTTTGTGACCTAAACCAAAAAGATTCACTCAAAAACTCTAAATATTTGGCTGTAAGTAGAAACAAAAGAAAAAAAATAAAGCAAAAAACAAAAAAAACTGGAAACGACCTTTAGTCCCGGTTGGACCCACCAACCGGGACTAACAAATTTGCAAAAAATAAAAAAATGCCCGCCTACTAGGCCACCACGGCTTGCATATGACTAGAAACCCAACTTTATAAGGGCCAGGATGCAGGCCCGCAGGGCACGTAGGCCCAACAGGGCAGAGAGGAACGTTAGGCATGTACTGCCTGCTTTAGAGAGGAGCTCGGGACGGATATCGCAGCGGGGCTTATAAACAGGTGCGAGTGCCTCTCGCTTGGCGAGGTGGGACTAAACTTCCACCACGCCAGGACCAACCCTTTAGTCCCGGTTGGTGGCTCCAACCGGGACTAAAGGCCCACCTTTAGTCCCGGTGCGAGCCACCAACCGGGACTAAAGGCGTGGGCTTCCCGCTGCTCGGCCTGGTGAAATTCACCTTTAGTCCCGGTTGGTGGCTCGGACCGGGACTAAAGGGGGGCTTTAGTCCCGATTGGAGCCACCAACCAGGACTAAAGGGTTGGGTATATATTCGGCACTTAAGAAATTTTCTCCCATTCTCTCCACCGACGCCGAACCACAGCACGACGCCGCCAGGCTGCTGCGCCGGAGATCGCCGTCGCCTCCGAGCCGTGCCCCCCTCTCGCCGATGCCCTCGCCGCGCCCTACCCCGACGTCACCGTCGCTGATCCCTGCCCCGACGCCGCCGTCGCCGAGCCCTGCCCCGACGCCGTCCCCCGCTCCCCTGCAACACACTATGAGCCGCCGCGCCGTTCCCCTCCTCCTCCTTCCCCCCCGCGCCCCGACGCCGCCGCCCGCCCCGATGCTGACGCCGCCCGCGCTCTCTGCATTTCTGAATTTTTTGACAGGGTGAACAGTGTGCACATCACATGTATGATGAAATGCCAGAGGGTCCTAGGGATTTTAGGAATTCTTGGGAATTTTTGTGGTGAGGTGTTGAAGCATATAAGAGAGTCTGGTAAAGTTTCAGAATTTTTGGAGCAATTAAAAATAGGTTTTGGTCATGGAGTTTGAATCTGGACCAAATTTGAACTGAATGGAATTTGAAAAATTTGAACTGTGGAACTCAAAGTTTTTGGTGAAATGGGTTGTGGGTACTGCCTAGTTGCTAGGATAATTTTTGTGGGTGCAGAAGAATTATAGAAAATATGGTTCCTTTGTAAATCAAAGAAACTAGGATAAATATAAATTCCAACTTAGGAATTTATTTAATATAAGAGAAATATTTTTGTGGAGTGGAAAAGTATTGGACACTGTCCTAGAAGGTGAGAATGACTTGAGGGATAATTTAGAGGTGACAGAAAAAATATTGGAAGAATTTAGAAGTGCTTGAAAGGAGTGAAATGGCCATTTTCATAGAATAATTTTATTTATTCCAAAACTTTTCTAAATAAAAATCTGTTTTCTGCCACTAAGTCTGAAAATCTGTTAATACTTGTCAACTTGATCATGATGATTGCCATTGATCTAGGGGTCATTTGAATTAGCTCAGTAAGCATGTTTTGCCATGTGTTACATCTCCGTGGAATTACAGGTTGTGGCCGGTGTTGCATCTCTGTGGAGTTGGTCCCTGATCGTCCCTCCGCTGTTCGACAAAAGGTGTATATTTGTCGTATGTTGAGTTTTGTTCATAGGATGATGGTTGGTTCATATGTTGAGTTGTGTATTCATCTTGTGTATAAATCTTGTATTCATCTTGTATTCATTTTGTATTCATCTTGTGTATAAATCTTGTATTCATCTTGTACAAATAACGTCGTAACTTCGACATGAGAGGGGGGGTCGTTAAAACATAACCCCGATAACTTTGATTTTGAGGCATATGAAAACCTGATTTGCACGTCGGACAGGCATGAGAGAGGCGGTCCGCAAAGTATCCTCTCCCGAAAGATAGGACGACTCATCAGATATGATTCTAGATAACGTCCAATGCCTCATATCGCGAACATAGTTATATTGGACAATTGATCTTCATATAAATGAAGCATAAAAGTTTAGCAATCACTTACAAATTTTCATGTTGTTCATTGACTTCGACATGAGGGGGGGGGGGTCGTGTTAAAACATAACCCCGATAATTTCAGTATAACTTCGACATGAGGGGGAAGGGGGTCGTTAAAACATAACCCCGATAATCCACTAATCCATTGCTCATATGCATATGATTCCTTGTTGTGATTAGGTCTATGTTTGCCACTAATCCATCTCTCATGGTTGTATATTGCCATGTTGTAATATTTGCAGAAACTATGGAACACGACAGAGACTTAGAACAAGAAAAGACGTTGGAGGAAATAATCCGCGAGGGAGATGATGATATCATGACCTCACAGTTTCTCAATGACTCCGATGGTGAGGGAAGAGAAGATGACGGCTCCGCCAGTGTTGGAGCCTTAACTGTTGCAAAGTCCGGCGAGGTATATATATTAATTAAGCCTCTGCTGACTAGATGCATTAATTGTTTTGTATGTACATATATTAACACTTCTTTCTTCTTTTAGCCCTCCGGATCGAGCCAAACTTCCATAAGGAGACGAGGCCCGAAGAAAAGGTTGGGCGAGAATGAAAGGTTCACGATCGAAGAAGTCGATCCAGATGGCAAACCGACTGTTCCCAAGCGGACCCAAGACCGATTTATACATCAGTGCAGAGTTGTTGTTAGGGACAGCGTCCCGATCAGCATCCAAGAATGGAATAAGAAGAAGGACGATGGAGTTTCTTATGTCGACGATAGATCCAAAGATCAGCTTTGGAACTCGCTCATGATAAATTTCAGCCTACCGCCAGAGGAGGATCCAAATAACCCAGTTATACAGCGAAAAGTCAAAAAATGGGCTCTTAAGAAGATGGCAGAACAATTCAAGAACTGGAAGAAAAGATTGAACGAACAGTTTGTCGAGAAAGACTAGACTCCAGAATTCACCGGTCAATATGCGAAGATAAAAGATCACTGGCCCGCATTTGTGGCGTACAAGAAATCGGAGAAAGCTAAGAACAGGTCACAGACAAATAAGCTAAATGCTGCAAAGAAGCAGTATCACCATGTTACGGGGTCAGGTGGCTACAAGGTTGCCCGGCCTACGTGGGACAAAGCTGAGAACGACCTGCTTGCTAAAGGGATCCAACCAGCGACATTGAACTGGCCCGAACGGGCAAGGACTTGGTTCTTCGGGCATGGGGGAACTTTGGACCCAGAAACAGGGAAGTGTGTTTACACGAAAGAACAACTTGAAACACCCGTCACAAAGATTCAGGAAGCAATCATGGACGTGCAGGAAGGGAAGTTCCATCCCGACAGAGAGAAGGACGTGCTGTCACGCGCCCTCGGGAATCCTGAACACCCTGGACGAACACGAGGCACATCAGGCTCCGTTCCGTGGGTGCATGGGTTTCCCGACAGCACTGGTTATAGAAGCCGAGGGAGAAAGAAGAAAGAGGAAGCAGACCGGATGCAGAATGTAGAACAAAGATTAGCGTTGCAGGAGAAGAAACTAGAGGCACTTACCAGTCAGCGAGCTACCGACGGCCCACCATCTCAGCAGCACGAAGATCCTTCATTCGATACTACCCACGAAGCTACCCCACCATCTCAGCGGAAAAGCAGCGTGGCTTCGACGGAGCTCGTTCGGCCTGATATCACGGCTCCTCGCTACCCCATGGATTATATCATGGAGAGGGAACATTGTGAGCTAATGGCGAAATGCATCAACCTAACCTTGAAGGTGGCGGTCGGCTATGTCTTACCTCCTAGACCTAATGGAACTTTCCATTGCAATCCGATTCCAGATGGCTTTGCTATTGTCGGGGTGGATGAAGTTACCAACGGATTCGAGGGGTTGGAGCTTGAGTACCCTATAGGTGAAGGGGAGACTCATCTGGTAGATGCCGTAAGGACTACCATTCTATGGAGAAAGGAATACATCGTGCTTCCACAATGGACGCCGCGTCAGCAGACTCAGCCGGAGGAGGCCCCTCAGCAGACTCCTCATAGTCCAGCGCTACCTCCGCAGCCTCAGTCGTCTCCGCCACGTCAGCACACTCCGCCGCCTCAGCTGTCTTCACCGCGTCAGCGGACTCCGCCGGAGGAGGCCCCTCAGCAGAATCCTCCGCCGCCTCAACTGTCTCCGCCGCGTCAGCGGACTCCGCCACCTCCGCCGCGTCAGCTGACTCCGCCACCTCCGCCGCCTCAGCAACGGCGGAAGAGACCCACCGCCGCTCCGGCGGCTAGCAGTACAACAACGAAAAAATCCAGAGCAGGTCCAAGAGTCAAGAAGGCTCCTCCCAAGTTACCATACGACATGACTGAGGAAGGAAAACAACGACATCGTGGCTGCCGATGTGAAACCCCAGCTTGCACCGAAACGTCCAGATCCAAAGGAGAAAATAGATCCGGTAAAAGCGAAGCGCTGTCTGGATGCCCTTCAGCGACCACCACCTCCTCCGCTGCTCTCACACTATGACCGTTGTATTGTAAAGACATTTCATGAAGCGAAAAGGTCGGGAAGTACTAGCAGTGCTGCAAGAAGTGGGAAAACAATCGTGCCCCCCGCTCAAGGTGTTTCCCGATATCGCTAATGATCCGGGGGTAGCGGCCACTCATCCTAGTTACACTCTTGCTGATTACTTAGGCGATGAGGTACAGTTCGAAATGGCTGAGGTAGCCTTTAGATACGAGCACGGGAAGCCTCTCGTCAGACCTGAGCAGCTCCCGCGTCTATCAACGATGATGCGAACATTGCATAACTGGTACTTGAAAGCCTGCAAGGAAGGGACCGACAGTATCTACGTGGGAATTAAAGATGAGCACTACTTCAATGGAGTCGAGGCGTTGTACATTAAATTTGAAGAATTATTTCAGTTATACAATCAAGACGCCCTCGACAAAACTATCGGCAGTTGCTATTGTCTGTAAGTATTTTTTTCTCTAATTAAGTCTCCAGCTCAGCTCGTTCATTGCATGTATAATTATCCTCACACTATATTATGCAGATTGAAGATCCGAGAATGCAGAGGTAAAATCTATGACATTGGGTTCATTAACCCAAATACCGTAAATGAATATACGATACAAAAAAACCCCAATGATATAGAGGAAATCTTGCTAAAGGCGTTACTTGGACAACAAAACCAAAGGGAAATACTATTTCCTTACAACTTTCCGTGAGTGTTACTGTCTTGTGCACATTCCGTTTCGCTTACTCGTGGTTAAGTGTAATTGATGAGTTATGCGTGCGCAGGTTCCACTATATTCTGCTAGCCATTCAGCTTGACGCGGGAGTAGTACATGTCTTGGACTCGAGACGTAAAGAGCCTAAGGAGTGGGTGGACATGAGTTAAATGCTCTAGAAGTAAGTTCAATCATTATCGCACCATATCGGCAACTTTCGTTCATTTCCTGATATCAAGTAATCATTTTCTTTGCCAGGCAAGGTTTGGAAAAAGTTCACCAACCAGGTTAGGGGTGAATGGAAAAAGGAGCTGCGATTTTCACGCCCCAAATTAGTAAGTACTACTAGCTAGTTCCGCGCACCTCTCATTGATTCTAGTTTCAATACCATTATCATGCTTGATTAACATTTTGATTGAACTCTATTCTCGTAAAGTGCTTGTGGCAGGAACCCGGGAATAATTTATGTGGATACTACGTTTGCGAGTTCATTCGCCACAAGATCTCTGAGCGGGGCAGATCTGAAGAACAATTTGAAGTACGTAAACAATATTCACATTTTTATTTTATTACCATCAATTGTGTTGAGTTTCATTCATATATATATATATATATATATATATATATATATATATATATATATATATATATATATATATATATATATTGACCCCCTTCTTTAAATTAGATCTGGCGGAAGCGGGACCAACTCCTACCAACTGATTGCATACGAGCAATTCCAGAGGAATTGGCGGGATTCTTTGTTGAGCATGTCATACCTACAGACGGAGAATACCATCGGGATTTGCAAATTGATTGTGGTAATTAGATATTAGGGATCGTAAGAGATGTTATATTGTATATATGCATGAACGTGTACTATATGTAGTAGCGTCGAATAGATATACGAAAACTTGTTGTTCGACCAAGCACGGAGAAAGAGAGGTCACTTCTCTCTATATATTGATCATGACGATGTTGTGTAATGGTTCCTTCATTGCTATATGTAGTAGCTAGCGTCGAGTTGAATGAAAAGCATAAAATAAAAATGAAAACCCTAAATGTAAAGGAATTGAATGGTAAACACAAAAAGAAAAGGGGAAACATAATATGAAACCCCTAAACCACTACAAAGATACCCCTATAAAGCAACACATATTGTACAACGTTTTAAGTGCATGTTGCAAAATTCACGATAGATACGGATATAAGCATTGTAGCATATGCGTGGTAGTACATTAGATTGCAACCGGCCACAACTCCAAATAAAGCCCAACGCACTAACCCAGCCTCTTGTCTAGCCCGGCCCAAGTTGGCTTTATGATTAATAATCTAGGTCATTCCCTGTTGTTCTCGATCCTATAGGCTCCCACGCCGGCCGCCGCCCCTCGACCTATCTGCATCCCGGAGCACCGCCCTCACCACTCCCTTGCGATCCTCCGTCCCGGCACGCCGCTCCTTACCACTCCCCTACAACCCTCCATCCCGGCACGCCATCCCTCATCAACACTCCCCTGCGGCCCTGCTTCCCGGCGCGCCGCCCCTCGCCACTCCTCCCCTACGACCAACTGCGTCTACTACCTCCGCACGGGGGCTTGCGGCTATGGGGAGAGTTGCCGCTACAACCACCCTCGAGATCAAGCTCCCGTGGTGAGCCGGACCGCTTCTCTTCTCCCAATTTTATTTCCCCCATCTTGCTCTGCTTCACTTCAGTCTAGTTGGGAATTGCTACTTACGACTTGCCAGTCCCTGATGATAACTGACAGGTTGAATTATAGCTGGTTGGTGCGGAGTGGATATTCCAGCTGAAGCCTCTTGCTGTGATTGAATTGATTCTAGTTATGCCTTAGGAGCCTGTCACGAGCCCATGGAAGTGAAACCTGATTGTGCAGTCGTTGGTTGCTGTCGTTGATTATGTGATTGACTGATTGTATAGTAAGGTTTGTTGTCGTAGTCTCGTGGTCGATGTTGACGATTCAAAGTTCCACTTTCTGCTTACGTGCCAAGTTGTAGGCCTGATCAGTCACTCCATCATATGGTCATATTTCTATTGGGAAAATCCTTTTTTTTAACCTTATTACAGCTCAAGTACGTAGCCGTGCTCACTTGTTCCAGTGAGTTGTTGTAGAAGTGAGAACATCCGCGAGTACTGTATCACGGCCATCTACTCAGGTCTGACCACCATAACTTCGATGTTTGTTAGTTGTTACGCAATGGGCTCTCTTCTTTCTAATCAAATCTGCTCGGTGGACTAATTGGTCGCATCACCCTGCCTCCACCCATGGAATAAGCGCTAGGTCTATTAAATTGCATGCATAACAGTAGCCTAATTAACTTGAGCGTCTGATGCTTGAGTTTGTGTGCCAATGTCTGCATGTCTGCAGGTCCACGATTAGTTTAATATCAGCATGGTGGCTATTTCTTTATACTCAGCAGTTAATATAAATATATACATATAGTCAGCCTGTGTGATGCATGTGCAAGAGCATAAGCTCACAGTATAAAAACTATGATGGCCCTTAAAGTTTTGTAGATTTTTTATGAATCTTTCTTAATATTTCGAGGTACATCTCAAATTATAATTATTTGTGCAATTTGTAAAAATGATGTCACTACGTATAAGAGAAAACTTATGATGTTCTATTGTATTTGCAGCACACAAATTATAACGGCTTCTTTTCGGTTTCAAAGAAAACAAATGTTTACTTGAGCTAATTAGCACTGTGTACCAGTGCTGGTATGTGGCATGCAAGCAGAGGAGAGGATGAACTTAACAATTACCAATTCTACCTCATATTTGATCTGACAAGGTCAGTTTCTTCATAGTTTGTTTCGTTGAATCTGAAAATATATGTGCCACCAGGCATACCTAGTGTTTTCTATGATCATATTGACGTTTTAAATCTTAGACCTAATTTATTGCAATTTCTAATGACATACGAATATTTGTGCCTATGGTCTGTAAATCTAAGAACTTTCCCAAAAATCCTTTTCGGTGTCTTCTCCTAACCACATCAGACCAAGGCCACCGTCATGAGAGTGAGTGTGCCAATGAGCAGCTGGTGGACATGGTCCTGGCTTAACTCCTGAGGAACAATGTTTTGAGGCTTTAAGAAGGCTGCCGTTGAGGAAGGACAAACACAACAATAATTATCTATGGTGTGATAATCTAATAGGTCATGTAGAAGGTTAGCCAAAATAATTTTATGGCATCGTTAATCAAGTTCCTAGCCAGAGCTAGCAACACACACACGCGTGCATGTTAACCCGTGGTGG
This sequence comes from Elymus sibiricus, assembly GCA_039707655.1. NCBI lineage: Eukaryota > Viridiplantae > Streptophyta > Magnoliopsida > Poales > Poaceae > Elymus > Elymus sibiricus. The sequence continues at coordinate 19,327,688 of CM077666.1, read as the reverse complement.
CAAGAATACAAATTGCATGCCACCCTCTCAAATAACAATCCTTCTAGCCTTAGCTAGCACTGGTTGAAGTATTATTTGTGCCATGCAGAAGTATTCATGGAAAGAAGTTTGCACATGTCGATTTCATCTCTCCTTTTTCTCCAACAACTTCGCATGTTATCCCATTATTGTGCTGGAGATTTCTACCTGGTGATAACAGAATTAAACTCCTTGACGTGTCTGACAGTGTATACTTTAGGCAAAAAAAGAGACAATGTACATGGTAAAACATAGTGGATTGCTCAGAGAAATCCTATCGTGTAAAATATTCAACATATTTGATATGTATCTAGAGTCGAATATCCAGTTGTATATATGAAATTTGCTGCAAGTGTCACTAGTACAAGCTGAATATTGTAAAATCTTGGGCTTGATATCCAACATAAATCTCTTTAATTAAGTCGTGATGGTCTTATATAATTTCTACATGTATGAGTTTCTCAGCGAGTGTGTGTTGCTAATTATTCACAATCAAATTTTACTCATGATTTGTTTTGGGTGTTCTGTTTTGTTTGATTGTATCATGACTTTGCAGTGATCAAGCGTCCTAATAAGTGTATTCTTATTCTGCAGCACCTCCTTTCTCCAACATCATCAGTTGGGGAGGTATCTGGAATCCAAGCATACATAATTTCTCTCTAATTTCGTCTTTTTTCTTAAAGAGAAATAGCATAAGGAGAAACCATTACTGATGTCACATCAGAGCTAACAATTTCAGATCACCATAGTAGTTATTTCTAGCTAACAATCTGAAACACAAAAATGTTAGCCCGTGCATGGGTTGATCACTGGTGTGCATAGTAGAATAACCTTACTAGCCTTTTTTACAATGTTTGAAGAAAATTCTGCCTGCTATGTTGCAAAGGCTGGGAGGAGGATCCTTGCATTGTTGAAAAACAATATAATTCTGAATTTCTGTTGTATGGCAATAGGAACTTAAATCGCAAATAAGATATTTACAAGCTAAGCTCTTGCAGTTCATTCATGGTTACAACTGCAGTAATATTTGTTATTTTTATGCAGTTTGCAATGGATTTAGAATCCACCAAATTACTATTGCGATTTCCTAGAGAAAGTCCACATCACTCAGCTGGTGTAGATGAATTTCTGGAGTTTGCATATAGAGATATACCAGCAGATACAATGGCTAATATCATGCCTCTGTCACTTCTTGCATCATGTCAATGCATTGTGTGTTAACTGTTCATTTGTGTTTTTTTGTCTGTAGATTCAAAAGATAAATGGATGATTATATGGGTGCGTGGCAAGTATACTGCAATTATGATGATGATGTTCCTGTTCATGATGATGATGATGGAGGCTTTCAGTTTTAGTCAAGTTGTAGGGATGATGTTCCTCGGTTAAGTTTTAGATAAGTTGTACGGATGTTGATGGATGCTTTCAGTTTAAGTTGTTTCGCTGTCAAGAAAATATTTAGATCACGCATCACATTTCGATGATGTTCCTCGTGTAATATCCACTATTGTAATCCAACAGTTTTATCTAATATATGAATTCTTCCTCTCGTGAATATATTCTTTTGTTTTCTGTTCACTTGAAATACATAATTATCACCATTACATAGAGAGTTAATTTAATCGTGGGCGAAAAACAATATATTCACATTATATATACCAACACATGAAGCGTTGCAAATTCTTCGTTGCCAAGCACTGGGGTCCTGATTCCTATGCATTAAGCACCAACGTATATAAGTGTTGCACAAGTATGTTTTATGTGTTGCATTCTTGCAACGGTCCCTTTTACCAACGGCAGTATAAGCGTTGCCCTATACGCTAGCAACACTTGATAAGGCTACGCATTCCAAACCGTTGGTAAATGCACTAACAACGCATATATGGACTTTTAGATACGGAAAAATGCGTTGCTATAGGGGGGGGTCGTGTTGTAGTGAACCCTCCAAAACCCCTAAACCCCTCCTTTCAAAAAAAAAAAACCCCAGCGCCTGGTAGGTGCTGACGCGTGGCTGCCTTCTAGTCCCGGTTGGTGTTACCAACCGGGACTAAAGGTCCTCTTGCCTGAGCGCTACGCAGCGGCCACGTGAAGCTCCTTTAGTCCCGGTTCGTAACCCAACCGAGACTAAAAGTGAGGGCCTTTAGTCCCGATTGTTCAGTCCCGGTTGCAGAACCGGGACTAAAGGTCCTCTGGAACCGGGACTGATACCCTGTTTTCTACTAGTGCCTGTACTCCTCGTTTCACAGTTGGCTCTCGAGGTCAGGCCAGGAAAAAGGAAAGGGCAAAGAAGATTTGCGTCACTCCTCGGCACCCATCCATGTATGTGAAGAAGAACAGTCACCGCCTCAGATACGAAGCAAGAAGCGCAAAACTGCTTCAAAAGACAAGAAGAAGGGCCCTCCTCGTGCTTCCCATCCCTTAAACTACAAAGAGATGTCACTTCATTCATGGAAGAACGTGCGGATGGAGAACCCCTACACCGTGGACCGTGATGAGGACTGTGACACCCGCTTTTGGAATCCACGTCAAGAGAGAGCCTATCATGAGGTATACGTCAAAAGAGAGCCTATCATGAGCCTAAGAGCTTGTGGGCGGCCGTGAATATGTCCCACACCATGATCCCGGCCGCTAGGAACAGCACGACCACCCCCAGCGCCATGCCCGCCACCTCCATTCCGGTTGCCCGGCCGGACTCTTCGATGATGCTGTTGTACACCTCGAGCTTGTGTGCCTCCGTCAGGTCCTCGAACGCGCCCTCGTTGCCAAGCTCGCCCTGGTGCCTGCTCACGAGGTCCGGGAACTTGACTCCCTCTTGCTTGAGCACCATGGAGTACATTTTGGAGGATGCCCGGGCCGAGGGGCTGCGGTACTTTCTCAAGTACTCCAGCATGCATTTGTTCAGCTTGGCCGTGTCCTCAGCTAGGCGCTCGACGCTGGGCGCATCCTCCAGGTTGAGCTCCGCGACTTCCGTGGCAAGGGAGTCGTTGTGTGCCCTCATCTTGTCGACGCAGCTCAGCCGCAAGCTGCAGTCACGAACATTCTTCATCGCCATGTTGAGGCCATGCTTGACGTAGTCCACGACGTCCGCGGCGATGCTAGCCTTGTCGTCTCCTTCTCCAGCGTACTTCTCCTTCATGGCGGTGCTGTCGTCCAGCAGACTCACCGCCTTGTCGTGTGCGTCGTTGACGTTCTTCAGGAACTTGACGCGTTCGTTCTCCGACTTTGCCACCCGGCTCATCAGTGGCTCCTCTTTGTTCCTCAGCAGGAGAGCCAGCTTCTTCAGCTGGCTACTTTCCATCAACACGGTGAGATCACCTCCGGCCGCCATTGCCTTCAATCCAATTAAACAAGCTGCCTGGAGTACAACACAAAATACAAAGTACTGAGTATATATTATCCTGCCAGGTGTGCGAGTAAAAATGATTGTATTTCAACTACGTTAACGTTACTCCTATCCTATGTACGTCCAGATTAATCAACCATCGGACTGGCAAGACAACTCAACAGAGCAGGTGTCAAATTCTTACACTTAACTTCAAGCAGCTGGCCTGGGTGGTGATCGAAGCTGCCTCAACCAGCGGCCGACCTCGCCTATTTATAAGTTATAACACACGTGGGTGTACAAATTCAGTTAAAACCTTCTTAGTCTACGTAATTAAAATTGCTGCATTGAATTGAACACCCTCGTTGCCAAAGCTTTTTGCCATATGAGTGCTCGATTTTGCAGAAAGCCAATGCATGCAGGAGCATTTATGATCCAGGAGCCTACTAGCCAATGCATGAAGCATAAACACGCCCTCTTAACAGGGGTGAAATTAGCATATACCCGTTGGGTACAGATGAGATGACACCAACCACTTTTGACGATGAAGCAGCGTCGTATAGAGCTCCTTTACGATGGTCCCAGATCGATATGATCCGATGGCTAATATTACTCTTACCTCTTGTGGGGGATAAGATGTTGTCAATGATTATGTGGGGCTAGTATGGGCTTTTCACTTCGGCAAATAAGGAAATAAATTATAGTACCATTAAATCATGAAGTCAAATAAGGAAAGATAGATAAATTCTAATTAATGTTATCTTTGGTTTCCAATCTCAAATTGTGACGTTATGCCTATTGCCTTCTGTAAAAAAATATTCATGTGTAGACAAATAAGGAAAGATATATAAATCATGTACGATATATTCATGTGTATTTGATGTTGCATTTTGTAAGAAATACACATGAATATATGGTACGTGATTTTTTAAATACATATGCTATTCATCACGTAAGTAATTTAGAGAAACTATATTTTCTTAATTAGAAACACATACACATATAAACTATCATTAGGCATACTTAAGTACAAATAATATAATATTTAAATATTTAAGTGGCGTTGACGTGATTATATATCACATGATTTTTATTCTAAAATCGTGGGATGTCGTAATATTAAGAAAATCATACTTCAAGATGTACATTCTACTAGATCATATTATTTACGCAAATAATTTGGCATTTGTAAGAAATACACATGAATATATGGTTCGTGTTTGCTAAATACCAAACGTTATGTTCGTAAGCAACAGATCCGAACGATTTCTAAATTACTTCGATCACCCTCCCTCGCGAGCCCTCTTTTTTCTTTATACATGGCTGATGTGGACGAAAGAAAGAGCGCAGCGCTGCATGCTTATGCCTCAAAAATGCATGCATGCATGTAAGACAAAATTACTGACATCAGCAAAGATTCCACCAAATTTCAAAATTCAAAATGTTTTGTAGCTCAAACCGTCGCTCAGATCGAAAAACTGTTTTCACATAAAAGATTCGTCGTGACAAGACCTTCAAAACTAGATCCAATGTTGATATGTTTCGATGACTTTTTTTTCTGGATCAAAAGTTACCAGGCCAAGGCTAAGTAAGTTATCACGTCTATGGTACGTAAGTTACCATCTTGTTTATATAGAAATTACCGGGGCATAAAAATGGTCCTCCAACCTTCTCCCCACATGCAAATGAACTAGAGAACAGAAAAACTGATGTCATCCTAGATTCCCCCCTATTTCAAAACTTCAAAATTCCCCCCTATTTCAAAACTTCAAAATGTTTTGTAGTTCAAATCGTCGGTCCGATCGAAAATTCATTATCACATAAAAAAAATCCGTCGCGACGAGAGTTTCGAAACTAGATCTCATGTTGATAAGTTCCGATGACTTTTTTGTCGGTCAAAAAAGTTACCACTCGTGTGCGATGTAAGTTATCAGGTCTGCAGTGTGTCTATTATCATCCTATTTATACAGAAGTTATCGGGGTGTGTGTATTCAACAACTTTTTACCCCAGGAAAAAGTTACCGTAATGTTTGTACCTAAGTTACCACATCCGCGGTATGTACATAGGTTATCAGCTCCGCTGTGCGTAAATTATCATGCTATTTGCACTGTGGGGCCAAAGTTATCGTGATGTTTGTAGCTAAGTTATCAGGTCTAGGAGCCTATATTACCATGTTATTTATACATATGTTACCGGAGTATATTTCCAAACAACTTTTTTACACGGGTCAAAGTTATCGTGGTGCTTGTACCTAAGTTATCAGGTCCTGGAGCGTATATTATCATGTTATTTACACGAGAAGTTATCAGTGGTATGTTTTCAACAACTTTTTTTCACAGGTCAAAGTTATCGTGGTGTTTGTACCTAAGTTATCAGGACCGGGAGCCTATATTATCATGCTATTTACACAAAAAGTTATCGGTGATATGTTTTTAACATTTTTTTTTCCCGGGTCAAAATTATCGTGGTGTTTATACCTAAGTTATCAGGTCCGGGGGCCTATATTACCATGTTATTTACACAGATGTTACCGGAGTATGTTTTCAATAACTTTTTTCCACGGGTCAAAGTTATTGTGGTGTTTTTACCTAAGTTATCATGTTCGGGAGTATATATTATCATGCTATTTACAAAGAAGTTATCGGTGGTATGTTTTCAACAACTTTTTTCCATGGGTCAAAGTTATCGTGGTTGTTTGTACCTAAGTTATCAGGTCCAGGAGCCTATATTATCATGCTATTTACACAAAAAAGTTATCGGTGGTATGTTTTTAACATCTTTTTTTTCCGGGTCAAAGTTATCGTGGTGTTTGTACCTAAGTTATCAGGTCTGCGATGTGTGTATTACCATGCGATTCAGAAATAAGTTACCAGGGGTGTTTTTCAACAACTTATTCCCCGGGTTAAAATTACCCCTCGGTGTTTGTATGCAAGTTATCAGCTCTGTGGTGCCTAAATTATCATGTTATTTACATAGAAGTTACTGTGGTGGTTCGGATTTTAGCATTTTCGTAAATATAATAGGACATCTACTTGACACAAACTGCATCTACTATCCCTCCGATTTATCTGTTGAAACTGAATTTAACTCTTAATTGACCCAAGCTGCAGTTCACAGAGAGAAAATAGAACAATGAAAGTCTGAATTTTCTGAAAACTAATAGTAGACCTTGGCCTCATACACTTTCTTCAGAAAAAAAAAACGCTGAAAACTGAATTTTCTGAATTGGAACGATGCACTTGTACTCGAGCATGTTCTAGCTGCTGTTGCCGCTGTCGGTACCAAAACCGGCAGATCTCGGGTAGGGGATCCGAACTATGGGTCAAGGAGTCGATGGTAACAGGGAACGTAGGGACAGCGATTTACCCAGGTTCGGGCCCTCTCAAGGAGGTAATACCCTACGTCCTGCTTGATTGTATTGATGTGATTGTATGAAGGTTACAGAGTTGATCTACCTCGAGACCGACTGGGCTAAACCCTAGGTAATGATATCGCTGGCCTGCGGACTAAACCTCCTGGTTCATATAGACACCAGGGGGTCCTAGGGTTACATATGGTCGGTTACCATCTGGGATAAACACGCAGGTTACGCCATCTATTCCTTGGAGGAGACGCCAGAACTTCGGAGGTTTCCTTCTGACACACGGGGACGTCCATAATCGAGCCTTCCATCGACATGCAGAGAGCGGCCCATCAGCCCGGCCTACGAGAGATAGGCCGGCAGCCCGAGTACCCCCTAGTCCGGGACACCCTCTGCCGCTGCTCAATTGGTACTCTAATTGGAACGATGCACACTGAATTGGTACTCTAATTGAGCACCGGATAGCCGTTGCTGCCGCTGCTAACACTACTAGGAAAAAGCCTACTAGTAGCGCTGGTTTTTGGGCTAGCAGTAGCGCGGGTGCCCGCGCTACTGCTACGACGCTACAGCTAAATTTTAGCAGTAGCATGGGTTTACCCGCGCTACTGCTAACTATACATAGCAGTAGCGTGCTCATTAAACCGCGCTGCTGCTAATAGCAGCAGCGCCTCTTTCCAGAGCGCGCTGCTGATAATAGCACGCTGCTGGTACATGCATGCCCGCGCTACTGCTAATTTTTCCTGTATTTTTTTTTCTGCAGCATATTGGCCCTGTATTTGTACATGTTTTATACAGTAGTTTCATCATATGATTTTATGATCAATCATGAGTTATTATATCAGTGGGTGAAAGAGACATGGATTAGATTGAAGTGGAGGCAACATGGTGCAGATCGAAAAAGTACTACTAATCCAAACTTGATCACTTTAGTTTGGATTAGTAGTACTTTCGATCTGCACCATGTTGCCTCCACTTGAATCTAATCCACGTTTATTTCACCCACTGATATATATAATAACTCATCATGCTCATATTACAACTCAGCATCATCATCATAATAATAACTCATCATCGTTATCATAATAACAAGTCATACTCATCATCATCATCATATATAGTCATCTAACAACTTCTACTCGTTATCGTAATAACAAGTCATACTACTCATCATCATAGTCATAACCAACCCTAGTTAATTGTTCTTAGCACATGTTCATGAGTATTAGCTAGGACCTGCTACGCTCTCTAAGGTAAAATAGCATAAAACAACATAGCCCCTGACTCTCCATTATGAAGAATGGAGATTATCCTGTCTCCAATTCGTGCGCTTCGCACAATGTTGCTTCCAAGTAGCTCACTTTCATTATTCATAACTTTTTTCCATTCTTTGATTGTGATGTCTTCATCGGTTTGAGAAATCCTATATGAACAGCGGTGAACCCGAGGCGGACTTGGCCGTAATCTAATAACATCAATGCGACCTTTCGTAAACATCAGATGAGGCACACAATCCTTCGGGATTTTCTGTTGAAGAACATAATAATAACTTAGTTAGCAATGTAGTTTAGCTTTAGAAGAATGTATGCAAAAGATGCACTGATGTCGTAATAGTAAAAAATCTTACCATGCCATCTCTATGGATGTTACCGTAGTTCAACACGTGCACTAGTGGCACGTATTGACCATAATGTGGAGGAGTTTCATAATTGATATTGAAATTCTTAACATCAATAATAAATGAGATAAGATGATCTTTCTCCTGGTAACTAAGTTCAGAGTCATTAGTGTAGTAGGTTCTGTCTACTATCTTCCGTACATTTTTTGAAGAATGGAAATAAGCTGTCAATGGAAATAAGCCGTCAATGATTTTTAAATAAACAATATAAATTACTTAACAAATTTATTTGACAAACTCACAAAGAGGTAGAACTGGAAGCGTCTCAACATCCACCCAAATGTCGATATTATCGTCAATTTCATCTTCGGGCCCAAGATCGAAGGTGATTTGCATATCCTCCTTAAATTCATAGGCCTTGCAAAATCCTCTCCAAGTTGAGCAACCGAAATGTGAGCTATTTGGTGCATTAAATAGCTTAACCAAAAAAGTGAAACCATGCTTCGTCCTAAGGTGAGCACTCTTCGTCTTTGTTCTCTCCCTATCTTCAAAACCGAGCTTTTCCAAGACATACGGTCTTGCATGACATGGGATGAACTATTTCAATTAAAAAAATGGAAAATTACACGTTGAAGCCAAAATTCACAAGTCATGCATAATTACGGAAAAATACTTGTCGTCCTTACGTACCGTAAAAACGTCGAAAGTCTCCTTCAGCACGATGGTGAAGTACCTACCGTTCTGCAGATAAGGCATCCTGTCGCACAAACCCCGGTCGTCTTCACAGTAGTCGCACTCAGGAATCATATCATTGTCAGACATTTCCTATGTTCATAAGTCAAAGATTAAAAATCGACGGCAAATAACAGGAACTCAACACACAGATCATTATTACTCATCACGGGTTGACTTTCGGTCTGTCGAGTCTTTCCTTGAAAACTCTCATCTCACGTGGTGTTCGCAGATATTCGACCGACGGTGATGGTCGCTACTCCTCCTCCCCCTAGTGCATAACAAAGGTCTAGCACAAGGAGAAGAAGGAGAACCGACCCCCATGACAACAGTCGGCATTCTTCTTCTCTCATATATGGTGGACACTCTCCCTCACTAGTTTTCTGACTGTCATGTATTGAGCCCCGACAGAGTTAAAGGCAACCCGAAATGTCGATTAATTCTCTTTCCGGCAAATCCAAGGCACTAGATATTTCCTACATACTAGCACAAGTCATGCTAAAATTCATGGAAAAATCCGGCATGACCTTTGCTAAAATAGGACATATCGAGCGCCTGAAATTTACCGGAACGGAAATGAATCAACACTCCGGCAAAACATAGGCCACTCGGATTTTCCATGAGATACAAAAATATTCATACACATACAGAGATGTTTAAACTACACAGCACTACTCCACATATCACATGTTCAAATAGATCATCTTTACTCACTAGATGGCTGTCCAGGATGCGGGTGTTGTCGGTCACATGATCACATTTTCATTTTCATTTCTTCACATGTTCACATTTTATGCACTTCATAATCAATTTATAATGAAACTTCTTGAACCATAGAAAAATGCCCTAATTTCACAATATAACTTAGAGCTTGATTGCTGAAATATTATTTGAAAATATACTATGAACCCTAGAAAAATGCCCTAATTTCAGAATATAACAAGTACAGAACATTTTTTAAAATTCTACGAACTAAATATAGTAAGCTACAAACTATAATATAGAAAGTATAAACTATGAATTATAAACTACAAACTATAAACTACTCCAGTAAACTACAAACTAGAAACTAATTTAGTTAAATGAGGGAGCTAGCTAGGAGGGAGGAGGAGGAGGAAGGAGGGCCGGCGGCGGCTGGAGGAGGAGGGAGGAGGTCCGGCGACGGCTGGAGAATGGAGGCGGGACGGAGGAGAGAGGAGGGGGAGGGAGGAGGGAGGAGGAGGGGCGGCTAGAGGAGGAGGAGCAGGGGGAGGGAGGAGGGAGGAGGAGGGGCGGGTAGAGGAGGAAGGAGCAGGGGGGAGGGAGGAGGGCCGGCGGCGGCTGGAGGTGGGCCGGCGGCAGCTAGAGGAGGAGGGAGGAGGGCCGGCGGCGGCTGGAGGGGGAGGGAGGAGAGGCGGCTAGAGGAGGGAGGAGGGAGGAGGAGGAGGAGGCTTACCGAGGCCGGGGGATGGCGGCGATGAGAGCGGCAATGCGGCGTCGGCGGCGATGGTAGGAGGAGGAGGACGGTCGCGGCGGTGAGAGAGTGGCACAGGAAGAGTGACGAACGGGCGGGGCGGCGGATAATGTTTACCCTAGCAGTAGCGCGGGCTACGGCCCAACGCTACTGCTAAGTGGGGACGGGCAGCTGGGCCCGGGCTTGCCATAACAGTAGCGCGGGCCAAGGACACACGCTACTGCTAATGTGTTTAGCAGTAGCGTGTGTCCATGACCAGCGCTACTGCTATGGCAAGCCCGTGGGGCACGGTGACACCACGGTGTGAGACCACTTAGCAGTAGCGGCGGTCCGCTGGTCCGCGCTACTGCTAACTCCCTACCTGTAGCGCTGGAATGTACCACGCGCTACTAATAAGTAACAGTAGCGCTTCTCCTCTTACCCGCGATACTGCTAATGTTATATCTATAAGCTTTCTCCTAGTAGTGTAACTTGCAAAGTGCAGTTTCTTCAGAGGCCGAAACTGCAATTTCTTCAGAGGCCAAAAGTGCAGTCGCTCCCTCGGACGCGCGCTGCTGCAATTTCTTCAGAGGCCAAAACTGCCGCTGCTGTAGCCGCACCCTCGGACGCACGTAGCTCGGACGCGCGAGGCGAGCAGTGGCACGGCGGCTCCCTCTGCCGCCCGAGCGGGAAGCACCGGCGGCGATGATGGGCAGCGGATCCAGCCCGAGGTCGAGGCACCTGCGGCGATGGTGGGCGGCGGATCCAGCCCGAGGTCGATGCAGCCGGCGGTGGTGGGCGCCCGGGCTTCTCTCTCTCCCATTTCTCTTCCTCTCGCAGCCGGAGCTCGCCGAGCTTGGCCATGGCAGCCATGGCGCGGACGGAGCAGAATCTCGCGTGGATGGAGATGAAATCGAGCCCGGGGGAGAGGGGAAAGGTTGAGGGTCTCGATTGGGGGCTGTTGTGGTCGGAGGGAGGCGGCGGCCGGCGGCGGCGCTCGCGGGAGGGGCGGCGGTGGGCGTTCCGGTCGCGCGCGGTCGCTCGCGGGAGCGCTTTCTTTTTCTCGTGCATGATAGTCAAAGGAATTATCGAGCAGCTGCGCGCGTCATACGTGGGGATCGAAGGGCCATCGGGTCGTTCGGATCTGATCACAAAATCCGAACGTTTGGAAAATATTAATCATGTAAGTAATTTATAGAAACTATATTTTTTACATTAGAAACACGTACACATATAAACTATCATTAGGCATACTTAAGTACAAATAATATAATATTTAAATATTTAAGTGGCATTGACGTGATTATATATCACATGGTTTTCATTGTAAAATTGTGGGATGTCGTAATATTAAGAAAAATCATACTTGAAGTTGTAATATACGCATGTATCTTGTAAAAAATACACATGTATGACATATTGTATTTTTAATGAACACACATAGTATAAATGAAAGTCTCTATTTTTTGGCAGAGGGAAAATCTCTTTTTGGAAAGAGAGATCACTAAATCAATCAAGAATATATACTATTTATTTTGTTGTATTTATCATATTTGTATAGTCAAAATTGCCCTCAACCAACCGACGACTAGGATTAAATTATCCTCCTCTTGGGAGGTAAGAGGGGCCATCTTAAAATTTCTCCAAAAACAATATATGATTGAACCCATTGACTCACCAGCCAGCACTACTCAAAAGGCTTTTAGCCTATATTCAGTACCAAACTCGTACTGCCTTACAAGCCATGCTACACGCCTATACGCAGCATTAGCCTTGTTGCCTTCTTGCTGAGTCCCTTCACCGTCGCGGCAAGACCAAAAACAAAAATAAAAACAATTCTGAATCTCTCGTCGCCCACACGCCAGCGGCTGGAAGCGGCAAGCTGGCAACTGCATTTCAAAATCCAGGTATTTAAGCACATCCTTTCCCTCTTGTGCAAATCTTCTCTAGTCCTAATCTTCTAATGTTGTGATTATTTTTTCCCTGTACGTTAATTGATCTAGGTCATGTCATAAAATGATGCAGACACTTCAACCCACCTCAAAGATGCAATTAATTGAATACTCCTACTACTAGTCTCCCAAAACCTATTCTAAGAGAAATAGATTTGTTTAAACAGCTCTATGATTCGGCTGATCAAAAGATAACTTCAGAGTACAGCAGAAAACCTAAAAAGCAAGATAAGGTTAGGTAAAAATCGGAAAATGAAACTTTGAAATGTGATTGACTTTGCATTTCGCTTTGCTGTACTTGTTTAAAACTCGTGAAATTAACATGTCATTTTTGTTCAATTTTTTTAGGAAGACCGAAGCTTCCCATAAAGGTACAAAATTATCTTTTACTATTTTATTCAAAATATGTAAACAAGTGGTTTGAGACTTTCATTCAACTGGTCCGTCTTCGCTCTTTAGTTTTAATGTAACAACTATACTTGTTATGATTTGATTATGTTGTCTTTGAATTATATATATAGTCCTATTGTGAGATGGTCTGAGAGAGTGAGACAGTACAATAGTTAGTTCAACCCCAAATTCTGAGTGAACCGGACCGGACAGAGCTTCGGTGCCGTAAAGGCACCTGCCTTTGGGTCTATGACAGGTGGGCCAGCCACCTGGCGGGCCCACCTGTCATAGACCCAAAGGCAGGTCCCTTAAGGCACCGAAGCAGCGTCCGAGTGAACCCATCGGCAAATATTCCTGGCTCCTCGCCCTGCCTCTTAAATCATCCTTGGTAAGCGAGTTTTTGCTAAGGGCACTCCCAATGCCTGGTTCTTAGAATACCTTCATAGGCAAAATGCTGAGGTGGCACAACAATTAAAGAAGAGATAAGGGAGCTGTATGTTAGAGGTGAGACATCTCTTAGCATGTTTTCCTATGTAGTAAAAAATTAATCCTCTAATCCGTTGTAACTTCTCTCTCTATTTTTCTCGCATTCTCTTCTCTCCATAACTAGGCCACAATGTGGAGATGCAAACATGACCGCTGAATGAAATAAATGCAACATCACATAGATACAATACCTAGGAGAAAATGCATTAGAAGTGCCCTAAGATGCATTATAATTTGGTAAGGAGGGAGTAGATATTTAGAGTGGTAAACAGAGCCACGGACCAGTGGTTAGAGCTGCAGTTGAACATCATGTCCACCCAGTTCGATCCCCAAGATCTACTCATGCTATAGGGGTATCCCCGTTTTATATTCCATGAGTACCAGATTTAATGGATAAAAGAGTGTGTGCCCTACTCCTCCCACCAAAAATTAAAATCATGGTAGTCATATTTAAAAGTTGTGTGTTCCCTTGTTTTCGTAAAACATTTTAGAGTGGTCCCTCTGGAGATAAGCACGCGGGACCACAATTTAATGCCGCTACATGGACGACTACCCCTATCATTGATGTCCTTGTTTCAATTATCACCAGTTTGCTCCAAGGTGCCTCTGTACGGCAATGTGACATCCCCAATTATTATAGCTAGATAAAATTGACTACATCATTTTGAAACAGGTTGTCAAATACAAACCGACTAAGAATTTAAGTTTATCGAGTCGGTGATTTTCAATTTTCATTTATATTTTTTCAATAAGAATAATAGAAAAACTTAAACAATCTTGGTCTACATAATTAAAATTGTCATGCTGAATTTTAGATACTCCCTCCATCGCAAAATACATTGCATATTAGGTTTCATTGGAACAAACATTTGACCAATATTTAGACTATTAGTATGTAACTTTTGTGATACAAAATCATAAGCGTAAAAAAACTATTTTGGAATGCGAATGTAATAACAACAATTTTATGTCTAAAAAAAGCACAAGCTAAGAGCAACTCTACTAGAGTCACCATATCCGTAGCCTCTATAACGCATATGGAGCGCGTTCCATAATATTTTGGAGGCTGCGGAGGCTGTGCGCAAACACAGAGTCGCCATAATGCGGCCTTCATATTTTTTTTCCTGTTTTCTTCTTTCTACACTATTACAACAATTTAGATCAAACAATTCAATAATTCAACAAATATTATTAAAACAATTAATCCGAATACAAAAAATAATGCAAATTAACAAATAACCCAAATGCAACAAATAATCCGATCAAAAAAATTGTTCAAGTAAAAATAAATGAATTCTAAATAATTTAAACACACTATCTCCCAGCTAGCTGCCAATGATGCTCGAGATCCTACTTCAGCTGATGATGGGAGGCCCGGTCTTCAATCTGTCAGTACATCTCAAGAAATGCTTGAATGCAGTTTGTGTGCCTGCCTGGCACGACGATTGTGCCAATTTTTTCATAGTAAATGGGGCTTGGCATATCCCTCTCATCCTCGATGATCATGTTATGTAGGATCACACAACATGTCATGATCTTTGCCAAGACATCCTTGTTCTAGAAATGAGTAGGCCTCTTGACAATTAAAAACCTTGCTTGCAGTACTCAAATGCTCTCTCAATGTTCTTCCTCGCTGCATCTTCCATCTTGGCCAAATGCTTAAGTTTCCTGGTCTCAGGATTAGAAATTGTCTTCACAAATGTTGACCAAGATGGATAAATGCTATCCACTAGATAGTATCCTTGTTCATACTGATGGCCATTCACAGTGAAGTTGCAAGGTGGAGCAGTACCACCAGCTAGCCTTGAAAACAGATGAGATCTCTGTAAGACATTGATGTCATTGTGAGATCCATGCAACCCAAAGTAGCAATGCCAAATCCACAAATCTTCAGAGGCAACCGCTTACAAAATAATTGTTGGATAATGGCAATGCCCGCTGAATTGGCTGTGCCAAGCTGCAGGGCAATTCTTCAACCTCCAGTGCATACAGTCAACACTCCCTAGCATCCCAGGCCACCCTCTTGCTGCATTCATCGCTAGAAGCCTGGCCATGTCCTCGGCATTGGGTGCTCGCAAATATTGCTCTCCATAAACCCTCACCACAGTATCAGCGAACACTTTCGTGCATTTTATGATTGTATCTTCGGCCATTCGAAGGTACTCATCCAATGCATCTGCAGGAGTGCCATATGCAATCATTCGAACTGTCGCGGTCACCTTCTGGAAAGGGAAAAAACCAAGCTGACCGGCGGCATTTCTCTGTTGCGGATAGAACGGCTCATTGGCTTCCATCTTGTTGGAAATTTGATGGAAGAGCCGATCGGTCATGCGGAAGCGTCGCCGGAACACATAGGCAGGGAAGGTGCAACCTGGCAGAAAGTAGTTGCGCATGAGCTTTTCATGGCCTTCGATTCTATTCCCGTGAACCGTCGTACGACCAACCTGCGATCCCGCACGCTTCCTCTTCGCTTCGGTTGCCGCTATCCATTCAAAAACCATCAATATTACATTGTCCATGATTTCACTCTTGGACTCGAAGCTTGAATTCGACGAGGAATCATAAAACAAAAGCTCCATCGACGGATCCATCTACACAAAATGCGAATCATATGTCATCTACACAAATGTACGAGCCGCTAGACTAAATCTACAAGAAAAAGTTGAGAACTTCACCTCCGGGCAAGTCTTCGAACACCTTGAGGTCGCGCGGTGGAAGGAGTGGCGTGGCTGAGCAGTGAGAAGCGCGTGGGGCTGCGGCGAAGCGTGGGAGGTCCGGGAACGGCTCAGCGGAGGCGACCGGGGCCAAATCGTGGCGGTCCGGGCGGCGGAGCTGGCATGAAACGGCGGAGGCATGGGGATGTGGGAGGCGGCTGAAGGGAGCGCGCGCGGGCGTCCGGACCGCTCCCAAGCCCGCTTCTGACCACACTGGCCCACCCAAACCCCCTCCCCCTCGCCCGCGCGCGTTCCCACCCGGTGCCAGCTGCCCGCATTCATGGCGTTGTAGAGCGCGCTGGTGCACATTGAAGACGGCTCAGGGCGGACGCGACCTCTCACTGCCTCCGCCATTGAAGCGGCGCGCCGGCCGAGGGCGCCGCCCGCAGCACACCCGGTTGAACACGCCACCTCACCATGTTTCAGACGCCTCCATTAAACCCGCGTGGAAGCCGAGAAACCTACTCCGGCCACACGTCCGTTCATGAGCGGGCAGCATTAAACACAACGCCAGGCAAGCTCCTCCCGTCCGCTCGCAATTTAAAGGAGGCCAGACGCCGGGCAAGAATAACACCACTCCGCCGCTCCCCATCTCCTCCTTCCACCATTTTCTCCGCCCTTTCGATGGCATCCGACGAGCAAGAAGTGCAGTTCTCCGGCATAAAAGTTGGCTGGGTGGCCCGCCAGATACGAGCGAGGCAGGTCGCTGCTCCACCTCCCTCGCCTAGCCCGACAGAGCAAGTTGCCGCCCCAAGCCGGCGCGTGGTTCAGCAACTCGCCGCTCCAAGCTAGCTCACGGAGGAGTGGCGAGTAGCTCCAGGCCGGCACGGGAGGGAGCACGGCGGCACGGGCATCGTCGCTGCCGTGGACGACGCCGTGTCGTACCGCGCCTCCCGTGCCTGCGACCGCGCCATCCACCGTAAACGCACGCGTAGCCGCGCCGTGCCGGCAGAGAAAGAAGCCGGCTGCGGGGAAATCGAAGAGTCTGCGGCCAGGGCGTCCGCTCCCGCCGCCATCATCGAGGAGAAGAAGAACACGGGAGGCCGCCGCCGCTTGGGTCCCATGAAGGCCACCGCCGAGGCGACGCCGGCGTACACAGCCGGTGTCTTGCCCTCTCGCAGGCCACCGCCGTCCCCTTACCCAAAAACCAACTTTGATCCGTGCAACGTACGGACCCTTTCCCTCTGTCTGAAGCATCAGCCGGCGGTTCCACTTCGATGAGTAGTGGGGAAGCGAGCCGTCCTTTGCGCTGAAGCATATACCTCCGGGGCTCACGGCTGCCGGACATGGGGACGACAATGGAGATCCGCCGCGGCCGGCAGTAGACTAGTAAGGGTATCCATGTCGTCGGAATGGATATCCGCCGGCTGTAACATCCCCATGTAATAGCTGCAGTGATCACCTTCTGATAATGCCATGTCATCATGATCAACAAGCCTTGATCACAATTAGAATCATATCTCATTTTAAATTCCAATTCAAATTGAAATTCAAATATAAAGTGAAAATAAAAGTTGTTCCAATTTGAAAACTAAAATGTTCATTGAATGGCAAATAATCCATAACTAATTATGTTAAGAAAAACAACATCACCCAAATTACCTAGATAACTCTAACATCATCAAACAGTAGCAAAACAGCAAAGTTTAATCCCTTTTTATTTAATAAAAGTTCTAATGAAATCATTTATTCACCAAACCAATTTCTGGTAGTACTAGATAATACCTAGTATTTAATTGGACCAGACTCATATTTTACAAAAGTAATTTGGTGGCCTAACAATTTACAAAACAGAAATAAAAGCAGAAACAGAAAAATAAAAAGAGAAAGGCCTAACTACTACTGTGGCGCTAGGCTCTAGTCAAACAGTAACCGGCCCAGCCCACCAGGGAATCATCTCCCTCCTCCCGCCTGCGTGTCGACGCGCGCGCGCGCCGGAGCGCGGATGGCCTCGCTGTCGTCGATCCCGTGGCTTCCCCGTGCGGATAAGGCTACCCCCGAGCGTCTCACTCTCCCCCGCAAACCCTAGCATGCCCCATTCGCCCCCACTCGCCTCGCCTCTCTCTGTCTCACACCTCGCCCGAGACGCCGTCGCCGCCACCGCTCGATCCCGCGGCCACCGGCCTCCCCGCGACTCGCCGACATGCCGTAGGGCCTCCCCGTCCTCGTCTACGTCGGCTCATCAGAGCTCGGAGACGCCACAGCGAGCCCCACGAGCCCGTCTTCAACCTTCGGCCGCCGTCGACTCGCTGCCGATCCCGGCCTCCTCGAGCCTCCCCCGAGCCCACGTTGCACATCTGCAGGCTCCCGGTGAGCCTCCGCCTCCTCCCCTTCTCTCTCGCCGTCATTTTCGACCTCTAGTGAGCTCCCCCGACATGGCCGTACCCGCCGTCGCCCGCGCTCATCACCGGCGTAACTCCGGTGGCCTTTTGGTCACAGGACTATGCCCGTTGTTGTCGCCGTACCGCGTAGAGCCCGCCCAGCCATTCAGTTGCTCGCTAGCGCCGCGATTCGCCGAGATCCACCGACGCCCGAACTCCGGCCACCTTTGCGAGCTCGCCGCCGACGTTCCCGGCCACAGCAGCTTCCGCCGCCACCATAGCTCGCCTCGCCGTCGACTGCTCGTTCGAATGAGCCCGGCTGCGCTCGAAATGGCGCCCTGTGCGCGAAACCCGACCGCCGCCCGACGCGCGCCGCCGTGAAAACGCGCCCGCCGGCGTTTAAACGCCGGCCGGCCGATGTGGACGGCCGGGCCCCGCCTCTGGGCCACTGACGCTGGGCCCCGCTGGCCCGTTGACTGGGTTGACCAGTCAACGGTGCTGACTGGGCACCCACCGCCACTGACATGTGGGTCCCGCGTCTAATCAAGTTAATGTAAATTTAAATACAAATTAATTAGTCTAATTAGCCACTGACAGGGCGGGCCCACCTGCTAATTAGTTTCTGTTAAGTATAAATTAAACTCTAATTAGGCCTCCATAAACTAACGGCTGGGTCTCATGGTCTGAGGAACATGTATTTGACATTCAAGAAAGCAGTAGCAATAAACAGAACGATCATATGCTAAGCTAACGGCTGGGTCTTGTCCATCACATCATTCTCCTAATGATGTGATACCGTTATCAAATGGCAACTCGTGTCTATGGTTAGGAAACCTTAACCATCTTTGATCAACGAGCTAGTCTAGTAGAGGCTCACTAGGGACATGGTATTTGTTTATGTATTCACACATGTATTTAAGTTTCCGGTCAATACAATTCTAGCATGAATAATAAACCTTTATCATGAACAAGGAAATATAAAATAATAACAACTTTATTATTGCCTCTAGGGCATATTTCCATCAGTCTCCCACTTGCACTAGAGTCAATAATCTAGATTACATAGTAATGAATCTAACACCCATGGAGTCTTGGTGCTGATCATGTTTTGCTCGTGGAAGAGGCTTAGTCAACGGGTCTGCCACATTCAGATCCGTGTGTACTTTGCAAATTTCTATGTCTCCATCCTTGACATATTCACGAATGGAGTTGAAGCGTCTCTTGATGTGTTTGGTCTTCTTGTGAAACCTGGGCTCCTTAGCTATGGCAATTGCTCCAGTGTTGTCACAAAAGATTGTCATTGGACCCGATGCACTAGGTATTACACCTAGATCGGATATGAACTCCTTCATCCAGACTCCTTCATGTGCTGCTTCCGAAGCAGCTATGTATTCCGCTTCACACGTAGATCCCGCCACGACGCTCTGCTTGGAACTGCACCAACTGACAGCTCCACCATTTAATATAAATACGTATCCGGTTTGTGACTTAGAGTCATCCGGATCAGTGTCGAAGCTTGCATCGACGTAACCCTTTACGACGAGCTCTTCGTCACCTCCATAAACGAGAAACATGTCCTTGGTCCTTTTCAGGTACTTCAGGATATTCTTGACCGCTGTCCAGTGATCCACTCCTGGATTACTCTGGTACCTCCCTGCCAAACTTATGGCAAGGCACACATCAGGTCTGGTACACAGCATGGCATACATAATAGAACCTATGGCTGAGGCATAGGGAATGACTTTCATTTTCTCTATATCTTCTGCCGTGGTCGGGCATTGAGTCTGACTCAACTTCATACCTTGCAAGACAGGCAAGAACCCTTTCTTTGACTGATCCATTTTGAACTTCTTCAAAACTTTGTCAAGGTATGTGCTTTGTGAAAGTCCTATCAAGCGTCTTGATCTATCCCTATAGATCTTGATGCCCAATATATAAGCAGCTTCACCGAGGTCTTTCATTCAAAAATTCTTATTCAAGTATCCCTTTATGCCATCCAGAAATTCTATATCATTTCCAATCAACAATATGTCATCAACATATAATATTTGAAATGCTACAGAGCTCCCACTCACTTTCTTGTAAATACAGGCTTCACCGTAAGTCTGTACAAAACCATATGCTTTGATCACCTCACCAAAGCGTATATTCCAACTCCGAGATGCTTGCACCAGTCCATAGATGGATCGCTGGAGCTTGCACACTTTGTTAGCACCCTTAGGATCGACAAAACCTTCTGGTTGCATCATATACAACTCTTCTTTGAGAAAACCATTAAGGAATGCAGTTTTGACATCCATTTGCCAGATTTCATAATCATAAAATGCGGCAATTGCTAACATGATTCGGAAAGACTTAAGCATCGCTACGGGTGAGAAAGTCTCATCGTAGTCAACCCCTTGAACTTGTCGAAAACCTTTCGCGACAAGTTGAGCTTTGTAGACAGTGATATTACCATCAGCATCCGTCTTCCTCTTAAAAATCCATTTATTCTCAATGGCTTGCCGATCATCGGGCAAGTCCACCAAAGTCCATACTTTGTTCTCATACATGGATCCTATCTCGGATTTCATGGCCTCAAGCCATTTGTCGGAATCCGGGCTTATCATAGCTTCTTCATAGTTCGTAGGTTCGCCGTTGTCTAACAACATAACTTCCAGAACAGGATTACCGTACCACTCTAGTGCGGAACGTACTCTGGTCGACCTACGAAGTTCAGTAGTAACTTGATCTGAAGTTTCATGATCTTTATCATTATCTTCCTCTCTTATTGGTGTAGGCATCACGGGAATGGTTTTCTCTGATGAGCTACTTTCCAATTCGAGAGAAGGTACAATTACCTCATCAAGTTCTACTTTCCTCTCACTAACTTCTTTCGAGAGAAACTCCTTCTCTAGAAAGGACCCATTCTTGGCAACAAAGACCTTGCCTTCGGATCTGTGGTCGAAGGTGTACCCAATTGTTTCTTTAGGGTATCCTATGAAGATGCACTTCTCCGCTTTGGGTTCGAGCTTATCAGGTTGAAGCTTTTTCACATAAGCATCGTATCCCCAAACTTTAAGAAACGACAGCTTCGGTTTCTTACCAAACCATAGTTCATATGGTGTCGTCTCAACGGATTGAGAAGGTGCCCTATTTAACGTGAATGCAGCTGTCTCTAATGCATAACCCCAAAACGATAGTGGCAAATCGGTAAGAGACATCATAGAACGCACCATATTCAATAAAGTACAGTTACGACGTTCGGACACACCATTACGCTGTGGTGTTCCAGGTGGCGTGAGTTGTGAAACAATTCCACATTTTATTAAATGAAGGCCAAACTCGTAACTCAAATATTCGCCTCCGCGATCAGATCGTAGAAACTTTATTTTCTTGTTACGATGATTCTCTACTTCACTCTGAAATTCTTTGAACTTTTCAAATGTTTCAGACTTGTGTTTCATCAAGTAGATATACCCATATCTACTCAAATTATCTGTGAAGGTTAGAAAATAACGATACCCGCCGCGTGCTTCAACATTCATCGGACTGCATACATCGGTATGTATTATTTCCAACAAATCAGTAGCTCGCTCCATTGTTCCAGAGAACGGAGTTTTAGTCATCTTGCCCATGAGGCATGGTTCGCAAGTATCAAATGATTCATAATCAAGAGATTCCAAAAGTTCATCCGCATGGCGTTTCTTCATGTGTTTTACACCAATATGACCTAAACGGCAGTGCCACAAGTATGTTGCACTATCATTATCAACTTTGCATCTTTTGGCATCAATATTATGAATATGTGTATTACTACGATCGAGATTCAACAAGAATAGACAATTCACAAAAGGTGCGTGACCATAAAAGATGTTACTCATATAAATAGAACAACCATTATTCTCTGACTTAAATGAATAACCGTCTCGCAATAAACAAGATCCAGATATAATGTTCATGCTCAACGCTGGCACCAAATAACAATTATTGAGGTCTAAAACTAATCCCGAAGGTAGATGTAGAGGTAGCGTGCCGACGGCGATCACATCAACCTTGGAACCATTCCCGACGCGCATCGTCACCTCGTCCTTAGCCAATCTTCGCCTATTCCGTAGCTCCTGTTTCGAGTTACAAATATGAGCAACCGAACCAGTATCAAATACCCAGGCGCTACTGCGAGCATTAGTGAGGAACACATCAATAACATGTATATCAAATATACCTTTGCTCACTTTGCCATCCTTCTTATCCACCAAATACTTGGGGCAGTTCCGCTTCCAGTGACCAGTCCCTTTGCAGTAGAAGCACTCTGTTTCAGGCCTGGGTCCAACTTTGGGTTTCTTCGTAGGAGCGGCAACTTGCTTGCCGTTCTTCTTGAAGTTCCCCTTCTTTCCCTTGCCCTTTTTCTTGAAACTAGTGGTTTTGTTAACCATCAACACTTGATGCTCCTTCTTGATTTCTACCTCCGCTGATTTCAGCATCGCGAAGAGCTCGGGAATTGTCTTCTCCATCCCTTGCATATTATAGTTCATCACGAAGCCTTTATAGCTTGGTGGCAGTGACTGAAGAACTCTGTCAATAACACTCTCAACCGGAAGATCAATTCCCAGCTGAGTCAAGTGGTTGTGGTACCCAGACATTCTGAGTATGTGTTCACTGACAGAACTGTTCTCCTCCATCTTACAGCTAAAGAACTTGTTGGAGACTTCATATCTCTCAACCCGGGCATTAGCTTGAAATATCAATTTCAGCTCTTGGAACATCTCATATGCTCCGTGGCGTTCAAAACGCTTTTGCAGTCCCGGTTCTAAGTCGTAGAGCATGGCACACTGAACTATCGAGTAGTCATCAGATCGAGCCTGCCAGGCGTTCACAACGTCTGCAGCAGGTCCATCACCTAGCGGTGCATCAAGGACATAATTCTTCTGTGCAGCAATGAGGATAATCCTCAAGTTACGGACCCAGTCCGTGTAGTTGCTACCATCATCTTTCAACTTAGCTTTCTCTAGGAACGCATTAAAATTCAACGGAACAGTAGCACGGGCCATTTATCTACAACATAGATATGCAAAGAAACCATCAAGACTAAGTTCATGATAAATTAAGTTCAATTAATCAAATTACTAATGAACTCCCACTTAAATTAACATCCCTCAAGTTAACTAAGTGATACATGATCCAAATCAACTAGCCCATGTACGATCATCACGTGAGATGGGATAGTCATCAATGGTGAACATCTCCATGTTGATCATATCTACTATATGACTCATGTTCGACCTTTCGGTCTCCAGTGTTCCGAGACCATGTCTGTACATGCTAGGCTCGTCAAGTTTAACCCAAGTATTCTGCTTGTGTAAAACTGGCTTACACCCGTTGTATGTGAACGTAGAATCTATCACACCCGATCATCACGAGGTGCTTCGAAACAACGAACTTTAGCAACGGTGCATACTCGGGGAGAACACTTTTATCTTGAAATTTAGTGAAGGGATCATCTTATAATGCTACCGTCGTTCTAAGCAAAATAAGATGCATAAAGGATAAACATCACATGTAATCAAAATATGTGACATGATATGGCCATCATCTTGTGCTTTTGATCTCCATCTCCAAAGCATCGTCATGATCTCCATCGTCACTGGCTCGACACCTTGATCTCCATCGTTGCGTCATGGTCGTCTCGCCAACTATTGCTTCTACAACTATTGCTAACGCATAGCGATAAAGTAAAGCAATTACATGGCGCTTGCATTTCATACAATAAAGATACAACCATAAGGCTCCTGTCGGTTGCCGATAAATTACAAAACATGATCATCTCATACAACAACATATATCACATCATGTCTTGACCATATCACATCACAGCATACCCTGCAAAAACAAGTTAGACGACCTCTACTTTGTTGTTGCAAGTTTTACGTGGCTGCTACGGGCTTCTAGCAAGAACCGTCTTACCTACGGCACAAAACCACAACAGTGATTTATCAAGTTTGTTGTTTTAACCTTCAACAAGGACCGGCCGCAGTCAAATTAGATTCAACTAAAGTAGGAGAAACAGACACCCGCCAGCCACCTTTATGCAAAACAAGTTGCATGTCTGTCGGTGGAACCGGTCTCATGTACGTGGACATGTAAGGTTGGTCCGGGCCAATTCATCTTATAATACCGCCGAATCAAAATAAGACGTTGGTGGTAAGCAGTATGACGATCACCGCCCACAACTCTTTGTGTTCTACTCGTGCATATCATCTACGCATAGACCTGGCTCATGATGCCACTGATGGGGAACGTTGCATGGAAAACAAAAAAAATTCTACGAACACGCAAGATCTATCCATGGAGATGCATAGCTACGAGAGGGGGAGTGTGTCTACGTACCCTCGTAGACCGTAAGCGGAAGCGTTAGAACAACGTGGTTGATGTCGTCGAACAACTTCACGATCCAACCGACCGAGTACCGAACGTACGGCACCTCCACGTTCAGCACACGTTCAGCTCGGTGACGTCCTCGACTTCTTGATCCAGCAAGACGGCGAGGTAGTGGATGAGTTCCGGCAGCACGACGGCGTGGTGATGATGATGGTAATGCTATCTCCGCAGGGCTTCGCCCAAGCACTGCGAAAATATGACCGAGGGACGGAATTGTGAAGGGGGGCGCCGCACACGGCTAAGACAATGTTGTGTATCCCTTGGGGCACCCCCTCTCCTCTATTTATATATGTGTAGGGGCTTGGAGTAGAAGGAATAGTGCCACGTGAACAGTAACCGTGAATAGTAAACACGTGGACTTGGACTCCAAAGTCCAATCCTATTCCTACTAGGACTCTTCCTTTTTTCCTTCCCTAGCTGCGTGGGCTTTTGAGGACTTGGTGCGCCTGGCCCAATAAGGCCAGGGTGCCTCCCCTTAGCCCATGCCAGCCCTTGGGACATGGTGGACCCACTTGTGGACTTCCGGACCCCTCCGGAATCGTCCGGAACCTTCTGGAAGCTTCCCGGTACAATACCGAAAAAACTGCACTTTTTTCCAGAACCCAAAATATGACTTCCCATATATAAATCTTTACCTCTCGACCATTCGGAGACCCCTCGTGACGTCCGGGATCTCATCCGGGACTCCGAACAATATTCGGTTACCAATTCACATAACTCATATAACACTATATCGTCAACGAACGTTAAGCGTGCGGACCCTACGGGTTCGGGAATGATGTAGACATGACTGAGACGCCTCTCCGGTCAATAACCAATAGCGGAACCTGGATGCCCATATTGGTTCCTACATATTCCACGAAGATCTTATCGGTCGAACCGCAATGACAACATACGTAATTCCCTTTGTCCGTCGGTATGTTACTTGCCCGAGATTCGATCGTCGGTATCTCCATACCTAGTTCAATCTCGTTACCGGCAAGTCTCTTTACTTGTTTCGTAATACATCATCCCGTAACTAACTCCTTAGTCACTTTGCTTGCAAGCTTCTTATGATGTGCATTACCGAGAGGGCCCAGAGATACCTATCTGAAATACGGAGTGACAAATCCCAGTCTCGATCCATGCCAACTCAACAGACACCTTCGGAGATACCTGTAGAGCATCTTTATGATCACCCAGTTACGTTGTGACGTTTGATAGCACACAAGGTATTCCTACGGTATCCGGGAGTTGCATGATCTCATGGTCTGAGGAACATGTATTTGACATTTAAGAAAGCAGTAGCAATAAACAGAACGATCATATGCTAAGCTAACGGCTGGGTCTTGTCCATCACATCATTCTCCTAATGATGTGATCCCATTATCAAATGGCAACTCATGTCTATGGTTAGGAAACCTTAACCATCTTTGATCAACGAGCTAGTCTAGTAGAGGCTCACTAGGGACACGGTATTTGTTTATGTATTCACACATGTATTTAAGTTTCCGGTCAATACAATTCTAGCATGAATAATAAAACTTTATCATGAACAAGGAAATATAAAATAATAACAACTTTATTATTGCCTCTAGGGCATATTTCCATCACATTTCCGGTTTTTATCACGGAAAATTCCCAGAAGTTTCCAGAACACTTCTGGCATCCTCCAAGAATTTCCAGGCGTGTGCCGGAACCAATTTGACTTAATGGAATACCCTGAAACAACTTTTCAGTTTCACCGAAACTATTCCGGTGTTCTCTCCGGAACGTTTCCGTTTCGTCCGAAACTTTTTCGGTGATTTTCTCTCAGACTCCCCATCTAGTATTTAGCAGATAGATGACCCTTAAGCGTGTGACCCTATAGGTTCGGTGAAGTATAGACATGACCAGGAACTCTTTCCGATCAATGATCAACATCGGAGCCGTGGACACCCATATTGACCCCTATACCCACACGAATGAATATTCAACTGAACCTCCAGTTGCCATGTGCTATTCCTGTTGCTTCACGATATATTACAAACACCCGAGGTGAGATTTATTGCATCCCCGTGGATCAACAACTTGTCCACTATGCAAGTTACCTCGTTACCGGTTTTGTTCTCTTTACTCGTTTCCGTGTTCCGGCATCCCAAGTGATCAAATCACAATGTGTCTGGCCAGACGATGATGGATACCGTAACACCGAGAGGGCCCGAGAATATCTCTCCATGTCGGAGGAGTAAATCCCAATCTTGAGCTATCTTGTTACTTGCCATACTTTTCCATGGACCCGTAAGCCACCGTAATAGCCACCCATTTACGGATAACGTTTAACAAACCCCAAAGTTCACGAAGCAAGTACGAAGGAACTCGATACTCTCATGGTCTAAGGAATTATGCAAACATTAACTATCTCTTTGTTATTAACCATTAACTTGTGACGAAAGAATCTCATAGCATAACATCAATTCGGGTTGATTCAACACAAGTGTTCTAGTAACATTGTGCCCTCAAAATTGCCGGCATTGACATGCCCATGATCAGGAAAACAGGATCATCATGCAATACTTGAGCCAGTCTTAGAGGCAAGACTAGGAATACATTTTACCGTTTATTATACCACACGTGCACATGAGTTTCCCTCCGAGCCTCGTGGTTATTGCAGACTCGAGAATCATTGCAGTTATAGCATGGAACATAAACATTCATTACAAACTCGAAGATACAAAATAACTGTTATTACTGCCTCTAGGGCATATCTCCTACAGACTCCCACTTGCACTAGAGTCATAATCCAGTTACATGGCTTCCCTAACACCAATGGCAATCCGGTGCTGCTCATGCTTTGCTCGTGGTAGAGGCTTTGTCATCGGGTCTGACACGTTCAGATCCGTGTGAACTTTGCGTACTTTCACTAAACCCACTTCGACATGATGTCGAATGAGTTTATATTTGCGTTCAATATGTCTTGTCTTATGGTGCGAACTTGGCTCCCTTGCCTGAGCCACGGCGCCACTATTATCACAATAGATCTCCACCGGGTCCAGAGCACTTGGAACCACACCAAGGTCTTCAAGAAATTGCTTGATCCATACTGCCTCCTTGGAGGCTTCTGAAGCAGCAACATATTCCGCCTCCGTCGTAGAATCCGCTACAGTCTTTTGTTTGGAACTTTTCCAATCAACTGCGCCGCCGTTCAATATGAAAACTTAGCCTGATTGAGATTTGAAGTCATCTGGGTCAGTCATGAAGCCTGCATCAGTGTAACCATTTACAATGAGCTCTTCATCATCTCCGTACACAAGAAGTAAATCCTTGGTCCTTCTGAGGTACTTAAGAATACCCTTGACTGCGGCCCAGTCTTCCAATCCTGGATCACTTTGGTACCGGATGCTAACACTTAGCACATAGGAAACGTCCGGTCTTGTACATAGCATGGCATACATAATAGAACCAACTGCCGAGGCATATGGAACATCATTCATTTGTACTCGCTCATCGAGAGTCCGAGGACACTGATTTTTGCAAAGCACTGTGCCAGGTGACATGGGGAGTAGGCCTTTCTTGGAGTTCTCCATGTTGAACCTTTTCAACACTTTGTCAATGTACGTGCTTTGGCTAAGCGCTATTAGGCGTCTTGATCTATCTCTATAGATTCTAATGCCCAATACATAAGCCACTTCGCCTAAGTCTTTCATTGAAAAACTCTTCTTCAATGAGTCTTTATTTCGTTAAGAAAAATCACGTCATTTCCAATCAATAATATGTCATCCACATACAAGATTAGAAATGCTTTTGAGCTCCCACTAAACTTCTTGTAAACACAAGATTCTTCGTCATTCCTGATGAAGCCAAACTGTTTGACTACTTCATCAATGCGAATGTTCCAGCTCCTTGACGCTTGCTTCAGACCATAAATGGCTTTCTGAAGTTTGCATACCTTTCCAACATCCTTATGAACGACAAAACCTTCTGGCTGTATCATGTATACATCCTCTTTGAGGTTTCCATTTAGGAAAGCCGTTTTGACGTCCATCTGCCATATTTCATAATCGAAATAAGTAGCAATTGCTAGTAATATCCGAACAGACCTAAGCATAGCTATGGGCGAGAAAGTTTCGTCGTAGTCAACTCCTGGAACTTGCGTGAACCCTTTCGCGACAAGTCTAGCTTTGTGGATAGTAATGTTACCATCTGCGTCCGTCTTTCTTTTGAAAATCCATTTAC
Organism: Elymus sibiricus; assembly: GCA_039707655.1. Taxonomy (NCBI): domain Eukaryota; kingdom Viridiplantae; phylum Streptophyta; class Magnoliopsida; order Poales; family Poaceae; genus Elymus; species Elymus sibiricus. Next base: position 19,298,736 of record CM077666.1, on the reverse strand, counting down.
AACCAATGGGCTTTACGCCTTCTGGAAGTTCTTCCTAGTTCCAAACTTGGTTTTCGTACATGGATTCCATTTCGGATTTCATGGCCTTGTGCCATTCCTTTGAGTTGGGCCCCGCCATCGCTTCCTTGTAGTTCGCAGGTTCATCGTCTTCAAGAATGAAGATTTCGTTATGAAACCACTCAGGTGGCTGGATAGCCCTACCTGATCTGCGCGGTTCATTTACAACATTGTCTGAAGTCTCTGCATCACATGCGACAACTTCCGGCTCGGTTGTAGGGATAATTAGCGGAATTTCTTCCGGTTCCTTAGCCATATCAACGGTTGTCGAAGATTCAATAATCTCATCAAGTTGTACTGTCCTCCCACTCACTTCTTTAGCGAGAAACTCTTTCTCAAGAAATTGTCCATTTCTGGCAACAAACACTTTGTTATCGGACGGGTGGTAGAAGGAATACCCAATTGTTTCCTTGGGATAACCTACAAAGTAACATTTGTCTGATCTGGGATAGAGTTTGGTAGGTTGTAAACGTTTTACGTATACCCCACAACCCCAAATTCTGAGATGCGACAAACCGGGTTCTTCCCGTTCCATAACTCGTATGGTGTCGTCTCAACAGACTTAGACGGTGCTCTGTTTAATGTGTGAGCGGCAGTTTCTAGTGCGTGACCCCAAAAAGATATCGGTAGATCTGTAAGAGACATCATCGACCTTACCATGTCTAACAGGGTTCGGTTACGTCTTTCCGACACTCCGTTTTGCTGTGGAGTTCCGGGAGGCGTAAGATGTGAAACGATTCCACAGTCACTCAGATGTTGGCCAAACTCATGACTAAGATATTCGCCTCCGCGATCAGACCGCAGAAACTTAATCTTTTTGTCACGATGATTTTCTACCTCTTTCTGAAATTCTTTGAATTTTTCAAAGGTTTCAGACTTATGCTTCATTAAGTAGATATAGCCATACCGACATAAATCATCAGTAAAAGTCACGAAGTAGAAATACCCACCCCGTGCGGCTGTGTTCATTGGACCACATACATCACTATGTATTATTTCCAATAATTCACCCGCCCGTTCAGGATGACCCGTGAACGGCGTCTTGGTCATTTTCCCCATCAAGCAAGCTTCACATGTGTTAAATGATTCAAAATCAAGGGACGGTAAAACTCCATCTTTATGGAGTCTTTGCATGCGTTTCTTTCCGACGTGGCCAAGCCGATAGTGCCACATGAAAGTGGTGGTGGTATCAGCCTTCTTAAGGCGTTTAGCATTCACGTTAAGGACATCATTTCCACATTCAATATTTAGAATGAAAAGGCCCCCAACAATGGGTGCAAATCTATAAAACATATTCTTACAATAAAGTGAAAAACCATTGTTCTCAGACTTGTATGAATACCCATCGTGTACTAAACATGATCCGGAGATAATGTTTCTACACAATAGTGGAACAAAATAACAGTTATTTAGTTCTAAGATAAATCCCGAAGGGAGACGTAGAGGCATAATGCCGACGGCTTGAGCGGCGATCCCAGCACCGTTCCCGACGCGCATCACGACTTCATTCTTTGCTAGCTTGCGCACCTTCTGAAGTCCCTGTATCGAGTTGCAAATGTAAGCAACCGATCCGGTATCAAATACCCAAGACTTAGAATTTTCGCTAGCAAGCAAAACGTCAATGACATTAACTTGTATAACAATTATACCTTTTCCGGTTTTCCCGGACTTCTTATCTTCCAGATACTTCTTGCAGATCATTTTCCAGTGTCCAGTGCCTATGCAGTAAAAACACACAGTCTCAGGTTTGGATCCGCCCTTAGATTTGCTTTGGGAGCCGGTCTTACCGGCGCCCTTGCCCTTCTTTTTGGACTTGCCCTTTTTCTTTTTGAAACTGGTGGTCTTCTTCACCAGCAACTTTTGCTGATTCTGCAGTCCTATCCCATTAGTTTTGAGTATCGCTTCATAAAGCGAAGTAAGGATCAAATCCATACCAGGTGTCTTTGGAAAATTAATTCCCTTTTCAGCATAACCATCGTAACAGTTTGCTAGTCTGACACTATGCTCATTAACTAGAGATTCCTTATTTATATTGCATTCTTTCATGGCCTCAGTTATCTCATGAACTTTACCCGAATCCTGTTTGTGATACAGAACATCTAGTGCCTCGATGATCTCAAAGGGACTAAGTCGTTCAAAACGGTTCTGTAACACAGGATCCATGCAAGATAATATAAGGTTTTTGACAGCACTGAAATCATCCTTTCGTGTGTCAAACACGTTGACGATATCCTGAGCCATATCTGGCGTGGGGGAATCTCCTAGAGTTTGATTAAGCACATAGTCTTTCTTAGCGCTCCTGAGGACAATCCTCAGGGTACGGACCCAGTCCGCATAGTTATTTCCAGTCGCAGCTAACTTCACTCTCTCTACCATCGGGGCTAAGAAGAACGCGGTGTTGCGAGCCATTTGATCTACAACGGTAAACACAAGTTTCACTTAGACTTTGTTCATAATGATATTGGCACTTGTGAATAAACAATTTTATTCTAAAGTGTGCTCCCACACAAATCAATATCTCTCAAAATTGATTATGAGTGATTCAAGATCCACATTTCAATTCAACGCCATTGACGGGTTCATCACTGATGACGTGAATTTCAATCGGTAGGCCAACTTGCCGATCACATCACTTATGTGATTCTTGTTCATCTTTCGATGGGCGTGTTCCGAGCTCAGGACTCTCCTGCCTGAACGTCAAAGACAACCAAGTGATCTTGCTGCAAGGTCTGACCTCACCCGCCTCATTCCTCTCGATTCGTTCGTGCTCATGTGTACATGGCGCACCCCGAAAAGATACGAATTTCAGACGGTGCTACACTTGGGTGAACACTAACTACTTTGATATTTTTAAGTGAGAGATCACCCTAATAAAAAGCGACTACCGTGCAATCAAGAAGGGTGCATCATAAGGGATAAACATCTCAGGCAATTCATAATAGCATGATATGGTATAGCCCTTTCTGACGGAGAAGTCAAGTATTTCTTCGTCTTCGGCATTTGCGTCGGTGTTCACCTTCGCGAAGATTGCCACCACCTTGTCAATGCACCAGATAATATTGCTATCTTTATAGCTAATAAAATAAGTGCATTACTTAAGGTTGACACGCAGGTCATTAAAGTGACAATCATATGGCTCCAGCCATCATGCCGAATCATGACACGCGGGTCATGTTAATAAATTTACATCATATAGTCATCTCATACATAATCGAATTAATATGAGCACTGCTATACCACATCACATGCACATCCTGCAAAAACAAGTTAGACGTCTCTAATCGGTTTATGCGAAATTTTATTTTTCGTGCCTTCTAAAGTTTTAACTTAAACCGCAGCTACCAACGTTTTATCATCAAGTATGATTATTCAAGTCGCTAGATTAACATCTCGGGGTGTATGAAACACGAGATAATTAAATCTCGATCCCCATACTAAACTTCGTCATACGCATGACCCCCGTGCAGATCATATCTGCATTGCCCTTTCATCTGTGAATTTCATCTTTCTTTTGACTATGGCGGAACCCAAAGAACTGATAGCACTTCTTTGATCAATCAGGATCGCGGATTGCCAGAACTTTGTGAAATTCCACCAAGCTGTCTCAAGATCAGAAATACGCAAATTCTAGGGAAGCAACAAGAACATCGGGTAACAGATTTCATCTGCTACCCGCATAAATAATTTTCGGCAATAGATCTCATCTACTACGAAATTATATTATGCAATACCCATACATCTCCATGTATTCTAGATCGTAACCTGCATCTACGCATAGCATGGCTCATGATGCCACTGTAGGGGAACGCGATAGAAAACAAAAAAATTCGGTACAGCGAGCACGCCCAGGATCACTATGGAGACTACATACAAGGTTTGATCTGATCCGTACCGACTCGTAGCGCAGCGGAAGAAGAGTCGGTGTAGATCGTCAGTGCAGATCCCTGCAGCTAGGATTTACAACCTCCCAACCGCAAGGATGTACTCCTTCGTCGGACAGCCCTTCGGGAGGCGGTCGGATAGTCCCTCGGACGATGTCACGGACAGCCCTTCGGGAGGACCCTCGAAACTCGAACCGAAACTCGGACAGCCCTTCGGGAGGACACTCGAACAGCCCCTCGGGCAAAAGATCAGAACTATGACCTCTCTACGGGGTTGCACACATACGGTGTCAGCTATCCGGCAGGGCTTCGCCGTCCAGAACTAGTTCCTGCCGGAACCCAGACAGCCTTTCGGCTCTACGAAACTATTTCGCTGGGAGGGAGAGAGAAGCCTGACAAGTCAAATGGCATGTGTATGAGAGCAAGGATGAGTTTTGGGGCAGCCCCCTCACCTCTATTTATAGGATAGCCAAGGGGTAAAGTTGGTATTCAAAAATACCAAAAGTGCCCCCACTTTATGCCTTTTCATAAAAGAATAAAGCAAAAAGGGTGCCATGTGGAGCTCCAAGGAGCTCCACCTCCCTTGGCTGGCCACACTTGGGGGCCCCCCATGAGGGGGCTTCCTTGGCTCCCAAGTCCTTCTAGAAGGCTTTTGGAAAATATCCCAAAAGGTGCTTTCCAAAAAATATCCATAAAGCACTTTCACTATTCACGAAGACATTTTTCTGCGTCCGTTAAATCCCAAATTATTTCTGTGTGCCTAGAATAATTCCAGTACCCACCAAAACAATTTTGAACGCATTCCGAAACAATTTCGGAACAATGTTTCTTCAGCGAAAAGCAACCAAAGCGGTTCCGGCTGCTCCGGAACATTTCCGGTTTTTATCCCAGAAAATTCCCAGAAGTTTCCAGAACACTTCTGGCATCCTCCAAGAATTTCCAGGCGTGTGCCGGAACCAATTTGACTTAATGGAATACCCTAAAATAACTTTTCAGTTTCACCGAAACTATTCCGGTGTTCTCTCCGGAACGTTTCCGTTTCGTCCGAAACTTTTTTGGTGATTTTCTCTCAGACTCCTCATCTAGTATTCAGCAGATGGATGACCCATAAGCGTGTGACCCTATAGGTTTGGTGAAGTATAGACATGACCCGGAACTCTTTCCGATCAATGATCAACATCGGAGCCGTGGACACCCATATTGACCCCTATACCCACACGAATGAATATTCGAGTGAACCTCCAGTTGCCGTGTGCTATTCCTGTTGCTTCACGATATATTACAAATACCCGAGGTGAGATTTATTGCATCCCCGTGGATCAAAAACTTGTCCACTATGCAAGTAACCTCATTACCGGTTTTGTTCTCTTTACTCGTTTCCGTGTTCCGGCATCCCAAGTGATCAAATCACAATGTGTCTGGCCAGACGATGATGGATACCGTAACACCGAGAGGGCCCGAGAATATCTCTCCATCGTCGGAGGAGCAAATCCCAATCTTGAGCTATCTTGTTACTTGCCATACTTTTCCGTGGACCCGTAAGCCGCCGTAATAGCCACCCATTTACGGATGACGTTTAACAAACCCCAAAGTTCACGAAGCAAGTACAAAGGAACTCAATACTCTCATGGTCTAAGGAATTATGCCAACATTAACTATCTCTGTGTTATTAACCATTAACTTGTGATGAAAGAATCTCATAGCATAACATCAATTCGGGTCGATTCAACACAAGTGTTCTACTAACATTGTGCCCTCAAAATTGCCGGCATTGACATGCCCATGATCAGGAAAACAGGATCATCATGCAATACTTGAGCCAGTCTTAGAGGCAAGACTAGGAATACATTTTACCGTTTATTATACCACACGTGCATATGAGTTTCCCTCCGAGCCTTGTGGTTATTGCAGACTCGAGAATCATTGCAGTTATAGCATGGAACATAAACATTCATTACAAACTCGGAGATACAAAATAACTGTTATTACTGCCTCTAGGGCATATCTCCTACAGACCCCTGGTTTGTAATATGTAGATTTATGTTTAAATTTGAGTTTAGAGTTGTGTTGTGATATCTTCCCGTGAGTCTCTGATCTCGAGCGTGCACGTTTGCGTGTATGATTAGTGCACGGTCGAGCAGAGGGCGTCACAAGTTGGTATCAGAGCCGACTGCCTGTAGGAAGCCCCCTTCCAATTCCTTGGTCGAAGTTGAGTCTAGTCTTCCAAAAACTATTTTACTAACATGGCTGTGTGGCTTACGGGCCCACGTCGCCAAATGGGTGGTATTAGGATCTTTTATTCCTCTTCCTTATTCTGGGACTCTGATCTCTCTCCTTTTCGGGTTAAATGATTTTGCTAACTCTGACTCTAGGTTCTCATGATCACATCCACCCAGAGACCGGATTGTCTGCAGTTGTTTCTTGTACACCTGATACATGATTCAATCACTGTCATTTGACACTTTTGATAACAGCAATGCCATCCTTGCCCTCCTTCCAATATAGACTTGGTCATGTTTTGACTATGCCTTGTCTCTTTATCACATTTTCCTTTCCATTGGTCTGTTTAACCTTTCAAATAAATTAATATGATCTAAGCGGTGATAAATCCCTGCTTATGTAAACATCTCGGTGTACAACTCAGTCAGAAAAATCCTACTACTATCGCTGTTAACCCAGAACGAGTTCAGGCTATTCTTGACTGGACTCCTCCGAAGAATATTAAGCAAGTCTGAAGTTTTCTCAGTCTCGCTAGTTATTGCTGCCGATTCGTCGAGAACTTCTCCAAGATTGCTAAGCCATTGACTGATCTGCTCCACAAAGGTGTTAAATTTGAGTGGACAGAAAAGTGCCAAGAAAGTTTTCAGACACTCAAAGATAAGTTGACATCTGCTCCAGTGCTAGCACCCCCGGATTCCCAAAAGGACTTCGTGATTTACTGTGATGCATCTCGTCAAGGATTAGGCTGTGTCCTAATGCAAGAGCGCAAGGTAATTGCTTATCCCTCGCGACAATTGCGTCCTCATGAGGAAAATTATCCAGTACATGATCTCGAGCTTGCTGCAGTTATTTATGCTCTCAAACTGTGGCGACATTACCTCCTTGGTAATCATTGCGAGATATACACGGACCACCAGAGTTTGAAGTATCTGTATACCCAACCAGATCTGAAGCTTCGTCAACAAAGATGGCTCGAGACAATAGCTGACTATGACATGAATATTTCTTATACCCCTGGCAAGGCTAATGTAATGGCCGATGCTTTGAGTCGCAAGGCTTATTGCAACAACCTCATGGTTCAGGAAGCGCAACTTATGCTTTATGAAGAGCTTCGCAAGTTGAACCTCCATATTGTTCCACAGGGTCATCTCAATACCCTCGTTATTGAACCAGGACTCGAGCGTACCATCAGAAACTTGCAGAAATATGACTCTGAAGTCGAAAAGGTTAAGAAATACCTCTCCAAGGGGAATTCTTCTTACTACCATGTTGATGAAGAAGGTGCCTTCCTCTTCAAAGGCCGCCTAGTGGTCCCCAGAAAGCACAATCTGGACTCTCGCTCAGATGTCATGAAAGAAGCACATGACACGCCCTTGTCTATTCATCCCGGTAGTACCAAGATGTACGAGGACATTCGTCAGCGGTACTGGTGGCCCGATATGAAGCGAGACATTGCTCGCTATGTTGCTGAGTCTGACGTTTGCCGTCGCATCAAAGCAGAACATCAAAGGCCTGCTGGAACTCTACAACCCCTTGATATTCCTGAATGGAAATGGGACAAAGTCGAAATGGATTTCATTACTGGTTTCCCCAGATCGTAGAAGGGTCATGATGCTATTTTTGTCGTCATTGACCGATTCTCCAAGGTTGCTCACTTTCTTCCAGTCAAGGAGACAATCACTGCTAGTCAGTTAGCAGACTTGCATGTTTCCAGAATTGTGTCACTCCACGGTGTTCCATTGGAGATCAGTTCAGATCATGGCAGCCTCTTTACTTCAAGATTTTGGAACAGTTTCCAGGAAGCTATGGGAACTCATCTGTCTTTCAGCACCGCTTTTCACCCCCAGTCCCAGGGACAAGTGGAACGAGTCAATCAAGTGCTTGAAGATATGCTTCGAGCTTGTGTCATCTCATTCGGTAAGAAATGGGAGGAATCTCTCCCGTATGCCGAATTCTCTTACAACAATAGCTATCAAGCTAGTCTGAAGATGGCACCCTTTGAAGTTCTCTATGGACGTAAGTGCCGAACCCCTCTGAATTGGTCAGAAACTGGGGAACGGTCACTCGTTGGTCCGGACATTATTCAACAAGCTGAAGAACAAGTCCGCATTGTCCGTGAAAATTTGAAGACTGCTCAGTTTTGTCAGAAGAGAAATTATGACCGGAAACACCAGGTAATGGTCTATCAGCCTGGCGAACAAGCTTACCTTCATGTCACTCCGATGAAGGGCACTCATCGATTTGGAATCAAGGGCAAGTTAGCTCCTCGCTACATTGGCCCGTTCCGTATTCTCGCCCGTCGAGGTGAAGTGGCATATCAACTAGAGTTGCCGCCGAACCTTTCTCAAGTGCATGATGTCTTTCATGTGTCACAACTTCGTCACTGCTTCAAGGATCCTATCCGAGCAGTGGATCATGAAGTGCTTGAATTGCGAGATGATCTTTCTTATCAAGAGTATCCGATCCGCATTCTTGATCAAGCTGAACGACGAACCCGTCAGAAGGCAATCAAGTTCCTTAAAGTTCAGTGGTCAAATCATTCTGAAGATGAAGCCACTTGGGAACGCGAGGATCGTCTTCGTGAAGAATACCCCGCTTTCTTTCAGCCTACCTCTTAATTCTCGGGACGAGAATTTCTTAACATCCCCATGTAATAGCTACAGTGATCACCTTCTGATAATGCCATGTCATCATGATCAACAAGCCTTGATCACAATTAGAATCATATCTCATTTCAAATTCCAATTCAAATTGAAATTCAAATATAAAGTGAAAATAAAAGTTGTTCCAATTTGAAAACTAAAATGTTCATTGAATGGCAAATAATCCATAACTAATTATGTTAAGAAAAACAACATCACCCAAATTACCTAGATAACTCTAACATCATCAAACAGTAGCAAAACAGCAACGTTTAATCCCTTTTTATTTAATAAAAATTATAATGAAATCATTTATTCACCAAACCAATTTCTGGTAGTAATAGATAATACCTAGTATTTAATTGGACCAGACACATATTTTACAAAAGTAATTTGGTGGCCTAACAATTTACAAAACAGAAATAAAAGCAGAAACAGAAAAATAAAAAGAGAAAGGCCTAACTACTACTGTGGCGTTGGGCTCTAGTCAAACAGTAACCGGCCCAGCCCACCAGGGAGTCATCTCCCTCCTCCCGCCTGCGTGTCGACGCGCGCGCGCGCCCGAGCGCGGATGGCCTCGCTGTCGTCGATCCCGCGGCTTCCCCGTGTGGATAAGGCTACCCCCGAGCGTCTCTCTCTCCCCCGCAAACCCTAGCCTGCCCCATTCGCCCCCACTCGCCTCGCCTATCTCTGTCTCGCACCTCGCCCGAGACGCCGTCGCCGCCACCGCTCGATCCCGCGGCCACCGGCCTCCCCGCGACTCGCCGTCATGCCGTAGGGCCTCCCCGTCCTCGTCTACGTCGGCTGCGTTGGCTCATCAGAGCTCGGAGACGCCGCAGCGAGCCCCACGAGCCCGTCTTCAACCTTCGGCCGCCGTCGATTCACCGCCGATCCCGGCCTCCTCGAGCCTCCCTCGAGCCCACGTTGCACATCTGCAAGCTCCCGGTGAGCCTCCGCCTCCTCCCCTTCTCTCTCGCCATCGTTTTCGACCTCTAGTGAGCTCCCCCGACATGACCGTACCCGCCGCCGCCCGCGCTCGTCGCCGGCGTAACTCCGGTGGCCTTTTGGTCACGGGACTATGCCCGTTGTCGTCGCCGCACCGCGTAGAGCCCGCCCAGCCATTCAGTTGCTCGCTAGCGCCGCAATTCGCCGAGATCCACCGACGCCCGAACTCCGGCCACCTTTGCGAGCTCACCGCCGACGTTCCCGGCCACCGCAGCTTCCGCCGCCACCACAGCTCGCATCGCCGTCGACTGCTCATTCGAATGAGCCCGACTACGCTCGAAATGGCGCCCTGTGAGCGAAACTCGACTGCCGCCCGAGGCGCGCCACCGCGAAAACACGCCCGCCGGCGTTTAAACGCCGGCCGGGCCCCGCCTCTGGGCCACTGACGCTGGGCCCCGCTGGCCCGTTGACTGGGTTGACCACTCAACGGTGCTGACTGGGCACCTACCGCCACTGACATGTGGGTCCCGCGTCTAATCAAGTTAATGTAAATTTAAATACAAATTAATTAGTCTAATTAGCCACTGACAGGGCGGGCCCACCTGCTAATTAGTTTCTGTTAAGTTTAAATTAAACTCTAATTAGGCCAGTGTGGATGACATGTGGGACCCGCTGGTCAGATTGACCAGTCCACCGACTCAGTTGACTGCTGACATCATCATTTCGTCATGCTGACGTCACCCTTCACTGTTTCGGATAATTCGGATCAATTAAATAAAATAATTCCAGAAAATGATTAAAACTTTGAAAAATCATATAAATTAAACCGTAACTCGGATGAAAATAATTTATATATGAAAAATGATCAGAAAAATATAAAGAATCCGAATATGCCACCCACATATCTGTCACATCCCTCTAACATACCGAACATGGAACTTTTTGCCCGATTTCGATAAATGAATAGTGCATGACCTTAATAAAATAAATCCAAATAAATTCCTAAATTATCTAAATCAATTAAATAGGCAATATATCACATCTGCATATCATTTAGGCATGTCATACATCGCTGTTGCATTATTGTCGTGGATTTATTGTTTCTTCCCCCTCCTTCTCTCCCGATAGACGCTGAGACCGCCGCCGATGCAGCTGAGTACGACTACGCTCCAGACGAGCAGCCTTCCGACGACCAGCCTCTCTCAGCAGAGCTTCCAGGCAAGCAACCCCCCTTGACGCATGCCTATATCACCTATTCCTTCTCCCTCCTGCTTGCATTAGAAATTGCTACTGCTTTGCTTTATCCTATTCTGATGCATAGCCTGTTCTTGTAACTGTTATTGATACCTGCCTGATATCCAAGATGCTTAGTATAGGTTGGATGGTTAACCATCTGTGGCCCTCTTCCTTGCTGTAGTTGCCCCGCCTTAGTCCCTGTGCCCCGATCGATGTGATCGAACGGGTTGAGAATAGCACATCACCGCACACCCCCCCTAAGTTGCACCTCTCTGCAGAGCTACCACCGAGTGCCGAGGGTGATACCTCTTATCTCACTTCCGATGATGCCTCTGTAGAATAGCTATCCGGTTGTGGGTTATCGAGGGTGATTCCTCTTTCATCACCTCTGATAAAGCTATCGTAGTGCAACTCCTCGAGTGGGAAACCATCGAGGGTGATTCCTCGGATTCCTTCTCGATACTTGGACACACCGTTACTTTGACCCTTGTTACAGGCGGGTCGACCCCGAGGGGTACCCGCGGGGAAATGTGAAGTCGGGCTTGCCAGGAGGGCACCCGCGAGAGATTATTGTGGCGGAACGACAGGGCAGGCGGAGACCGCCCTGTTCGTGATCCGTGTGTTACTAAGTCGGAGCGACAGGGAACCTGATCGTCTCTGCGAGCTACTAAATACGCCTAACGAATTTGGGTATTTGATCTGAGTTGGCCACTGGCCTATACGCACTACCACCACATGGGATAATGGTTTAATGGGGCCCTCTACGTCATATGTATCAGCCGAAAGCTCTTTAGACATCACAGCTCAGAGATGCGGGCTGATTGTTGGGTGGGCTGGTTACGTCACTGGTGTATTCAGTGTCGCGCCTGGGCCCCGACCAGCCACGCAACGTGCAGGAGTGCAAAGGGCGATGGGCCCAAGACCCCTTCGCACTTAGGATTTAGACCGGCGTGTTGACCTCTCTGCTGAGCCTAGGTAGGACTGTGTCGTGTCGATTACCCGAGGCCGGGCACTACCTAGCAAGTGTGTCTGGCCAGATGTAATCGAGCGTGTTGGGTAACAATAGTGCACCCCTGCAGGGAAGTTATCTATTCGAATAGCCGTGTCCACGGTAACAGGACGCTCAGTGTTGTATCCCGATCTACCACTATTTGAACTGGATACATGTTAATTAATTACAAGCTCCGGGATCGCTTTCTCACAGGGAGTCGAGGAAGGATCTCTGGGCTTGGCTTCAACATGCCTGTTAATTTAAATATGCTAATCTGCACTCTTCTAATGCTGCAAGATTGCTTCAAAATGCTAGTCTTCGATAGGCTAGGCTTCTCCCCCTCTATTCTGGCATTCTGCAGTTCAGTCCAAAAATATAGCCCCATTCCTTGATACCGATGCATAATTAGCATAGATCTGATGTCAGTCTTGCGAGTACTTTGGATGAGTACTCACGGTTGCCTTGCTATTCTTTTCCCCCATACTCGACATTTGAGACCAGATGACGGAGCCCCGGAGCCAGACGTCACCGCAGGAGCTTACTACCAGGAGAGTCCCGGAGGCACGTACTACTGGATTGAGCCAGCCGACCAGGAGTAGTTCGGAGGCCCTGGGCAGGAGGCCTTCGCCTTTTCGATCAGTGTTGCTGTTTGTGCTAGCCTTCTTAAGGCAAATTTGACTAACTATGTCTGTACTCAGATATCATTTGTGTGTATGACTCATCTATTCGGGTCCTCGTGACCCCTGGTTTGTAATATGAAGATTTATGTTTAATTTTGAGTTTAGAGTTGCGTTGTTATATCTTCCCGTGAGTTTCTGATCTCGAGCGTGTACGTTTGCGTGTATGATTAGTGCACGGTCGAGCAGAGGGCGTCACACCGGCGCCGGCCGTAGACTATTTTATTCTTTAGTCCGGTATCGTTTTTAGTTTAAAATGTATCCAAAATGTAAACGTTTTCGTCCGGTTATATGAAATCCGTCATGTTTATATGAAATCCGGCCGTGTTTGAACGAAATTCGTCCGGTTAGTTCAAATTGTTGGCCGGATGTATGCGGGCAGCGTTGGATGGCGGCCTCCCGCATCCGTGTCCGCGGACTGGTCCCCCCCCCCCCCCGTCCCCGGACGGATGCGGGAGGAAATTTGCGGGCTGCCGTTGGAGATGCCCTAATAGGGTATTCGTTGATCAAAGACTTATCCTGATGAAACCTAGTAGGCAATGTATTTTAGGACAGAGAGAGTATTTGAGTTGTCCCATCAAAAACAGCTTCTGATCCTCGATGTGTACACCGTCTTGAATAATCGAGCCGAGGCATCGTCATGTTGAAGCCCATAAGCCCCCTTGGTGTCGCCGAACATGGGGTCTGCGTCTTCTGTTATCATGCCACACAAGTCGAAAGACATCAACAACATGATCTTATGTCATCATTACTAATCTCGCCACTGTCAATTCCTCAGGTTGTTCACACCTAACTTGCCAGCTAGTGCAAACTTTCCAGGTTGCACGACGCGTTCCATACTTTTTCGAGCCTCGTGTGCACGTTAGTCCTTAGCTGTGCGCTGCTCAGATAATGCTTGGGTTTCCTAGGCGCCTTAGCCCGACCAACATCCCGCTTGGTAGCTGTTTTATTTTTTATATATAAGTGGAGCTTGGCAGCTGCTTGATCGCCCAGCCAAGCTTCTTGGGCCTCTGCACCCATGTGGCTTGGCCTGCTAGTAGGGTGCTCCTATGTATCGGTTGTAGCAAACTGGAGGGGGGAAATCCCTATTCCTCGCTCACTGCCACGAATAGTCAGGGACTCGCAAAAGGGGGACACGCATCATTGGCCAGGCCCAATAGGGAGACAAGGGCGAGCGATATAGTTTTTTTTTCCGAGTGGTTTTCGTGGTTTCCTCAGTTATGTTTTGGTTTTCTTCTGTTTTGTTTTCTGATTTTTTTTCTTTTTTAGCTTTTTCTTTTCTTTTTTTCCTTTTTTTCTACTTTTTTATTTTTTATTTTTATTTTTTATTTTAAGTTTTTTATCTAATTCTTTTTTTCTATTTTCTTTCTTCTTTCCCCTTTTTCCTTTTTTAAGAAATAATTTTTAAATAATATATAAATGTTTTTACTAATACATGAACATTTTTTTCCAAATATATGTAATTAAAATATTTTTAAATTTTAAATAATTTTTCAAAATATATGAACATTTTTAATACATGAACATTTTTTTAAATAGACGGTGAACTTTTTTTACACGATGAACATTTTTTCTAAAAAAGTGTTCATGAAAATTTAAAAAATCTACACATATTTCTTAAAAAGTGTTCACATATTTTAAAAAAGTGATCATGCAATTTTGAAAAATGTACAGACATTTTCAAAAAATGGTCATGCAAATTTAAAAAATGTAGACACATTATTTTAAAGTGTTCATGCAGTTGAAAAAATGTTCACTATTTTCAAAAAATATTCATGCAATTTAAAATAATATTCAAACAATTTTTAAAAATATGTTCATGTAATTTTAACAAGTGTTCTGATATTTTTCGTGTTTTTATTGAAAAATAAAAAAACCGATCGACGAACCATAGCAAACCGGGAGAAACCGAAAAGAAAAAAAACTTGTTGAAGGAATAGGAGGGCTCGGTAAGACGTACGACTGACCTGGCCCATGATGGCAAAGACAATGTGCATCGCCTGAGTCACATAGTAGGACTCCTTGGACGGGCGCTACAATGCGACGCTCGTAGCGGGCGCTACCAACCGGGCCGCCCACCCAGGGATGGCCAATTAGCAGGTGTCGTTGTACGCCACGTTGTAAGATCACGTTAAAAATCAAATCTGGCGTTCGACAAAAAAACCAGACACCTACGTGTGCATGAAAATAAAAATAAAATCAGATGCATATAAAAATATTTATATTAGTTTTATGTATCCAATTAAAAAAGTGAAAGTAAAAAAATGTTAATGGAACTAAAAATAATGGTTTTTGCATTTATAAAAATCTTCACATAACTGGAAAAGTGTTCAGGTATTTTTAAAAATACCCAAATAATTCTAAAAAGTGTTGATGTAATTTAAATATGTTCAGACTTTTTAAAAAAGTGTTTGAGCGTCCATATAAAAATTACCCGTGTAATTTGAAAAAGTATTATTTCCATTTGAGAAAATGATCATGTAATTTTAAAAAGTCTTGAAGAATATTAAAAGATGTTAATGCAATTTTAATAAATGTTCATGTAATTTGAAAAAATGTTCACCTATTTAAAAAAAATTGTTGTAATTTTAAAGAGTGTTCGTGTGTTTTATAAAAAAAATCATGTAATTTAAAAAAGTATTTGATCTATATTTGTTTTATAAAAAATAAAATGGAAAATGGATTAAGAAAAAAAGAAAACTAGAGAGAAACATCAATGAAAAAAGAAAAGGTACAAAAAAAAAGCAAAAACAAATTAAAAAAATAGAAACCAAAAAATAAATAAAAAAAAAGCAAAAAAGAAAAGAGAAAAAGAAAAAAGAAAAAGGAAACTGAAAATCGGAATACCAGAAAAACAAAAAAGGAAAAAAAAGAAAAAACCCAAAAGAGAAAGAAAGCCGCAAAGGAAAGGAATCTTTTTATTTTTCATTCTTTTTTTGGTTTTCTCTTTTTGTTTATTTTCCTTCTATGTTTTTATTGAACGAATGTTTGATGGAATATATTTTTTTAAACATTCATGAGATATACCTTTTTGTTCACCAGTAGATATTTTTGCTTAAATAATATTTTTGTTTTGACACAAAGAAAAGAACAATACAACAAAAATGTGGTGATCATGTGAGTGAAGTGAATATTCTATTTAACACGTAGCATCTTCTTTATCTATCCGAACATTTTCCAGGACTATTATGAACATTTTCCATTATACATATGAACATTTTCCATAAGTGGCTAAACAAAATTCATATACTACATGAATAATAGGCAAATGTTCACGTATTTCAAATAAGTGTTCATGTATTTTAAAAATATGTTTCACCATCCATGGAAAATGCTTATCTCCCTCTGCAAAAATGTTAGTCGTGATTGTTAAAAATGTTCGTCGGCTTGTCTCTCATTGGCCGTCCCAAAGCACCTCCACCGCCGCCCTTGGCCCCTACATCGAAACTAGTAGAAAACAGGGCATCAGTCCCGGTTCCAGAGGGCCTTTAGTCCCGGTTCTGCAACCGGGACTGAACAATCGGGACTAAAGGCCCCCACTTTTAGTCCCGGTTGGGTTACGAACCGGGACTAAAGGAGCTCCACGTGGCCGCTGTGGGGCGCCCAGGCAGGAGGACCTTTAGTCCCGGTTGGTAACACCGACCGGGACTAAAGGGTCTCCACGTGGCCGCTGCGCAGCGCTCAGGCAGGAGGACCTTTAGTCCCGGTTGGTAACACCAACCGGGACTAAAAGGCCGCCACGCGTCAGCCCCTGCCAAGCGCTGTTTTTTTTTTTTTTTGAAAGGAGGGGTTTAGGGTTTAGGGGTTTTGGAGGGTTTAGGGGTTTCATATTGTGTTTCCCCCTTTTCTTTTTGTGTTTACCATTCAATTCTTTTACATTTAGGGTTTTCGTTTTTATTTTACGTTTTCCATTCAACTCGACGCTAGCTACTACATATAGCAATGAAGGAACCATTACACGAATCGTCATGAATATATAGAGAAGTAACCTCTCTTTCTCCGTGCTTGGTCGAACAACAAGTTTTCGTATATCTATTCAACGCTACTACGTATAGTACACGTTCATGCATATATACAATGTAACATCTCTTACGATCCCTAATATCTAATTACCAAATGTTAATGTATTAGATATTAGGGATCGTAAGAAATGTTATATTGTATATATGCATGAACGTGTACTATATGTAGTAGCGTCGAATAGATATACGAAAACTTGTTGTTCGACCAAGCACGGAGAAAGAGAGGTCACTTCTCTCTATATATTGATCATGACGATGTTGTGTAATGGTTCCTTCATTGCTATATGTAGTAGCTAGCGTCGAGTTGAATGAAAAGCATAAAATAAAAATGAAAACCCTAAATGTAAAGGAATTGAATGGTAAACACAAAAAGAAAAGGAGAAACACAATATGAAACCCCTAAACCCTCCAAAACCCCCAAACCCCTCCTTTCAAAAAAAAAAAAAAAACCCAGCGCCTGGTAGGTGCTGACGCGTGGCTGCCTTCTAGTCCCGGTTGGTGTTACCAACCGGGACTAGAGGTCCTCCTGCCTGAGCGCTACGCAGCGGCCACGTGGAGCCCTTTAGTCCCGGTTGGTGTTACCAACCGGTACTAAAGGTCCTCTTGCCTGAGCGCTACGCAGCGGGCACGTGGTGCTCCTTTAGTCCCGGTTCGTAACCCAACCTGGACTAAAAGTGGGAGCCTTTAGTCCCGATTGTTCAGTCCCAGTTGCAGAACCAGGACTAAAGGCCCTCTGAAACCGGGACTGATGCCCTGTTTTCTACTAGTGCCTGTACTCCTCGTTTCACAGTTGGCTCTCGAGGTCAGGCCAGGAAAAAGGAAAGGGCAAAGAAGATTTGGGTCACTCCTCGGCACCCATCCATGTATGTGAAGAAGAACAGTCACCGCCTCAGATACGAAGCAAGAAGCGCAAAACTGCTTCAAAAGACAAGAAGATGGGCCCTCCTCGTGCTTCCCATCCCTTAAACTACAAAGAGATGTCACTTCATTCATGGAAGAACGTGCGGATGGAGAACCCCTACACCGTGGACCGTGATGAGGACTGTGACACCCGCTTTTGGAATCCACGTCAAGAGAGAGCCTATCATGAGGTATACGTCAAAAGAGAGCCTATCATGAGCCTAAGAGCTTGTGGGCGGCCGTGAATATGTCCCACACCATGATCCCGGCCGCTAGGAACAGCACGGCCACCCCCAGCGCCATGCCCGCCACCTCCATTCGGGTTGCCCGGCCGGACTCTTCGATGATGCTGTTGTACACCTCGAGCTTGTGTGCCTCCGTCAGGTCCTCGAACGCGCCCTCGTTGCCAAGCTCGCCCTGGTGCCTGCTCACGAGGTCCGGGAACTTGACTCCCTCTTGCTTGAGCACCATGGAGTACATTTTGGAGGATGCCCGGGCCGAGGGGCTGCGGTACTTTCTCAAGTACTCCAGCATGCATTTGTTCAGCTTGGCCGTGTCCTCAGCTAGGCGCTCGACGCTGGGCGCATCCTCCAGGTTGAGCTCCGCGACTTCCGTGGCAAGGGAGTCGTTGTGTGCCCTCATCTTGTCGACGCAGCTCAGCCGCAAGCTGCAGTCACGAACATTCTTCATCGCCATGTTGAGGCCATGCTTGACGTAGTCCACGACGTCCGCGGCGATGCTAGCCTTATCGTCTCCTTCTCCAGCGTACTTCTCCTTCATGGCGGTGCTGTCGTCCAGCAGACTCACCGCCTTGTCGTGTGCGTCGTTGACGTTCTTCAGGAACTTGACGCGTTCGTTCTCCGACTTTGCCACCCGGCTCATCAGTGGCTCCTCTTTGTTCCTCAGCAAGAGAGCCAGCTTCTTCAGCTGGCTACTTTCCATCAACACGGTGAGATCACCTCCGGCCGCCATTGCCTTCAATCCAATTAAACAAGCTGCCTGGAGTACAACACAAAATAGAAAGTACTGAGTATATATTATCCTGCCAGGTGTGCGAGTAAAAATGATTGTATTTCAACTATGTTAACGTTACTCCTATCCTATGTACGTCCAGATTAATCAACCATCGGACTGGCAAGACAACTCAACAGAGCAGGTGTCAAATTCTTACACTTAACTTCAAGCAGCTGGCCTGGGTGGTGATCGAAGCTGCCTCAACCAGCGGCCGACCTCGCCTATTTATAAGTTATAACACACGTGGGTGTACAAATTCAGTTAAAACCTTCTTAGTCTACGTAATTAAAATTGCTGTATTGAATTGAACACCCTCGTTGCCAAAGCTTTTTGCCATATGAGTGCTCGATTTTGCAGAAAGCCAATGCATGCAGGAGCATTTATGATCCAGGAGCCTACTAGCCAATGCATGAAGCATAAACACGCCCTCTTGACAGGGGTGAAATTAGCATATACCCGTTGGGTACAGATGAGATGACACCAACCACTTTTGACGATGAAGCAGCGTCGTATAGAGCTCCTTTACGATGGTCCCAGATCGATATGATCCGATGGCTAATATTACTCTTACCTCTTGTGGGGGATAAGATGTTGTCAATGATTATGTGGGGCTAGTATGGGCTTTTCACTTCGGCAAATAAGGAAATAAATTATAGTTTCATTAAATCATGAAGTCAAATAAGGAAAGATAGATAAATTCTAATTAATGTTATCTTTGGTTTCCAATCTCAAATTGTGACGTTATGCCTATTGCCTTCTGTAAAAAAATATTCATGTGTAGACAAATAAGGAAAGATATATAAATCATGTACGATATATTCATGTGTATTTCTTACAAATGCCACAACATTCTACTAGATCATATTATTTACGTAAATGATGTTGCATTTTGTAAGAAATACACATGAATATATCGTACATGATTTTTTAAAACATATGCTATTCATCACGTAAGTAATTTAGAGAAACTATATTTTCTTAATTAGAAACACATACACATATAAACTATCATTAGGCATACTTAAGTACAAATAATATAATATTTAAATATTTAAGTGGCGTTGATGTGATTATATATCACATGATTTTTATTCTAAAATCGTGGGATGTCGTAATATTAAGAAAATCATACTTCAAGATGTACATTCTACTAGATCATATTATTTACGCAAATAATTTGGCATTTGTAAGAAATACACATGAATATATGGTTCGTGTTTGCTAAATACCGAACGTTATGAGAAATTACTTCGATCACCCACCCTCGCGAGCCCTCTTTTTTCTTTATACGTGGCTGACGTGGACGAAAGAAAGAGCGCAGCGCTGCATGCTTATGCCTCAAAAAATGCATGCATGCATGTAAGACAAAATTGCTGACATCAGCAAAGATTCCACCAAATTTCAAAATTCAAAATGTTTTGTAGCTCAAACCGTCGCTCAGATCGAAAAACTGTTTTCACATAAAAGATTCGTCATGACGAGACCTTCAAAACTAGATCCAATGTTGATATGTTTCGATGACTTTTTTTTCTGGATCAAAAGTTACCAGGCCAAGGCTAAGTAAGTTATCACGTCTATGGTACGTAAGTTACCATCTTGTTTATATAGAAATTACCGGGGCATAAAAATGGTCCTCCAACCTTCTCCCCACATGCAAATGAACTAGAGAACAGAAAAACTGATGTCATCCTAGATTCCCCCCTATTTCAAAACTTCAAAATTCCCCCCTATTTCAAAACTTCAAAATGTTTTGTAGTTCAAATCGTCGGTCCGATCGAAAATTCATTATCACATAAAAAAAATCCGTCGCGACGAGAGTTTCGAAACTAGATCTCATGTTGATAAGTTCCGATGACTTTTTTTCGGTCAAAAAAGTTACCACTCGTGTGCGATGTAAGTTATCAGGTCTGCAGTGTGTCTATTATCATCCTATTTATACAGAAGTTATCGGGGTGTGTGTATTCAACAACTTTTTATCCCAGGAAAAAGATACCGTAATGTTTGTACCTAAGTTACCACATCCGCTGTATGTACATAGGTTATCAGCTCCGCTGTGCGTAAATTATCATGCTATTTGCACTGTGGGGACAAAGTTATCGTGATGTTTGTAGCTAAGTTATCAGGTCTGGGAGCCTATATTACCATGTTATTTATACATATGTTACCGGAGTATATTTCCAAACAACTTTTTTACACGGGTCAAAGTTATCGTGGTGCTTGTACCTAAGTTATCAGGTCCGGGAGCGTATATTATCATGTTATTTACACGAGAAGTTATCAGTGGTATGTTTTCAACAATTTTTTTTCACAGGTCAAAGTTATCGTGGTGTTTGTACCTAAGTTATCAGGACCGGGAGCCTATATTATCATGCTATTTACACAAAAAGTTATCGGTGATATGTTTTTCACATTTTTTTTCCCCGGGTCAAAATTATCGTGGTGTTTATACCTAAGTTATCAGGTCCGGGGGCCTATATTACCATGTTATTTACACAGATGTTACCGGAGTATGTTTTCAACAACTTTTTTCCACGGGTCAAAGTTATTGTGGTGTTTTTACCTAAGTTATCAAGTTCGGGAGTATATATTATCATGCTATTTACAAAGAAGTTATCGATGGTATGTTTTCAACAACTTTTTTCCATGGGTCAAAGTTATCGTGGTTGTTTGTACCTAAGTTATCAGGTCCAGGAGCCTATATTATCATGCTATTTACACAAAAAAGTTATCGGTGGTATGTTTTTAACATCTTTTTTTTCCGAGTCAAAGTTATCGTGGTGTTTGTACCTAAGTTATCAGGTCTGCGATGTGTATATTACCATGCGATTCAGAAATAAGTTACCAGGGGTGTTTTTCAACAACTTATTCCCCGGGTTAAAATTACCCCTCGGTGTTTGTATGCAAGTTATCAGCTCTATGGTGCCTAAATTATCATGTTATTTACATAGAAGTTACTGTGGTGGTTCGGATTTTAGCATTTTCGTAAATATAATAGGACATCTACTTGACACAAACTGCATCTACTGTCCCTCCGATTTATCTGTTGAAACTGAATTTAACTCTTATTTGACCCAAGCTGCAGTTCACAGAGAGAAAATGGAACAATGAAAGTCTGAATTTTCTGAAAACTAATAGTAGACCTTGGCCTCATACACTTTCTTCAGAAAAAAAACGCTGAAAACTGAATTTTCTGAATTGGAACGATGCACTTGTACTCGAGCATGTTCTAGCTGCTGTTGCCGCTGTCGGTACCAAAACCGGCAGATCTCGGGTAGGGGATCCGAACTATGGGTCAAGGAGTCGATGGTAACAGGGAACGTACGGACAGCGATTTACCCAGGTTCGGGCCCTCTCAAGGAGGTAATACCCTACGTCCTGCTTGATTGTATTGATGTGATTGTATGAAGATTACAGAGTTGATCTACCTCGAGATCGACTGGGCTAAACCCTAGGTAATGATATCGCTGGCCTGCGGACTAAACCTCCTGGTTCATATAGACACCAGGGGGTCCTAGGGTTACATATGGTCGGTTACCATCTGGGATAAACACGCAGGTTACGCCATCTATTCCTTGGAGGAGACGCCAGAACTTCGGCGGTTTCCTTCTGACACACGGGGACGTCCATAATCCAGCCTTCCATCGACATGCAGAGAGCGGCCCATCAGCCCATCCTACGAGAGATAGGCCGGCAGCCCGAGTACCCCCTAGTCCGGGACACCCTCAGCCGCTGCTCAATTGGTACTCTAATTGGAACGATGCACACTGAATTGGTCCTCTAATTGAGCACCGGATAGCCGTTGCTGCCGCTGCTAACACTACTAGGAAAAAGCCTACTAGTAGCGCTGGTTTTTGGGCTAGCAGTAGCGCGGGTGCCCGCGCTACTACTATGACGCTACAGCTAAATTTTAGCAGTAGCGTGGGTTTGCTCGCGCTACTGCTAACTATACATAGCAGTAGCGTGCTCATTAAACCGCGCTGCTGCTAATAGCAGCAGCGCCTCTTTCCAGAGCGCGCTGCTGATAATAGCACGCTGCTGCTACATGCATGCCCGCGCTACTGCTAATTTTTCCTGTAGTTTTTTTTGCAGCATATTGGTCCTGTATTTGTACATGTTTTATACAGTAGTTTCATCATATGATTTTATGATCAATCATGAGTTATTATATCAGTGGGTGAAAGAGACATGGATTAGATTGAAGTGGAGGCAACATGGTGCAGATCGAAAAAGTACTACTAATCCAAACTTGATCACTTTAGTTTGGATTAGTAGTACTTTCGAGCTGCACCATGTTGCCTCCACTTGAATCTAATCCACGTTTATTTCACCCACTGATATATATAATAACTCATCATGCTCATATTACAACTCAGCATCATCATCATAATAATAACTCATCATCGTTATCATAATAACAAGTCATACTCATCATCATCATCATATATAGTCATCTAACAACTTCTACTCGTTATCATAATAACAAGTCATACTACTCATCATCATAGTCATAACCAACCCTAGTTAATTGTTCTTAGCACATGTTCATGAGTATTAGCTAGGACCTGCTACGCTCTCTAAGGTAAAATAGCATAAAACAACATAGCCCCTGACTCTCCATTATGAAGAATGGAGATTATCCTGTCTCCAATTCGTGCGCTTCGCACAATGTTGCTTCCAAGTAGCTCACTTTCATTATTCATAACTTTTTTCCATTCTTTGATTGTGATGTCTTCATCGGTTTGAGAAATCTTGTATGAACAGCGGTGAACCCGAGGCGGACTTGGCCGTAATCTAATAACATCAATGCGACCTTTCGTAAACATCAGATGAGGCACACAATCCTTCAGGATTTTCTGTTGAAGAACATAATAATAACTTAGTTAGCAATGTAGTTTAGCTTTAGAAGAATGTATGCAAAAGATGCACTGATGTCGTAATAGTAAAAAATCTTACCATGCCATCTCTATGGATGTTACCGTAGTTCAACACGTGCACTAGTGGCACGTATTGACCATATTGTGGAGGAGTTTCAGAATTGATATTGAAATTCTTAACATCAATAATAAATGAGATAAGATGATCTTTCTCCTGGTAACTTAGTTCAGAGCCATCAGTGTAGAAGGTTCTGTCTACTATCTTCCGTACATTTTTTGAAGAATGGAAATAAGCTGTCAATGGAAATAAGCCGTCAATGATTTTTAAATAAACAATATAAATTACTTAACAAATTTATTTGACAAACTCACAAAGAGGTAGAACTGGAAGCGTCTCAACATCCACCCAAATGTCGATATTATCGTCAGTTTCATCTTCGGGCCCAAGATCGAAGGTGATTTGCATATCCTCCTTAAATTCATAGGCCTTGCAAAATCCTCTCCAAGTTGAGCAACCGAAATGTGAGCTATTTGGTGCATTAAATAGCTTAACCAAAAAAGTGAAACCATGCTTCGTCCTAAGGTGAGCACTCTTCGTCTCTGTTCTCTCCCTATCTTCAAAACCGAGCTTTTCCAAGACATACGGTCTTCCATGACATGGGATGAACTATTTCAATTAAAAAAATGGAAAATTACACGTTGAAGCCAAAATTCACAAGTCATGCATAATTATGGAAAAATACTTGTCGTCCTTACGTACCATAAAAACGTCGAAAGTCTCCTTCAGCACGATGGTGAAGTACCTACCGTTCTGCAGATAAGGCATCCTGTCGCACAAACCCCGGTCGTCTTCACAGTAGTCGCACTCAGGAATCATATCGTTGTCAGACATTTCCTGTGTTCATAAGTCAAAGATTAAAAATCGACGGCAAATAACAGGAACTCAACACACAGATCATTATTACTCATCACGGGTTGACTTTCGGTCTGTCGAGTCTTTCCTTGAAAACTCTCATTTCACGTGGTGTTCGCAGATATTCGACCGACGGTGATGGTCGCTACTCCTCCTCCCCCTAGTGCATAACAAAGGTCTAGCACAAGGAGAAGAAGGAGAAGCGACCCCCACGACAACAGTCGGCATTCTTCTTCTCTCATATATGGTGGACACTCTCCCTCACTAATTTTATGACTGTCATGTATTGAGCCCCGACAGAGTTAAAGTCAACCCGAAATGTCATTTAATTCTCTTTCCGGCAAATCCAAGGCACTCGATATTTCCTACATACTAGCACAAGTCATGCTAAAATTCACGGAAAAATCCGGCATGACCTTTGCTAAAATAGGACATATCGAGCGCCTGAAATTTACCGGAACGGAAATGAATCAACACTCCGGCAAAACATAGGCCACTCGGATTTTCCATGAGATACAAAAATGTTCATACACATACAGAGATGTTTAAACTACACAGCACTACTCCACATATCACATGTTCAAATAGATCATCTTTACTCACTAGACGGCTGTCGAGGATGCGGGTGTTGTCGGTCACATGTTCACATTTTCATTTTCATTTCTTCACATGTTCACATTTTATGCACTTCATAATCAATTTATAATGAAACTTCTTGAACCATAGAAAAATGCCCTAATTTCACAATATAACTTAGAGCTTGATTGCCGAAATATTATTTGAAAATATACTATGAACCCTAGAAAAATGCCCTAATTTCAGAATATAACAAGTACAGAACATTTTTTAAAATTCTACGAACTAAATATAGTAAGCTACAAACTATAATATAGAAAGTATAAACTATGAATTATAAACTACAAACTATAAACTACTCCAGTAAACTACAAACTAGAAACTAATTTAGTTAAATGAGGGAGCTAGCTAGGAGGGAGGAGGAGGAGGAAGGAGGGCCGGCGGCGGCTGGAGGAGGAGGGAGGAGGTCCGGCGACGGCTGGAGAATGGAGGCGGGAGGGAGGAGAGAGGAGGGGGAGGGAGGAGGGAGGAGGAGGGGCGGCTAGAGGAGGAGGAGCAGGGGGAGGAGGGAGGAGGAGGGGCGGCTAGAGGAGGAAGGAGCAGGGGGGAGGGAGGAGGGCCGGCGGCGGCTGGAGGAGGAGGGAGGAGGGCCGGCGGCAGTTGGAGGGGGAGGGAGGGGAGGCGGCTAGAGGAGGGAGGAGGGAGGAGGAGGAGGAGGCTTACCAAGGCCGGGGGATGGCGGCGACGAGAGCGGCAATGCGGCGTCGGCGGCGATGGTAGGAGGAGGAGGACGGTCGCGGCGGTGAGAGAGTGGCACAGGGAGAGTGACGAACGGGCGGGGCGGCGGATAATGTTTACCCTAGCAGTAGCGCGGGCTACGGCCCAACGCTGCTGCTAAGTGGGGACGGGTAGCTGGGCCCGGGCTTGCCATAACAGTAGCGCGGGCCAAGGACACACGCTACTGCTAACGTGTTTAGCAGTAGCGTGTGTCCATGACCAGCGCTGCTGCTATGGCAAGCCCGTGGGGCACGGCGACACCACGGTGTGGGACCACTTAGCAGTAGCGGCGGTCCGCTGGTCCGCGCTACTGCTAACTCCCTACCTGTAGCGCTGGAATGTACCACGCGCTACTAATAAGTAACAGTAGCGCTTCTCCTCTTACCCGCGCTACTGCTAATGTTATATCTATAAGCTTTCTCCTAGTAGTGTAACTTGCAAAGTGCAGTTTCTTCAGAGGCCAAAACTGCAATTTCTTCAGAGGCCAAAAGTGCAGTCACTCCCTCGGACGCGCGCTGCTGCAATTTCTTCAGAGGCCAAAACTGCCGCTGCTGTAGCCGCACCCTCGGACGCACGCAGCTCGGACGCGCGAGGCGAGCAGTGGCACGGCGGCTCCCTCTGCCGCCCGAGCGGGAAGCACCGGCGGCGATGATGGGCAGCGGATCCAGCCCGAGGTCGAGGCACCTGCGGCGATGGTGGGCGGTGGATCCAGCCCGAGGTCGATGCAGCCGGCGGTGGTGGGCGCCCGGGCTTCTCTCTCTCCCATTTCTCTTCCTCTCGCAGCCGGAGCTCGCCGAGCTTGGCCATGGCAGCCATGGCGCGGACGGAGCAGAATCTCGCGTGGATGGAGATGAAATCGAGCCCGGGGGAGAGGGGAAAGGTTGAGGGTCTCGATTGGGGGCTGTCGTGGTCGGAGGGAGGCGGCGGCCGGCGGCGGCGCTCGTGGGAGGGGCGGCGGTGGGCGTTCCGGTCGCGCGCGGTCGCTCGCGGGAGCGCTTTCTTTTTCTCGTGCATGATAGTCAAAGGAATTATCGAGCGGCTGCGCGCGTCATACGTGGGGATTGAAGGGCCATTGGGTCGTTCAGATCTGATCAAAAAATCCGAACGTTTGGAAAATATTAATCATGTAAGTAATTTATAGAAACTATATTTTTTACATTAGAAACACGTACACATATAAACTATCATTAGGCATACTTAAGTACAAATAATATAATATTTAAATATTTAAGTGGCATTGACGTGATTATATATCACATGGTTTTCATTGTAAAATTGTGGGATGTCGTAATATTAAGAAAAATCATACTTCAAGTTGTAATATACACATGTATCTTGTAAAAAATACACATGTATGACATATTGTATTTTTAATGAACACACATAGTATAAATGAAAGTCTCTAGTTTTTGGCAGAGGGAAAATCTCTTTTTGGAAAGAGAGATCACTAAATCAATCAAGAATATATACTATTTATTTTGTTGTACTTACCATATTTGTATAGTCAAAATTGCCCTCAACCAACCGACGACTAGGATTAAATTATCCTCCTCTTGGGAGGTAAGAGGGGCCATCTTAAAATTTCTCCAAAAACAATATATGATTGAACCCATTGACTCACCAGCCAGCACTACTCAAAAGGCTTTTAGCCTATATTCAGTACCAAACTCGTACTGCCTTACAAGCCATGCTACACGCCTATACGCAGCATTAGCCTTGTTGCCTTCTTGCTGAGTCCCTTCACCGTCGCGGCAAGACCAAAAACAAAAATAAAAACAATTCTGAATCTCTCGTCGCCCACACGCCAGCGGCTGGAAGCGGCAAGCTGGCAACTGCATTTCAAAATCCAGGTATTTAAGCACATCCTTTCCCTCTTGTGCAAATCTTCTCTAGTCCTAATCTTCTAATGTTGTGATTATTTTTTCCCTGTACGTTAATTGATCTAGGTCATGTCATAAAATGATGCAGACACTTCAACCCACCTCAAAGATGCAATTATTTGAATACTCCTAGTACTAGTCTCCCAAAACCTATTCTAAGAGAAATAGATTTGTTTAAACAGCTCTATGATTCGGCTGATCAAAAGATAACTTCAGAGTACACCAGAAAACCTAAAAAGCAAGATAAGGTTAGGTAAAAATCGGAAAATGAAACTTTGAAATGTGATTGACTTTGCATTTCGCATAGCTGTACTTGTTTAAAACTCATGAAATTAACATGTCATTTTTGTTCAATTTTTTTAGGAAGACCGAAGCTTCCCATAAAGGTACAAAATTATCTTTTACTATTTTATTCAAAATATGTAAACAAGTGGTTTGAGACTTTCATTCAACTGGTCCGTCTTCGCTCTTTTGTTTTAATGTAACAACTATACTTGTTATGATTTGATCATGTTGTCTTTGAATTATATATATAGTCCTATTGTGAGATGGTCTGAGAGAGTGAGACAGTACAATAGTTAGTTCAACCCCAAATTCTGAATGAACCGGACCAGACTGAGCTTCGGTGCCGTAAAGGCACCTGCCTTTGGGTCTATGACAGGTGGGCCCGCCACCTGAGGTGCCTTAAGGCACCGAAGCAGCGTCCGAGTGAACCCATCGGCAAATATTCCTGGCTCCTCGCCCTGCCTCTTAAATCATCCTTGGTAAGCGAGTTTTTGCTAAGGGCACTCCCAATGCCTGGTTCTTAGAATACCTTCATAGGCAAAATGCTGAGGTGGCACAACAATTAAAGAAGAGAGAAGGGAGCTGTATGTTAGAGGTGAGACATCTCTTAGCATGTTTTCCTATGTAGTAAAAAATTAATCCTCTAATCCGTTGTAACTTCTCTCTCTATTTTTCTCGCATTCTCTTCTCTCCATAACTAGGCCACAATGTGGAGATGCAAACATGACCGCTGAATGAAATAAATGCAACATCACATAGATACAATACCTAGGAGAAAATGCATTAGAAGTGCCCTAAGATGCATTATAATTTGGTAAGGAGGGAGTAGATATTTAGAGTGGTAAACAGAGCCACGGACCAGTGGTTAGAGCTGCAGTTGAACATCATGTCCACCCAGTTCGATCCCCAAGATCTACTCATGCTATAGGGGTATTCCCGTTTTATATTCCATGAGTACCAGATTTAATGGATAAAAGAGTGTGTGCCCTACTCCTCCCACCAAAAATTAAAATCATGGTAGTCATATTTAAAAGTTGTGTGTTCCCTTGTTTTCGTAAAACATTTTAGAGTGGTCCCTCTGGAGATAAGCACGCGGGACCACAATTTAATGCCGCTACATGGACGACTACCCGTATCATTGATGTCCTTGTTTCAATTATCACCAGTTTGCTCCAAGGTGCCTCTGTACGGCAATGTGACATCCCCAATTATTATAGCTAGATAAAATTGACTACATCATTTTGAAACAGGTTGTCAAATACAAACCGACTAAGAATTTAAGTTTATCGAGTCAGTGATTTTCAATTTTCATTTATATTTTTTCAATAAGAATAATAGAAAAACTTAAACAATCTTGGTCGGTTTCCGTACGAC
Organism: Elymus sibiricus; assembly: GCA_039707655.1. Taxonomy (NCBI): domain Eukaryota; kingdom Viridiplantae; phylum Streptophyta; class Magnoliopsida; order Poales; family Poaceae; genus Elymus; species Elymus sibiricus. The sequence continues at coordinate 19,269,472 of CM077666.1, read as the reverse complement.
CAACCTGCGATCCCGCACGCTTCCTCTTCGCTTCGGTTGCCGCTATCCATTCAACAACCATCAATATTACGTTGTCCATGATTTCACTCTTGGACTCGGAGCTTGAATTCGACGAGGAATCATAAAACAAAAGCTCCATCGACGGATCCATCTACACAAAATGCGAATCATATGTCATCTACACAAATGTATGAGCCGCTAGACTAAATCTAGAAAAAGTTGAGAACTTCACCTCCGGGCAAGTATTCGAACACCTTGAGGTCGCGCGGTGGAAGGAGTGGCGTGGCTGAGCAGTGAGAAGCGCGTGGGGCTGCGGCGAAGCGTGGGAGGTCCGGGAACGGCTCAGCGGAGGCGACCGGGGCCAAATCGTGGCGGTCCGGGCGGCGGAGCTGGCATGAAACGGCGGAGGCACGGTGATGTGGGAGGCGGCGGAAGGGAGCACGCATCCTGAAATGTCCGTGGCGCTAATATTTGGGTGGATGAAGGTCGCGATATATCGCCTCGCCCAATTGCCAAATATGAAGGCTCGCCGGCTCGATTTGGAGCAGCCTCCAAAAATTATGCCGATCGAGCCCCGGATGGCGAATCTCCTAGAGCGGCTTTTTCGGCCAAAATCATCATACTATTGGTTATTATGGCGATCGAGACGATATGGCGACTCTGCTAAAGTTGCTCTAAGGGCATCTCCAACGCCGACCCGCAAACCGCCCGCATATGTCCGGACCGCGGAAGCCATCCAACGCGGGACTGTATCGGTCCGCCGAGCGGTCCGGACGCGTTTTCTCCCGCAAACCGGAGTCAAACGTGGGGGAGCTTTGCGGGCGTCCGGACCGCTCCCAAGCCCGCTTCTGACCACATTGGCCCACCCAAACCCCCTCCCCCTCGCCCGCGCGCGTTCCCACCCGGCGCCAGCTGCCCGCATTCATGCCGTTGTAGAGCGCGCCGGTGCACATTGAAGACGGCTCAGGGCGGACGCGACCTCTCACTGCCTCCGCCATTGAAGCGGCGCGCCGGCCGAGGGCGCCGCCCGCAGCACACCCGGCTGAACATGCCACCTCACCATGTTTCAGACGCCTCCATTAAACCCGCGTGGAAGCCGAGAAACCTACTCCGGCCACACGTCCGTTCTTGAGCGGGCAGCATTAAACACAACGCCGGGCAAGCTCCTCCCGTCCGCTCGCAATTTAAAGGAAGCCAGACGCCGGGCAAGAATAACACCACTCCGCCGCTCCCCATCTCCTCCTTCCACCATTTTCTCCGCCCTTTCGATGGCATCCGACGAGCAAGAAGAGCAGTTCTCCGGCATAAAAATTGGCTGGGTGGCCCACCAGATACGAGCGAGGCAGGTCGCTGCTCCACCTCCCTCGCCTAGCCCGACGGAGCAAGTTGCCGCCCCAAGCCGGCGCGTGGTTCAGCAACTCGCCGCTCCAAGCCAGCTCACAGAGGAGTGGCGAGTAGCTCCAGGCACGGGCATCGTCGCTGCCGTGGACGACGCCGTGTCGTACCGCGCCTCCCGTGCCTGCGACCGCGCCATCCACCGTCAACGCACGCGTAGCCGCGCCATGCCAGCAGAGAAAGAAGCCAGCTGTGGGGAGATCGAAGAGTCTGCGGCCAGCGCGTCCGCTCCCGCCGCCATCATCGAGGAGAAGTAGAACACGGGAGGCCGCCGCCGATTGGGTCCCATGAAGGCCACCGCCGAGGCGACGCCGGCGTACACAGCCGGTGTCTTGCCCTCTCGCAGGCCACCGCCGTCCCCTTACCCAAAAACCAACTTTGATCCGTGCAACGTAGGGACCCTTTCCCTCCGTCTGAAGCATCAGCCGGCGGTTCCACTTCGATGAGTAGTGGGGAAGCGAGCCGTCCTTTGCGCTGAAGCATATACCTCCGGGGCTCACGGCTGCCGGACATGGGGACGACAATGGAGATCCGCCGCGACCGGCAGTAGACTAGTAAGGGTATCCATGTCGTCGGAATGGATATCCGCCGGCTATAACATCCCCATGTAATAGCTACAGTGATCACCTTCTGATAATGCCATGTCATCATGATCAACAAGCCTTGATCACAATTAGAATCATATCTCACTTCAAATTCCAATTCAAATTGAAATTCAAATATAAAGTGAAAATAAAAGTTGTTCCAATTTGAAAACTAAAATGTTCATTGAATGGCAAATAATCCATAACTAATTATGTTAAGAAAAACAACATCACCCAAATTACCTAGATAACTCTAACATCATCAAACAGTAGCAAAACAGCAAAGTTTAATCCCTTTTTATTTAATAAAAATTCTAATGAAATCATTTATTCACCAAACCAATTTCTGGTAGTACTAGATAATACCTAGTATTTAATTGGACCAGACTCATATTTTACAAAAGTAATTTGGTGGCCTAACAATTTACAAAACAGAAATAAAAGCAGAAACAGAAAAATAAAAAGAGAAAGACCTAACTACTACTGTGGCGCTGGGCTCTAGTCAAACAGTAACCGGCCCAGCCCACCAGGGAGTCATCTCCCTCCTCCCGCCTGCGTGTCGACGCGCGCGCGCGCCGGAGCGCGGATGGCCTCGCTGTCGTCGATCCCGCGGCTTCCCCGTGCGGATAAGGCTACCCCGAGCGTCTCTCTCTCCCCGCAAACCCTAGCCTGCCCCATTCGCCCCCAGTCGCCTCGCCTCTCTCTGTCTCGCACCTCGCCCGAGACGCCGTCGCCGCCACCGCTCGATCCCGCGGCCACCGGCCTCCCCGCGACTCGCCGACATGCCGTAGGGCCTCCCCGTCCTCGTCTACGTCGGCTGCGTCGGCTCATCGGAGCTCGGAGACGCCGCAGCGAGCCCCACGAGCCCGTCTTCAACCTTCGGTCGCCGTCGACTCGCTGCCGATCCCGGCCTCCTCGAGCCTCCCCCGAGCCCACGTTGCACATCTACAGGCTCCCGGTGAGCCTCCGCCTCCTCCCCTTCTCTCTCGCCGTCGTTTTCGACCTCTAGTGAGCTCCCCCGACATGGCCGTACCCGCTGCCGCCCGCGCTCATCGCCGGAGTAACTCCGGTGGCCTTTTGGTCACGGTTCTATGCCCGTTGTCGTCGCCGCACCGCGTAGAGCCCGCCCAGCCATTCAGTTGCTCGCTAGCGCCGCGATTCGCCGAGATCCACCGACGCCCGAACTCCGGCCACCTTTGCGAGCTCGCCGCCGACGTTCCCGGCCACAGCAGCTTCCGCCGCCACCATAGCTCGCCTCGCCGTCGAGTGCTCGTTCGAATGAGCCCGGCTGCGCTCGAAATGGCGCCTGTGCGCGAAACCCGACCGCCGCCCGACGCGCGCCGCCGTGAAAACGCGCCCGCCGGCGTTTAAACGCCGGCCGGCCGATGTGGACGGCCGGGCCCCGCCTCTGGGCCACTGACGCTGGGCCCCGCTGGCCCGTTGACTGGGTTGACCAGTCAACGGTGCTGACTAGGCACCCACCGCCACTGACATGTGGGTCCCGCGTCTAATCAAGTTAATGTAAATTTAAATACAAATTAATTAGTCTAATTAGCCACTGACAGGGCGGGCCCACCTGCTAATTAGTTTCTGTTAAGTATAAATTAAACTCTAATTAGGCCACTGTGGATGACATGTGGGACCCACTGGTCAGATTGACCAGTCCACCAACTCAGTTGACTGCTGACATCATCATTTCGTCATGCTGACGTCACCCTTCACTGTTTTCGGATAATTCGAATTAATTAAATAAAATAATTCCAGAAAATGATTAAAACTTTGAAAAATCATATAAATTAAACCGTAACTCGGATGAAAATAATTTATATATGAAAAATGATCAGAAAAATATAAAGAATCCGAATATGCCACCCACATACCTGTCACATCCCTTTAACATACAGAACATGGAACTTTTTGCCCGATTTCGATAAATGAATAGTGCATGACCTTAATAAAATAAATCCAAATAAATTCCTAAATTATCTAAATCAATTAAATAGGTAATATATCACATCTGCATATCATTTAGGCATGTCATACATTGCTGTTGCATTATTGCCGTGGATTTATTGTTTCTTCCCCCTCCTTCTCTCCCGATAGACGCCGAGACCGCCGCCGACGCAGCTAAGTACGACTACGCTCCAGACGAGCAGCCTTCCGACGACCAGCCTCTCTCAGCAGAGCTTCCAGGCAAGCAACCCCCCTTGACGCATGCCTATATCACCTATTTCTCCTCCCTCCTGCTTGTATTAGAAATTGCTACTGCTTTGCTTTATCCTATTCTGATGCATAGCCTGTTCTTGTAATTATTATTGATACCTGCCTGATATCCAAGATGCTTAGTATAGGTTGGATGGTAAACCATCTGTGGCCCTCTTCCTTGCTATAGTTGCCCCGCCTTAGTCCCTGTGCCCCGGTCGATGTGATCGAACAGGTTGAGAACAGCACATCACCGCACACCCCCCTAAGTTGCACCTCTCTGCAGAGCTACCACCGAGTGCCGAGGGTGATACCTCTTATCTCACTTCCGATGATGCCTCTGTAGAATAGCTATCCGGTTGTGTGTTATCGAGGGTGATTCCTCTTTCATCACCTCCGATAAAGCTACCGTAGTGCAACTCCTTGAGTGGGAAACCATTGAGGGTGATTCCTCGGATTCCTTCTCGATACTTGGACACACCGTTACTTTGACCCTTGTTACAGGCGGGTCAACCCCGAGGGGTACCCGCGTGGAAATGTGAAGTTGGGCTTGCCAGGAGGGCACCCGCGAGAGATTATTGTGGCGAAACGACAGGGCAGGCGGAGACCACCCAGTTCGTGATCCGTGTGTTACTAAGTCGGAGCGACAGGGAACCTGATCGTCTCTGTGAGCTACTAAATACGCCTAACGGATTTGGGTATTTAATCTGAGTTGGCCACTGGCCTATACGCACTACCACCACGTGGGATAATGGTTTAATGGGGCCCTCTACGTCGTATGTATCAGCCAAAAGCTCTTCAGACGTCACAGCTCAGAGATGTGGGCTGATCGCTGGGTGGGCTGGTTACGTCACTGGTGTATTCAGTGTCGTGCCTGGGCCCCGACCAGCCACGCAACGTGCAGGAGTGCAAAGGGCGATGGGCCCAAGACCCCTTCGCACTTAGGATTTAGACCGGCGTGTTAACCTCTCTGCTGAGCCTAGGTAGGACTGCGTCGTGTCGATTACCCGAGGCCGGGCACTACCCAATAAGTGTGTCCGGCCAGATGTAATCGAGCGTGTTGGGTAACAGTAGTGCACCCCTGCAGGGAAGTTATCTATTCGAATAGCCGTGTCCACGGTAATAGGACGCTCAGTGTTGTATCCCGATCTACCACTATTTGAACTGGATACATGTTAATTAATTACAAGCTCCGGGATCGCTTTCTCACAGGGAGTCGAGGAAGGATCTCTGGGCTTTGCTTCAACATGCTTGTTAATTTAAATATGGTAATCTGCACTCTTCTAATGCTGCAAGATTGCTTCAAAATGCTAGTCTTCGATAGGCTAGGCTTCTCCTCCTCTATTCAGGCATTCTGCAGTTCAGTCCAAAGATATAGCCCCATTCCTTGATACCGATGCATAATTAGCATAGATCTGATGTCAGTCTTGTGAGTACTTTGGATGAGTACTCACGGTTGCCTTGCTATTCTTTTCCCCCATACTCAACATTTGCGACCAGATGACGGAGCCCCGGAGCCAGACGACACCGCAGGAGCTTACTACCAGGAGAGTCCCGGAGGCACGTACTACTGGATTGAGCCAGCCGACCAGGAGTAGTTCGGAGGCCCTAGGCAGGAGGCCTTCTCCTCCTCTATTCGGGTCCTCGTGACCCTGTAGGGGAATGCGACAGAAAACAAAAAAATTCGGTACAACGAGCACGCCCAGGATCACTATGGAGACTGGATACAAGGTTTGATCTGATCCGTACCGACTCGTAGCGCAGCGGAAGAAGAGTCGGTGTAGATCATCGGTGCAGATCCCTGTAGCTAGGATTTACAACCTCCCAACCGCAAGGATGTACTCCTTCGTCGGACAGCCCTTCGGGAGGCGGTCGGACAGTCCCTCGGACGATGTCACGGACAGCCCTTCGGGAGGACCCTCGAAACTCGAACCGAAACTCGGACAGCCCTTCGGGAGGACACTCGAACAGCCCCTCGGGCAAAAGATCAGAACTATGACCTCTCTACGGGGTTGCACACATACGGTGTCAGCTATCCGGCAGGGCTTCGCCGTCCAGAACTAGTTCCTGCCGGAACCCAGACAGCCTTTCGGCTCTACGAAACTATTTCGCTGGGAGGGACAGAGAAGCCAGACAAGTCAAATGGCATGTGTATGAGAGCAAGGATGAGTTTTGGGGCAGCCCCCTCACCTCTATTTATAGGATAGCCAAGGGGTAAAGTTGGTATTCAAAAATACCAAAAGTGCCCCCACTTTATGCCTTTTCATAAAAGAATAAAGCAAAAAGGGGTGCCATGTGGAGCTCCAAGGAGCTCCACCTCCCTTGGCCGGCCACACTTGGGGGCCCCCCCATGAGGGGGCTTCCTTGGCTCCCAAGTCCTTCTAGAAGGCTTTTGGAAAATATCCCAAAAGGTGCTTTCCAAAAAAAATCCATAAAGCACTTTCACTATTCACGAAGACATTTTTCTGCGTCCATTAAATCCCAAATTATTTCTGTGTGCCTAGAATAATTCCAGTACCCACCAAAACAATTTTTAACGCATTCCGAAACAATTTCGGAACAATGTTTCTTTAGCGAAAAGCAACCAATGCGGTTCCGGCTTCTCCGGAACATTTCCGGTTTTTATCCCAGAAAATTCCCAGAAGTTTCCAGAACACTTCTGGCATCCTCCAAGAATTTCCAGGCGTGTGCCGGAACCAATTTGACTTAATGGAATACCCTGAAACAACTTTTCAGTTTCACCGAAACTACTCCGGTGTTCTCTCCGGAACGTTTCCGTTTCGTCCGAAACTTTTTTGGTGATTTTCTCTCAGACTCCTCATCTAGTATTCAGCAGATAGATGACCCTTAAGCGTGTGACCCTATAGGTTTGGTGAAGTATAGACATGACCCGGAACTCTTTCCGATCAATGATCAACATCGGAGCCGTGGACACCCATATTGACCCCTATACCCACACGAATGAATATTCGAGTGAACCTCCAGTTGCCGTGTGCTATTCCTGTTGCTTCACGATATATTACAAATACCCGAGGTGAGATTTATTGCATCCCCGTGGATCAACAACTTGTCCACTATGCAAGTTACCTCATTACCGGTTTTGTTCTCTTTACTCGTTTCCGTGTTCCGGCATCCCAAGTGATCAAATCACAATGTGTCTGGCCAGACGATGATGGATACCGTAACACCGAGAGGGCCCGAGAATATCTCTCCATCGTCGGAGGAGCAAATCCCAATCTTGAGCTATCTTGTTACTTGCCATACTTTTCCGTGGACCCGTAAGCCGCCGTAATAGCCACCCATTTACGGATGACGTTTAACAAACCCCAAAGTTCACGAAGCAAGTACGAAGGAACTCGATACTCTCATGGTCTAAGGAATTATGCAAACATTAACTATCTCTGTGTTATTAACCATTAACTTGTTTTATGACGAAAGAATCTCATAGCATAACATCAATTCGGGTCGATTCAACACAAGTGTTCTACTAACATTGTGCCCTCAAAATTGCCGGCATTGACATGCCCATGATCAGGAAAACAGGATCATCATGCAATACTTGAGCCAGTCTTAGAGGCAAGACTAGGAATACATTTTACCGTTTATTATACCACACGTGCACATGAGTTTCCCTCCGAGCCTTGTGGTTATTGCAGACTCGAGAATCATTGCAGTTATAGCATGGAACATAAACATTCATTACAAACTCGGAGATACAAAATAACTGTTATTACTGCCTCTAGGGCATATCTCCTATAGACCCCTGGTTTGTAATATGTAGATTTATGTTTAAATTTGAGTTTAGAGTTGTGTTGTGATATCTTCCCGTGAGTCTCTGATCTCGAGCGTGCACGTTTGCGTGTATGATTAGTGCACGGTCGAGCAGAGGGCGTCACAAGTTGGTATCAGAGCCGACTGCCTGTAGGAAGCCCCCTTCCGATTCCTTGGTCGAAGTTGAGTCTAGTCTTCCAAAAACTATTTTACTAACATGGCTGTGTGGCTTACGGGCCCACGTCGCCAAATGGGTGGTATTAGGATCTTTTATTCCTCTTCCTTATTCTGGGACTCTGATCTCTCTCCTTTTCGGGTTAAATGATTTTGCTAACTCTGACTCTAGGTTCTCGTGATCACATCCACCCAGAGACCGGATTGTCTGCAGTTGTTTCTTGTACACCTGATACATGATTCAATCCCTGTCATTTGACACTTTTGATAACAGCAATGCCATCCTTGCCCTCCTTCCAATACAGACTTGGTCATGTTTTGACTATGCCTTGTCTCTTTATCACATTTTCCTTTACATTGGTCTGTTTAACCTTTCAAATAAATTAATATGATCTAAGCGGTGATAAATCCCTGCTTATGTAAACATCTCGGTGTACAACTCAGTCAGAAAAACCCTACTACTATCGCTGTTAACCCAGAACGAGTTTAGGCTATTCTTGACTGGACTCCTCCGAAGAATGTTAAGCAAGTCTGAAGTTTTCTCGGTCTCGCTCGTTATTGCCGCCGATTCGTCGAGAACTTCTCCAAGATTGCTAAGCCATTGACTGATCTGCTCCACAAAGGTGTTAAATTTGAGTGGACAGAAAAGTGCCAAGAAAGTTTTCAGACACTCAAAGATAAGTTGACATCTGCTCCAGTGCTAGCAGCCCCGGATTCCCAAAAGGACTTCGTGATTTACTGTGATGCATCTCGTCAAGGATTAGGCTGTGTCCTAATGCAAGAGCGCAAGGTAATTGCTTATCCCTCGCGACAATTGCGTCCTCATGAGGAAAATTATCCAGTACATGATCTCGAGCTTGCTGCAGTTATTTATGCTCTCAAACTGTGGTGACATTACCTCCTTGGTAATCGTTGCGAGATATACACGGACCACTAGAGTTTGAATTATCTGTATACCCAACCAGATCTGAACCTTCGTCAACAAAGATGGCTCGAGACAATAGCTGACTATGACATGAATATTTCTTATACCCCTGGCAAGGCTAATGTAATGGCCGATGCTTTGAGTCGCAAGGCTTATTGCAACAACCTCATGGTTCAGGAAGCGCAACTTATGCTCTATGAAGAGCTTCGCAAGTTGAACCTCCATATTGTTCCACAGGGTCATCTCAATACCCTCGTTGTTGAACCAGGACTCGAGCGTACCATCAGAAACTTGCAGAAATATGACTCGGAAGTCGAAAAGGTTAAGAAATACCTCTCCAAGGGGAATTCTTCTTACTACCATGTTGATGAAGAAGGTGCCTTCCTCTTCAAAGGCCGCCTAGTGGTCCCCAGAAAGCACAATCTGGACTCTCGCTCAGATGTCATGAAAGAAGCACATGACACGCCCTTGTCTATTCATCCCGGTAGTACCAAGATGTACCAGGACATTCGTCAGCGGTACTGGTGACCCGATATGAAGCGAGACATTGCTCGCTATGTTGCTGAGTCTAACGTTTGCCGTCGCATCAAAGCAGAACATCAAAGGCCTGTTGGAACTCTACAACCCCTTCATATTCCTGAATGGAAATGGGACAAAGTCGAAATGGATTTCATTACTGGTTTCCCCAGATCGTAGAAGGGTCATGATGCTATTTTTGTCGTCATTGACCGATTCTCCAAGGTTGCTCACTTTCTTCCAGTCAAGGAGACAATCACTGCTAGTCAGTTAGCAGACTTGCATGTTTTCAGAATTGTGTCACTCCACGGTGTTCCATTGGAGATCAGTTCAGATCATGGCAGCCTCTTTACTTCAAGATTTTGGAACAGTTTCCAGGAAGCTATGGGAACTCATCTGTCTTTCAGCACCGCTTTTCACCCCCAGTCCCAGGGACAAGTGGAACGAGTCAATCAAGTGCTTTAAGATATGCTTCGAGCTTGTGTCATCTCATTCAGTAAGAAATGGGAGGAATCTCTCCCGTATGCCGAATTCTCTTACAACAATAGCTATCAAGCTAGTCTGAAGATGGCACCCTTTGAAGTTCTCTATGGACGTAAGTGCCGAACCCCTCTGAATTGGTCAGAAACTGGGGAACGGTCACTCGTTGGTCCGGACATTATTCAACAAGCTGAAGAACAAGTCTGCATTGTCCGTGAAAATTTGAAGACTGCTCAGTCTTGTTAGAAGAGCAATTATGACCGGAAACACCAGGTAATGGTCTATCAGCCTGGCAAACAAGCTTACCTTCGTGTCACTCCGATCAAGGGCACTCATCGATTTGGAATCAAGGGCAAGTTAGCTCCTCGCTACATTGGCCCGTTCCGTATTCTCGCCCGTCGAGGAGAAGTGGCATATCAACTAGAGTTGCTGCCGAACCTTTCTCAAGTGCATGATGTCTTTTATGTGTCACAACTTCGTCGCTGCATCAAGGATCCTATCCGAGCAGTGGAACATGAAGTGCTTGAATTGCGAGATGATCTTTCTTATCAAGAGTATCCGATCCGCATTCTTGATCAAGCTGAACGACGAACCCGTCAGAAGGCAATCAAGTTCCTTAAAGTTCAGTGGTCAAATCATTCTGAAGATGAAGCCACTTGGGAACGCGAGGATCGTCTTCGTGAAGAATACCCCGCTTTCTTTCAGCCTACCTCTTAATTCTCGGGACGAGAATTTCTTAACATCCCCATGTAATAGCTACAGTGATCACCTTCTGATAATGCCATGTCATCATGATCAACAAACCTTGATCACAATTAGAATCATATCTCATTTCAAATTCCAATTCAAATTGAAATTCAAATATAAAGTGAAAATAAAAGTTGTTCCAATTTGAAAACTAAAATGTTCATTGAATGGCAAATAATCCATAACTAATTATGTTAAGAAAAACAACATCACCCAAATTACCTAGATAACTCTAACATCATCAATCCGTAGCAAAACAGCAACGTTTAATCCCTTTTTATTTAATGAAAATTCTAATGAAATCATTTATTCACCAAACCAATTTCTGGTAGTACTAGATAATACCTAGTATTTAATTGGACCAGACACATATTTTACAAAAGTAATTTGGTGGCCTAACAATTTACAAAACAGAAATAAAAGCAGAAACAGAAAAATAAAAAGAGAAAGGCCTAACTACTACTGTGGCGCTGGGCTCTAGTCAAACAGTAACCGGCCCAGCCCACCAGGCAGTCATCTCCCTCCTCCCGCCTGCGTGTCGACGCGCGCGCGCGCCCGAGCGCGGATGGCCTCGCTGTCGTCGATCCCGCGGCTTCCCCGTGCGGATAAGGCTACCCCCGACGTGGCGCCGACGTGGACGGCCGGGCCCCGCCTCTGGGCCACTGACGCTGGGCCCCGTTGGCCCGTTGACTGGGTTGACCAGTCAACGATGCTGACTGGGCACCCACCGCCACTGACATGTGGGTCCCGCGTCTAATCAAGTTAATGTAAATTTAAATACAAATTAATTAGTCTAATTTGCCATTGACAGGGCGGGCCCACCTGCTAATTAGTTTCTGGTAAGTTTAAATTAAACTCTAATTAGGCCACTGTGGATGACATGTGGGACCCACTGGTCAGATTGACCAGTCCACCGACTCAGTTGACTGCTGACATCATCATTTCGTCATGCTGACGTCACCCTTCACTGTTTCGGATAATTAGGATTAATTAAATAAAATAATTCCAGAAAATGATTAAAACTTTGAAAAATCATATAAATTAAACCGTAACTCGGCTGAAAATAATTTATATATGAAAAATGATCAGAAAAATATAAAGAATCCGAATATGCCACCCACATATGTGTCACATCCCTCTAACATACCGAACATGGAACTTTTTGCCCGATTTCGATAAATGAATAGTGCATGACCTTAATAAAATAAATCCAAATAAATTCCTAAATTATCTAAATCAATTAAATAGGCAATATATCACATCTGCATATCATTTAGGCATGTCATACATCGCTGTTGCATTATTGCCGTGGATTTATTGTTTCTTTCCCCTCCTTCTCTCCCGATAGACGCTGAGACCGCCGCCGATGCAGCTGAGTACGACTACGCTCCAGACGAGCAGCCTTCCGACGACCAGCCTCTCTCAGCAGAGCTTCCAGGCAAGCAACCCCCCTTGACGCATGCCTATATCACCTATTCCTTCTCCCTCCTGCTTGCATTAGAAATTGCTACTGCTTTGCTTTATCCTATTCTGATACATAGCCTGTTCTTGTAACTTTTATTGATACCTGCCTGATATCCAAGATGCTTAGTATAGGTTGGATGGTAAACCATCTGTGGCCCTCTTCCTTGCTGTAGTTGCCCCGCATTAGTCCCTGTGCCCCGATCGATGTGATCGAACGGGTGGAGAATAGCACATCACCGCACACCCCCCCCTAAGTTGCACCTCTCTGCAGAGCTACCACCGAGTGCCGAGGGTGATATCTCTTATCTCACTTCCGATGATGCCTCTGTAGAATAGCTATCCGGTTGTGGGTTATCGAGGGTGATTCCTCTTTCATCACCTCCGATAAAGCTATCGTAGTGCAACTCCTCGAGTGGGAAACCATCGAGGGTGATTCCTCGGATTCCTTCTCGATACTTGGACACACCGTTACTTTGACCCTTGTTACAGGCGGGTCGACCCCGAGGGGTACCCGTGGGGAAATGTGAAGTCGGGCTTGCCAGGAGGGCACCCGCGAGAGATTATTGTGGCGGAACGACAGGGCAGGCGGAGACCGCCCTGTTCGTGATCCGTGTGTTACTAAGTCGGAGCGACAGGGAACCTGATCGTCTCTGCGAGCTACTAAATACGCCTAACGGATTTGGGTATTTGATCTGAGTTGGCCATTGGCCTATATGCACTACCACCACGTGGGATAATGGTTTAATGGGGCCCTCTACGTCATATGTATCAGCCGAAAGCTCTTTAGACATCACAGCTCAGAGATGCGGGCTGATTGTTGGGTGGGCTGATTACGTCACTGGTGTATTCAGTGTCGTGCCTGGGCCCCGACCAGCCACGCAACGTGCAGGAGTGCAAAGGGCGATGGGCCCAAGACCCCTTCGCACTTAGGATTTAGACCGGCGTGTTGACCTCTCTGCTGAGCCTAGGTAGGACTGTGTCGTATCGATTACCCGAGGCCGGGCACTACCCAGCAAGTGTGTCTGGCCAGATGTAATCGAGCGTGTTGGGTAACAATAGTGCACCCCTGCAGGGAAGTTATCTATTCGAATAGCCGTGTCCACGGTAACAGGACGCTCAGTGTTGTATCCCGATCTACCACTATTTGAACTGGATACATGTTAATTAATTACAAGCTCCGGGATCGCTTTCTCGCAGGGAGTCGAGGAAGGATCTCTGGGCTTTGCTTCAACATGCCTGTTAATTTAAATATGCTAATCTGCACTCTTCTAATGCTGCAAGATTGCTTCAAAATGCTAGTCTTCGATAGGCTAGGCTTCTCCCCCTCTATTCCGGCATTCTGCAGTTCAGTCCAAAGATATAGCCCCATTCCTTGATACCGATGCATAATTAGCATAGATCTGATGTCAATCTTGCGAGTACTTTGGATGAGTACTCACGGTTGCCTTGCAATTCTTTTCCCCCATACTCGACATTTGCGACCAGATGATGGAGCCCCGGAGCCAGACGACACCGCAGGAGCTTACTACCAGGAGAGTCCCGGAGGCACGTACTACTGGATTGAGCCAGCCGACCAGGAGTAGTTCGGAGGCCCTGGGTAGGAGGCCTTCGCCTTTTCGAGCAGTGTTGCTGTTTGTGCTAGCCTTCTTAAGGCAAACTTGACTAACTATGTCTGTACTCCGATATCATTCGTGTGTATGACTCATCTATTCGGGTCCTCGTGACCCCTGGTTTGTAATATGAAGATTTATGTTTAAATTTGAGTTTAGAGTTGCGTTGTTATATCTTCCCGTGAGTTTCTGATCTCGAGCGTGTACGTTTGCGTGTATGATTAGTGCACGGTCGAGCAGAGGGCGTCACACCGGCGCCGGCCGTAGACTATTTTATTCTTTAGTCCGTTATCGTTTTTAGTTTAAAATGTATCCAAAATGTAAACGGTTTCGTCCGGTTATATGAAATCCGTCATGTTTATATGAAATCCGACCGTGTTTGAACGAAATTCGTCCGGTTAGTTCAAATTGTTGGCCGGATGTATGCGGGCAGCGTTGGATGGCGGCCTCCCGCATCCGTGTCCGCGGACTGGTCCCCCCCTGTCCGCGGACGGATGCGGGAGGAAATTTGCGGGCTGCCGTTGGAGATGCCCTAATAGGGTATTCGTTGATCAAAGACTTATCCTGATGAAACCTAGTAGGCAATGTATTTTAGGACAGAGAGAGTATTTGAGTTGTCCCATCAAAAACAGCATCTGATCCTCGATGTGTACACCGTCTTGAATAACCGAGCCGAGGCATCGTCATGTTGAAGCCCATAAGCCCCCTTGGTGTCGCCGAACATGGGGTCTGCGTCTTCTGTTATCATGCCACACAAGTCGAAAGACATCAACAACATGATCTTATGTCATCATTACTAATCTCGCCACTGTCAATTCCTCAGGCTGTTCACACCTAACTTGCCAGCTAGTGCAAACTTTCCAGGTTGCACGACGCGTTCCATACTTTTTCGAGCCTCGTGTGCACGTTAGTCCTTAGCTGTGCGCTGCTCAGATAATGCTTGGGTTTCCTAGGCGCCTTAGCCCGACCAACATCCCGCTTGGTAGCTGTTTTATTTTTTATATATAAGTGGAGCTTGGCAGCTGCTTGATCGCCCAGCCACGCTTCTTAGGCCTCTGCACCCATGTGGCTTGGCCTGCTAGTAGGGCGCTCCCATGTATCGGTTGTAGCAAACTGGAGGGGGGAAATCCCTATTCCTCGCTCACTGCCACGAATAGTCAGGGACTCGCAAAGGGGGGACACGCATCATTGGCCAGGCCCAATAGGGAGAAAAGGGCGAGCGATATAGTTTTTTTTTCCGAGTGGTTTTCGTGGTTTCCTCAGTTATGTTTTGGTTTTCTTCTGTTTTGTTTTCTGATTTTTTTTTCTTTTTTGGCTTTTTCTTTTCTTTTTTTACTTTTTTTCCTTTTTTTTCTAATTTTTTATTTTTTATTTTTATTTTTTATTTTCAGTTTTTTATCTAATTCTTTTTTTCTATTTTCTTTCTTTTTCCCCTTTTTCCTTTTTTAAGAAATAATTTTTAAATAATATATAAATGTTTTTACTAATACATGAACATTTTTTTCCAAATATATGTAATTAAAATATTTTTAAATTTTAAATAATTTTTAAAAATATATGAACATTTTTTTAAATAGACGGTGATTTTTTTTGACACGATGAACATTTTTTCTAAAAAAGTGTTCATGAAACTTTAAAAAGTGTTCACGTATTTTAAAAAATTGATCATGCAATTGTGAAAAATGTACAGACATTTTCACAAAATGTTCATGCAAATTTAAAAAATGTATACACATTATTTTAAAGTGTTCATGCAGTTGAAAAAATGTTCACTATTTTCAAAAAATATTCAGGCAATTTAAAATAATATTCACACAATTTTTAAAAATATGTTCATGTAATTTTAAAAAGTGTTCTGATATTTTTCGTGTTTTTATTGAAAAATAAAAAAACCGATCAACGAACCATAGCAAACCGGGAGAAACCGAAAAGAAAAAAAACTTGTTGAAGGAATCCGAGGGCTCGGTAAGACGTAGGACTGACCTGGCCCATGATGGCAAAGACAATGTGCATCGCCTGAGTCACATAGTAGGACTCCTTGGACGGGCGCTACAATGCGACGCTCGTAGCGGGCGCTACCAACCGGGCCACCCACCCAGGGATGGCCAATTAGCAGGTGTCGTTGTACGCCACGTTGTAAGCTCACGTTAAAAATCAAAATCTGGCGTTCGACAAAAATACCAGACACCTACGTGTGCTTGCAAATAAAAATAAAATCAGATGCATATAAAAATATTTATATTAGTTTTATGTATCCAATTAAAAAAGTGAAAGTAAAACAATGTTAATGGAACTAAAAAAAATGGTTTTTCCATTTATAAAAATCTTCACATAACTGGAAAAGTGTTCAGGTATTTTTAAAAATACCCAAATAATTCTAAAAAGTGTTCATGTAATTTAAATATGTTCAGCCTTTTTTAAAAAGTGTTTGAGCGTCCATATAAAAATTACCCGTGTAATTAGAAAAAATATTATTTCCATTTGAGAAAATGATCATGTAATTTTAAAAAGTCTTGAAGAATATTAAAAGATGTTAATGCAATTTTAATAAATGTTCATGTAATTTGAAAAAATGTTCACCTATTTAAAAAAAATTGTTGTAATTTTAAAGAGTGTTCGTGTGTTTTATAAAACAAAATCGAGTAAGTTAAAAAAGTATTTGATGTATATTTGTTTTAGAAAAAATAAAATGGAAAATGGATTAAGAAAAAAAGAAAACTAGAGAGAAACATCAATGAAAAAAGAAAAGGTACAAAAAAAAGCAAAAACAAATTAAAAAAATAGAAACCAAAAAATAAATAAATAAACAAAAAGCAAAAAAGAAAAGAGAAAAAGAAAAAAGAAAAAGGAAACTGAAAATCGGAATACCAGAAAAACAAAAAAGGAAAAAAAAGAAAAAACCCGAAAGAGAAAGAAAGCCGCAAAGGAAAGGAAATTCAATAAAAATCGAATAAAGCACAACTTGGGCCCAGACCACTAAGGGCACGCAGTGGCCGGCCGCCGGCTATATGCCTTTTGAAAATAATGTTCATGTAGTTTCAAAAACGTGTTCTTATATTTAAGAAATATATTCATGAAATTGAAAAACTGTTCTTGCATTTATAAAAATGTTCACTTACTTGAAAACCTGTTCTCGCAATTTCTGGAAAAAATAATTCAGGCAATTAAAAAACTTATTCATGCATTTAAAAAAATGTTCATACAGCTTGAAAAGGTTTGCAGATTTTAAAAATATTCATGTAATTTTAAAAAGGTAACCACACTGTTAGAAAAATGTTCGTGTAATTCTAAAAAGTGTTCGATCTATATTTTTTCATAGAAAAAACAGAAATTTAAAAATGGAGAAACAAAACAAGAAAAATAGAGAAAAATGGAAATAAAAAAAGCAAAAGCAAATAAAAGAAAAGAAAAAATCACTTCAGTACCGCTGGTTTCTTGTTTGTTTTTTTTTTTTTTGCTTTTTCTGTTTGTACAATAATTTCTTTTAAACTTATAAACATGTTTAAAAAAATATACGTGTAATTTGAAAAAATATTGATGTAGGTTTGAATGGCGTTCACGCCTTTTAAAACAGTCATGTAATTTTTGCCAGCTCCGGGCTCCGCCACTTTGGCTCGCATATGCCGCTGGAGTGCTTCCTATTCCTCGCTTGCATGTCAGGCTGGAGTGCTTCCTATTCCTCGCTAGGCGGCGCCTATGCCACAACAATAAATTGGCCAGCCTCAATTGGTTTTTGCTTTTCCTCTTTCTCTTTTTTTCTTCATTTTTTCATTTAGTTTGTTTTCTGGTTGTTTCCTTTTTGAATCTTTTTATTTTTCATTCTTTTTTTTGGTTTTCTCTTTTTGTTTATTTTCCTTCTATGTTTTTATTGAACGAATGTTTGATGGAATATTTTTTTTTAAACATTCATGAGATATACCTTTTTGTTCACCAGTAGATATTTTTGCTTAAATAATATTTTTGTTTTGACACAAATAAAAGAACAATACAACAAAAATGTGGTGATCATGTGAGTGAAGTGAATATTCTATTTAACACGTAGCATCTTCTTTATCTATCCGAACATTTTCCAGGACTATTATGAACATTTTCCATTATACATATGAACATTTTCCATAAGTGGCTAAACGAAATTCATATACTACATGAATAATAGGCAAATGTTCACGTATTTCAAATAAGTGTTCATGTATTTTAAAAATATGTTTCACCATCCATGGAAAATGCTTATCTCCCTCTGCAAAAATGTTAGTCGTGATTGTTAAAAATGTTCGTCGGCTTGTCTCTCATTGGCCGTCCCAAAGCACCTCCACCGCCGCCCTTGGCCCCTACATCGAAACTAGTAGAAAACAGGGCATCAGTCCCGGTTCCAGAGGGCCTTTAGTCCCGGTTCTGCAACCGGGACTGAACAATCGGGACTAAAGGCCCCCACTTTTAGTCCCGGTTGGGTTACGAACCGGGACTAAAGGAGCTCCACGTGGCCGCTGTGGGGTGCCCAGGCAGGAGGACCTTTAGTCCCGGTTGGTAACACCGACCGGGACTAAAGGTTCTCCACGTGGCCGCTGCGCAGCGCTCAGGCAGGAGGACCTTTAGTCCCGGTTGGTAACACCAACCGGGACTAAAAGGCCGCCACGCGTCAGCCCCTGCCTGTAGGAGATATGCCCTAGAGGCAATAATAAATGTTATTGATTATCTCCATGTTCATAATTAGGTTTATGTTCCATGCTATAACTGCTATGGTTCTCGAGTCTGCAATAACCACGAGGCTTGGAGGAAGACTCATATGCACGTGTGGAATAATAAACGGTAAAATGTATTCCTAGTCTGGCCTCTAAGACTGGCTCAAGTATTGCATGATGATCCTGTTTTCCTGATCATGGGCATGGCTATGCCGGCAATTTTGAGGGCACAATGTTAGAAGAACATTCGTGTTGAATCGACCCGAATTGATGTTATGCTATGAGATTCATTCGTCATAAGTTAATGGTTAATAACACAGAGATGGTTAACGTTTGCATAATTCCTTAGACCATGAGAGTATCGAGTTTCTTCATGCTTGCTTCATGAACTTTGGGGTTTGTTAAACGTCATCCGTAAATGGGTGGCTATTACGGCGGATTACGGGTTCATGGAAAAGTATGTCAAGTAACTTGATAGCTCAAGATTGGGATTTGCTCCTCCGATGATGGAGAGATATCTCTGGGCCCTCTCGGTGTTACGGTATCCATCATCGTCTGGCCATGTAGGAGATATGCCCTAGAGGCAGTAATAACAGTTATTTTGTATCTCCGAGTGTGTAATGAATGTTTATGATCCATGCTATAACTGCAATGATTCTCGAGTCTGCAATAACCACTAGGCTTGGAGGGAAACTCATGTGCAAGTGTGGTATAATAAACGGTAAATTGTATTCCAAGTCTTGCCTCTAAGAATGGCTCAAGTATTGCAGGATGATCCTGTTTTCCTGATCATGGGCATGGCTATGCCAGCAATTTTGAGGGCACGATGTTGGTAGAACACTTGTGTTGAATCGACCCAAATTGATGTTATGCTATGAGATTCATTTGTCACAAGTTAATGGTTAAATAACACAGAGATAGTTAATGTTTGCATAATTCCTTTGACCATGAGAGTATCGAGTTCCTTCGTGCTTGCTTCGTGAACTTTGGGGTTTGTTAAACGTCATCCGTTACTGGGTGGCTATTACGGCGGCTTACGGGTTCACGGAAAAGTATGGCAAGTAACTTATAGCTCAAGATTGGGATTTGCTCCTCCGACGATGGAGAGATATTCTCGGGCCCTCTCGGTGTTACGGTATCCATCATCGTCTGGCCAGACATAGTGTGATTTGATCACAGGGATGCCGGAACATGAAAACGAGAAAAGAGAACAAAACCGGTAACGAGGTAACTTGCATAGTGGACAAGTTGTTGATCCACGAGGATGCAGAAAATCTCACCTCGGGTGTTTGTGAAATATCGCGAAGCAACAGGAATATCACACGGCAACTGGAGGTTCACTCGAATATTCATTCGTGTGGGTATAGGGGTCAATATGGGTGTCCACGGCTCCGATGTTGATCATTGATCGGAAGGGGTTCCGGGTCATGTCTATGCTTCACCAAACCTATAGGGTCACACGCTTAAGGGTCATCTATCTACTGAATACTAGACAGGGAGTCTGAGAGTAAATCACCGAAAAAGTTTCGGACACCGGAAAAGTTTCGGACAGCGGAAAAGTTGCGCAGAGAGAACACCGGAACAGTTTCGGTAAAACTGAAAAGTTGTTTCAGGGGATACCATTAAGTCAAATTGATTTCGGCACATGCATGATAATTCTTGGAGGGTGCCAGAATCATTCTGGAAACTTCTGGGAATTTTCCGGAAGAAAAACCGGAAATGTTCCGGGGCTGCCGGAACCACTTCAGATGCTTTTCGCAGATGAAAATCACTAATCCATAATTGTTCCGGACCGCATTGAAAATTATTTTAGTGGGTACTGGAAATGTTCTAAGCCCACATAAATATTTTCAGTTCGATCAGACGCTGAAAAATCTCGCCGTGAATAGTGAAAGTGCTTTTTGGATATTTTTGGGAAAGCACCTTTTTGGATATTTCCAAAAAGGTTTCTAGAAGAACTTGGGAGCCAAGGAAGCCCCCCTTGGGGGACCCCCATGAGGGATTGGCCGGCCACATGTGGGCTCCATGGTGGAGCCCCACTTGCTCCATTAGTTCCCTAAAATGCCCTTCTTCATGGGTATTTTTGGGTTTTTGGAATGGCCACTTTACCCCTTGGTTTTCCTATAAATAGGAGGTGAGGGGGCTGCCCCAAAGCTCATGCTTGCTCTCATACACATGCCATAGACATTTCTGGCTTCTCTCTCCCTCCCAGCAAAATAGTTTTGTAGAGCCGATAGGCTGTCTGGGTTCCGGTGGGAACTAGTTCTGGACGGCGAAGCCCTGCCGGATAGATGACACCGTATGTGTGCAACTCTGTAGAGAGATCGTAGTTTCGGTCTTAGTTTGAGAGGTCCTCCTGAAGGGCTGTCCGAGTGACCGTCCGAGTTTCGAAGGTCCTCCCGAAGGGCTGTCTGTGACATCGTCCGAGGGACTGTCCGACCGCCTCCCGAAGGGCTGTCCGACGAGGGAGTACATCCTCGCAGTTGGGAGGTTGTAAAATCCTAGCTGCGGGGATCTGCACCAACGATCTCCACCGACTCTTCTTCCGCTGCGCTTCGAGTCCATACGGATCAGATCAAACCTTGTATGCAGTCTCCATAGTGGTCCTGGGCATGCTCGCTATACCGGAAATTTTTGTTTTCTGTCGCGTTCCCCAACAGTGGCATCAAGAGCCAGGCTATGTGTAGATGCATGTTATGATCTAGAATACATGAGATGTATGGGTATTGCACAATATAATTAGGTAGTAGATGAGTTCTATTACTGAAAATTATTTGTGCGGGTAGCAGATGAAATCTGTTACCCGATGTTCCTGTTGCTTCCCTTGAATTTGCGTAGTCCTGATCTTGACGGCATGGTGGAATCTCACAAAGTTCTGGCAATCCGCGATCCTTTCATGCTGCTCCTGAGTATGCTGATTGACAGATCAACGAAGTGCTAACAGTTCTTTGGGTTCCACCATAGTTAAAGAAAGATGGATGTTTCGCAGACGAAAGGGCAATGCAGATATGATCTGCACGGGGGTCACGCGTATGACGAAGTTTAGTATGGGGCTCGAGATTTTATTATCTCGTGTTTCATACACCCTGGAAAGTTAATCTAGCAACTTGAATTATCATACTTGATGATGAGCGTTGGTAACTGCGGTTTGAGTCAAAACCTTAGAAGCCACATAAAATAAAATTTTGCATAAACCGATTAGAGGCGTCTAACTTGGTTTTACAGGATGGTTTGCATGTGATGTGGTATAGCAAGTCTCATATTAATTTGATTATGTATGAGATGACTATATAATGTAATTAACATGACCTGCGTGTCATGATTCGGCATGATGGCTGGAGCCATATGATTGCACTTTAATGACCTGCGTGTCAACCTTATGTAATGCACTTATTTTATTAGCTATAGAGATAGCAATATTATCTGGTGCATTGACAAGGTGGTGGCAATCGTCGCGAAGGTGAACACCGACGCGAATGCCGAAGACGAAGAAATACTTGACTTCTCCGTCAGAAGGGGCTATACCATATCATGCTATTATGAATTGCCTGAGATGTTTATCCCTCTTGATGCACACTTCTTGATTGCGCGGTAGTCGCTTTTTATTAGGGTGATCTCTCACTTAAAATATCAAAGTAGTTAGTGTTCACCCAAGTGTAGCACCGTCTGAAATTCGTATCTTTTCGGGGTGCGCCATGTACACATGAGCACGAACGAATTGAGAGGAATGAGGCGGGGGAGGTCAGACCTCGCAGCAAGATCACTTTGTTGTCTTTGACGTTCAGGCATGAGAGTCATGAGCTCGGAACACACACATCGAAAGATGGACAAGAATCACATAGAGATGTGATTGGCAAGTTGGCCTACCGATTGAAATTCGCGTCATCAGTGATGAACCCGTCAATGGCGTCGAATTGAAATGCGGTTCTTGAATCACTCACAATCAATTTTGAGAGATATTGATTTGAGTGGGAGCACACTTTAAAATAAAATTGTTTATTCACTAGTGCAAAAATCATTATGAACAAAGTCTAAGTGAACTTGTGTTTTCCGTTGTAGATCAAATGGCTCGCAATAGCGCGTTCAACTTAGGCCCGATGTTAGAGAAAGAGAAGTTAGCTGCGAATGGAAACAACTATGCGGACTGGGTCCGTACCCTAAGGATTGTCCTCAGGAGTGCTAAGAAAGTGTACGTGCTTGACGGACCTCTTCCACCTAAGCCGGCGGCAACCGCCCCGGCAGATGAACAAAATGTCTGGGCCACTAAGGATGATGATTTCAACTTAGTGCAGTGCCTCATGCTGTCTTGCATGAGTTCAGAGCTTCAAAAACGTTTTGAATTCCATAGCTCCTTTGATATGATCAAGGATCTGGATGCTCTGTACAAGTTTAATGCACGGTCTGAACGTTTTGATATCATGAAAATGATGATGGAGACCAAGATGTCTGAGGGAAGTTCAGTTGGCGAGCACTTAGTCAATATGATTGGCTACGCTGAAAGGCTTAAACCCTGGAATTTCCACTTCCAGAAGAGCATGTTATGGACATGTTGCTCGGTTCACTCCCCCCTTCTTACGAAGGTTTTGTCATGAACTACAACATGAATGGGATGGACAAAACACATAATGAGGTGCTTGCCATGCTGAAAACTGCTGAAGGAGGACTGCGGAAAAATTGCAAGCAAGTGTTGCTTGTGAATAAAACTGCCAGTTTCAAAAAGGGCAAGCCAAAGAAGGGCAAGGGCGCCGGTAAGACCGGCTTCCAACGCAAATCTAAGGGCAAAGCCAAGAATGAAACTGAGTGCTTCTACTTCAAGGGCACAGGACACTGGAAGAGAAACTGCAAGAAGTATCTGGAAGATAAGAAGTCCGGGAAAACCGGAAAAGGTATAATTGTTATACAAGTTAATGTCATTGACGTTTTGCTTGCTAGCGAAAATTCTAAGTCTTGGGTATTTGATACCGGATCGGTTGCTCACATTTGCAACTCGATACAGGGGCTTCAGAAGGTGCGCAAGCTGGCAAAGAATGAAGTCGTGATGCGTGTCGGGAACGGCGCTGGGATCGCCGCTCAATCCGTCGGCATTATGCCTTTACGTCTCCCTTCAGGATTTATTTTGGAACTAAGTAACTGTTATTTTGTTCCGTTGTTGTGTAGAAACATTATCTCTGGATCATGTTTAGTGCACGATGGGTACTCCTACAAGTCTAAGAACAATGGTTGTTCACTTTATTGTAAGGATATGTTGTATGGATTTGCACTCATTGTTGGGGGCCTTTTCATACAAAATCTTGAATGTGAAAATGATGTCTTTAACGTGAATGCTAAACGCCTTAAGAAGGCTGATACCACCACCACTTTCATGTGGCACTGTCGCCTTGGCCACATCGGAAAGAAACACATGCAAAGACTCCATAAAGATGGAGTTTTACCGTCCCTTGATTTTGAATCATTTGACACATGAGAAGCTTGCTTGATGGGAAAAATGACCAAGACGCCGTTCACAGGTCATCCTGAACAGGCGAGTGAATTGTTGGAAATAATACATAGTGATGTATGTGGTCCAATGAGCACAGTCGCACGGGGTGGGTATTTCTACTTCGTAACTTTTACTGATGATTTAAGTAGGTATGGATATATCTACTTGATGAAGCATAAGTCGGAAACCTTTGAAAAGTTCAAAGAATTTCAGAATGAGGTAGAAAATCATCGTAACAAAAAGATTAAGTTTCTGCGGTCTGATCGCGGAGGCGAATATCTTAGTCACAAGTTTGGCCAACATCTGAGTGACCGTGGAATCGTTTCACAGCTTACGCCTCCCGGAACTCCACAGCGAAACGGAGTGTCGGAAAGACGTAACCGAACCCTGTTAGACATGGTAAAGTCGATGATGTCTCTTACAAATCTTCCGATATCTTTTTGGGGTCACGCACTAGAAACTGCCGCTCACACACTTAACAGAGCACCGTCTAAGTCAGTTGAGATGACACCATATGAGATATGCAACGGGAAGAAACCCGGTTTGCCGCATCTCAGAATTTGGGGTTGTGAGGTATACGTAAAACTTTTACAACCTACCAAACTTGATCCCAGATCAGACAAATGTTACTTTGTAGGTTATCCCAAGGAAACAATTGGGTATTCCTTCTACCACCCGTCCGATAACAAAGTGTTTGTTGCCAGAAATGGACAATTTCTTGAGAAAGAGTTTCTCGCCAAAGAATTAAGTGGGAGGACAGTGCAACTTAATGAGATTAGTGAATCTTCGGCAACCGTTGATATGGCTAAGGAACCGGAAGTAATTCCGCAAATTATCCCTACAACCGAGCCGGAAGTTGTCGCATGTGATGCGGAAACTTCAGACAATGTTGTAACTGAACCGCACAGATCAGGTAGGGCTGTCCAGCCACCTGAGTGGTTTCATAACAAAATCTTCATTCTTGAAGATGATGAACCTGCGCACTACAAGGAAGCGATGGCGGGGCCTAGCTCAAGGGAATGGCACAAGGCCATGAAATCCGAAATGAAATCCATGTACGAAAACCAAGTTTGGAACTTGGAAGAACTTCC
Organism: Elymus sibiricus; assembly: GCA_039707655.1. Lineage (NCBI taxonomy): Eukaryota > Viridiplantae > Streptophyta > Magnoliopsida > Poales > Poaceae > Elymus > Elymus sibiricus. The sequence goes on along the minus strand of CM077666.1, from coordinate 19,244,355 downwards.
AGATGGCGTAAAACCCATTGGTTGTAAATGGATTTTCAAAAGACAGACGGACGCGGATGGTAACATTACTATCCACAAAGCTAGACTTGTCGCGAAAGGGTTCACGCAAGTTCTAGGGGTAGACTACGACGAGACTTTCTCGCCCGTTGCCATGCTTAGGTCTGTTCGGATATTACTAGCAATTGCTGCTTATTTTGATTATGAAATATGAGAGATGGATGTCAAAACGGCTTTCCTAAATGGAAACCTTGAAAAGGATGTATACATGATACAGCCGGAAGGTTTTGTCGATCCTAAGAATGCTGGAAAAGGTATGTAAGCTTCAGAAAGCCATTTATGGTCTGAAGCAAGCATCAAGGAGCTGGAACATTCGTTTTGATGAAGTGGTCAAAGAGTTTGGCTTCATCAGGAACGATGAGGAATCTTGTGTTTACAAGAAGTTTAGTGGGAGCGCAAAAGCATTTCTAATCTTGTATGTGGACGACATATTGTTGATTGGAAATGACGTGAATTTTCTTAGCGAAATAAAAGACTCATTGAAGAAGAGTTTTTCAATGAAAGACTTAGGCGAAGCGGCATATGTATTGGGCATCAGAATCTATAGAGATAGATCAAGACGCCTGGTAGCGCTTAGCCAAAGCACGTACATTGACAAGGTGTTGAAAAGGTTCAACATGGAGAACTCCAAGAAAGGCCTACTCCCCATGTCACCTGGCACAGTGCTTTGCAAGAATCAGTGTCCTCGGACCCTCGATGAGCGAGTACAAATGAATGATATTCCATATGCTTTGGCAGTTGGTTCTATTATGTATGCCATGCTATGTACGAGACCGGATGTTTCCTATGCGCTAAGTGTTAGCAGCCGGTACCAAGGTGATCCAGGATTGGAACACTGGGCCGCAGTCAAGGGTATTCTTAAGTACCTCAGAAGGACCAAGGATTTACTCCTTGTGTACGGAGGTGATGAAGAGCTCATTGTAAGTTGTTACACTGATGCAGGCTTCATGACTGACCCAGATGACTTCAAATCTCAATCTGGCTATGTTTTCATATTGAACGGCGGCGCAGTTGATTGGAAAAGTTCCAAACAAAAGACTGTGGCGGATTCTACAATGGAGGCGGAATATGTTGCTTCTTCAGAAGCCTCCAAGCAGGCTGTCGGAATCAAGCAATTTCTTGAAAACCTTGGTGTGGTTCCAAGTGCTCTGGACCCGGTGGAGATCTTTTGTGATAATAGTGGCGCCGTGGCCCAGGCAAGGGAGCCATGTTCGCACCATAAGACAATGCATATTCAACGCAAATATAAACTCATTCGACATCATGTCGAAGAAGGTTTAGTTAGTGAAAGTACGCAAAGTTCACACGGATCTGAATGTGTCAGACCCGATGACAAAGCCTCTACCACGAGCAAAGCATGAGCAACACCGGATAGCCATTGGTGTTAGGGAAGCCATGTAACTGGATTATGACTCTAGTGCAAGTGGGAGACTGTAGGAGATATGCCCTAGAGGCAGTAATAACAGTTATTTTGTATCTCTGAGTTTGTAATGAATGTTTATGATCCATGCTATAACTGCAATGATTCTCGAGTCTGCAATAACCACGAGGCCTGGAGGGAAACTCATGTGCACGTGTGGTATAATAAACGGTAAATTGTATTCATAGTCTTGCCTCTAAGACTGGCTCAAGTATTGCAGGATGATCCTGTTTTCCTGATCATGGGCATGGCTATGCCAGCAATTTTGAGGGCACGATGTTGGTAGAACACTTGTGTTGAATCGACCCAAATTGATGTTATGCTATGAGATTCATTTGTCACAAGTTAATGGTTAAATAACACAGAGATAGTTAATGTTTGCATAATTCCTTTGACCATGAGAGTATCGAGTTCCTTCGTGCTTGCTTCGTGAACTTTGGGGTTTGTTAAACGTCATCCGTTACTGGGTGGCTATTACGGTGGCTTACGGGTTCACGGAAAAGTATGGCAAGTAACTTAATAGCTCAAGATTGGGATTTGCTCTTCCGACGATGGAGAGATATTCTCGGGCCCTCTCGGTGTTCTGGTATCCATCATCGTCTGGCCAGACACAGTGTGATTTGATCACAGGGATGCCGGAACACGAAAACGAGAAAAGAGAACAAAACCGGTAACGAGGTAACTTGCATAGTGGACAAGTTGTTGATCTACGGGGATGCAGAAAATCTCACCTCGGGTGTTTGTGAAATATCGCGAAGCAACAGGAATAGCACACGGCAACTGGAGGTTCACTCGAATATTCATTCGTGTGGGTATAGGGGTCAATATGGGTGTCCACGGCTCCGATGTTGATCATTGATCGGAAGGGGTTCCGGGTCATGTCTATGCTTCACCGAACCTATAGGGTCGCACGCTTAAGGGTCATCTATCTACTGAATACTAGACAGGGAGTCTGAGAGAGAATCACCGAAAAAGTTTCGGACACCGGAAAAGTTTCGGACAGCGGAAAAGTTCCACAGAGAGAACACCAGAACAGTTTCGGTAAAACTGAAAAGTTGTTTCAGGGGATACCATTAAGTCAAATTGATTTCGGCACATGCCTGATAATTCTTGGAGGGTGCCAGAATCATTCTGAAAACTTCTGGGAATTTTCCGGAAGAAAAACCGGAAATGTTCCGGAGCTGCCGGAACCACTTCAGATGCTTTTCACAGATGAAAATCACTAATCCAGAATTGTTCCGGACCGCATTGTAAATTATTTTAGTGGGTACTGGAAATGTTCTAAGCCCACATAAATATTTTCAGTTCGATCAGACGCTGAAAAATGTCGTCGTGAATAGTGAAAGTGCTTTTTGGATATTTTTGGGAAAGCACCTTTTTGGATATTTCCAAAAAGGTTTCTAGAAGAACTTGGGAGCCAAGGAAGCCCCCCTTGGGGGCCCCCCATGAGGGCTTGGCCGGCCACATGTGGGCTCCATGGTGGAGCCCCACTTGCTCCATTAGTTCCCTAAAATGCCCTTGTGGAAGTGTTCCTTCATGGGTATTTTTGGGTTTTTGGAATGGCCACTTTACCCCTTGGTTTTCCTATAAATAGGAGGTGAGGGGGCTGCCCCAAAGCTCATGCTTGCTCTCATACACATGCCATAGACATTTCTGGCTTCTCTCTCCCTCCCAGCAAAATAGTTTTGTAGAACCGAAAGGCTGTCTGGGTTCCGGTGGGAACTAGTTCTGGACGGCGAAGCCCTGCCGGATAGATGACACCGTATGTGTGCAACTCTGTAGAGAGATCGTAGTTTCGGTCTTAGTTTGACAGGTCCTCCCGAAGGGCTGTCCGAGTGATCGTCTTAGTTTGAGAGGTCCTCCCGAAGGGCTGTCCGAGTGACCGTCCGAGTTTCGAAGGTCCTCCCGAAGGGCTGTCTGTGACATCGTCCGAGGGACTGTCCGACCGCCTCCCGAAGGGCTGTCCGACGAGGGAGTACATCCTCGCGGTTGGGAGGTTGTAAAATCCTAGCTGCGGGGATCTGCACCAACGATCTCCACCGACTCTTCTTCCGCTGCACTTCGAGTCGGTACGGATCAGATCAAACCTTGTATGCAGTCTCCATAGTGGTCCTCGGCGTGCTCGCAATACCGGAAATTTTTGTTTTCTGTCGCATTCCCCAACACGGGTGAGGTCAGACCTCGCAGCGAGATCACTTGGTTGTCTTGACATTCAGGCAGGACAGTCCTGAGCTCGAAACACATGCATCGAAAGATGAACAAGAGTCACATAGAGATGTGATTGGCAAGTTGGCCTACCGATTGAAATTCACGTCATCAGTGATGAATCCATCAATGGCTTCGAATTGAAATGCGGATCTTGTATCACTCACAATCAATTATGAGAGATATTGATTTGAGTAGGAGCGCACTATTGAATTAACTTCTTTTAATTATCAGTGCAATTAATTTTGAACACTGTCTAAGTGTGATTTGCAAAATAGTTGTAGAATAATGGCTCGCGTTTCCACCTTCCCTATTAAAATTGAATAGCTGTTAAATATCTGGTTAAAACTTTACGGTTGGTAACGTAATGTGAGGATTGTCCTCAAGAGTGCCGAGAAGGACTTTGTCCTATCGCATGCTTTCGGTATTCTCCCGCTAATGCTATGGATCATGTGACTCTCGTCCTTCGATCCAAAAGCTAGAATTCCTGTTCAGTCAAAGTGCAATATGTTTGCTTCCATGAGACCCGAACTTCGAAAGTTTGGATAGTTATGTGATATTCATGGAATCTGAAAATCATTTTCAGAGACAGACAAAGGCTAAAAGATATGAGATATCCAAAGCAATGTTTGTTTGTGAACTGTTAGTAAAGGAGTTTACTATGCATTAGACTGATAAGAGAGGGATCCAGGAGAACGCCTGTCATATGATGAAAGGTGAATAAAACAACAACTTAAAGAGAAAGGAAGTGTCCGAAGGGTGTTAGTAAGACTTTCACGCCTAGGAAGTCCGAGGCTAACGCCACTCTCAAGTTGGATGCTTCTTCTGAGAGTTGGAGAAATACTAAAAGTTAAACTGTTAGAAGTATAATGGCAAAAGGAAAGAAGACTGGAATATCCAGCTCATGTATGAATGCCATACAAGTTTTTTAAGTATAGAAGGCTGGTCAAAGATATAGTTCTTCGGAATTATGGTTAAACATGTTAATCACTAATTCTTGGGTATTGTGAGTTGATCACAAAGATACCCGCTCGATTGCATTCTGTTGCAACTCGATGTAAGAACTACTATGGCCTGAAAGACTAGCCAGGAATGAGGTTTAGATACACGCAGGGAACATAGTAAATGTTACTATGCCTTCCATCGGTGTATTCCCTATGTATTTACTTTCATAATTCATTTTAGAGTTTCACACTCTAGCCCTTTTGCATAAGGTATCTTGCAAGAAGGTTGTTCATAAGAGAACTTTTGATGTTCGGTGTTGTGAATAACATAAGGGTCATACTTTCATTATGAATGAGACGTATGTTATGAATATTGATAATAATACATTACCTCTGGGTTTACTTTCATAATTCATTTTAGAGTTTCATATACTCTAGCCCTTTGCATAAGGTATCTTGCAAGAAGGTTATTCATAAGAGAACTTTTGATGTTCGGTGTTATGAATAACATGAAGGGCCATGCTTCCATCCAGGATGGGATGTATGTTGTGAATATTGATGGTAATATGATACATCCATAACACTGACGCTAAATGTCGCAAGACTAAAAGAATACCACATATGTGTGGCACTGCATTTGGTCACATTGGAAAACCCCGCATGGAAAATTCCATTATGATGGATTTTGATGTCGTTTGATTTTGAATCATCTGACACTTGCAACTTTCCTCTGAAAAGTGAAGTGACTGAAATACCGTTCACAGGCCATAAGGAACGAGCAAAGAACATATTGGTGATCATACATTATGATGTGTGTAGTCCAATAAATGTTGTTGCAAGTAGTGGATTTATCTATCTTCAGAAATGAGTCAAGTAGATATATGGATATTTACTTGATGAGACGTAAGTCTGGATCTTTTGAATTCATTCATAAGGTTTTCAAAAATGAAGTAGAAGTTATTGTAACAAGAAATTTATGTTTCTACAATTCGATTGCAGACAGGAATATTTGAGTTACAAGTTTAGCGAATGTCTGATGAGTTATGAAAGGGGTTTCATAACTTGCACCTCCCGGAACACCACTGCAAGTGGAAAGTCCGTGAAGATGTAATCGAACCATTTATGACATGGTAAGATCAAAGATGACATAAATAAATTTGCCATTACCCCTTTTAAAAAGTGATGCTTCAGAGACTGCGGCTTTTACACTGAAAAGAGATCCATCAGGTCTGTTGAAATGACGCCATGGTATGGTACGCCCAACCATGTGATATCTTTTCTTAACATTTGGAATATGGGGCTTGTGTAAAAGATTACAAACCTATTCCAAATCAGACAAGTGCTACTTTGTAGGTTATCCCAAGTCATTGGGTATTCCCCCACCACTATACCGAGGCAAAGGATTTTGCCACAAAACGGTATGCTTTTAAAGAGAATAGTTCTTACAAAAGGCGAGTGGGAGGACAGTGCAACTCGACGAGATAACCAGTATCTTCGTCATCAGATCAAAGGAAAGAAACCTTGGAAGTGATTCCGGAGTTTCCTACTGCGACTGATACGGAAGTCTCTACAATAAAATGTATGGACTTCGGTCGAACTTGCAGCTGAACCACGTAGGCAAAGCTCGTGCAAACCTATCAGGTGCGCAAACGAGATATTGTTGTTAGACAACAGTATACCTACGATACACAAGGAAGCGTTGATGGGCCCTGACTCCGGAATTGGCTAAATGCCAATACAATCCGAGATAGTTTCCATATATGTGATTCAAGATTAAAACCTTGATACACCTTTCGGAAGACTTAGAGTCTAACGAATATTTATGAAACTATAAACTGATGTGGATAAAATGTTTTATCCATAAAGCTCGACTTGTTGCAATAACAAGTTCAAGGAGTTGACTACGATGAGGTTGTTTCACCGTAGCGATGCTTAAAGTCGGTTCTGGTTGAACTAGCAATTAATACATATTTCAATCATGAGATATGAAACATAGATGACAAAAGGATTTCCATCTGATGGAAATGAAACCTAGGACTTGTATGTGATACAGTCCAAAGTAATTTGTCGATGCAGAGGATGCTGGTAAGTATGCAAACTTCAGAGTTCCAGCGATGGACAGAAGAGAGCAAAGTGGAGTTGGAATCTTCGTTTTTGATGGAATGGTCAAAGGGGTTTGACTTCATCAAATGGGTATCGAAGATGCTTGTGATTCAAGAAAGCAAGTGGGAGCACAATAATATTTCTAAAAACCGTGTGTACATGACACATTGTTAATTAGAAATAAATTTCTTGACACGAATTAGGACTTCATTTGAAAATTGTTTTTCGATGAAGTGCTTAGGCTAAATAAGCCTCAATATTAGGCATGATGATCTATGGGCAGCGGATCCAGCCCGAGGTCGAGGCACCTGCGGCGATGGTGGGCGGCGGATCCAGCCCGAGGTCGATGCAGCCGGCGGTGGTGGGCGCCCAGGCTTCTCTCTCTCCCATTTCTCTTCCTCTCGCAGCCGGAGCTCGCCGAGCTTGGCCATGGCAGCCATGGCGCGGACGGAGCAGAATCTCGCGTGGATGGAGATGAAATCGAGCCCGGGGGAGAGGGGAAAGGTTGAGGGTCTCGATTGGGGGTTGTCGTGGTCGGAGGGAGGCGGCGGCCGGCGGCGGCGCTCGCGGGAGGGGCGGCGGTGGGCGTTCCAGTCGCGCGCGGTCGCTCGCGGGAGCGCTTTCTTTTTCTCGTGCATGATAGTCAAAGGAATTATCGAGCGGCTGCGCGCGTCATACGTGGGGATCGAAGGGCCATCGGGTCGTTCGGATCTGATCACAAAATCCGAACGTTTGGAAAATATTAATCATGTAAGTAATTTATAGAAACTATATTTTTTACATTAGAAACACGTACACATATAAACTATCATTAGGCATACTTACGTACAAATAATATAATATTTAAATATTTAAGTGGCATTGACGTGATTATATATCACATGGTTTTCATTGTAAAATTGTGGGATGTCGTAATATTAAGAAAAATCATACTTCAAGTTGTAATATACACATGTATCTTGTAAAAAATACACATGTATGACATATTGTATTTTTAATGAACACACATAGTATAAATGAAAGTCTCTAGTTTTTGGCAGAGGGAAAATCTCTTTTTGGAAAGAGAGATCACTAAATCAATCAAGAATATATACTATTTATTTTGTTGTACTTACCATATTTACCTAATGGGGCTAAGCTATGAATACATATTGACAAGATGCTAAAACCTTTTAGCATTTAAAACGCCAAGGAGTGATTCTTGCCGAAGTCACATGGAAAGAGTTTTTGCAAGACTTGGTGTCCCAAAACACTGATGAGCAAAATACATGATGGTGATTCCACACACTCTTGTGTTTAGATTAATCATGTATTTCATGGTATGTAAAAACAACCAGATATGTCCAATACTCCAAAGTCGTTGCGAGTATAGATACCATTGTGATCAAAGTACTGATCATGGGACAACAGTGAAAGATGTCATTAAGTACTAGAGCAGTACTGATAACATGTTTTCTTGCAAGCGGAGATCATGAAGAGTTCGTTGTAAAAGGTTACATCGATACTGTCTTCATCAATACACAACATGGTGGCACGGTAGTTGGAAATTGTTCCAAACAAAATACTGTGGCGAATTCTATAACAAAGGCTAAGTATGTTGATGCTTTAGAAGCGACAAAGAAGATGTTGAATCATATAGTTCATTCATGAACTTAGTATGCTTCCAAGATGGCTTTGGTCGATGGGACACTATTGCCGATAGTTGCTCCATAGCTCAGTCTGAGGAATCAAGGTTTGACCTGTGATTCACATATATACAAAACCAAATCCACACAAAATATGAATTTTGTGAAAGCGTGAAAACACGAGGATATGCAAAGTTACACACGGAGCTGAAGTTGTCAGATCCGTTGGACATCAGGCTATACCACAAGCGAAGCATATTTTACACCAGTATGCCATAGGTGTAAAGTGCATTAGCATTGACTAGATTATTGACTCTAGTGCAAGTGGGAGATTGTAGGAGATATGCCCTAGAGGCAATAATAAATGTTATTGATTATCTCCATGTTCATAATTAGGTTTATGTTCCATGCTATAACTGCTATGGTTCTCGAGTCTGCAATAACCACGAGGCTTGGAGGAAGACTCATATGCACGTGTGGAATAATAAACGGTAAAATGTATTCCTAGTCTGGCCTCTAAGACTGGCTCAAGTATTGCATGATGATCCTGTTTTCCTGATCATGGGCATGGCTATGCCGGCAATTTTGAGGGCACAATGTTAGAAGAACATTTGTGTTGAATCGACCCGAATTGATGTTATGCTATGAGATTCATTCGTCATAAGTTAATGGTTAATAACACAGAGATGGTTAACGTTTGCATAATTCCTTAGACCATGAGAGTATCGAGTTTCTTCATGCTTGCTTCATGAACTTTGGGGTTTGTTAAACGTCATCCGTAAATGGGTGGCTATTACGGCGGCTTACGGGTTCATGGAAAAGTATGTCAAGTAACTTGATAGCTCAAGATTGGGATTTGCTCCTCCGACGATGGAGAGATATCTCTGGGCCCTCACGGTGTTACGGTATCCATCATCGTCTGGCCAAACACTTTGTGATTTGATCACGGGGATGCCGGAACACGGGAACGAGAAAAGAGAACAATACCGGTAACGAGGTAACTGGCATAGTGGACAAGGTGTTGATCCACGGGGATGCCAACATGTCTCACCTCGGGTATTTGTAACATATCGCGAAGCAACAGGAATAGCACACGGCAACTGGAGGTTCACTCGAATATTCATTCGTGTGGGTATAGGGGTCAATATGGGTGTCCACGGCTCCGATGTTGATCATTGATCGGAAGGGGTTCCGGGTCATGTCTATACTTCACCGAACCTATAGGGTCACACGCTTAAGGGTCATCTATCTGCTGAATACTAGACAGGGAGTCTGAGAGAAAATCACCGAAAAAGTTTCGGACATCGGAAAAGTTTCGGACAGCGGAAAAGTTCCGCAGAGAGAACACCGGAACAGTTTCGGTAAAACTGAAAAGTTGTTTCAGGGGATACCATTAAGTCAAATTGGTTTCGGCACATGCCTGATAATTCTTGGAGGGTGCCAGAATCATTCTGGAAACTTCTGGGAATTTTCCGGAAGAAAAACCGGAAATGTTCCGGAGCTGCCGGAACCACTTCGGATGCTTTTCGCAGATGAAAATCACTAATCCGGAATTGTTCCGGATGGCATTCAAAATTATTTTGGTCGGTACTGGAAATGTTCTAAGCCCACATAAATATTTTCAGTTCGACCGGACGCTGAAAAATGTCGTCGTGAATAGTGAAAGTGCTTTTTAGGATAATTTTGGAAAGTCACCTTTTGGGATATTTTCCCAAAATGCTTCTAGAAGGGATGGATGGATGAGGACCACCTTGGGGGGGCCCCACAAGGGTTGTGGCCGGCCAAGAAGGGGGCTCCACCTTGGAGCCCCACTTGCCCACTTGCTTTCCCATTTTGCCCTTGGAAAGTGTTTCCTTCATGGGCAAGTTTTGGTATTTTGAATACCCATCCTACCCCTTGGTTTTCCTATAAATAGAGGTGAGTGGGCTGCCCACAAAACTCAATCTCTTGCTCTCATACACAAGCCATGCATGATCTGGCATTCTCTCTCCCTCCCAGCGAAATAGTTTCGTAGAGCCGAAAGGCTGTCTGGGTTCCGGCAGGAACTAGTTCTGGACGGCGAAGCCCTGCCGGATAGATGACACCGTATGTGTGCAACTCTGTAGAGAGATCGTAGTTTCGGTCTTAGTTCGAGAGTGCCTCCCGAAGGGCTGTCCGTGTGACCGTCCGAGTTTCGAAGGTCCTCCCGAAGGGCTGTCCGAGTGACTGTTCGAGTTTCGATGGTCCTCCCGAAGGGCTGTCCGCGACACCGTCCGGGGGACTGTCCGACCGCCTCCCGGAGGGCTGTCCGCGGGGCGGATGAGGGTATACATCCTCGTGGTTGGGAGGTTGTAAATCCTAGCTGCGGGGATCTGCACCGCCGATCGTCATTGACTCTACTTCCGCTGCGCTACGAGTCGGTAACGAAAAGATCAAACCTTGTATGCAGTCTCCATAGTGGTCCTGGGCTGGTGCGTAGGTCCGAATTTTTTTTTTCTGCTGCGTTACCCTACACTGCCAAGCGCTGTTTTTTTTTTTTGAAAGGAGGGGTTTAGGGTTTAGGGGTTTTGGAGGGTTTAGGGGTTTCATATTGTGTTTCCCCCTTTTCTTTTTGTGTTTACCATTCAATTCTTTTACATTTAGGGTTTTCGTTTTTATTTTACGTTTTCCATTCAACTCGACGCTAGCTACTACATATAGCAATGAAGGAACCATTACACGAATCGTCATGAATATATAGAGAAGTGACCTCTTTTTCTCCGTGCTTGGTCGAACAACAAGTTTTCGTATATCTATTCGACGCTACTACGTATAGTACACGTTCATGCATATATACAATGTAACATCTCTTACGATCCCTAATATCTAATTACCAAATGTTAATGTATTTTAAAAATATGTGATTTTGGTAATTAGATATTAGGGATGTAAAAGATGTTATATTGTATATATGCATGAACGTGTACTATATGTAGTAACGTCAAATAGATATACGAAAACTTGTTGTTCGACCAAGCATGGAGAAAGAGAGGTCACTTCTCTCTATATATTGATCATGACGATGTTGTGTAATGGTTCCTTCATTGCTATATGTAGTAGCTAGCGTCGAGTTGAATGAAAAGCATAAAATAAAAATAAAAACCCTAAATGTAAAGGAATTGAATGGTAAACACAAAAAGAAAAGGGGAAACACAATATGAAACCCCTAAACCCTCCAAAACCCCTAAACCCCTCCTTTAAAAAAAAAAAAAAAAACCGCAGCGCCTGGTAGGTGCTGACGCGTGGCTGCCTTCTAGTCCCGGTTGGTGTTACCAACCGGGACTAGAGGTCCTCCTGCCTGAGCGCTACGCAGCGGCCACGTGGAGCCCTTTAGTCCCGGTTGGTGTTACCAACCGGGACTAAAGGTCCTCTTGCCTGAGCGCTACGCAGCGGCCACGTGGAGCTCCTTTAGTCCCGGTTCGTAACCCAACCGGCACTAAAAGTGGGGGCCTTTAGTCCCGATTGTTCAGTCCCGGTTGCAGAACCGGGACTAAAGGCCCTCTGAAACCGGGACTGATGCCCTGTTTTCTACTAGTGCCTGTACTCCTCGTTTCACAGTTGGCTCCCTCGAGGTCAGGCCAGGAAAATGGAAAGGGCAAAGAAGATTTGGGTCACTCCTCGGCACCCATCCATGTATGTGAAGAAGAACAGTCACCGCCTCAGATACGAAGCAAGAAGCGCAAAACTGCTTCAAAAGACAAGAAGAAGGGCCCTCCTTGTGCTTCCCGTCCCTTAAACTACAAAGAAATGTCACTTCATTCATGGAAGAACGTGCGGATGGAGAACCCCTACACCGTGGACCGTGATGAGGACTGTGACACCCGCTTTTGGAATCCACGTCAAGAGAGAGCCTATCATGAGGTATACGTCAAAAGAGAGCCTATCATGAGCCTAAGAGCTTGTGGGCGGCCGTGAATATGTCCCACACCATGATCCCGGCCGCTAGGAACAGCACGGCCACCCCCAGCGCCATGCCCGCCACCTCCATTCCGGTTGCCCGGCCGGACTCTTCGATGATGCTGTTGTACACCTCGAGCTTGTGTGCCTCCGTCAGGTCCTCGAACGCGCCCTCGTTGCCAAGCTCGCCCTGGTGCCTGCTCACGAGGTCCGGGAACTTGACTCCCTCTTGCTTGAGCACCATGGAGTACATTTTGGAGGATGCCGGGGCCGAGGGGCTGCGGTACTTTCTCAAGTACTCCAGCATGCATTTGTTCAGCTTGGCCGTGTCCTCAGCTAGGCGCTCGACGCTGGGCGCATCCTCCAGGTTGAGCTCCGCGACTTCCGTGGCAAGGGAGTCGTTGTGTGCCCTCATCTTGTCGACGCAGCTCAGCCGCAAGCTGCAGTCACGAACATTCTTCATCGCCATGTTGAGGCCATGCTTGACGTAGTCCACGACGTCCGCGGCGATGCTAGCCTTGTCGTCTCCTTCTCCAGCGTACTTCTCCTTCATGGCGGTGCTGTCGTCCAGCAGACTCACCGCCTTGTCGTGTGCGTCGTTGACGTTCTTCAGGAACTTGACGCGTTCGTTCTCCGACTTTGCCACCCGGCACATCAGTGGCTCCTCTTTGTTCCTCAGCAAGAGAGCCAGCTTCTTCAGCTGGCTACTTTCCATCAACACGGTGAGATCACCTCCGGCCGCCATTGCCTTCAATCCAATTAAACAAGCTGCCTGGAGTACAACACAAAATAGAAAGTACTGAGTATATATTATCCTGCCAGGTGTGCGAGTAAAAATGATTGTATTTCAACTACGTTAACGTTACTCCTATCCTATGTACGTCCAGATTAACAACCATCGGACTGGCAAGACAACTCAACAGAGCAGGTGTCAAATTCTTACACTTAACTTCAAGCAGCTGGCCTGGGTGGTGATCGAAGCTGCCTCAACCAGCGGCCGACCTCGCCTATTTATAAGTTATAACACACGTGGGTGTACAAATTCAGTTAAAACCTTCTTAGTCTACGTAATTAAAATTGCTGCATTGAATTGAACACCCTCGTTGCCAAAGCTTTTTGCCATATGAGTGCTCGATTTTGCAGAAAGCCAATGCATGCAGGAGCATTTATGATCCAGGAGCCTACTAGCCAATGCATGAAGCATAAACACGCCCTCTTAACAGGGGTGAAATTAGCATATACCCGTTGGGTACAGATGAGATGACACCAACCACTTTTGACGATGAAGCAGCGTCGTATAGAGCCTCCTTTACGATGGTCCCAGATCGATATGATCCGATGGCTAATATTACTCTTACCTCTTGTGGGGGATAAGATGTTGTCAATGATTATGTGGGGCTAGTATGGGCTTTTCACTTCGGCAAATAAGGAAATAAATTATAGTGCCATTAAATCATGAAGTCAAATAAGGAAAGATAGATAAATTCTAATTAATGTTATCTTTGGTTTCCAATCTCAAATTGTGACGTTATGCCTATTGCCTTCTGTAAAAAAATATTCATGTGTAGACAAATAAGGAAAGATATATAAATCATGTACGATATATTCATGTGTATTTCTTACAAATGCCACAACATTCTACTAGATCATATTATTTACGTAAATGATGTTGCATTTTGTAAGAAATACACATGAATATATCGTACGTGATTTTTTAAATACATATGCTATTCATCACGTAAGTAATTTAGAGAAACTATATTTTCTTAATTAGAAACACATACACATATAAACTATCATTAGGCATACTTAAGTACAAATAATATAATATTTAAATATTTAAGTGGCGTTGACGTGATTATATATCACATGATTTTTATTCTAAAATCGTGGGATGTCGTAATATTAAGAAAATCATACTTCAAGATGTACATTCTACTAGATCATATTATTTACACAAATAATTTGGCATTTGTAAGAAATACACATGAATATATGGTTCGTGTTTGCTAAATACCGAACGTTATGTTCGTAAGCAACAGATCCGAACGATTTCTAAATTACTTCGATCACCCTCCCTCGCGAGCCCTCTTTTTTCTTTATACGTGGCTGATGTGGACGAAAGAAAGAGCGCAGCGCTGCATGCTTATGCCTCAAAAAATGCATGCATGCATGTAAGACAAAATTGCTGACATCAGCAAAGATTCCACCAAATTTCAAAATTCAAAATGTTTTGTAGCTCAAACCGCCGCTCAGATCGAAAAACTGTTTTCACATGAAAGATTCGTCGTGACGAGACCTTCAAAACTAGATCCAATGTTGATATGTTTCGATGAATTTTTTTTCTAGATCAAAAGTTACCAGGCCAAGGCTAAGTAAGTTATCACGTCTATGGTACGTAAGTTATCATCTTGTTTATATAGAAATTACCGGGGCATAAAAATGGTACTCCAACCTTCTCCCCACATGCAAATGAACTAGAGAACAGAAAAACTGATGTCATCCTAGATTCCCCCCTATTTCAAAACTTCAAAATTCCCCCCTATTTCAAAACTTCAAAATGTTTTGTAGTTCAAATCGTCGGTCCGATCGAAAATTCATTATCACATAAAAAAAATCCGCCGCGATGAGAGTTTCGAAACTAGATCTCATGTTGATAAGTTCCGATGACTTTTTTGTCGGTCAAAAAAGTTACCACTCGTGTGCGATGTAAGTTATCAGGTCTGCAGTGTGTCTATTATCATCCTATTTTTACAGAAGTTATCGTGGTGTGTGTATTCAACAACTTTTTACCCCAGGAAAAAGTTACCGTAATGTTTGTACCTAAGTTACCACATCCGCGGTATGTACATAGGTTATCAGCTCCGCTGTGCGTAAATTATCATGCTATTTGCACTGTGGGGCCAAAGTTATCATGATGTTTGTAGCTAAGTTATCAGGTCTGGGAGCCTATATTACCATGTTATTTATACATATGTTACCGGAGTATATTTCCAAACAACTTTTTTACACGGGTCAAAGTTATCGTGGTGCTTGTACCTAAGTTATCAGGTCCGGGAGCGTATATTATCATGTTATTTACATGAGAAGTTATCAGTGGTATGTTTTCAACAACTTTTTTTCACGGGTCAAAGTTATCGTGGTGTTTGTACCTAAGTTATCAGGACCGGGAGCCTATATTATCATGCTATTTACCCAAAAAGTTATCGGTGATATGTTTTTAACATTTTTTTCCCTGGGTCAAAATTATCGTGGTGTTTATACCTAAGTTATCAGGTCCGGGGGCCTATATTACCATGTTATTTACACAGATGTTACCGGAGTATGTTTTCAACAACTTTTTTCCACGGGTCAAAGTTATTGTGGTGTTTTTACCTAAGTTATCAAGTTCGGGAGTATATATTTTCATGCTATTTACAAAGAAGTTATCGGTGGTATGTTTTCAACAACTTTTTTCCATGGGTCAAAGTTATCGTGGTTGTTTGTACCTAAGTTATCAGGTCCAGGAGCCTATATTATCATGCTATTTACACAAAAAGTTATCGGTGGTATGTTTTTAACATCTTTTTTTTCCGGGTCAAAGTTATCGTGGTGTTTGTACCTAAGTTATCAGGTCTGCGATGTGTATATTACCATGCGATTCAGAAATAAGTTACCAGGGGTGTTTTTCAACAACTTATTCCCCGGGTTAAAATTACCCCTCGGTGTTTGTATGCAAGTTATCAGCTCTGTGGTGCCTAAATTATCATGTTATTTACATAGAAGTTACTGTGGTGGTTCGGATTTTAGCATTTTCGTAAATATAATAGGACATCTACTTGACACAAACTGCATCTACTGTCCCTCCGATTTATCTGTTGAAACTGAATTTAACTCTTAATTGACCCAAGCTGCAGTTCACAGAGAGAAAATGGAACAATGAAAGTCTGAATTTTCTGAAAACTAATAGTAGACCTTGGCCTCATACACTTTCTTCAGAAAAAAACGCTGAAAACTGAATTTTCTGAATTGGAACGATGCACTTGTACTCGAGCATGTTCTAGCTGTTGTTGCCGCTGTCGGTACCAAAACCGGCAGATCTCGGGTAGGGGATCCGAACTATGGGTCAAGGAGTCGATGGTAACAGGGAACGTAGGGACAGCGATTTACCCAGGTTCGGGCCCTCTCAAGGAGGTAATACCCTACGTCCTGCTTGATTGTATTGATGTGATTGTATGAAGGTTACAGAGTTGATCTACCTCGAGATCGACTGGGCTAAACCCTAGGTAATGATATCGCTGGCCTGCGGACTAAACCTCCTGGTTCATATAGACACCAGGGGGTCCTAGGGTTACATATGGTCGGTTACCATCTGGGATAAACACGCAGGTTACGCCATCTATTCCTTGGAGGAGACGCCAGAACTTCGGAGGTTTCCTTCTGACACACGGGGACGTCCATAATCCAGCCTTCCATCGACATGCAGAGAGCGGCCCATCAGCCCGGCCTATGAGAGATAGGCCGGCAGCCCGAGTACCCCCCAGTCCGGGACACCCTCAGCCGCTGCTCAATTGGTACTCTAATTGGAACGATGCACACTGAATTGGTACTCTAATTGAGCACCGGATAGCCGCTGCTGCCACTGCTAACACTACTAGGAAAAAGCCTACTAGTAGCGTTGGTTTTTGGGCTAGCAGTAGCGCGGGTGCCCGCGCTACTGCTACGACGCTACAGCTAAATTTTAGCAGTAGCGTGGGTTTACCCGCGCTACTGCTAACTATACATAGCAGTAGCGTGCTCATTAAACCGCACTGCTGCTAATAGCAGCAGCGCCTCTTTCCAGAGCGTGCTGCTGATAATAGCATGCTGCTGCTACATGCATGCCCGCGCCACTGCTAATTTTTCCTGTATTTTTTTTTTCTGCAGCATATTGGCCCTGTATTTGTACAGGTTTTATACAGTAGTTTCATCATATGATTTTATGATCAATCATGAGTTATTATATCAGTGGGTGAAAGAGACATGGATTAGATTGAAGTGGAGGCAACATGGTGCAGATCGAAAAAGTACTACTAATCCAAACTTGATCACTTTAGTTTGGATTAGTAGTACTTTCGATCTGCTCCATGTTGCCTCCACTTGAATCTAATCCACGTTTATTTCACCCACTGATATATATAATAACTCATCATGCTCATATTACAACTCAGCATCATCATCATAATAATAACTCATCATCGTTATCATAATAACAAGTCATACTCATCATCATCATCATATATAGTCATCTAACAACTTCTACTCGTTATCATAATAACAAGTCATACTACTCATCATCATAGTCATAACCAACCCTAGTTAATTGTTCTTAGCACATGTTCATGAGTATTAGCTAGGACCTGCTACGCTCTCTAAGGTAAAATAGCATAAAACAACATAGCCCCTGACTCTCCATTATGAAGAATGGAGATTATCCTGTCTCCAATTCGTGCGCTTCGCACAATGTTGCTTCCAAGTAGCTCACTTTCATTATTCATAACTTGTTTCCATTCTTTGATTGTGATGTCTTCATCGGTTCGAGAAATCTTGTATGAACAGCGGTGAACCCGAGGCGGACTTGGCCGTAATCTAATAACATCAATGCGACCTTTCGTAAAGATCAGATGAGGCACACAATCCTTCGGGATTTTCTGTTGAAGAACATAATAATAACTTAGTTAGCAATGTAGTTTAGCTTTAGAAGAATGTATGCAAAAGATGCACTGATGTCGTAATAGTAAAAAATCTTACCATGCCATCTCTATGGATGTTACCGTAGTTCAACACGTGCACTAGTGGCACGTATTGACCATAATGTGGAGGAGTTTCATAATTGATATTGAAATTCTTAACATCAATAATAAATGAGATAAGATGATCTTTCTCCTGGTAACTTAGTTCAGAGCCATCAGTGTAGTAGGTTCTGTCTACTATCTTCCGTACATTTTTTGAAGAATGGAAATAAGCTGTCAATGGAAATAAGCCGTCAATGATTTTTAAATAAACAATATAAATTACTTAACAAATTTATTTGACAAAATCACAAAGAGGTAGAACTGGAAGCGTCTCAACATCCACTCAAATGTCGATATTATCGTCAATTTCATCTTCGGGCCCTAGATCGAAGGTGATTTGCATATCCTCCTTAAATTCATAGGCCTTGCAAAATCCTCTCCAAGTTGAGCAACCGAAATGTGAGCTATTTGGTGCATTAAATAGCTTAACCAAAAAAGTGAAACCATGCTTCGTCCGAAGGTGAGCACTCTTCGTCTCTGTTCTCTTCCTATCTTCAAAACCGAGCTTTTCCAAGACATATGGTCTTGCATGACATGGGATGAACTATTTCAATTAAAAAATGGAAAATTACACGTTGAAGCCAAAATTCACAAGTCATGCATAATTACGGAAAAATACTTGTCGTCCTTACGTACCGTAAAAACGTCGAAAGTCTCCTTCAGCACGATGGTGAAGTACCTACCGTTCTGCAGATAAGGCATCCTGTCGCACAAACCCCGGTCGTCTTCACAGTAGTCGCACTCAGGAATCATATCGTTGTCAAACATTTCCTGTGTTCATAAGTCAAAGATTAAAAATCGACGGCAAATAACAGGAACTCAACACACAGATCATTATTACTCATCACGGGTTGACATTCGGTCTGTCGAGTCTTTCCTTGAAAACTCTCATCTCACGTGGTGTTCGCAGATATTCGACCGACGGTGATGGTCGCTACTCCTCCTCCCCCTAGTGCATAACAAAGGTCTAGCACAAGGAGAAGAAGGAGAAGCGACCCCCACGACAACAGTCGGCATTCTTCTTCTCTCATCTATGGTGGACACTCTCCCTCACTAATTTTCTAACTGTCATGTATTGAGCACCGACAGAGTTAAAGTCAACCCGAAATGTCGTTTAATTCTCTTTCCGGCAAATCCAAGGCACTCGATATTTCCTACATACTAGCACAAGTCATGCTAAAATTCACGGAAAAATCCGGCATGACCTTTGCTAAAATAGGACATATCGAGCGCCTGAAATTTACCGGAACGGAAATGAATCAACACTCCGGCAAAACATAGGCCACTCGGATTTTCCATGAGATACAAAAATGTTCATACACATACAGAGATGTTTAAACTACATAGCACTACTCCACACATCACATGTTCAAATAGATCATCTTTACTCACTAGACGGCTGTCGAGGATGCGGGTGTTGTCGGTCACATGTTCACATTTTCATTTTCATTTCTTCACATGTTCACATTTTATGCACTTCATAATCAATTTATAATGAAACTTCTTGAACCATAGAAAAATGCCCTAATTTCACAATATAACTTAGAGCTTGATTGCTGAAATATTATTTGAAAATATACTATGAACCCTAGAAAAATGCCCTAATTTCAGAATATAACAAGTACAGAACATTTTTTTAAATTCTACGAACTAAATATAGTAAGCTACAAACTATAATATAGAAAGTATAAACTATGAATTATAAACTACAAACTATAAACTACTCCAGTAAACTACAAACTAGAAACTAATTTAGTTAAATGAGGGAGCTAGCTAGGAGGGAGGAGGAGGAGGAAGGAGGGCCGGCGGCGGCTGGAGGAGGAGGGAGGAGGTCCGGCGACGGCTGGAGAATGGAGGCGGGAGGGAGGAGAGAGGAGGGGGAGGGAGGAGGAGGGGCGGCTAGAGGAGGAGGAGCAGGGGGAGGGAGGAGGGAGGAGGAGGGGCGGCTAGAGGAGGAAGGAGCAGGGGGGAGGGAGGAGGGCCAGCGGCGGCTGGAGGTGGGCCGGTGGCGGCTGGAGGAGGAGGGAGGAGGGCCGGCGGCGGCTGGAGGGGGAGGGAGGAGAGGCGGCTAGAGGAGGGAGGAGGGAGGAGGAGGAGGAGGCTTACCGAGGCCGGGGGATGGCGGCGACGAGAGCGGCAATGCGGCGTCGGCGGCGATGGTAGGAGGAGGAGGACGGTCGCGGCGGTGAGAGAGTGGCACAGGGAGAGTGACGAACGGGCGGGGCGGCGGATAATGTTTACCCTAGCAGTAGCGCGGGCTACGGCCCAACGCTACTGCTAAGTGGGGACGGGCAGCTGGGCCCGGGCTTGCCATAATAGTAGCGCGGGCCAAGGACACACGCTACTGCTAACGTGTTTAGCAGTAGCGTGTGTCCATGACCAGCGCTGCTGCTATGGCAAGCCCGTGGGGCACGGCGACACCACGGTGTGGGACCACTTAGCAGTAGTGGCGGTCCGCTGGTCCGCGCTACTACTAACTCCCTACCTGTAGCGCTGGAATGTACCACGCGCTACTAATAAGTAACAGTAGCGCTTCTCCTCTTACCCGCGCTACTGCTAATGTTATATCTATAAGCTTTCTCCTAGTAGTGTAACTTGCAAAGTGCAGTTTCTTCAGAGGCCAAAACTGCAATTTCTTCAGAGGCCAAAAGTGCAGTCGCTCCTTCGGACGCGCGCTGCTGCAATTTCTTCAGAGGCCAAAACTGCCGCTACTGTAGCCGCACGCTCGGACGCACGCAGCTCGGACGCGCGTGGCGAGCAGTGGCACGGCGGCTCCCTCTGCCGCCCGAGCGGGAAGCACCGGCGGAGATGATGGGCAGCGGATCCAGCCCGAGGTCGAGGCACCTGCGGCGATGGTGGGCGGCGGATCCAGCCCGAGGTCGATGCAGCCGGCGGTGATGGGCGCCCAGGCTTCTCTCTCTCCCATTTCTCTTCCTCTCGCAGCCGGAGCTCCCCGAGCTTGGCCATGGCAGCCATGGCACGGACGGAGCAGAATCTCGCGTGGATGGAGATGAAATCGAGCCCGGGGGAGAGGGGAAAGGTTGAGGGTCTCGATTGGGGGCTGTCGTGGTCGGAGGGAGGCGGCGGCCGGCGGTGGCGCTCGCGGGAGGGGCGGCGGTGGGCGTTCCGGTCGCGCGCGGTCGCTCGCGGGAGCGCTTTCTTTTTCTCGTGCATGATAGTCAAAGGAATTATCGAGCGGCTGCGCGCGTCATACGTGGGGATCGAAGGGCCATCGGGTCGTTCGGATCTGATCATAAAATCCGAACGTTTGGAAAATATTAATCATGTAAGTAATTTATAGAAACTATATTTTTTACATTAGAAACGCGTACACATATAAACTATCATTAGGCATACTTAAGTACAAATAATATAAAATTTAAATATTTAAGTGGCATTGACGTGATTATATATCACATGGTTTTCATTTTAAAATTGTGGGATGTCGTAATATTAAGAAAAATCATACTTCAAGTTGTAATATACACATGTATCTTGTAAAAAATACACATGTATGACATATTGTATTTTTAATGAACACACATGGTATAAATGAAAGTCTCTAGTTTTTGGCAGAGGGAAAATCTCTTTTTGGAAAGAGAGATCACTAAATCAATCAAGAATATATACTATTTATTTTGTTGTACTTACCATATTTACCTAATGGGGCTAAGCTATGAATACATATTGACAAGATGCTAAAACCTTTTAGCATTTAAAACGCCAAGGAGTGATTCTTGCCGAAGTCACATGGAAAGAGTTTTTGCAAGACTTGGTGTCCCAAAACACTGATGAGCAAAATACATGATGGTGATTCCACACACTCTTGTGTTTGGATTAATCATGCATTCCATGGTATGTAAAAACAACCAGATATGTCCAATACTCCAAAGTCGTTGCGAGTATAGATACCATTGTGATCAAAGTACTGATCATGGGACAACAGTGAAAGATGTCATTAAGTACTAGAGCAGTACTGATGACATGTTTTCTCGCAAGCGGAGATCATGAAGAGTTCGTTGTAAAAGGTTACATCGATACAGTCTTCATCAATACACAACATGGTGGCACGGTAGTTGGAAATTGTTCCAAACAAAATACTGTGGCGAATTCTATAACAAAGGCTAAGTATGTTGACGCTTTAGAAGCGACAAAGAAGATGTTGAATCATATAGTTCATTCATGAACTTAGTATGCTTCCAAGATGGCTTTGGTCGATGGGACACTATTGCCGATAGTTGCTCCATAGCTCAGTCTGAGGAATCAAGGTTTGACCTGTGATTCACATATATACAAAACCAAATCCACACAAAATATGAATTTTGTGAAAGCGTGAAAACGCGAGGATATGCAAAGTTACACACGGAGCTGAAGTTGTCAGATCCGTTGGACATCAGGCTATACCACAAGCGAAGCATATTTTACACCAGTATGCCATAGGTGTAAAGTGCATTAGCATTGACTAGATTATTGACTCTAGTGCAAGTGGGAGATTGTAGGAGATATGCCCTAGAGGCAATAATAAATGTTATTGATTATCTCCATGTTCATAATTAGGTTTATGTTCCATGCTATAACTGCTATGGTTCTCGAGTCTGCAATAACCACGAGGCTTGGAGGAAGACTCATATGCACGTGTGGAATAATAAACGGTAAAATGTATTCCTAGTCTGGCCTCTAAGACTGGCTCAAGTATTGCATGATGATCCTGTTTTCCTGATCATGGGCATGGCTATGCCGGCAATTTTGAGGGCACAATGTTAGAAGAACATTTGTGTTGAATCGACCCGAATTGATGTTATGCTATGAGATTCATTCGTCATAAGTTAATGGTTAATAACACAAAGATGGTTAACGTTTGCATAATTCCTTAGACCATGAGAGTATCGAGTTTCTTCATGCTTTCTTCATGAACTTTGGGGTTTGTTAAACGTCATCCGTAAATGGGTGGCTATTACGGCGGCTTACGGGTTCATGGAAAAGTATGTCAAGTAACTTGATAGCTCAAGATTGGGATTTGCTCCTCCGACGATGGAGAGATATCCTGGGCCCTCACGGTGTTACGGTATCCATCATCGTCTGGCCAGACACTTTGTGATTTGATCACGGGGATGCCGGAACACGGGAACGAGAAAAGAGAACAATACCGGTAACGAGGTAACTGGCATAGTGGACAAGGTGTTGATCCACGGGGATGCCAACATGTCTCACCTCGGGTATTTGTAACATATCGCGAAGCAACAGGAATAGCACACGGCAACTGGAGGTTCACTCGAATATTCATTCGTGTGGGTATAGGGGTCAATATGGGTGTCCACGGCTCCGATGTTGATCATTGATCGGAAGGGGTTCCGGGTCATGTCTATACTTCACCGAACCTATAGGGTCACACGCTTAAGGGTCATCTATCTGCTGAATACTAGACAGGGAGTCTGAGAGAAAATCACCGAAAAAGTTTCGGACACCGGAAAAGTTTCGGAAAGCGGAAAAGTTCCGCAGAGAGAACACCGGAACAGTTTCGGTAAAACTGAAAAGTTGTTTCAGGGGATACCATTAAGTCAAATTGGTTTCGGCACATGCCTGATAATTCTTGGAGGGTGCCAGAATCATTCTGGAAACTTCTGGGAATTTTCCGGAAGAAAAACCGGAAATGTTCCGGAGCTGCCGGAACCACTTCGGATGCTTTTCGCAGATGAAAATCACTAATCCGGAATTGTTCCGGATGGCATTGAAAATTATTTTGGTGGGTACTGGAAATGTTCTAAGCCCACATAAATATTTTCAGTTCGACCGGACGCTGAAAAATGTCGTCGTGAATAGTGAAAGTGCTTTTTAGGATATTTTTGGAAAGTCACCTTTTGGGATATTTTCCCAAAATGCTTCTAGAAGGGATGGATGGATGAGGACCACCTTGGGGGGGCCCCACAAGGGTTGTGGCCGGCCAAGAAGGGGGCTCCACCTTGGAGCCCCACTTGCCCACTTGCTTTCCCATTTTGCCCTTGGAAAGTGTTTCCTTCATGGGCAAGTTTTGGTATTTTGAATACCCATCCTACCCCTTGGTTTTCCTATAAATAGAGGTGAGTGGGCTGCCCACAAAACTCAATCTCTTGCTCTCATACACAAGCCATGCATGATCTGGCATTCTCTCTCCCTCCCAGCGAAATAGTTTCGTAGAGCCGAAAGGCTGTCTGGGTTCCGGCAGGAACTAGTTCTGGACGGCGAAGCCCAGCCGGATAGATGACACCGTATGTGTGCAACTCTGTAGAGAGATCGTAGTTTCGGTCTTAGTTCGAGAGTGCCTCCCGAAGGGCTGTCCGTGTGACCGTCCGAGTTTCGAAGGTCCTCCCGAAGGGCTGTCCGAGTGACTGTTCGAGTTTCGATGGTCCTCCCGAAGGGCTGTCCGCGACACCGTCCGGGGGACTGTCCGACCGCCTCCCGGAGGGCTGTCCGCGGGGCGGATGAGGGTATACAACCTCGCGGTTGGGAGGTTGTAAATCCTAGCTGCGGAGATCTGCACCGCCGATCGTCATTGATTCTACTTCCGCTGCGCTACGAGTCGGTAACGAAAAGATCAAACCTTGTATGCAGTCTCCATAGTGGTCCTGGGCTGGTGCGTAGGTCGGAAAATTTTTGTTTTCTGCTGCGTTACCCTACACTGCCAAGCGCTGTTTTTTTTTTGAAAGGAGGGGTTTAGGGTTTAGGGGTTTTGGAGGGTTTAGGGGTTTCATATTGTGTTTCCCCCTTTTCTTTTTGTGTTTACCATTCAATTCTTTTACATTTAGGGTTTTCGTTTTTATTTTACGTTTTCCATTCAACTCGACGCTAGCTACTACATATAGCAATGAAGGAACCATTACACGAATCGTCATGAATATATAGAGAAGTGACCTCTCTTTCTCCGTGCTTGGTCGAACAACAAGTTTTCGTATATCTATTCGACGCTACTACGTATAGTACACGTTCATGCATATATACAATGTAACATCTCTTACGATCCCTAATATCTAATTACCAAATGTTAATGTATTTTAAAAATATGTGATTTTGGTAATTAGATATTAGGGATGTAAGAGATGTTATATTGTATATATGCATGAACGTGTACTATATGTAGTAACGTCAAATAGATATACGAAAACTTGTTGTTCGACCAAGCATGGAGAAAGAGAGGTCACTTCTCTCTATATATTGATCATGACGATGTTGTGTAATGGTTCCTTCATTGCTATATGTAGTAGCTAGCGTCGAGTTGAATGAAAAGCATAAAATAAAAATGAAAACCCTAAATGTAAAGGAATTGAATGGTAAACACAAAAAGAAAAGGAGAAACACAATATGAAACCCCTAAACCCTCCAAAACCCCCAAACCCCTCCTTTCAAAAAAAAAAACCCCAGCGCCTGGTAGGTGCTGACGCGTGGCTGCCTTCTAGTCCCGGTTGGTGTTATCAACCGGGACTAGAGGTCCTCCTGCCTGAGCGCTACGCAGCGGCCACGTGGAGCCTTTAGTCCCGGTTGGTGTTACCAACCGGGACTAAAGGTCCTCTTGCCTGAGCGCTACGCAGCGGCCACGTGGTGCTCCTTTAGTCCCGGTTCGTAACCCAACCTGGACTAAAAGTGGGGGCCTTTAGTCCCGATTGTTCAGTCCCAGTTGCAGAACCAGGACTAAAGGCCCTCTGAAACCGGGACTGATGCCCTGTTTTCTACTAGTGCCTGTACTCCTCGTTTCACAGTTGGCTCTCGAGGTCAGGCCAGGAAAAAGGAAAGGGCAAAGAAGATTTGGGTCACTCCTCGGCACCCATCCATGTATGTGAAGAAGAACAGTCACCGCCTCAGATACGAAGCAAGAAGCGCAAAACTGCTTCAAAAGACAAGAAGAAGGGCCCTCCTCGTGCTTCCCATCCCTTAAACTACAAAGAGATGTCACTTCATTCATGGAAGAACGTGCGGATGGAGAACCCCTACACCGTGGACCGTGATGAGGACTGTGACACCCGCTTTTGGAATCCACGTCAAGAGAGAGCCTATCATGAGGTATACGTCAAAAGAGAGCCTATCATGAGCCTAAGAGCTTGTGGGCGGCCGTGAATATGTCCCACACCATGATCCCGGCCGCTAGGAACAGCACGGCCACCCCCAGCGCCATGCCCGCCACCTCCATTCCGGTTGCCCGGCCGGACTCTTCGATGATGCTGTTGTACACCTCGAGCTTGTGTGCCTCCGTCAGGTCCTCGAACGCGCCCTCGTTGCCAAGCTCGCCCTGGTGCCTGCTCACGAGGTCCGGGAACTTGACTCCCTCTTGCTTGAGCACCATGGAGTACATTTTGGAGGATGCCCGGGCCGAGGGGCTGCGGTACTTTCTCAAGTACTCCAGCATGCATTTGTTCAGCTTGGCCGTGTCCTCAGCTAGGCGCTCGACGCTGGGCGCATCCTCCAGGTTGAGCTCCGCGACTTCCGTGGCAAGGGAGTCGTTGTGTGCCCTCATCTTGTCGACGCAGCTCAGCCGCAAGCTGCAGTCACGAACATTCTTCATCGCCATGTTGAGGCCATGCTTGACGTAGTCCACGACGTCCGCGGCGATGCTAGCCTTGTCGTCTCCTTCTCCAGCGTACTTCTCCTTCATGGCGGTGCTGTCGTCCAGCAGACTCACCGCCTTGTCGTGTGCGTCGTTGACGTTCTTCAGGAACTTGACGCGTTCGTTCTCCGACTTTGCCACCCGGCTCATCAGTGGCTCCTCTTTGTTCCTCAGCAGGAGAGCCAGCTTCTTCAGCTGGCTACTTTCCATCAACACGGTGAGATCACCTCCGGCCGCCATTGCCTTCAATCCAATTAAACAAGCTGCCTGGAGTACAACACAAAATACAAAGTACTGAGTATATATTATCCTGCCAGGTGTGCGAGTAAAAATGATTGTATTTCAACTACGTTAACGTTACTCCTATCCTATGTACGTCCAGATTAATCAACCATCGGACTGGCAAGACAACTCAACAGAGCAGGTGTCAAATTCTTACACTTAACTTCAAGCAGCTGGCCTGGGTGGTGATCGAAGCTGCCTCAACCAGCGGCCGACCTCGCCTATTTATAAGTTATAACACACGTGGGTGTACAAATTCAGTTAAAACCTTCTTAGTCTACGTAATTAAAATTGCTGCATTGAATTGAACACCCTCGTTGCCAAAGCTTTTTGCCATATGAGTGCTCGATTTTGCAGAAAGCCAATGCATGCAGGAGCATTTATGATCCAGGAGCCTACTAGCCAATGCATGAAGCATAAACACGCCCTCTTAACAGGGGTGAAATTAGCATATACCCGTTGGGTACAGATGAGATGACACCAACCACTTTTGACGATGAAGCAGCGTCGTATAGAGCTCCTTTAGGATGGTCCCAGATCGATATGATCCGATGGCTAATATTACTCTTACCTCTTGTGGGGGATAAGATGTTGTCAATGATTATGTGGGGCTAGTATGGGCTTTTCACTTCGGCAAATAAGGAAATAAATTATAGTGCCATTAAATCATGAAGTCAAATAAGGAAAGATAGATAAATTCTAATTAATGTTATCTTTGGTTTCCAATCTCAAATTGTGACGTTATGCCTATTGCCTTCTGTAAAAAAATATTCATGTGTAGACAAATAAGGAAAGATATATAAATCATGTACGATATATTCATGTGTATTTCTTACAAATGCCACAACATTCTACTAGATCATATTATTTACGTAAATGATGTTGCATTTTGTAAGAAATACACATGAATATATCGTACGTGATTTTTTAAATAGATATGCTATTCATCACGTAAGTAATTTAGAGAAACTATATTTTCTTAATTAGAAACACATACACATATAAACTATCATTAGGCATACTTAAGTACAAATAATATAATATTTAAATATTTAAGTGGCGTTGACGTGATTATATATCACATGATTTTTATTCTAAAATCGTGGGATGTCGTAATATTAAGAAAATCATACTTCAAGATGTACATTCTACTAGATCATATTATTTACGCCAATACTGTAAGAAATACACATGAATATATGGTTCGTGTTTGCTAAATACCAAACGTTATGTTCGTAAGCAACAGATCCGAACGATTTCTAAATCACCCTCCCCCGCGAGCCCTCTTTTTTCTTTATACGTGGCAGACGTGGACAAAAGAAATGGCGCGCTGCATGCTTATGCCTCAAAAAATGCATGCATGCATGTAAGACAAAATTGCTGACATCAGCAAAGATTCCACCAAATTTCAAAATTCAAAATGTTTTGTAGCTCAAACCGTCGCTCAGATCGAAAAACTGTTTTCACATGAAAGATTCGTCGTGACGAGACCTTCAAAACTAGATCCAATGTTGATATGTTTCGATGACTTTTTTTTCTGGATCAAAAGTTACCAGGCCAAGGCTAAGTAAGTTATCATGTCTATGGTACGTAAGTTACCATCTTGTTTATATAGAAATTACCGGGGCATAAAAATGGTACTCCAACCTTCTCCCCACATGCAAATGAACTAGAGAACAGAAAAACTGATGTCATTCTAGATTCCCCCCTATTTCAAAACTTCAAAATTCCCCCCTATTTCAAAACTTCAAAATGTTTTGTAGTTCAAATCGTCGGTCCGATCGAAAATTCATTATCACATAAAAAAAATCCGCCGCGACGAGAGTTTCGAAACTAGATCTCATGTTGATAAGTTCCGATGACTTTTTTGTCGGTCAAAAAAGTTACCACTCGTGTGCAATATAAGTTATCAGGTCTGCAGTGTGTCTATTATCATCCTATTTTTACAGAAGTTATCGGGGTGTGTGTATTCAACAACTTTTTACCCCAGGAAAAATTACCGTAATGTTTGTACCTAAGTTACCACATCCGCGGTATGTACATAGGTTATCAGCTCCGCTGTGCGTAAATTATCATGCTATTTGCACTGTGGGGCCAAAGTTATCGTGATGTTTGTAGCTAAGTTATCAGGTCTGGGAGCCTATATTACCATGTTATTTATACATATGTTACCGGAGTATATTTCCAAACAACTTTTTTACACGGGTCAAAGTTATCGTGGTGCTTGTACCTAAGTTATCAGGTCTGGGAGCGTATATTATCATGTTATTTACACGAGAAGTTATCAGTGGTATGTTTTCAACAACTTTTTTTCACGGGTCAAAGTTATCGTGGTGTTTGTACCTAAGTTATCAGGACCGGGAGCCTATATTATCATGCTATTTACACAAAAAGTTATCGGTGATATGTTTTTAACATTTTTTTCCCCGGGTCAAAATTATCGTGGTGTTTATACCTAAGTTATCAGGTCCGGGGGCCTATATTACCATGTTATTTACACAGATGTTACCGGAGTATGTTTTCAACAACTTTTTTCCACGGGTCAAAGTTATTGTGGTGTTTTTACCTAAGTTATCAAGTTCGGGAGTATATATTTTCATGCTATTTACAAAGAAGTTATCGGTGGTATGTTTTCAACAACTTTTTTCCATGGGTCAAAGTTATCGTGGTTGTTTGTACCTAAGTTATCAGGTCCAGGAGCCTATATTATCATGCTATTTACACAAAAAAGTTATCGGTGGTATGTTTTTAACATCTTTTTTTTCCGGGTCAAAGTTATCGTGGTGTTTGTACCTAAGTTATCAGGTCTGCGATGTGTATATTACCATGCGATTCAGCAATAAGTTACCAGGGGTGTTTTTCAACAACTTATTCCCCGGGTTAAAATTACCCCTCGGTGTTTGTATGCAAGTTATCAGCTCTGTGGTGCCTAAATTATCATGTTATTTACATAGAAGTTACTGTGGTGGTTCGGATTTTAGCATTTTTGTAAATATAATAGGACATCTACTTGACACAAACTGCATCTACTGTCCCTCCGATTTATCTGTTGAAACTGAATTTAACTCTTAATTGACCCAAGCTGCAGTTCACAGAGAGAAAATGGAACAATGAAAGTCTGAATTTTCTGAAAACTAATAGTAGACCTTGGCCTCATACACTTTCTTCAGAAAAAAAAACCCGCTGAAAACTGAATTTTCTGAATTGGAACGATGCACTTGTACTCGAGCATGTTCTAGCTGTTGTTGCCGCTGTCGGTACCAAAACCGGCAGATCTCGGATAGGGGATCCGAACTATGGGTCAAGGAGTCGATGGTAACAGGGAACGTAGGGACAGCGATTTACCCAGGTTCGGGCCCTCTCAAGGAGGTAATACCCTACGTCCTGCTTGATTGTATTGATGTGATTGTATGAAGGTTACAGAGTTGATCTACCTCGAGATCGACTGGGCTAAACCCTAGGTAATGATATCGCTGGCCTGCGGACTAAACTTCCTGGTTCATATAGACACCAGGGGGTCCTAGGGTTACATATGGTCGGTTACCATCTGGGATAAACACGCAGGTTACGCCATCTATTCCTTGGAGGAGACGCCAGAACTTCGGAGGTTTCCTTCTGACACACGGGGACGTCCATAATCCAGCCTTCCATCGACATGCAGAGAGCGGCCCATCAGCCCGGCCTATGAGAGATAGGCCGGCAGCCCGAGTACCCCCTAGTCCGGGACACCCTCAGCCGCTGCTCAATTGGTACTCTAATTGGAACGATGCACACTGAATTGGTACTCTAATTGAGCACCGGATAGCCGCTGCTGCCGCTGCTAACACTACTAGGAAAAAGCCTACTAGTAGCGTTGGTTTTTGGGCTAGCAGTAGCGCGGGTGCCCGCGCTACTGCTACGACGCTACAGCTAAATTTTAGCAGTAGCGTGGGTTTACCCGCGCTACTGCTAACTATACATAGCAGTAGCGTGCTCATTAAACCGCACTGCTGCTAATAGCAGCAGCGCCTCTTTCCAGAGCGCGCTGCTGATAATAGCACGCTGCTGCTACATGCATGCCCGCGCTACTGCTAATTTTTCCTGTATTTTTTTTTCTGCAGCATATTGGCCCTGTATTTGTACAGGTTTTATACAGTAGTTTCATCATATGATTTTATGATCAATCATGAGTTATTATATCAGTGGGTGAAAGAGACATGGATTAGATTGAAGTGGAGGCAACATGGTGCAGATCGAAAAAGTACTACTAATCCAAACTTGATCACTTTAGTTTGGATTAGTAGTACTTTCGATCTGCACCATGTTGCCTCCACTTGAATCTAATCCACGTTTATTTCACCCACTGATATATATAATAACTCATCATGCTCATATTACAACTCAGCATCATCATCATAATAATAACTCATCATCGTTATCATAATAACAAGTCATACTCATCATCATCATCATATATAGTCATCTAACAACTTCTACTCGTTATCATAATAACAAGTCATACTACTCATCATCATAGTCATAACCAACCCTAGTTAATTGTTCTTAGCACATGTTCATGAGTATTAGCTAGGACCTGCTACGCTCTCTAAGGTAAAAT
Organism: Elymus sibiricus; assembly: GCA_039707655.1. NCBI lineage: Eukaryota > Viridiplantae > Streptophyta > Magnoliopsida > Poales > Poaceae > Elymus > Elymus sibiricus. The sequence goes on along the minus strand of CM077666.1, from coordinate 19,212,822 downwards.
AGCATAAAACAACATAGCCCCTGACTCTCCATTATGAAGAATGGAGATTATCCTGTCTCCAATTCGTGCGCTTCGCACAATGTTGCTTCCAAGTAGCTCACTTTCATTATTCATAACTTGTTTCCATTCTTTGATTGTGATGTCTTCATCGGTTTGAGAAATCTTGTATGAACAGCGGTGAACCCGAGGCAGACTTGGCCGTAATCTAATAACATCAATGCGACCTTTCGTAAACATCAGATGAGGCACACAATCCTTCGGGATTTTCTGTTGAAGAACATAATAATAACTTAGTTAGCAATGTAGTTTAGCTTTAGAAGAATGTATGCAAAAGATGCACTGATGTCGTAATAGTAAAAAATCTTACCATGCCATCTCTATGGATGTTACCGTAGTTCAACACGTGCACTAGTGGCACGTATTGACCATAATGTGGAGGAGTTTCATAATTGATATTGAAATTCTTAACATCAATAATAAATGAGATAAGATGATCTTTCTCCTGGTAACTTAGTTCAGAGCCATCAGTGTAGTAGGTTCTGTCTACTATCTTCCGTACATTTTTTGAAGAATGGAAATAAGCTGTCAATGGAAATAAGCCGTCAATGATTTTTAAATAAACAATATAAATTACTTAACAAATTTATTTGACAAACTCACAAAGAGGTAGAACTGGAAGCGTCTCAACATCCACCCAAATGTCGATATTATCGTCAATTTCATCTTCGGGCCCAAGATCGAAGGTGATTTGCATATCCTCCTTAAATTCATAGGCCTTGCAAAATCCTCTCCAAGTTGAGCAACCGAAATGTGAGCTATTTGGTGCATTAAATAGCTTAACCAAAAAAGTGAAACCATGCTTCGTCCTAAGGTGAGCACTCTTCGTCTCTGTTCTCTCCCTATCTTCAAAACCGAGCTTTTCCAAGACATACGGTCTTGCATGACATGGGATGAACTATTTCAATTAAAAAATGGAAAATTACACGTTGAAGCCAAAATTCACAAGTCATGCATAATTACGGAAAAATACTTGTCGTCCTTACGTACCGTAAAAACGTTGAAAGTCTCCTTCAGCACGATGGTGAAGTACCTACCGTTCTGCAGATAAGGCATCCTGTCGCACAAACCCCGGTCGTCTTCACAGTAGTCGCACTCAGGAATCATATCGTTGTCAGACATTTCCTGTGTTCATAAGTCAAAGATTAAAAATCGACGGCAAATAACAGGAACTCAACACACAGATCATTATTACTCATCACGGGTTGACTTTCGATCTGTCGAGTCTTTCCTTGAAAACTCTCATCTCACGTGGTGTTCGCAGATATTCGACCGACGGTGATGGTCGCTACTCCTCCTCCCCCTAGTGCATAACAAAGGTCTAGCACAAGGAGAAGAAGGAGAAGCGACCCCCACGACAACAGTCGGCATTCTTCTTCTCTCATATATGGTGGACACTCTCCCTCACTAATTTTCTAACTGTCATGTATTGAGCACCGACAGAGTTAAAGTCAACCCGAAATGTCGTTTAATTCTCTTTCCGGCAAATCCAAGGCACTCGATATTTCCTACATACTAGCACAAGTCATGCTAAAATTCATGGAAAAATCCGGCATGACCTTTGCTAAAATAGGACATATCGAGCGCCTGAAATTTACCGGAACGGAAATGAATCAACACTCCGGCAAAACATAGGCCACTCGGATTTTCCATGAGATACAAAAATGTTCATACACATACAGAGATGTTTAAACTACACAGCACTACTCCACACATCACATGTTCAAATAGATCATCTTTACTCACTAGACGGCTGTCGAGGATGAGGGTGTTGTCGGTCACATGTTCACATTTTCATTTTCATTTCTTCACATGTTCACATTTTATGCACTTCATAATCAATTTATAATGAAACTTCTTGAAACATAGAAAAATGCCCTAATTTTACAATATAACTTAGAGCTTGATTGCTGAAATATTATTTGAAAATATACTATGAACCCTAGAAAAATGCCCTAATTTCAGAATATAACAAGTACAGAACATTTTTTTAAATTCTACGAACTAAATATAGTAAGCTACAAACTATAATATAGAAAGTATAAACTATGAATTATAAACTACAAACTATAAACTACTCCAGTAAACTACAAACTAGAAACTAATTTAGTTAAATGAGGGAGCTAGCTAGGAGGGAGGAGGAGGAGGAAGGAGGACCGGCGGCGGCTGGAGGAGGAGGGAGGAGGTCCGGCGACGGCTGGAGAATGGAGGCGGGAGGGAGGAGAGAGGAGGGGGAGGGAGGAGGGAGGAGGAGGGGCGGCTAGAGGAGGAGGAGCAGGGGTAGGGAGGAGGGAGGAGGAGGGGCGGCTAGAGGAGGAAGGAGCAGGGGGGAGGGAGGAGGGCCAGCGGCGGCTGGAGGTGGGCCGGCGGCGGCTGGAGGAGGAGGGAGGAGGGCCGGCGGCGGCTGGAGGGGGAGGGAGGAGAGGCGGCTAGAGGAGGGAGGAGGGAGGAGGAGGATGTAGCTTACCGAGGCCGGGGGATGGCGGCGACGAGAGCGGCAATGCGGCGTCGGCGGCGATGGTAGGAGGAGGAGGACGGTCGCGGCGGTGAGAGAGTGGCACAGGGAGAGTGACGAACGGGCGGGGCGGCGGATAATGTTTACCTTAGCAGTAGCGCGGGCTACGGCCCAACGCTACTGCTAAGTGGGGACGGGCAGCTGGGCCCGGCCTTGCCATAATAGTAGCGCGGGCCAAGGACACACGCTACTGCTAACGTGTTTAGCAGTAGCGTGTGTCCATGACCAGCGCTGCTGTTATGGCAAGCCCGTGGGGCACGGCGACACCACGGTGTGGGACCACTTAGCAGTAGTGGCGGTCCGCTGGTCCGCGCTACTGCTAACTCCCTACCTGTAGCGCTGGAATGTACCACGCGCTACTAATAAGTAACAGTAGCGCTTCTCCTCTTACCCGCGCTACTGCTAATGTTATATCTATAAGCTTTCTCCTAGTAGTGTAACTTGCAAAGTGCAGTTTCTTCAGAGGCCAAAACTGCAATTTCTTCAGAGGCCAAAAGTGCAGTCGCTCCTTCGGACGCGCGCTGCTGCAATTTCTTCAGAGGCCAAAACTGCCGCTGCTGTAGCCGCACCCTCGGACGCACGCACCTCGGACGCGCGTGGCGAGCAGTGGCACGGCGGCTCCCTCTGCCGCCCGAGCGGGAAGCACCGGCGGAGATGATGGGCAGCGGATCCAGCCCGAGGTCGAGGCACCTGCGGCGATGGTGGGCGGCGGATCCAGCCCGAGGTCGATGCAGCCGGCGGTGGTGGGCGCCCAGGCTTCTCTCTCTCCCATTTCTCTTCCTCTCGCAGCCGGAGCTCGCCGAGCTTGGCCATGGCAGCCATGGCGCGGACGGAGCAGAATCTCGCGTGGATGGAGATGTAATCGAGCCCGGGGGAGAGGGGAAAGGTTGAGGGTCTCGATTGGGGGCTGTCGTGGTCGGAGGGAGGCGGCGGCCGGCGGCGGCGCTCGCGGGAGGGGCGGCGGTGGGCGTTCCGGTCGCGCGCGGTCGCTCGCGGGAGCGCTTTCTTTTTCTCGTGCATGATAGTCAATGGAATTATCGAGCGGCTGCGCGCGTCATACGTGGGGATCGAAGGGCCATCGGGTCGTTCGGATCTGATCACAAAATCCGAACGTTTGGAAAATATTAATCATGTAAGTAATTTATAGAAACTATATTTTTTACATTAGAAACACGTACACATATAAACTATCATTAGGCATACTTAAGTACAAATAATATAATATTTAAATATTTAAGTGGCATTGACGTGATTATATATCACATGGTTTTCATTGTAAAATTGTGGGATGTCGTGATATTAAGAAAAATCATACTTCAAGTTGTAATATACACATGTATCTTGTAAAAAATACACATGTATGACATATTGTATTTTTAATGAACACACATAGTATAAATGAAAGTCTCTATTTTTTGGCAGAGGGAAAATCTCTTTTTGGAAAGAGAGATCACTAAATCAATCAAGAATATATACTATTTATTTTGTTGTACTTACCATATTTGTATAGTCAAAATTGCCCTCAACCAACCGACGACTAGGATTAAATTATCCTCCTCTTGGGAGGTAAGAGGGGCCATCTTAAAATTTCTCCAAAAACAATATATGATTGAACCCATTGACACACCAGCCAGCACTACTCAAAAGGCTTTTAGCCTATATTCAGTACCAAACTCGTACTGCCTTACAAGCCATGCTACACGCCTATACGCAGCATTAGCCTTGTTGCCTTCTTGCTGAGTCCCTTCACCGTCGCGGCAAGACCAAAAACAAAAATAAAAACAATTCTGAATCTCTCGTCGCCCACACGCCAGCGGCTGGAAGCGGCAAGCTGGCAACTGCATTTCAAAATCCAGGTATTTAAGCACATCCTTTCCCTCTTGTGCAAATCTTCTCTAGTCCTAATCTTCTAATGTTGTGATTATTTTTTCCCTGTACGTTAATTGATCTAGGTCATGTCATAAAATGATGCAGACACTTCAACCCACCTCAAAGATGCAATTAATTGAATACTCCTACTACTAGTCTCCCAAAACCTATTCTAAGAGAAATAGATTTGTTTAAACAGCTCTATGATTCGGCTGATCAAAAGATAACTTCAGAGTACAGCAGAAAACCTAAAAAGCAAGATAAGGTTAGGTAAAAATCGGAAAATGAAACTTTGAAATGTGATTGACTTTGCATTTCGCTTTGCTGTACTTGTTTAAAACTCGTGAAATTAACATGTCATTTTTGTTCAATTTTTTTAGGAAGACCGAAGCTTCCCATAAAGGTACAAAATTATCTTTTACTATTTTATTCAAAATATGTAAACAAGTGGTTTGAGACTTTCATTCAACTGGTCCGTCTTCGCTCTTTAGTTTTAATGTAACAACTATACTTGTTATGATTTGATTATGTTGTCTTTGAATTATATATATAGTCCTATTGTGAGATGGTCTGAGAGAGTGAGACAGTACAATAGTTAGTTCAACCCCAAATTCTGAGTGAACTGGACCGGACAGAGCTTCGGTGCCGTAAAGGCACCTGCCTTTGGGTCTATGACAGGTGGGCCAGCCACCTGGCGGGCCCACCTGTCATAGACCCAAAGGCAGGTCCCTTAAGGCACCGAAGCAGCGTCCGAGTGAACCCATCGGCAAATATTCCTGGCTCCTCGCCCTGCCTCTTAAATCATCCTTGGTAAGCGAGTTTTTGCTAAGGGCACTCCCAATGCCTGGTTCTTAGAATACCTTCATAGGCAAAATGCTGAGGTGGCACAACAATTAAAGAAGAGATAAGGGAGCTGTATGTTAGAGGTGAGACATCTCTTAGCATGTTTTCCTATGTAGTAAAAAATTAATCCTCTAATCCGTTGTAACTTCTCTCTCTATTTTTCTCGCATTCTCTTCTCTCCATAACTAGGCCACAATGTGGAGATGCAAACATGACCGCTGAATGAAATAAATGCAACATCACATAGATACAATACCTAGGAGAAAATGCATTAGAAGTGCCCTAAGATGCATTATAATTTGGTAAGGAGGGAGTAGATATTTAGAGTGGTAAACAGAGCCACGGACCAGTGGTTAGAGCTGCAGTTGAACATCATGTCCACCCAGTTCGATCCCCAAGATCTACTCATGCTATAGGGGTATCCCCGTTTTATATTCCATGAGTACCAGATTTAATGGATAAAAGAGTGTGTGCCCTACTCCTCCCACCAAAAATTAAAATCATGGTAGTCATATTTAAAAGTTGTGTGTTCCCTTGTTTTCGTAAAACATTTTAGAGTGGTCCCTCTGGAGATAAGCACGCGGGACCACAATTTAATGCCGCTACATGGACGACTACCCCTATCATTGATGTCCTTGTTTCAATTATCACCAGTTTGCTCCAAGGTGCCTCTGTACGGCAATGTGACATCCCCAATTATTATAGCTAGATAAAATTGACTACATCATTTTGAAAGAGGTTGTCAAATACAAACCGACTAAGAATTTAAGTTTATCGAGTCAGTGATTTTCAATTTTCATTTATATTTTTTCAATAAGAATAATAGAAAAACTTAAACAATCTTGGTCTACATAATTAAAATTGTCATGCTGAATTTTAGATACTCCCTCCATCGCCAAATACATTGCATATTAGGTTTCATTGGAACAAACATTTGACCAATATTTAGAGTATTAGTATGTAACTTTTGTGATACAAAATCATAAGCGTAAAAAAACTATTTTGGAATGCGAATGTAATAACAACAATTTTATGTCTAAAAAAAGCACAAGCTAAGAGCAACTCTAGTAGAGTCACCATATCTGTAGCCTCCATAACGCATATGGAGCGCGTTCCATAATATTTTGTAGGCTGCGGAGGCTGTGCGCAAACACAGAGTCGCCATAATGCGGCCTTCATATTTTTTTTCCTGTTTTCTTCTTTCTACACAATTACAACAATTTAGATCAAACAATTCAATAATTCAACAAATATTATTAAAACAATTAATCCGAATACAAAAAATAATGCAAATTAACAAATAACCCAAATGCAACAAATAATCCGATCAAAAAAATTGTTCAAGTAAAAATAAATGAATTCTAAATAATTTAAACACACTATCTCCCAGCTAGCTGCCAATGATGCTCGAGATCCTCCTTCAGCTGATGATGGGAGGCCCGGTCTTCAATCTGTCAGTACATCTCAAGAAATGCTTGAATGCAGTTTGTGTGCCTGCCTGGCACGACGATTGTGCCAATTTTTTCATAGTAAATGGGGCTTGGCATATCCCTCTCATCCTCGATGATCATGTTATGTAGGATCACACAACATGTCATGATCTTTGCCAAGACATCCTTGTTCTAGAAATGAGTAGGCCTCTTGACAATTAAAAACCTTGCTTGCAGTACTCAAATGCTCTCTCAATGTTCTTCCTCGCTCCATCTTCCATCTTGGCGAAATGCTTAAGTTTCCTGGTCTCAGGATTAGAAATTGTCTTCACAAATGTTGACCAAGATGGATAAATGCTATCCACTAGATAGTATCCTTGTTCATACTGATGGCCATTCACAGTGAAGTTGCAAGGTGGAGCAGTACCACCAGCTAGCCTTGAAAACAGATGAGATCTCTGTAAGACATTGATGTCATTGTGAGATCCATGCAACCCAAAGTAGCAATGCCAAATCCACAAATCTTCAGAGGCAACCGCTTACAAAATAATTGTTGGATCATGGCAATGCCCGCTGAATTGGCTGTGCCAAGCTGCAGGGCAATTCTTCAACCTCCAGTGCATACAGTCAACACTCCCTAGCATCCCAGGCCACCCTCTTGCTGCATTCATCGCTAGAAGCCTGGCCATGTCCTCGGCATTGGGTGCTCGCAAATATTGCTCTCCATAAACCCTCACCACAGTATCAGCGAACACTTTCGTGCATTTTATGATTGTATCTTCGGCCATTCGAAGGTACTCATCCAATGCATCTGCAGGAGTGCCATATGCAATCATTCGAACTGTCGCGGTCACCTTCTGGAAAGGGAAAAAACCAAGCTGACCGGCGGCATTTCTCTGTTGCGGATAGAACGGCTCATTGGCTTCCATCTTGTTGGCAATTTGATGGAAGAGCCGATCGGTCATGCGGAAGCGTCGCCGGAACACATAGGCAGGGAAGGTGCAACCTGGCAGAAAGTAGTTGCGCATGAGCTTTTCATGGCCTTCGATTCTATTCCCGTGAACCGTCGTACGACCAACCTGCGATCCCGCACGCTATCCAATCAACAACCATCAATATTACATTGTCCATGATTTCACTCTTGGACTCGGAGCTTGAATTCGACGAGGAATCATAAAACAAAAGCTCCATCGACGGATCCATCTACACAAAATGCGAATCATATGTCATCTACACAAATGTACGAGCCGCTAGACTAAATCTACAAGAAAAAGTTGAGAACTTCACCTCCGGGCAAGTCTTCGAACACCTTGAGGTCGCGCGGTGGAAGGAGTGGCGTGGCTGAGCAGTGAGAAGCGCGTGGGGCTGCGGCGAAGCGTGGGAGGTCCGGGAACGGCTCAGCGGAGGCGACCGGGGCCAAATCGTGGCGATCCGGGCGGCGGAGCTAGCATGAAACGGCGGAGGCACGGGGATGTGGGAGGCGGCGGAAGGGAGCACGCATCCTGAAATGTCCGTGGCGCTAATATTTGGGTGGATGAAGGTCGCGATATATCGCCTCGCCCAATTGCCAAATATGAAGGCTCGCGGGCTCGATTTGGAGCAGCCTCCAAAAATTATGCCGATCGAGCCCCGGATGGCGAATCTCCTAGAGCGGCTTTTTCGGCCAAAATCATCATACTATTGGTTATTATGGCGATCGAGACGATATGGCGACTCTGCTAAAGTTGCTCTAAGGGCATCTCCAACGCCGACCCGCAAACCGCCCGCATATGTCCGGACCGCGGAAGCCATCCAACGCGGGCCTGTATCGGTCCGCCGAGCGGTCCGGACGCGTTTTCTCCCGCAAACCGGAGTCAAATGTGGGGGAGCTTTGCGGGCGTCCGGACCGCTCCCAAGCCTGCTTCTGACCACACTGGCCCACCCAAACCCCCTCCCCCTCGCCCGCGCGCGTTCCTACCCGGCGCCAGCTGCCCGCATTCATGCCGTTGTAGAGCGCGCCGGTGCACATTGAAGACGGCTCAGGGCGGACGCGACCTGTCACTGCCTCCGCCATTGAAGCGGCGTGCCGGCCGAGGGCGCCGCCCGCAGCACACCCGGCTGAACACGCCACCTCACCATGTTTTAGACGCCTCCATTAAACCCGCGTGGAAGCCGAGAAACCTACTCCGGCCACACGTCCGTTCATGACCGGGCAGCATTAAACACAACGCCGGGCAAGCTCCTCCCGTCTGCTCGCAATTTAAAGGAGGCCAGACGCCGGGCAAGAATAACACCACTCCGACGCTCCCCATCTCCTCCTTCCACCATTTTCTCCGCCCTTTCGATGGCATCCGACGAGCAAGAAGAGCTGTTCTCCGGCATAAAAGTTGGCTGGGTTGCCCGCCAGATACGAGCGAGGCAGGTCGCTGCTCCACCTCCCTCGCCTAGCCCGACGAAGCAAGTTGCCACCCCAAGCCGGCGCGTGGTTCAGCAACTCGCCGCTCCAAGCCAGCTCACGGAGGAGTGGCGAGTAGCTCCAGGCCGGCACGGGAGGGAGCACGGCGGCACGGGCATCGTCGCTGCCGTGGACGACGCCGTGTCGTACCGCGCCTCCCGTGCCTGCGACCGCGCCATCCACCGTCAACGCACGCGTAGCCGCGCCGTGCCGGCAGAGAAAGTAGCCGGCTGCGGGGAGATCGAAGAGTCTGCGACCAGCGCGTCCGCTCCCGCCGCCATCATCGAGGAGAAGTAGAACACGGGAGGCCGCCGCCGCTTGGGTCCCATGAAGGCCACCGCCGAGGCGACGCCGGTGTACACAGCCGGTGTCTTGCCCTCTCGCAGGCCACCGCCGTCCCCTTACCCAAAAACCAACTTTGATCCGTGCAACGTAGGGACCCTTTCCCTCCGTCTGAAGCATCAGCTGGCGGTTCCACTTCGATGAGTAGTGGGGAAGCAAGCCGTCCTTTGCGCTGAAGCATATACCTCCGGGGCTCACGGCTGCCGGACATGGGGACGACAATGGAGATCCGCCGCGGCCGGCAGTAGACTAGTAAGGGTATCCATGTCGTCGGAATGGATATCCGCCGGCTGTAACATCCCCATGTAATAGCTACAGTGATCACCTTCTGATAATGCCATGTCATCATGATCAACAAGCCTTGATCACAATTAGAATCATATCTCATTTCAAATTCCAATTCAAATTGAAATTCAAATATAAAGTGAAAATAAAAGTTGTTCCAATTTGAAAACTATAATGTTCATTGAATGGCAAATAATCCATAACTAATTATGTTAAGAAAAACAACATCACCCAAATTACCTAGATAACTCTAACATCATCAAACAGTAGCAAAACAGCAAAGTTTAATCCCTTTTTATTTAATAAAAATTCTAATGAAATTATTTATTCACCAAACCAATTTCTGGTAGTACTAGATAATACCTAGTATTTAATTGGACCAGACTCATATTTTACAAAAGTAATTTGGTGGCCTAAAAATTTACAAAACAGAAATAAAAGCAGAAACAGAAAAATAAAAAGAGAAAGGCCTAACTACTACTGTGGCGCTCGGCTCTAGTCAAACAGTAACCGGCCCAGCCCACCAGGGAGTCATCTCCCTCCTCCCGCCTGCGTGACGACGCGCGCGCGCGCCGGAGCGCGGATGGCCTCGCTGTCGTCGATCCCGCGGCTTCCCCGTGCGGATAAGGCTACCCCCGAGCGTCTCTCTCTCCCCCGCAAACCCTAGCCTGCCCCATTCGCCCCCACTCGCCTCGCCTCTCTCTGTCTCGCACCTCGCCCGAGACGCCGTCGCCGCCACCGCTCGAGCCCACGGCCACCGGCCTCCCCGCGACTCGCCGACATGCCGTAGGGCCTCCCGGTCCTCGTCTACGTCGGCTGCGTCGGCTCATCGGAGCTCGGAGACGCCGCAGCGAGACGCACGAGCTCGTCTTCAACCTTCGGCCGCCGTCGACTCGCTGCCGATCCCGGCCTCCTCGAGCCTCCCCCGAGCCCACGTTGCACATCTGCAGGCTCCCGGTGAGCCTCCGCCTCCTCCCCTTCTCTCTCGCCGTCGTTTTCGACCTCTAGTGAGCTCCCCCGACATGGCCGTACCCGCCGCCGCCCGCACTCATCGCCGGCGTAACTCCGGTGGCCTTTTGGTCACGGGACTATGCCCGTTGTCGTCGCCGCACCGGGTAGAGCCCGCCCAGCCATTCAGTTGCTCGCTAGCGCCGCGATTCGCCGAGATCCACCGACGCCCGAACTCCGGCCACCTTTCCGAGCTCGCCGCCGACGTTCCCGGCCACAGCAACTTCCGCCGCCACCACAGCTCGCCTCGCCGTCGACTGCTCGTTCGAATGAGCCCGGCTGCGCTCGAAATGGCGCCCTATGCGCGAAACCCGACCGCCGCCCGACGCGCGCCGCCGCGAAAACGCGCCCGCCGGCGTTTAAACGCCGGCCGGTCGATGTGGACGGCCGGGCCCCGCCTCTGGGCCACTGACGCTGGGCCCCGCTGGCCCGTTGACTGGGTTGACGAGTCAACGGTGCTGACTGGGCACCCACCGCCACTGACATGTGGGTCCCGCGTCTATTCAAGTTAATGTAAATTTAAATACAAATTAATTAGTCTAATTAGCCACTGACAGGGCGGGCCCACCTGCTAATTAGTTTCTGTTAAGTATAAATTAAACTCTAATTTGGCCACTGTGGATGACATGTGGGACCCACTGGTCAGATTGACCAGTCCACCGACTCAGTTGACTGCTGACATCATCATTTCGTCATGCTGACGTCACCCTTCACTGTTTCGGATAATTTGAAATAATTAAATAAATAATTCCAGAAAATGATTAAAACTTTGAAAAATCATATAAATTAAACCGTAACTCGGATGAAAATAATTTATATATGAAAAATGATCAGAAAAATATAAAGAATCCAAATATGCCACCCACATACCTGTCACATCCCTCTAACATACAAAACATGGAACTTGTTGCCCGATTTCGATAAATGAATAGTGCATGACCTTAATAAAATAAATCCAAATAAATTCCTAAATTATCTAAATCAATTAAATAGGTAATATATCACATCTGCATATCATTTAGGCATGTCATACATTGATGTTGCATTATTGCCGTGGATTTATTGTTTCTTCCCCCTCCTTCTCTCCCGATAGACGCCGAGACCGCCCCCGACGCAGCTGAGTACGACTACGCTCCAGACGAGCAGCCTTCCGACGACCAGCCTCTCTCAGCAGAGCTTCCAGGCAAGCAGCCCCCCTTGACGCATGCCTATATCACCTATTCCTTCTCCCTCCTGCTTGTATTAGAAATTGCTACTGCTTTGCTTTATCCTATTCTGATGCATAGCCTGTTCTTGTAATTATTATTGATACCTGCCTGATATCCAAGATGCTTAGTATAGGTTGGATGGTAAACCATCTGTGGCCCTCTTCCTTGCTGTAGTTGCCCCGCCTTAGTCCCTGTGCCCCGATCGATGTGATCGAACGGGTTGAGAACAGCACATCACCGCACCCCCCCCCCCCTAAGTTGCACCTCTCTGCAGAGCTACCACCGAGTGCCGAGGGTGATACCTCTTATCTCACTTCCGATGATGCCTCTGTAGAATAGCTATCCGGTTGTGGGTTAGCGAGGGTGATTCCTCTTTCATCACCTCCGATAAAGCTACCGTAGTGCAACTCCTTGAGTGGGAAACCATCGAGGGTGATTCCTCGGATTCCTTCTCGATACTTGGGCACACCGTTACTTTGACCCTTGTTACAGGCGGGTCGACCCCGAGGGGTACCCGAGGGGAAATGAAGTCGGGCTTGCCAGGAGGGCACCCGCGAGAGATTATTGTGGCGGAACGACAGGGCAGGCGGAGACCACCCTGTTCGTGATCCGTGTGTTACTAAGTTGGAGCGACAGGGAACCTGATCATCTCTGCGAGCTACTAAATACGCCTAACGGATTTGGGTATTTGATCTGAGTTGGCCACTGGCCTATACGCACTACCACCACGTGGGATAATGGTTTAATGGGGCCCTCTACGTCGTATGTATCAGCCGAAAGCTCTTCAGACATCACAGCTCAGAGATGCGGGCTGATCGCTGGGGTGGGCTGGTTACGTCACTGGTGTATTCAGTGTTGCGCCTGGGCCCCGACAAGCCACGCAACGTGTAGGAGTGCAAAGGGCGATGGGCCCAAGACCCCTTCGCACTTAGGATTTAGACCGGCGTGTTAACCTCTCTGTTGAGCCTAGGTAGGACTGCGTCGTGTCGATTACCCGAGGCCGGGCACTACCCAATAAGTGTGTCCGGCCAGATGTAATCGAGCGTGTTGGGTAGCAGTAGTGCACCCCTGCAGGGAAGTTATCTATTCGAATAGCCGTGTCCACGGTAACAGGACGCTCAGTGTTGTATCCCGATCTACCACTATTTGAACTGGATACATGTTAATTAATTACAAGCTCCGGGATCGCTTTCTCGCAGGGAGTCGAGGAAGGATCTCTGGGATTTGCTTCAACATGCTTGTAAATTTAAATATGCTAATCTGTACTCTTCTAATGCTGCAAGATTGCTTCAAAATGCTAGTCTTCCATAGGCTAGGCTTCTCCTCTATTCTGGCATTCTGCAGTTCAGTCCAAAGATATAGCCCCATTCCTTGATACCGATGCATAATTAGCATAGATCTGATGTCAGTCTTGTGAGTACTTTGGATGAGTACTCACGGTTGCCTTGCTATTCTTTTCCCCCATACTCAACATTTGCGACCAGATGACGGAGCCCTGGAGCCAGACGACACCGCGGGAGCTTACTACCAGGAGAGTCCCGGAGGCACGTACTACTGGATTGAGCCAGCCGACCAGGAGTAGTTCGGAGGCCCTAGGCAGGAGGCCTTCGCCTTTTCGATCAGTGTCGTTGTTTGTGCTAGCCTTCTTAAGGCAAACTTGACTAACTATGTCTGTACTCAGATATCATTTGTGTGTATGACTCATGTATTCGGGTCCTCGTGACCCTGTAGGGGAACGCGACAGAAAACAAAAAAATTCGGTACAGCGAGCACGCCCAGGATCACTATGGAGACTGGATACAAGGTTTGATCTGATCCGTACCGACTCGTAGCGCAGCGGAAGAAGAGTCGGTGTAGATCGTCGGTGCAGATCCCTGTAGCTAGGATTTACAACCTCCCAACCGCAAGGATGTACTGCTTCGTCGGACAGCCCTTCGGGAGGCGGTCGAACAGTCCCTCGGACGATGTCACGGACAGCCCTTCGGGAGGACCCTCGAAACTCGAACCGAAACTCGGACAGCCCTTCGGGAGGACACTCGAACAGCCCCTCGGGCAAAAGATCAGAACTATACCTCTCTACGCGGTTGCACACATACGGTGTCAGCTATCCGGCAGGGCTTCGCCGTCCAGAACTAGTTCCTGCCGGAACCCAGACAGCCTTTCGGCTCTACGAAACTATTTCGCTGGGAGGGACAGAGAAGCCAGACAAGTCAAATGGCATGTGTATGAGAGCAAGGATGAGTTTTGGGGCAGCCCCCTCACCTCTATTTATAGGATAGCCAAGGGGTAAAGTTGGTATTCAAAAATACCAAAAGTGCCCCCACTTTATGCCTTTTCATAAAAGAATAAAGCAAAAAGGGGTGCCATGTGGAGCTCCAAGGAGCTCCACCTCCCTTGGCCGGCCACACTTGGGGGGCCCCCCATGAGGGGGCTTCCTTGGCTCCCAAGTCCTTCTAAAAGGCTTTTGGAAAATATCCCAAAAGGTGCTTTCCAAAAAATATCCATAAAGCACTTTCACTATTCACGAAGACATTTTTCTGCGTCCATTAAATCCCAAATTATTTCTGTGTGCCTAGAATAATTCCAGTACCCACCAAAACAATTTTTAACGCATTCCAAAATTATTTCGGAACAATGTTTCTTCAGCGAAAAGCAACCAAAGCGGTTCCGGCTTCTCCAGAACATTTTGGTGGGGAACGTTGCATGGAAAACAAAAAAAATTCTACGCACACGCAAGATCTATCCATGGAGATGCATAGCTATGAGAGGGGGAGTGTGTCACCATAAGCGTTAGACGACCTCTACTTTGTTGTTGCAAGTTTTACGTGGCTGCTACGGGCTTCTAGCAAGAACCGTCTTACCTACGGCACAAAACCACAACGGTGATTTATCAAGTTTGCTATTTTAACCTTCAACAAGGACCGGCCGCAGTCAAATTCGATTCAACTAAAGTAGGAGAAACAGACACCCGCCAGCCACCTTTATGCAAAACAAGTTGCATGTCTGTCGGTGGAACCGGTCTCATGTACGTGGACATGTAAGGTTGGTCCGGGCCGCTTCATCTTACAATACCGCCGAATCAAAATAAGACGTTGGTGGTAAGCAGTATGACGATCACCGCCCACAACTCTTTGTGTTCTACTCGTGCATATCATCTACACATAGACCTGGCTCATGATGCCACTGATGGGGAACGTTGCATGGAAAACAAAAAAAATTCTACGCACACGCAAGATCTATCCATGGAGATGCATAGCTACGAGAGGGGGAGTGTGTCTACGTACCCTCGTAGACTGTAAGCGGAAGCGTTAGAACAACGCGGTTGATGTCGTCGAACAACTTCACGATCCAACCGACCGAGTACCGAATGTATGGCACCTCCACGTTCAGCACACGTTCAGCTCGGTGACGTCCTCAACTTCTTGATCCAGCAAGACGGCGAGGTAGTGGATGAGTTCCGGCAGCACGACGGCGTGGTGACCGTGATGGTAATGCTATCTCCGCAGGGCTTCGCCCAAGCACTGCGAAAATATGACCGAGGGACGGAATTGTGAAGGGGGGCGCCGCACACGGCTAAGACAATGTTGTGTATCCCTTGGGGCGCCCCCTCTCCTCTATTTATATATGTGTAGGGGCTTGGAGTAGAAGGAATAGTGCCACGTGAACAGTAACCGTGAATAGTAAACACGTGGACTTGGACTCCAAAGTCCAATCCTATTCCTACTAGGACTCTTCCTTTTTTCCTTCCCTAGCTACGTGGGCTTTTGAGGACTTGGTGCCCTTGGGACGTGGTGGACCCACTTGTGGACTTCCGGACCCCTCCGGAATCCTCCGGAACCTTCTGGAAGCTTCCCGGTACAATACCGAAAAAACTGCACTTTTTTCCGGATCCCAAAATATGACTTCCCATATATAAATCTTTACCTCTCGGCCATTCCGAGACTCCTCGTGACATGCGGGATGTCCTCCGGGACTCCGAACAATATTCGGTTACCAATTCACATAACTCATATAACACTATATCGTCAATGAACGTTAAGCGTGCGGACCCTACGGGTTCGGGAATGATGTAGACATGACCGAGACGCCTATCCGGTCAATAACCAATAGCGGAACCTGGATGCCCATATTGGTTCCTACATATTCCACGAAGATCTTATCGGTCGAACCGCAATGACAACATACGTAATTCCCTTTGTCCGTCGGTATGTTACTTGCCCGAGATTCGATCGTCGGTATCTCCATACCTAGTTCAATCTCGTTATCGGCAAGTCTCTTTACTCGTTTCGTAATACATCATCCCGTAACTAACTCCTTAGTCACTTTGCTTGCAACCTTCTTATGATGTGCATTACCGAGAGGGCCCAGAGATACCTCTCCGAAACACGGAGTGACAAATCCCAGTCTCAATCCATGCCAACTCAACGGACACCTTCGGAGATACCTGTAGAGCATCTTTACGATCACCCAGTTACGTTGTGACATTTCGTAGCACACAAGGTATTCCTCCGGTATCCGGGAGTTGCATGATCTCATGGTCTGAGGAACATGTATTTGACATTCAAGAAAGCAGTAGCAATAAACAGAACGATCATATGCTAAGCTAATGGCTGGGTCTTGTCCATCACATCATTCTCCTAATGATGTGATCCCGTTATCAAATGGCAACTCATGTCTATGGTTAGGAAACCTTAACCATCTTTGATCAACGAGCTAGTCTAGTAGAGGCTCACTAGGGACACGGTATTTGTTTATGTATTCACACATGTATTTAAGTTTCCGGTCAATACAATTCTAGCATGAATAATAAACCTTTATCATGAACAAGGAAATATAAAATAATAACAACTTTATTATTGCCTCTAGGGCATATTTCCATCAGTCTCCCACTTGCACTAGAGTCAATAATCTAGATTACATAGTAATGAATCTAACACCCATGGAGTCTTGGTGCTGATCATGTTTTGCTCGTGGAAGAGGCTTAGTCAACGGGTCTGCCACATTCAGATCCGTGTGTACTTTGCAAATTGCTATGTCTCCATCCTTGACATATTCACGAATGGAGTTGAAGCGTCTCTTGATGTGTTTGGTCTTCTTGTGAAACCTGGGCTCCTTAGCTATGGCAATTGCTCCAATGTTGTCACAAAAGATTGTCATTGGACCCGATGCACTAGGTATTACACCTAGATCGGATATGAACTCCTTCATCCAGACTCCTTCATGTGCTGCTTCCGAAGCAGCTATGTATTCCGCTTCACACGTAGATCCCGCCACGACGCTCTGCTTGGAACTGCACCAACTGATAGCTCCACCATTTAATATAAATACGTATCCGGTTTGTGACTTAGAGTCATCCGGATCAGTGTCGAAGCTTGCATCGACGTAACCCTTTACGACGAGCTCTTCGTCACCTCCATAAACGAGAAACATGTCCTTGGTCCTTTTCAGGTACTTCAGGATATTCTTGACCGTTGTCCAGTGATCCACTCCTGGATTACTCTGGTACCTCCCTGCCAAACTTATGGCAAGGCACACATCAGGTCTGGTACACAGCATGGCATACATAATAGAACCTATGGCTAACGCATAGGGAATGACTTTCATTTTCTCTATATCTTCTGCCGTGGTCGGGCATTGAGTCTGACTCAACTTCATACCTTGCAAGACAGGCAAGAACCCTTTCTTTGACCGATCCATTTTGAACTTCTTCAAAACTTTTTCAAGGTATGTGCTTTGTGAAAGTCCTATCAAGCGTCTTGATCTATCCCTATAGATCTTGATGCCCAATATATAAGCAGCTTCACCGAGGTCTTTCATTGAAAAATTCTTATTCAAGTATCCCTTTATGCCATCCAGAAATTCTATATCATTTCCAATCAACAATATGTCATCCACATATAATATTAGAAATGCTACAGATCTCCCACTCACTTTCTTGTAAATACAGGCTTCACCGTAAGTCTGTACAAAACCATATGCTTTGATCACCTCATCAAAGCGTATATTCCAACTCCGAGATGCTTGCACCAGTCCATAGATGGATCGCTGGAGCTTTCACACTTTGTTAGCACCCTTAGGAACGACAAAACCTTCTGGTTGCATCATATACAACTCTTCTTTGAGAAAACCATTAAGGAATGCAGTTTTGACATCCATTTGCCAGATTTCATAATCATAAAATGCGGCAATTGCTACCATGATTCGGACAGACTTAAGCATCGCTACGGGTGAGAAAGTCTCATCATAGTCAACCCCTTGAACTTGTCGAAAACCTTTCACGACAAGTCGAGCTTTGTAGACAGTGATATTACGATCAGCATCCGTCTTCCTCTTAAAAATCCATTTATTCTCAATGGCTTGCCGATCATCGGGCAAGTCCACCAAAGTCCACACTTTGTTCTCATACATGGATCCTATCTCGGATTTCATGGCCTCAAGCCATTTGTCGGAATCCGGGCTTATCATAGCTTCTTCATAGTTCGTAGGTTCGCCGTTGTCTAACAACATAACTTCCAGAACAGGATTATCGTACCACTCTGGTGCGGAACGTACTCTGGTCGACCTACGAAGTTCAGTAGTAACTTGATATGAAGTTTCATGATCTTTATCATTATCTTCCTCTCTTATTGGTGTAGGCATCACGGGAACGGTTTTCTCTGATTAGCTACTTTCCAATTCGAGAGAAGGTACAATTACCTCATCAAGTTCTACTTTCCTCCCACTAACTTCTTTCGAGAGAAACTCCTTCTCTAGAAAGAACCCATTCTTGGCAACAAAGACCTTGCCTTCGGATCTGTGGTAGAAGGTGTACCCAATTGTTTCTTTAGGGTATCCTATGAAGATGCACTTCTCCGCTTTGGGTTCGAGCTTATCAGGTTGAAGCTTTTTCACATAAGCATCGTATCCCCAAACTTTAAGAAATGACAGCTTCGGTTTCTTGCCAAACCATAGTTCATATGGTGTCGTCTCAACGGATTGAGACGGTGCCCTATTTAACGTGAATGCAGCTGTCTCTAATGCATAACCCCAAAACGATAGTGGAAAATCGGTAAGAGACATCATAGAACGCACCATATCCAATAAAGTACGGTTACGACGTTCGGACACACCATTACGCTGTGGTGTTCCAGGTGGCGTGAGTTGTGAAACAATTCCACATTTTCTTAAATGAAGGCCAAACTCGTAACTCAAATATTCGCCTCCGCGATCAGATCGTAGAAACTTTATTTTCTTGTTACGATGATTCTCTACTTCACTCTGAAATTCTTTGAACTTTTCAAATGTTTCAGACTTGTGTTTCATCAAGTAGATATACCCATATCTACTCAAATCATCTGTGAAGGTTACAAAATAACGATACCCGCCGCGTGCTTCAACATTCATCGGACCGCATACATCGGTATGTATTATTTCCAACAAATCAGTAGCTCGCTCCATTGTTCCGGAGAACGAAGTTTTAGTCATCTTGCCCATGAGGCATGGTTTGCAAGTATCAAATGATTCATAATCAAGAGATTCCAAAAGTCCATCCGCATGGCGTTTCTTCATGTGTTTTACACCAATATGACCTAAATGGCAGTGCCACAAGTATGTTGCACTATCATTATCAACTTTGCATCTTTTGGCATCAATATTATGAATATGTGTATTACTACGATCGAGATTCAACAAGAATAGACAATTCACAAAAGGTGCGTGACCATAAAAGATGTTACTCATATAAATAGAACAACCATTATTCTCTGACTTAAATGAATAACCGTCTCGCAATAAACAAGATCCAGATATAATGTTCATGCTCAACGCTGGCACCAAATAACAATTATTGAGGTCTAAAACTAATCCCGAAGGTAGATGTAGAGGTAGCGTGCGGACGGCGATCACATCAACCTTGGAACCATTCCCGACGCGCATCGTCACCTCGTCCTTAGCCAATCTTCGCCTATTCCGTAGCTCCTGTTTCGAGTTACAAATATGAGCAACCGAACCAGTATCAAATACCCAGGCGCTACTGCGAGCATTAGTGAGGAACACATCAATAACATGTATATCAAATATACCTTTGCTCACTTTGCCATCCTTCTTATCCGCCAAATACTTGGGGCAGTTCCGCTTCCAGTGACCAGTCCCTTTGCAGTAGAAGCACTCTGTTTCAGGCCTGGGTCCAGCTTTGGGTTTCTTCGTGGGAGCGGCAACTTGCTTGCCGTTCTTCTTGAAGTTCCCCTTCTTTCCCTTGCCCTTTTTCTTGAAACTAGTGGTTTTGTTAACCATCAACACTTGATGCTCCTTTTGATTTCTACCTCCGCTGATTTCAGCATCGCGAAGAGCTCGGGAATTGTCTTCTCCATCCCTTGCATATTATAGTTCATCACGAAGCCTTTATAGCTTGGTGGCAGTGACTGAAGAACTCTGTAAATAACATTCTCAACCGGAAGATCAATTCCCAACTGAGTCAAGTGGTTGTGGTACCCAGACATTCTGAGTATGTGTTCACTGACATAACTGTTCTCCTCCATCTTACAGCTAAAGAACTTGTTGGAGACTTCATATCTCTCAACCCGGGCATTAGCTTGAAATATCAATTTCAGCTCTTGGAACATCTCATATGCTCCGTGGCGTTCAAAACGCTTTTGCAGTCCCGGTTCTAAGCCGTAGAGCATGGCACACTGAACTATCGAGTAGTCATCAGATCGAGCCTGCCAGGTGTTCACAACGTCTGCAGCAGCTCCTGCAGCAGGTCCATCACCTAGCGGTGCATCAAGGACATAATTCTTCTGTGCAGCAATGAGGATAATCCTCAAGTTACGGACCCAGTCCGTGTAGTTGCTACCATCATCTTTCAACTTAGCTTTATCTAGGAACGCATTAAAATTCAACGGAACAGTAGCACGGGCCATTTATCTACAACATAGATATGCAAAGAAACCATCAAGACTAAGTTCATGATAAATTAAGTTCAATTAATCAAAATACTAATGAACTCCCACTTAAATTAACATCCCTCAAGTTAACTAAGTGATACATGATCCAAATCAACTAGCCCATGTCCGATCATCACGTGAGATGGGATAGTCATCAATGGTGAACATCTCCATGTTGATCATATCTACTATATGACTCATGTTTGATCTTTCGGTCTCCAGTGTTCCGAGACCATGTCTGTAGATGATAGGCTCGTCAAGTTTAACCCAAGTATTCTGCTTGTGTAAAACTGGCTTACACCCGTTGTATGTGAACGTAGAATCTATCACACCCGATCATCACGAGGTGCTTCGAAACAACGAACTTTAGCAACGGTGCATACTCAGGGAGAACACTTTTATCTTGAAATTTAGTGAAGGGATCATCTTATAATGCTACCGTCGTTCTAAGAAAAATAAGATGCATAAAGGATAAACATCACATGTAATCAAAATATGTGACATGATATGGCCATCATCTTGTGCTTTTGATCTCCATCTCCAAAGCATCGTCATGATCTCCATCATCACCGGCTCGACACCTTGATCTCCATCGTTGCGTCATGGTCGTCTCGCCAACTATTGCTTCTACAACTATTGCTAACGCATAGCGATAAAGTAAAGCAATTACATGGCGCTTGCATTTCATACAATAAAGAGACAACCATAAGGCTCCTGTCGGTTGCCGATAAATTATGAAACATGATCATCTCATACAACAACATATATCACATCATGTCTTGACCATATCACATCACAGCATACCCTGCAAAAACAAGTTAGACGACCTCTACTTTGTTGTTGCAAGTTTTACGTGGCTGCTACGGGCTTCTAGCAAGAACCGTCTTACCTACGGCACAAAACCACAACGGTGATTTATCAAGTTTGTTGTTTTAACCTTCAACAAGGACCGGCCGCAGTCAAATTCGATTCAACTAAAGTAGGAGAAACAGACACCCGCCAGCCACCTTTATGCAAAACAAGTTGCATGTCTGTCGGTGGAACCGGTCTCATGTACGTGGACATGTAAGGTTGGTCCGGGCCGCTTCATCTTACAATACCGCCGAATCAAAATAAGACGTTGGTGGTAAGCAGTATAACGATCACCGCCCACAACTCTTTGTGTTCTACTCGTGCATATCATCTACGCATAGACCTGGCTCATGATGCCACTGATGGGGAACGTTGCATGGAAAACAAAAAAAATTCTACGCACACGCAAGATCTATCCATGGAGATGCATAGCTACGAGAGGGGGAGTGTGTCTACGTACCCTCGTAGACTGTAAGGGGAAGCGTTAGAACAACGCGGTTGATGTCGTCGAACAACTTCACGATCCAACCGACCGAGTACCGAACGTACGGCACCTCCACGTTCAGCACACGTTCAGCTCGGTGACGTCCTCGACTTCTTGATCCAGCAAGACGGCAAGGTAGTGGATGAGTTCCGGCAGCACGACGGCGTGGTGACGATGATGGTAATGCTATCTCCGCAGGGCTTCGCCCAAGCACAACGAAAATATGACCGAAGGACGGAATTGTGAAGGGGGCGCCGCACATGGCTAAGACAATGTTGTGTATCCCTTGGGGTGCCCCCTCTCCTCTATTTATATATGTGTAGGGGTTTGGAGTCGAAGGAATAGTGCCACACGAACAGTAACCATGAATAGTAAACGCGTGGACTTGGACTCCAAAGTCCAATCCTATTCCTACTAGGACTCTTCCTTTTTTCCTTCCCTAGCTGCGTGGGCTTTTGAGGACTTGGTGCGCCTGGCCCAATAAGGCCAGGGTGCCTCCCCTTAGCCCATGCCAGCCCTTGGGACGTGGTGGACCCACTTGTGGTCTTCCGGACCCCTCCGGAATCCTCCGGAACCTTCTGGAAGCTTCCCAGTATAATACCGAAAAAACTGCACTTTTTTCCATAACCCAAAATATGACTTCCCATATATAAATCTTTACCTCTCGACCATTCCGAGACTCCTCGTGACGTCCGGGATCTCATCCAGGACTCCAAACAATATTCGGTTACCAATTCACATAACTCATATAACACTATATCGTCAACGAACGTTAAGCGTGCGGACCCTACGGGTTCGGGAATGATGTAGACATGACTGAGACGCCTCTCCGGTCAATAACCAATAGCGGAACCTGGATGCCCATATTGGTTCCTACATATTCCACGAAGATCTTATCGGTCGAACCAC
This sequence comes from Elymus sibiricus, assembly GCA_039707655.1. Taxonomy (NCBI): domain Eukaryota; kingdom Viridiplantae; phylum Streptophyta; class Magnoliopsida; order Poales; family Poaceae; genus Elymus; species Elymus sibiricus. Next base: position 19,189,665 of record CM077666.1, on the reverse strand, counting down.
AATGACAACATACGTAATTCCCTTTGTCCGTCGGTATGTTACTTGCCCGAGATTCGATCGTCGGTATCTCCATACCTAGTTCAATCTCGTTTCCGGCAAGTCTCTTTACTCGTTCCTTAATACATCATCCCGTAACTAACTCCTTAGTCACTTTGCTTGCAAGCTTCTTATGATGTGCATTACCGAGAGGGCCCAGAGATACCTCTCCGAAATACGGAGTGACAAATCCCAGTCTCGATCCTTGCCAACTCAACAGACACCTTCGGAGATACCTGTAGAGAATCTTTATGATCACCCAGCTACGTTGTGACGTTTGATAGCACACAAGGTATTCCTCCAGTATCCGGGAGTTGCATGATCTCATGGTCTGAGGAACATGTATTTGACATTAAAGAAAGCAGTAGCAATAAACAGAACGATCATATGCTAAGCTAACGGCTGGGTCTTGTCAATCCCATCATTCTCCTAATGATGTGATCCCGTTATCAAATGGCAACTCATGTCTATGGTTAGGAAACCTTAACCATCTTTGATCAACGAGCTAGTCTAGTAGAGGCTCACTAGGGACACGGTATTTGTTTATGTATTCACACATGTATTTAAGTTTCCGGTCAATACAATTCTAGCATGAATAATAAAACTTTATCATGAACAAGGAAATATAAAATAATAACAACTTTATTATTGTCTCTAGGGCATATTTCCATCACATTTCCGGTTTTTATCCCGGAAAATTCCCAGAAGTTTCCAGAACACTTCTGGCATCCTCCAAGAATTTCCAGGCGTGTGCCAGAACGAATTTGACTTAATGGAATACCCAGAAACAACTTTTCTGTTTCACCGAAACTATTCCGGTGTTCTCTCCGGAACGTTTCCGTTTCGTCCGAAACTTTTTCGGTGATTTTCTCTCAGACTCCCCATCTAGTATTCAGCAGATAGATGACCCTTAAGCGTGTGACCCTATAGGTTCGGTGAAGTATAGACATGACCCGGAACTCTTTCCGATCAATGATCAACATCGGAGCCGTGGACACCCATATTGACCCCTATACCCACACGAATGAATATTCAAGTGAACCTCCAGTTGCCGTGTGCTATTCCTGTTGTTTCATGATATATTACAAATACCCGAGGTGAGATTTATTGCATCCCCGTGGATCAACAACTTGTCCACTATGCAAGCTACCTCGTTACCGGTTTTGTTCTCTTTACTCGTTTCCGTGTTCCGGCATCCCAAGTGATCAAATCACAATGTGTCTGGCCAGACGATGATGGATACCGTAACACCGAGAGGGCCCGAGAATATCTCTCCACGTCGGAGGAGCAAATCCCAATCTTGAGCTATCTTGTTACTTGCCATACTTTTCCGTGGACCCGTAAGCCGCCGTAATAGCCACCCATTTACGGATGACGTTTAACAAACCCCAAAGTTCACGAAGCAAGTACGAAGGAACTCGATACTCTCATGGTCTAAGGAATTATGCAAACATTAACTATCTCTGTGTTATTAACCATTAACTTGTGACGAAAGAATCTCATAGCATAACATCAATTCGGGTCGATTCAACACAATTGTTCTAGTGACATTGTGCCCTCAAATATGCCGGCATTGACATGCCCATGATCAGGAAAACAGGATCATCATGCAATACTTGAGCCAGTGTTAGAGGCAAGACTAGGAATACATTTTACCGTTTATTATACCACACGTGCACATGAGTTTCCCTCCGAGCCTCGTGGATATTGCAGACTCGAGAATCATTGCAGTTATAGCATGGAACATAAACATTCATTACAAACTCGGGGATACAAAATAACTGTTATTACTGCCTCTAGGGCATATCTCCTACAGACCCCTGGTTTGTAATATGTAGATTTATGTTTAAATTTGAGTTTAGAGTTGTGTTGTGATATCTTCCCGTGAGTCTCTGATCTCGAGCGTGCACGTTTGCGTGTATGATTAGTGCACGGTCGAGCAGAGGGCGTCACAAGTTGGTATCAGAGCCGACTGCCTGTAGGAAGCCCCCTTCCGATTCCTTGGTCGAAGTTGAGTCTAGTCTTCCAAAAACTATTTTACTAACATGGCTGTGTGGCTTACGGGCCCACGTCGCCAAATGGGTGGTATTAGGATCTTTTATTCCTCTTCCTTATTCTGGGACTCTGATCTCTCTCCTTTTCGGGTTAAATGATTTTGCTAACTCTGACTCTAGGTTCTCGTGATCACATCCACCCGGAGACCGGATTGTCTGCAGTTGTTTCTTGTACACCTGATACATGATTCAATCACTGTCATTTGACACTTTTGATAACAGCAATGCCATCCTTGCCCTCCTTCCAATACAGACTTGGTCATGTTTTGACTATGCCTTGTCTCTTTATCACATTTTCCTTTCCATTGGTCTGTTTAACCTTTCAAATAAATTAATATGATCTAAGCGGTGATAAATCCCTGCTTATGTAAACATCTCGGTGTACAACTCAGTCAGAAAAACCCTACTACTATCGCTGTTAACCTAGAACGAGTTTAGGCTATTCTTGACTGGACTCCTCCGAAGAATGTTAAGCAAGTCTGAAGTTTTCTCGGTCTCGCTAGTTATTGCCGCCGATTCGTCGAGAACTTCTCCAAGATTGCTAAGCCATTGACTGATCTGCTCCACAAAGGTGTTAAATTTGAGTGGATAGAAAAGTGCCAAGAAAGTTTTCAGACACTCAAAGATAAGTTGACATCTTCTCCAGTGCTAGCACCCCCGGATTCCCAAAAGGACTTCGTGATTTACTGTGATGCATCTCGTCAAGGATTAGGCTGTGTCCTAATGCAAGAGCGCAAGGTAATTGCTTATCCCTCGCGACAATTGTGTCCTCATGAGGAAAATTATCCAGTACATGATCTCGAGCTTGCTGCAGTTATTTATGCTCTCAAACTGTAGTGACATTACCTCCTTGGTAATCGTTGCGAGATATACACGAACCACCAGAGTTTGAAGTATCTGTATACCCAACCAGATCTGAACCTTCGTCAACAAAGATGGCTCGAGACAATAGCTGACTATGACATGAATATTTCTTATACCCCTGGCAAGGCTAATGTAATGGCCGATGCTTTGAGTCGCAAGGCTTATTGCAACAACCTCATGGTTCAGGAAGCGCAACTTATGCTTTATGAAGAGCTTCGCAAGTTGAACCTCCATATTGTTCCACAGGGTCATCTCAATACCCTCGTTGTTGAACCAGGACTCGAGCGTACCATCAGAAACTTGCAGAAATATGACTCTAAAGTCGAAAAGGTTAAGAAATACCTCTCCAAGGGGAATTCTTCTTACTACCATGTTGATGAAGAAGGTGCCTTCCTCTTCAAAGGCCGCCTAGTGGTCCCCAGAAAGCACAATCTGGACTCTCGCTCAGATGTCATGAAAGAAGCACATGACACGCCCTTGTCTATTCATCCCGGTAGTACCAAGATGTACCAGGACATTCGTCAGCGGTACTGGTGGCCCAATATGAAGCGAGACATTGCTCGCTATGTTGCTGAGTCTGACGTTTGCCGTCGCATCAAAGCAGAACATCAAAGGCCTGCTCGAACTCTACAACCCCTTGATATTCCTGAATGGAAATGGGACAAAGTCGAAATGGATTTCATTACTGGTTTCCCCAGATCGTAGAAGGGTCATGATGCTATTTTTGTCGTCATTGGCCGATTCTCCAAGGTTGCTCACTTTCTTCCAGTCAAGGAGACAATCACTGCTAGTCAGTTAGCAGACTTGCATGTTTCCAGAATTGTGTCACTCCACGGTGTTCCATTGGAGATCAGTTCAGATCATGGCAGCCTCTTTACTTCAAGATTTTGGAACAGTTTCCAGGAAGCTATGGGAACTCATCTGTCTTTCAGCACCGCTTTTCACCCCCAGTCCCAGGGACAAGTGGAACGAGTCAATCAAGTGCTTGAAGATATGCTTCGAGCTTGTGTCATCTCATTCGGTAAGAAATGGGAGGAATCTCTCCCGTATGCCGAATTCTCTTACAACAATAGCTATCAAGCTAGTCTGAAGATGGCACCCTTTGAAGTTCTCTATGGACGTAAGTGCCGAACCCCTCTGAATTGGTCAGAAACTGGGGAACGGTCACTCGTTGGTCCGGACATTATTCAACAAGCTGAAGAACAAGTCCGCATTGTCCATGAAAATTTGAAGACTGACCAGTCTTGTCAGAAGAGCAATTATGACCAGAAACACCAGGTAATGGTCTATCAGCCTGGCGAACAAGCTTACCTTCGTGTCACTCCGATGAAGGGCACTCATCGATTTGGAATCAAGGGCAAGTTAGCTCCTCGCTACATTGGCCCGTTCCGTATTCTCGCCCGTCGAGGAGAAGTGGTATATCAACTAGAGTTGCCGCCGAACCTTTCTCAAGTGCATGATGTCTTTCATGTGTCACAACTTCGTCGCTGCTTCAAGGATCCTATCCGAGCAGTGGATCATGAAGTGCTTGAATTGCGAGATGATCTTTCTTATCAAGAGTATCCGATCCGCATTCTTGATCAAGCTGAACGACGAACCCGTCAGAAGGCAATCAAGTTCCTTAAAGTTCAGTGGTCAAATCATTCTGAAGATGAAGCCACTTGGGAATGCGAGGATCGTCTTCGTGAAGAATACCCCGCTTTCTTTCAGCCTACCTCTTAATTCTCGGGACGAGAATTTCTTAACATCCCCATGTAATAGCTACAGTGATCACCTTCTGATAATGCCATGTCATCATGATCAACAAGCCTTGATCACAATTAGAATCATATCTCATTTCAAATTCCAATTCAAATTGAAATTCAAATATAAAGTGAAAATAAAAGTTGTTCCAATTTGAAAACTAAAATGTTCATTGAATGGCAAATAATCCATAACTAATTATGTTAAGAAAAACAACATCACCCAAATTACCTAGATAACTCTAACATCATCAAACAGTAGTAAAACAGCAACGTTTAATCCCTTTTTATTTAATTAAAATTCTAATGAAATCATTTATTCACCAAACCAATTTCTGGTAGTACTAGATAATACCTAGTATTTAATTGGACCAGACACATATTTTACAAAAGTAATTTGGTGGCCTAACAATTTACAAAACAGAAATAAAAGCAGAAACAGAAAAATAAAAAGAGAAAGGCCTAACTACTACTGTGGCGCTGGGCTCTAGTCAAACAGTAACCGGCCCAGCCCACCAGGGAGTCATCTCCCTCCTCCCGCCTGCGTGTCGACGCGCGCGCGCACCCGAGCGCGGATGGCCTCGCTGTCGTCGATCCTTCGGCTTCCCCGTGCGGATAAGGCTACCCCCGAGCGTCTCTCTCTCCCCCGCAAACCCTAGCCTGCCCCATTCGCCCCCACTCGCCTCGCCTATCTCTGTCTCGCACCTCGCCCGAGACGCCGTCGCCGCCACCGCTCGATCCCGCGGCCACCGGCCTCCCCGCGACTCGCCGTCATGCCGTAGGGCCTCCCCGTCCTCGTCTACGTCGGCTGCGTTGGCTCATCGGAGCTCGGAGATGCCGCAGCGAGCCCCACGAGCCCGTCTTCAACCTTCGGCCGCCGTCGATTCGCCGCCGATCCCGGCCTCCTCGAGCCTCCCTCGAGCCCACGTTGCACATCTGCAGGCTCCCGATGAGCCTCCGCCTCCTCCCCTTCTCTCTCGCCGTCGTTTTCGACCTCTAGTGAGCTCCCCCGACATGACCGTACCCGCCGCCGCCCGCGCTCGTCGCCGGCGTAACTCCGGTGGCCTTTTGGTCACGGGACTATGCCCGTTGTCGTCGCCGCACCGCGTAGAGCCCGCCCAGCCATTCAGTTGCTCGCTAGCGCCGCGATTCGCCGAGATCCACCGACGCCCGAACTCCGGCCACCTTTGCGAGCTCACCGCCGACGTTCCCGGATACCGCAGCTTCCGCCGCCACCACAGCTCGCCTTGCCGTCGACTGCTCATTCGAATGAGCCCGGCTGCGCTCGAAATGGCGCCCTGTGCGCGAAACCCGACTGCCGCCCGACGCGCGCCGCCGCGAAAACGCGCCCGCCGGCGTTTAAACGCCGGCCGGCCGATGTGGCGCCGACGTGGACGGCTGGGCCCCGCCTCTGGGCCACTGACGCTGGGCCCCGCTGGCCCGTTGACTGGGTTGACCAGTCAACGGTGCTGCCTGGGCACCCACCGCCACTGACATGTGGGTCCCGCGTCTAATCAAGTTAATGTAAATTTAAATACAAATTAATTAGTCTAATTAGCCACTGACAGGGCGGGCCCACCTGCTAATTAGTTTCTGTTAAGTTTAAATTAAACTCTAATTAGGCCACTTTGGATGACATGTGGGACCCACTGGTCCGATTGACCAGTCCACCGACTCAGTTGACTGCTGACATCATCATTTTGTCATGCTGACGTCACCCTTCACTGTTTCGGATAATTCGGATTAATTAAATAAAATAATTCTAGAAAATGATTAAAACTTTGAAAAATCATATAAATTAAACCGTAACTCGGATAAAAATAATTTATATATGTAAAATGATCAGAAAAATATAAAGAATCCGAATATGCCACCCGCATATCTGTCACATCCCTCTAACATACCGAACATGGAACTTTTTGCCCGATTTCGATAAATGAATAGTGCATGACCTTAATAAAATAAATCCAAATAAATTCCTAAATTATCTAAATCAATTAAATAGGCAATATATCACATCTGCATATCATTTAGGCATGTCATACATCGCTGTTGCATTATTGCCATGGATTTATTGTTTCTTCCCCCTCCTTCTCTCCCGATAGACGCTGAGACCGCCGCCGATGCAGCTGAGTACGACTACGCTCCAGACGAGCAGCCTTCCGACGACCAGCCTCTCTCAGCAGAGCTTCCAGGCAAGCAACCCCCCTTGACGCATGCCTATATCACCTATTCCTTCTCCCTCCTACTTGCATTAGAAATTGCTACTGCTTTGCTTTATCCTATTCTGATGCATAGCCTGTTCTTGTAACTGTTATTGATACCTGCCTGATATCCAAGATGCTTAGTATAGGTTGGATGGTAAACCATCTGTGGCCCTCTTCCTTGCTGTAGTTGCCCCGCCTTAGTCCCTGTGCCCCGATCGATGTGATCGAACGGGTTGAGAATAGCACATCACCGCACACACACCCTAAGTTGCACCTCTCTGCAGAGCTACCACCGAGTGCCGAGGGTGATACCTCTTATCTCACTTCCGATGATGCCTCTGTAGAATAGCTATTCGGTTGTGGGTTATCGAGGGTGATTCCTCTTTCATCACCTCCGATAAAACTATCGTAGTGCAACTCCTCGAGTGGGAAACCATCGAGGGTGATTCCTCGGATTCCTTCTCGATACTTGGACACACCGTTACTTTGACCCTTGTTACAGGTGGGTCGACCCCGAGGGGTACCCGCGAGGAAATGTGAAGTCGGGCTTGCCAGGAGGGCACCCGCGAGAGATTATTGTGGCGGAACGACAGGGCAGGCGGAGACCGCCCTGTTCGTGATCCGTGTGTTACTAAGTCGGAGTGACAGGGAACCTGATCGTCTCTGCGAGCTACTAAATACGCCTAACGGATTTGGGTATTTGATCTGAGTTGGCCACTGGCCTATACGCACTACCACCACGTGGGATAATGGTTTAATGGGGCCCTCTACGTCATATGTATCAGCCGAAAGCTCTTTAGACATCACAGCTCAGAGATGCGGGCTGATTGTTGGGTGGGCTGGTTACGTCACTGGTGTATTCAGTGTCGCGCCTGGGCCCCGACCAGCCACGCAACGTGCAGGAGTGCAAAGGGCGATGGGCCCAAGACCCCTTCGCACTTAGGATTTAGACCGGCGTGTTGACCTCTCTGCTGAGCCTAGGTAGGACTGTGTCGTGTCGATTACCCGAGGCCGGGCACTACCTGTAGGAGATATGCCCTAGAGGCAATAATAAATGTTATTGATTATCTCCCTGTTCATAATTATGTTTATGTTCCATGCTATAACTGCAATGATTCTCGAGTCTACAAATAAAACGAGGCTTGGAGGGAAACTCATGTGCACGTGTGGGATAATAAACGGTAAAAAGTATTCCTAGTCAAGCCTCTATGACTGGCTCAAGTATTGCATGATGATCCTGTTTTCCTGATCATGGCATGACTATGCCGGCAATTTTTAGGGCACAATTGTTGGTAGAACACTTGTGTTGAATCGACCCGAATTGATGTTATGCTATGAGATACATTCGTCATTAGTTAATGGTTAATAACACAGAGATGGTTAATGTTTGCATGATTCCTTAGACCATGAGAGTATCGAGTTTCTTCATGCTTGCTTCATGAACTTTGGGGTTTGTTAAACGTCATCCGTAAATGGGTGGCTATTACGGCGGCTTACGGGTTCATGGAAAAGTATGTCAAGTAACTTGATAGCTCAAGATTGGGATTTGCTCCTCCGACGATGGAGAGATATCTCTGGGCCCTCTCGGTGTTACGGTATCCATCATCGTCTGGCCAGACACTTTGTGATTTGATCACGGGGGTGCCGGAACACGGGAACGAGAAAAGAGAACAATACCGGTAACGAGGTAACTGGCATAGTGGACAAGTTGTTGATCCACGGGGATGCCTACATGTCTCACCTCGGGTATTTGTAACATATCGCGAAGCAACAGGAATAGCACACGGCAACTGGAGGTTCACTCGAATATTCATTCGTGTGGGTATAGGGGTCAATATGGGTGTCCACGGCTCCGATGTTGATCATTGATCGGAAAGTGTTCCGGGTCATGTCTATACTTCACCGAACCTATAGGGTCACACGCTTAAGGGTCATCTATCTGCTGAATACTAGACGGGGAGTCTGAGAGAAATTCACCGAAAAAGTTTCGGACGAAACGGAAACGTTCCGGAGAGGATATCGGAATAGTTCCGGTGAAACTGAAAAGTTGTTTCAGGGTATTCCATAAAGTCAAATTGGTTTCGGCACATGCCTGGAAATTATTGGAAGGTACCAGAATTGTTCCGGTAACTTCTGAGATTTTTCAGAGACAAAAACCGGAAATGTTCCGGACTGCCGGAACTGCTTTAGTTGCTTTTCTCAGATGAAAATCACTAAACCGAAAAGTTGTTTCGGAGTACACCATAAAGTCAAATTGGTTTCGGCACATGCCTGATAATTCTTGGAGGGTGCCAGAATCATTCTGGAAACTTTCTGGAATTTTCCGGAATGAAAACCGGAAATGTTCCGGAGCTGCCGAAACCGCTTCAGATGCTTTTCGCAGATGAAAATCACTAAACCGGAATTGTTCCGGCTCGCGTTGAAAATTATTTTGGTGGGTACTGGAAATGTTCTAAGCCCACATGAATATTTTCAGTTCGATCAGACGCTGAAAAATGTCGTCGTGAATAGTGAAATCAAATTTATGGATATGGTTGGAAGTTGGCTTTCCACAAATATCTTCCCAAGATATTTTGGGATGACATGGCATTTTGGATATGCCCATCCTACCCCTTGTTTTTCCTATAAATAGAGGGGAGGAGGCAGCCCCATATGCTTCATCCTTGCTCTCACATACACATGCCATGACATTTCTGGCTTCTCTCTCCCTCCCAGCGAAATAGTTTCGTAGAGCCGAAAGGCTGTCTGGGTTCCGGTGGGAACTAGTTCTGGACGGCGAAGCCCTGCCGGATAGATGACACCGTATGTGTGCAACTCTGTAGAAAGATCGTAGTTTCGGTCTTAGTTCGAGAGTGCCTCCCGAAGGGCTGTCCGTGTGACCGTCCGAGTTTTGGAGGTCCTCCCGAAGGGCTGTCCGAGTGACAGTCCGAGTTTCGGAGGTCCTCCCGAAGGGCTGTCCGCGACACCGTCCGGGGGACTGTGCGACCGCCTCCCGGAGGGCTGTCCGCGGGGCAGATGAGGGTATAAATCCTCGCGGTTGGGAGGTTGTAAAATCCTAGCTGCGGGGATCTGCACCGCCGTTCGTCATCGACTCTACTTCCGCTGCGCTACGAGTCGGTAACGAAAATGATCAAACCTTGTATGCAGTCTCCATAGTGGTCCTGGGCTGGTGCATAGGTCGGAAAATTTTTGTTTTCTGCTGCGTTGCCCAACAGTGGCATCAAGAGCCGTGCTATGCGTAGATGCAGGTTGCGATCTAGAATACATAGAGATGTATGGGTGTTGCACAATATAATTAGGTAGTAGATGAGATCTATTACTGAAAATTATTTGTGCGGGTAGCAGATGAAGTCTGTTAACCGATGTTCTTATTGCTTCCCTAGAATTTGCGTTTGCTCAATCTCGAGACAGTATGGTGGAATTTCACAAAGTTCTGGCAATCCGCGATCCTGATTGATCAACGAAGTGCTTCAGTTCTTTGGGTTCCGCCATAGTCAAAAGAAAGATGAAATTCGCAGATGAAAGGGCAATGCAGATATGATCTGCACGGGGGTCACGCGTATGACGAAGTTTAGTATGGGGCTCGAGATTTTATTATCTCGTGTTTCATACACCCCGCAATGTTAATCTAGCGACTTGGATTATCATGCTTGATGATGGACGTTGGTAGCTTCGGTTTGTTTCGAAACCTTAGAAGCCACGTAAAATAAAATCTTGTATAAACCGATTAGAGGCGTCTATCTTGGTTTTGCAGGATGGTTTGCATGTGCATGTGATGTGGTATAGCAGTGCTCATTATAATTTGATTATGTATGAGATGACTATATAATGTAAATTGATTAACATGACCTGCGTGTCATGATTCGGCATGATGGCTGGAGCCATATGATTGTCACTTTAATGACCTGCGTGTCAACCTTCAGTAATGCACTTATTTTATTAGCTATAGAGATAGCAATATTATCTGGTGCATCGACAAGGTGGTGGCAATCTTCGCGAAGGTGAACACCGACGCAAATGCCGAAGACGAAGAAATGAAAGACTTCTCCGTCAGAAAGGGCTATACCATATCTTGCTATTATGAATTGCCTGAGATGTTTATCCCTTATGAGCACCCTTTTGATTGCGCGGTAGTCGCTTTTATTAGGGTGATCTCTCACAACAAATATCAAGTAGTTAGTGTTCTCCCAAGTGTAGCACCGTCACGGCACCTAACTTTTCGGGGTGTCACATGCTAACATGGGCACGAACGATTAGAGAAGTGTGAGGCGGGTGAGTTGAGACCTCGCAGCGAGATCACTTGGTTGTCTTGATGTTCAGGCATGAAAGTCATGAGCTCGGAACACACGCATCGAAAGATGAACAAGAGTCACATAGAGATGTGATTGGCAAGTTGGCCTACCGGTTGAGATTTTTCGTCATCTGTGATGCTACCATCGTGGCGAACAATCAAAAATCGGGTCTTGTATCACTCATAATCAATTTTGAGAGATATTGATTTGAGTGGGAGCGCACTGTAGAATTACCTTGTTTAATTCTCAGTGCAATTAATCTTGAACACTGTCTAAGTGTGATTTGCATAATAAGTAGAATAATGGCTCGCGTTTCCACCTTCCCTATTAAAATTGAATAGCTGTTAAATATCTGGTTAAAACTTTACGGTTGGTAACGTAATGTGAGGATTGTCCTCAAGAGTGCCGAGAAGGACTTTGTCCTATCGCATACTTTCGGTATTCTCCCGCTAATGCTATGGATGATATGACTCTCGTCCTTCGATCCAAAAGCTAAAATTCCGTTACGGTCAAGTGAAATATGTTTGCTTCCATGAGACCCGAACTTCGAAAGTTGTGGGATAGTTATGTGATATTCATGGAACTGAAAATTAATTTTCAGATACAAACAAAGGCTGAAAGATATGAGATATCTAAAGCCATGTTTGTTTGCAAACTATTAGTAAAAGTGTTTACTAGGCATTTGACTGATAAGAGGGGATCCAGAAGAACGCCTGTCATATGATGATGGTGAATAAAACGACAACTTAAAGAGAAAGGAAGTGTCTGAAGGGTGTTAGTGAAACTTTCACGCCTAGGAAGTCCGGGGCTAACGCCACTCTTAAGTTGGGTGCTTCTTCTGAGAGTAGGAGAAATACTGAAAGTGAAACTGTTAGAAGTATAATGGCAAAAGGAAAGAAGACTGGAATATCCAGCTCATGTATGAATGTCATACAAGTTTTTGATGTATAGAAGGCTGGTCAGAGATATAGTTCTTTGGAATTATGGTTAAACATGTTAATCACTAATTCTTGGGTATTGTGAGTTAATCACAAAGATACCCGCTCGATTGCATTCTGTTGCAACTCGATGTAAGAACTACTATGGCTTGAAAGACTAGCCAGGAATGAGGTTTAGATACACGCAGGGAACATAGTAAATGTTACTATACCTTCCATAGGTGTATTCCCTATGTATTTACTTTCATAAATCATTTTAGAGTTTTACACACTCTAGCCCATTGCATAAAGTATCTTGCAAGAAGGTTGTTCATAAGAGAACTTTTAATGTTCGGAGTTATGAATAACAAAAGGGCCATACTTTCATTATGAATGAGAAGTATGTTATGAATATTGATAATAATACATTACCTCTGTATTTACTTTCATAATTCATTTAGAGTTTCAATACACTCTAGCCCTTTGCATAAGGTATCTTGCAAGGAGGTTATTCATAAGAGAACTTTTGATGTTCGGTGTTATGAATAACATGAAGGGCCATGCTTCCATCCAGTATGGGATGTATGTTATGAATATTGATGGTAATATGATACATCCATAACACTGACGCTAAATGTCGCAAGACTAAAAGAATACCACATATGTGTGGCACGGCATTTGGTCACTTTGGAGAAACCCGCATGGAAAATTCCATTATGATGGATTTTAAAGTCATTTGATTTTGAATCATCTGACACTTGCAACTTTCCTCCGAAAAGTGAAGTGACTGAAATACCGTTCACAGGCCATAAGGAACGAGCAAAGAACATATTGGTGATCATACATTATGATGTGTGTAGTCCAATAAATGTTGTTGCAAGTAGTGGATTTATGGAAATGAAGTAGAAGTTATTGTAACAAGAAAATTATGTTTCTACAATTCGATTGCAGAAAGGAATATTTGAGTTACAAGTTTAGCGAATGTCTGATGAGTTGTGAAAGGGGTTTCATAACTTGCACCTCTCGGAACACCACTGCAAGTGGAGAGTCTGTGTAGATGTAATCGAACCATTCATGACATGGTAAGATCAAAGATGACATAAATAAATTTGCCATTACCCCTTTTAAAAAGGTGATGCTTTAGAGACTGCAGCTTTTACACTGAAAAGAGCTCCATCGGGTCTGTTGAAATGATGCCATGGTATGGTACGCCCAACCATGTTATATCTTTTCTTAACATTTGGAATATGGGGCTTGTGTAAAAGGTTACAAACCTATTTCAAATCAGGCAAGTGCTACTTTGTAAGGTTATCCCAAGTCATTGGGTATTCCCCACCACTATACCGAGGCAAAGGATTTTTCCGCAAAACGGTATGCTTTTAAAGAGAATAGTTCTTACAAAAGGCGAGTGGGAGGACAGTGCAACTCGACGAGATAACCAGTATCTTCGTCATCAGATCAAAGGAAAGAAACCTTGGAAGTGATTCCGGAGTTTCCTACTGCGACTGATACGGAAGTCTCTACAATAAAATGTATGGACTTCAGTCGAACTTGCAGCTGAACCACGTAGGCAAGGCTCGTGCAAACCTCTTAGGTGCGCAAACGAGATATTGTTGTTGGACAACAGTATACCTACGATACATAAGGAAGCGATGATGGGCCCTGACTCCGGAATTGGCTAAATGCCAATAGAATCTGAGATAGTTTCCATATCAATGTTTCAAGATTAAAATCTTGATACACCTTTCGGAAGGCTTAGAGTCTAACGGATATTTATGGAACTAAAAACTGATACGGATAAAAATATTTTATCCATAAAGCTCGACTTGTTGCAAAAACAAGTTCAAAGAGTTGACTACGATGAGATTGTCTCACCGTAGCGATGCTTGAAGTCGGTTCGGGTTGAACTAGCAATTAATACATATTTTAATCATGAGATATGAAACATGGATGACAAAAAGGATTTCCATCTGATGGGAATGAAACCTAGGACTTGTATGTGATACAGTCCAAAGTAATTTGTCGATCCAAATGATGCTAGTAAGTATGCAAACTTCAGAGTTCCAGCGATGGACAGAAGAGAGCAAAGTGGAGTTGGAATCTTCGTTTTTGATGGAATGGTCAAAAGGGTTTTTTGACTTCATCAAATGGGTATCGAAGATGCTTGTGATTCAAGAAAGTAAGTGGGAGCATAATAATATTTCTAAAAACCTTGTGTACTTAACACATTGTTAATTGGAAATAAATTTCTTGACACGAATTAGGACTTCATTTGAAAATAGTTTTTCGATGAAGTGCTTAGGCTAAATAGCCTTAATATTAGGCATGATGATCTATGGAGATAGATTTACCTAATGGGGCTAAGCTATGAATACATATTGACAAGGTGCTAAAAACCTTTTAGCATTTAAAACGCCAAGGAGTGATTCTTGCCGAAGTCACATGGAAAGGGTTTTGCAAGACTCGGTGTCTCAAAACACTGATGAGCAAAATACATGATGGTGATTCCACACACTCTTGTGTTTGGATTAATCATGGATTCCATGGTATGTAAAACAACCAGATATGTCCAATACTCCAAAGTTGTTGCGAGTATAGATACCATAGTGATCAAAGTACTGATCATGGGACAACAGTGAAAGATGTCATTAAGTACTAGAGCAGTACCGATGACATGGTTTCTCGCAAGTGGAGATCATGAAGAGTTCGTTGTAAAAGGTTACATCGATACAGTCTTCATCGATGCTCCATGCGATTTTCGATTTAAGTTGAGGGTTTTGTGATACACATCATGGTGGCACGGTAGTTGGAAATTGTTCCAAACAAGATACTGTGGCGAATTCTATAACAAAGGCTAAGTATGTTGACACTTAAGAAGTGACAAAGAAGTTGTTGAATCATATAGTTCATTCATGAACTTAGTATGGTTCCAAGATGGCTTTGGTCTATGGGACACTATTGCAGATAGCAGCTCCATAGCTCAGTCTGAGGAATCAGGTTTCGACCAATGATTCACACATATGCAAAGCCAAGTCCACACAAAATATGAATTTTGTGAAAGCGTGAAAACGCGGGGATATGCAAAGTTACACACGGAGCTGAAGTCGTCAGATCCGTTGGACATCAGGCTATACCACATGCGAAGCATATTTTACACCAGTATGCCATAGGTGTAAAGTGCATTAGCATTGACTAGATTATTGACTCTAGTGCAAGTGGGAGTCTGTAGGAGATATGCCCTAGAGGCAATAATAAATGTTATTGATTATCTCCCTGTTCATAATTATGTTTATGTTCCATGCTATAACTGCAATGATTCTCGAGTCTGCAAATAAAACGAGGCTTGGAGGGAAACTCATGTGCACGTGTGGGATAATAAACGGTAAAAAGTATTCCTAGTCAAGCCTCTATGACTGGCTCAAGTATTGCATGATGATCCTGTTTTCCTGATCATGGGCATGACTATGCCGGCAATTTTGAGGGCACAATTGTTGGTAGAACACTTGTGTTGAATCGACCCGAATTGATGTTATGCTATGAGATACATTCGTCATTAGTTAATGGTTAATAACACAGAGATGGTTAATGTTTGCATGATTCCTTAGACCATGAGAGTATCGAGTTTGTTCATGCTTGCTTCATGAACTTTGGGGTTTGTTAAACGTCATCCGTAAATGGGTGGCTATTACGGCGGCTTACGGGTTCATGGAAAAGTATGTCAAGTAACTTGATAGCTCAAGATTGGGATTTGCTCCTCCGACGATGGAGAGATATCTCTGGGCCCTCTCGGTGTTACGGTATCCATCATCGTCTGGCCAGACACTTTGTGATTTGATCACGGGGATGCCGGAACACGGGAACGAGAAAAGAGAACAATACCGGTAACGAGGTAACTGGCATAGTGGACAAGTTGTTGATCCACGGGGATGCCTACATGTCTCACCTCGGGTATTTGTAACATATCGCGAAGCAACAGGAATAGCACACGGCAACTGGAGGTTCACTCGAATATTAATTCGTGTGGGTATAGGGGTCAATATGGGTGTCCACGGCTCCGATGTTGATCATTGATCGGAAAGTGTTCCGGGTCATGTCTATACTTCACCGAACCTATAGGGTCACACGCTTAAGGGTCATCTATCTGCTGAATACTAGACGGGGAGTCTGAGAGAAATTCACCGAAAAAGTTTCGGACGAAACGGAAACGTTCCGGAGAGGATATCGGAATAGTTCCGGTGAAAATGAAAAGTTGTTTCAGGGTATTCCATAAAGTCAAATTGGTTTCGGCACATGCCTGGAAATTATTGGAAGGTACCAGAATTGTTCCGGTAACTTCTGAGATTTTTCAGAGACAAAAACCGGAAATGTTCTGGACTGCCGGAACCGCTTTAGTTGCTTTTCACAGATGAAAATCACTAAACCGAAAAGTTGTTTCGGAGTACACCATAAAGTCAAATTGGTTTCGGCACATGCCTGATAATTCTTGGAGGGTGCCAGAATCATTCTGGAAACTTTCTGGAATTTTCCGGAATGAAAACCGGAAATGTTCCGGAGCTGCCGAAACCGCTTCAGATGCTTTTCGCAGATGAAAATCACTAAACCGGAATTGTTCCGGCTCGCGTTGAAAATTATTTTGGTGGGTACTGGAAATGTTCTAAGCCCACATGAATATTTTCAGTTCGATCAGACGCTGAAAAATGTCGTCGTGAATAGTGAAATCAGATTTATGGATATGGTTGGAAGTTGGCTTTCCACAAATATCTTCCCAAGATAGTTTGGGATGACATGGCATTTTGGATATGCCCATCCTACCCCTTGTTTTTCCTATAAATAGAGGGGAGGAGGCAGCCCCATATGCTTCATCCTTGCTCTCACATACACATGCCATGACATTTCTGTATTCTCTCTCCCTCCCAGCGAAATAGTTTCGTAGAGCCGAAAGGCTGTCTGGGTTCCGGTGGGAACTAGTTCTGGACGGCGAAGCCCTGCCGGATAGATGACACCGTATGTGTGCAACTCTGTAGAGAGATCGTAGTTTCGGTCTTAGTTCGAGAGTGCCTCCCGAAGGGCTGTCCGTGTGACCGTCCGAGTTTTGGAGGTCCTCCCGAAGGGCTGTCCGAGTGACAGTCCGAGTTTCGGAGGTCCTCCCGAAGGGCTGTCCGCGACACCGTCCGGGGGACTGTGCGACCGCCTCCCGGAGGGCTGTCCGCGGGGCAGATGAGGGTATAAATCCTCGCGGTTGGGAGGTTGTAAAATCCTAGCTGCGGGGATCTGCACCGCCGTTCGTCATCGACTCTACTTCCGCTGCGCTACGAGTCGGTAACGAAAATGATCAAACCTTGTATGCAGTCTCCATAGTGGTCCTGGGCTGGTGCGTAGGTCGGAAAATTTTTGTTTTCTGCTGCGTTGCCCAACACTACCCAGCAAGTGTGTCTGGCCAGATGTAATCGAGCGTGTTGGGTAACAATAGTGCACCCCTGCAGGGAAGTTATCTATTCGAATAGCCGTGTCCACGGTAACAGGACGCTCAGTGTTGTATCCCGATCTACCACTATTTGAACTGGATACATGTTAATTAATTACAAGCTCCGGGATCGCTTTCTCGCAGGGAGTCGAGGAAGGATCTCTAGGCTTTGCTTCAACATGCCTGTTAATTTGAATATGCTAATCTGCACTCTTCTAATGCTGCAAGATTGCTTCAAAATGCTAGTCTTCGATAGGCTAGGCTTCTCCCCCTCTATTCTGGCATTCTGCAGTTCAGTCCAAAGATATAGCCCCATTCCTTGATACCGATGCATAATTAGCATAGATCTGATGTCAGTCTTGCGAGTACTTTGGATGAGTACTCACGGTTGCCTTGCTATTCTTTTCCCCCATACTCAACATTTGCGACCAGATGACGGAGCCCCGGAGCCAGACGACACCGCAGGAGCTTACTACCAGGAGAGTCTCGGAGGCACGTACTACTGGATTGAGCCAGCCGACCAGGAGTAGTTCGGAGGCCCTGGGCAGGAGGCCTTCGCCTTTTCGATCAGTGTTGCTGTTTGTGCTAGCCTTCTTAAGGCAAACTTGACTAACTATGTCTGTACTCAGATATCATTTGTGTGTATGACTCATCTATTCGGGTCCTCGTGACCCCTGGTTTGTAATATGAAGATTTATGTTTAAATTTGAGTTTAGAGTTGCGTTGTTATATCTTCCCGTGAGTTTCTGATCTCGAGCGTGTACGTTTGCGTGTATGATTAGTGCACGGTGGAGCAGAGGGCGTCACACCGGCGCCGGCCATAGACTATTTTATTCTTTAGTCCGGTATCATTTTTAGTTTAAAATGTATCCAAAATGTAAACGTTTTCGTCCGGTTATATGAAATCCGTCATGTTTATATGAAATCCGGCCGTGTTTGAACGAAATTCGTCCGGTTAGTTTAAATTGTTGGCCGGATGTATGCGGGCAGCGTTGGATGGCGGCCTCCCGCATCCGTGTCCGCGGACTGGTCCCCCCCTGTCCGCGGACGGATGCGGGAGGAAATTTGCGGGCTGCCGTTGGAGATGCCCTAATAGGGTATTCGTTGATCAAAGACTTATCCTGATGAAACCTAGTAGGCAATGTATTTTAGGACAGAGAGAGTATTTGAGTTGTCCCATCAAAAACAGCATCTGATCCTCGATGTGTACACCGTCTTGAATAATCGAGCCGAGGCATCGTCATGTTGAAGCCCATAAGCACCCTTGGTGTCGCCGAACATGGGGTCTGCGTCTTCTGTTATCATGCCACACAAGTCGAAAGACATCAACAACATGATCTTATGTCATCATTACTAATCTCGCCACTGTCAATTGCTCAGGCTGTTCACACCTAACTTGCCAGCTAGTGCAAACTTTCTAGGTTGCACGACGCGTTCCATACTTTTTCGAGCCTCGTGTGCACGTTAGTCCTTAGCTGTGCGCTGCTCAGATAATGCTTGGGTTTCCTAGGCGCCTTAGCCCGACCAACATCCCGCTTGGTAGCTGTTTTATTTTTTATATATAAGTGGAGCTTGGCAGCTGCTTGATCGCCCAGCCACGCTTCTTGGGCCTCTACACCCATGTGGCTTGGCCTGCTAGTAGGGCGCTCCCATGTATCGGTTGTAGCAAACTGGAGGGGGGAAATCCCTATTCCTCGCTCACTGCCACGAATAGTCAGGGACTCGCAAAGGGGGGACACGCATCATTGGCCAGGCCCAATAGGGAGACAAGGGTGAGCGATATAGTTTTTTTTTCCGAGTGGTTTTCGTGGTTTCCTCAGTTATGTTTTGGTTTTCTTCTGTTTTGTTTTCTGATTTTTTTTTCTTTTTTGGCTTTTTCTTTTCTTTTTTTCCTTTTTTTTCTACTTTTTTATTTTTTATTTTTTATTTTTTATTTTAAGTTTTTTATCTAATTCTTTTTTTCTATTTTCTTTCTTCTTTCCCCTTTTTCCTTTTTTAAGAAATAATTTTTAAATAATATATAAATGTTTTTAATAATACATGAACATTTTTTTCCAAATATATGTAATTAAAATATTTTTAAATTTTAAATAATTTTTAAAAATATATGAAGATTTTTTTAAATAGACGGTGAATTTTTTTTACACGATGAATATTTTTTCTAAAAAAGTATTCATGAAAATTTAAAAAGTGTTCACGTATTTTAAAAAAGTGATCATGTAATTTTGAAAAATGTACAGACATTTTCACAAAATGTTCATGCAAATTTAAAAAATGTAGACACATTATTTTAAAGTGTTCATGCAGTTGAAAAAATGTTCACTATTTTCAAAAAATATTCAGGAAATTTAAAATAATATTCACACAATTTTTAAAAATATGTTCATGTAATTTTAAAAAGTGTTCTGATATTTTTTGTGTTTTTATTGAAAAATAAAAAAACCGATCGACGAACCATAGCAAACTGGGAGAAACCGAAAAGAAAAAAAACTTGTTGAAGGAATAGGAGGGCTCGGTAAGACGTACGACTGACCTGGCCCATGATGGCACAGACAATTTGCATCGCCTGAGTCACATAGTAGGACTCCTTGGACGGGCGCTACAATGCGACGCTCGTAGCGGGCGCTACCAACTGGGCCGCCCACCCAGGCATGGCCAATTAGCAGGTGTCGTTGTACGCCACGTTGTAAGCTCACATTAAAAATCAAAATCTGGCGTTTGACAAAAAAACCAGACACCTACGTGTGCATGCAAATAAAAATAAAATCAGATGCATATAAAAATATTTATATTAGTTTTATGTATCCAATTAAAAAAGTGAAAGTAAAAAAATGTTAATGGAACTAAAAATAATGGTTTTTGCATTTATAAAAATCTTCACATAACTGGAAAAGTGTTCAGGTACTTTTAAAAATACCCAAATAATTCTAAAAAGTGTTTATGTAATTTAAATATGTTCAGCCTTTTTTAAAAAGTGTTTGAGCGTCCATATAAAAATTACCCGTGTAATTTGAAAAAATATTATTTCCATTTGAGAAATTGATCATGTAATTTTAAAAAGTCTTGAAGAATATTAAAAGATGTTAATGCAATTTTAATAAATGTTCATGTAATTTGAAAAAATGTTCACCTATTTAAAAAAACATTGTTGTAATTTTAAAGAGTGTTCGTGTGTTTTATAAAAAAAATAGTGTAATTCAAAAAAGTATTTGATGTATATTTGTTTAATAAAAAATAAAATGGAAAATGGATTAAGAAAAAAATAAAACTAGAGAGAAACATCAATGAAAAAAAGAAAAGGTACAAAAAAAAAGCAAAAACAAATTAAAAAAATAGAAACCAAAAAATAAATAAATAAACAAAAAGCAAAAAAGAAAAGAGAAAAAGAAAAAAGAAAAAGGAAACTGAAAATCGGAATACCAGAAAAACAGAAAAGGAAAAAAAAGAAAAAACCCGAAAGAGTAAGAAAGCCGCAAAGGAAAGGAAATTCAATAAAAATCGAATAAAGCACATCTTGGGCCCAGACCACTAAGGGCACGCAGTGGCCGGCCTCCGGCTATATGCCTTTTGAAAATAATCTTCATGTAGTTTCAAAAACGTGTTCTTATATTTCAGAAATATATTCATGAAATTGAAAAACTATTCTTGCATTTATAAAAATGTTCACTTAATTTAAAACCTGTTCTCGCAATTTCTGGAAAAAATAATTCAGGCAATTAAAAAACTTATTCATGCATTTAAAAAAATGTTCATACAGCTAAAAAAGGTTTGCATATTTGAAAATATTCATGTAATTTTAAAAAGGTAATCACACTGTTAGAAAAATGTTCGTGTAATTCTGAAAAGTGTTCGATCTATATTTTTTTGTAGAAAAAACAGAAATTTAAAAATCTAGAAACAAACAAGAAAAATAGAGAAAAATGGAAATAAAAAAAACAAAAGCAAATAAAAGAAAAGAAAAAATCACTTCAGTACCGCTGGTTTCTTGTTTGTTTGTTTTTTTTTTGCTTTTTCTGTTTGTACAATAATTTCTTTTAAACTTATAAACATGTTTAAAAAAATATACGTGTAATTTGAAAAAATATTGATGTAGGTTTGAATGGCGTTCACGCCTTTTAAAACAGTCATGTAATTTTTGCCAGCTCCGGGCTCCGCCACTTTGGCTCGCATATCCCGCTGGAGTGCTTCCTATTCCTCGCTTGCATGTCAGGCTGGAGTGCTTCCTATTCCTCGCTAGGCGGCGCCTATGCCACAACAATAAATTGGCCAGCCTCAATTGGTTTTTGCTTTTCCTCTTTCTCTTTTTTTCTTCATTTTTTCATTTAGTTTGTTTTCTGCTTGTTTCCTTTTTGAATCTTTTTATTTTTATTTTTTATTTTCATTCTTTTTTTGGTTTTCTCTTTTTGTTTATTTTCCTTCTATGTTTTTATTGAACGAATGTTTGATGGAATATATTTTTTTAAACATTCATGAGATATACCTTTTTGTTCACCAGTAGATATTTTTGCTTAAATAATATTTTTGTTTTGATACAAAGAAAAGAACAATACAACAAAAATGTGGTGATCATGTGAGTGAAGTGAATATTCTATTTAACACGTAGCATCTTCTTTATCTATCCGAACATTTTCCAGGACTATTATGAACATTTTCCATTATACATATGAACATTTTCCATAAATGGCTAAACGAAATTCATATACTACATGAATAATAGGCAAATGTTCACGTATTTCAAATAAGTGTTCATGTATTTTAAAAATATGTTTCACCATCCATGGAAAATGCTTATCTCCCTCTGCAAAAATGTTAGTCGTGATTGTTAAAAATGTTCGTCGGCTTGTCTCTCATTGGCCGCCCTTGGCCCCTACATCGAAACTAGTAGAAAACATGGCATCAGTCCCGGTTCCAGATGGCCTTTAGTCCCGGTTCTGCAACCGGGACTGAACAATCGGGACTAAAGGCCCCCACTTTTAGTCCCGGTTGGGTTACGAACCGGGACTAAAGGAGCTCCACGTGGCCGCTGTGGGGCGCCCAGGCAGGAGGACCTTTAGTCTCGGTTGGTAACACCGACCGGGACTAAAGGGTCTCCACGTGGCCGCTGCGCAGTGCTCAGGCAGGAGGACCTTTAGTCCCGGTTGGTAACACCAACCGGGACTAAAAGGCCGCCACGCGTCAGCCCCTGCCAAGCGCTATTTTTTTTTTTGAAAGGAGGGGTTTAGGGTTTAGGGGTTTTGGAGGGTTTAGGGGTTTCATATTGTGTTTCCCCCTTTTCTTTTTGTGTTTACCATTCAATTCTTTTACATTTAGGGTTTTCGTTTTTATTTTACGTTTTCCATTCAACTCGACGCTAGCTACTACATATAGCAATGAAGGAACCATTACACGAATCGTCATGAATATATAGAGAAGTGACCTCTCTTTCTCCGTGCTTGGTCGAACAACAAGTTTTCGTATATCTATTCGACGCTACTACGTATAGTACACGTTCATGCATATATACAATGTAACATCTCTTACGATCCCTAATATCTAATTACCAAAATCGCATTGCCACTCCCGATGGAATTCTCCGTCTGTAGGTATGACATGGTCAACGAAGAATCCCGCCAATTCCTCTTGAATTGCTCGTATGCGATCAGTTGTTAGGAGTTCGTCCCGCTTCCGCTTGATCTAATTTAAAGAAGGGGGTCAATATATATATATATATATATATGAATGAAACTCAACACAATTGATGGTAATAAAATAAAAATGTGAATATTGTTTACATACTTCAATTTGTTCTTCAGATCTGCCCCGCTCAGAGGTCTTGTGGCGAATGTACTCGCAAACGTAGTATCCACATAAATTATTCCCGGGTTCCTTCCACAAGAACTTTACGAGAATAGAGTTCAATCAAAATGATAATCAAGCATGATAATGGTATTGAAACAAGAATCAATGAGAGATGCGCGGAACTAGCTAGTAGTACTTACTTTGGGTTGTGAAAATCGCAGCTCCTTTTTCCATTCACCCCTAACCTTGTTGGTGAACTTTTTCCAAACCCTGCCTGGCAAAGAAAATGATTACTTCATATCAGGAAATGAACGAAAGTTGCCGATATGGTGCGATAATGATTGAACTTACTTCTGGAGCATTTGACTCATGTCCGCCCACTCCTTAGCCTCTTTGCGTCTCGAGTCCAAGACAACTACTTGTCTCGCGTCAAGCTGAATGGCTAGCAGAATAAAGTGGAACCTGCGCACGCATAACTCATCAATTACACTTAACCTCGAGTAAGCGAAACAGAATATGCACAAGACAGTAACACTCACTTGAAGTTGTAAGGAAATAGTATTTCCCTTTTATTTTGTTGTCCAAGTAACGCATTTAGCAAGTATTTCTCTATATCATCGGGGCTTTTTTGTACCGTATATTCATTTACGGTATTTGGGTTAATGAACCCAATGTCAATCTGCATAATATAGTGTGAGGATAATTATACATGCAATGAACGAGCTAAGCTAGAGACTTAATTACAGAAAAAATACTTACAGACAATAGCAACTGATGATAGCTTTGTCGAGGGCGGCTTGATTGTATAACTGAAATAATTCTTCAAATTCAATGTACAACGCCTCGACTCCATTGAAGTAGTGCTCATCTTTAATTCCCACTAAGATACTGTTGGTCCCTTCCGTGCAGGCTTTCAAGTACCAGTTATGCAATGTTCGCATCATCGTTGATAGACGCGGGAGCTGCTCAGGTCTGACGAGAGGCTTCCCGTGCTCGTATCTATAGGCTACCTCAGCCATTTCGAACTGTACCTCATCGCCTAAGTAATCAGCAAGAGTGTAACCAGGATGAGCGGCCGCTACCCCCGGATCATTAGCGATATCGGGAAACACCTTGAGCGGGGGACACGATTGTTTTTCCTGTTCGCCGAGCTGGGGAATTGTTTTCCCACTTCTTGCAGCACTGCTAGTACTTCCCGACCTTTTCGCTTCATGAAATGTCTTTACAATACAGCGGTCATAGTGTGAGAGCGGCGGAGGAGATGGTGGGCGCTGAAGGGCATCCAGACAGCGCTTCGCTTTTACCGGATCTATTTTCTCCATTGGATCTGGACGTTTCGGTGCAAGCTGGCGTTTCACATCGGCAGCCAGGAACTCGTCAGTTTCCTCCTCAGTCATGTCGTATGGTAACTTGGGAGGAGCCTTCTTGACGCTTGGACCTGCTCTGGATTTCTTTGTTGTTGTATTGCTAGCCGCCGGAGCGGTGGCGGGTCTGTTCCGCCGTTGTTGGGAGGAGCCTTCTTGACGCGGCGGAGGAGGCGGAGTCTGCTGACGCGGCAGAGACAGCTGGGTCGGCGGAGGATTCTGCTGAGGGGCCTCCTCCGGCGGAGTCCGCTGACGCGGCGGAGACAGCTGAGGCGGCGGAGGATTCTGCTGAGGGGCCTCCTCCGGCGGAGTCCGCTGAGGCGGCGGAGACAGCTAAGGCGGCGGAGGATTCTGCTGAGGGGCCTCCTCCGGCGGAGTCCGCTGACGCGGCAGAGACAGCTGAGGCGGCGGAGTGTGCTGATGTGGCGGAGACGACTGAGGCAGCGGAGATAGAGCTGGACAGTGAGGAGTCTACTGAGGGGCCTCCTCCGGCTGAGTCTGCTGACGCGGCGTCCATTGTGGAAGCACGATGTATTCCTTTCTCCATAGAATGGTAGTCCTTACGGCATCTACCAGATGAGTCTCCCCTTCACCTGTAGGGTACTCAAGCTCCAGCCCCTCGAATCCATTGGTAACTTCATTCACCCCGACAATAGGAAAGCCGTCTGGAATCGGATTGCAATGGAAAGTTCCATCAGGTCTAGGAGGTAAGACATAGCCGACCGCCACCTTCAAGGTTAGGTTGATGCATTTCGCCATTAGCTCACAATGTTCCCTCTCCGTGATATCATCCACGGGGTAGCGAGGAGCCGTGATATCAGGCCGAACGAGCAAACTGGAAGCCACGCTGCTTTTCCGCTGAGATGGTGGGGTAGCTTCGTGGGCAGTATCGAATGAAGGATCTTCGTGCTGCTGAGATGGTGTGCTGGTAGCTCGCTAGCTATTAAGTGCCTCTATTAACGCTAATCTTTCTTCTACCTTCTGCAGCCGGTCTGCATCCTCTTTCTTCTTTCTCCCTCGGCTTCTATAAGTTTTTCTGCTGTCGGGAAACCCATCCTTCCACGGAACGGAGCCTGATGTGCCTCGTGTTCGTCCAGGGTGTTCAGGATTCCCGAGGGCGCGTGACAGCACGTCCTTCTCTCTGTCGGGATGGAACCTCCCTTCCTGCACGTCCTTGATTGCTTCCTGAATCTTTATGACGGGTGTTTGAAGTTGGTCTTTCGTGTAAACACACTTCCCTGTTTCTGGGTCCAAAGTTCCCCCATGCCCGAAGAACCAAGTCCTTGCCCGTTCGGGCCAGTTCAATGTCGCTGGTTGGATCCCTTTAGCAAGCAGGTCGTTCTCAGCTTTCTCCCACTTAGGCTGGGCAGCCTTGTAGCCACCTGACCCCGTAACGTCGTGATATTCCTTCTTTGCAGCATTTTTCTTATTCATCAGTGACCTGTTCTTAGCTTTCTCCGATTTCTTGTACGCCACAAATGCGGGCCAGTGACCTTTTATCTTCGCATATTGACCGGTGAATTCTGGAGTCTTGTCTTTCTGGACAAATTGTTCGTTCAATCTTATCTTCCAGTTCTTGAATTGTTCTGCCATCTTCTTAAGATCCCATTTGTTGACTTTTCGCTATATAACTGGGTTATTTGGATGCTCCTCTGGCGGTAGGCTGAAATTTAGCATGAGTGAGTTCCAAAGCTCATCTTTGCATCTATCGTTGACATAAGAAACTCCATCGTCCTTCTTCTTATTCCATTCTTGGATGCTGATCGGAACGCTGTCCCTAACAATAACTTCGCACTGATATATAAATTGGTCTTGGGTCCGCTTGGGAACAGTCGGTTTTCCATCTGGATCGACTTCTTCGATCGTGAACCTTTCATTCTCGCCCAACCTTTTCTTCGGGCCTCGTCTCCTTATAGAAGTTTGGCTCGATCCGGAGGGCTAAAAGAAGAAAGAAGCGTTAATATATGTACATACAAAACAATTAATGCATCTAGTCAGCAGAGGCTTAATTAATATATATACCTCGCCGGACTTTGCAACAGTTAAGGCTCCAACACCGGCGGAGCCGTCATCTTCTCCCTCCTCCATTCGATCACCGGAGTCATCATCTTCTCTCTCCTCCATTCGACCATCGGAGTCGTTGAGAAACTGTGAGGTGATGATATCATCATCATCTCTGTCGCGGATTATTTCCTCCAACGCCTCTTCTTGTTCTAAGTCCCTGCCGTGTTCCATAGTTTCTGCAAATGTTACAACATGGCAATATACAACCATGAGAGATGGATTAGTGGCAAACATAGACCTAATCACAACAAGGAATCATATGCATATGAGCAATTAATGGATTAGTGGATTATCGGGGTTATGTTTTAACGACCCCCTCCCCCCTCATGTCGAAGTTATACCGAAATTATCGGGGTTATGTTTTAACGACACCCCCCCCCCTCATCTCGAAGTTACGACGATATTTGTACAAGATTTATACACAAGATGAATACAAGATTTATACACAAGATGAATACACAACTCAACAAATGAACCAACCATCATCCTATGAACAAAACTCAACATACAACAAATAATGGACACCTTTTGTCGAACAGCGGAGGGACGATCAGGGACCATCTCCATGGAGATGCAACACCACAACCTGTAATTCCACGAAGATTCAAATGACCCCTAGATCAATGGCAATCATCATGATCAAGTTGACAAGTATTAACAGATCAATGGCAGTCATCCATCTCATCCCATCTCAATGAACAAAAATTTATATTACACATGAAAATATCACAAATGAAATGACTTTGATCATGAATAATGCTATAAAAAATGACTTTGATCATGAATAATATCAATGACTTTGAGATCATGAATTAATAATGCTATAAAAAATGACTTTGATCATGAATGTACATGTAACACATGGCAAAACATGCTTACTGAACTAATTCAAATGACCCCTAGATCAATGGCAATCATCATGATCAAGTTGACAAGTATTAACAGATTTTCAGACTTAGTGATATTTGCATAGAGTGGTAGAAAACAGATTCATGATGCAACCTTTGAGGCAAGTAAAATATATGCTATAGCAGTTTTTCATGGCAACAAAGAGCATGGCAAGCATTTACTAATTACCCTCAACAAAACACCCTTACTGATCATGATCCAAAGATGCACAGATTTGTTGCAAACCTCAAGGCAAAATGCAAACCTCAAGGCATGCACTCTAAATTCTTCCAATAATTTTTCTGTCACTTCTAAATTATCCCTCAAGTCATTCTCACATTCTAGGACCGCATCCACAACCTCTCCTATCCACAAAAATATTTTTCTCATATTTAATAAATTCCCAAGTTGGAATTTATATTTATCCTAGTTTCTTTGGTTTACAAAGGAACCATATTTTCTATAATTCTTCTGCACCCACAAAAAATTATCCTAGCTACTAGGTAGTACCCACAACCCATTTCACCAAAAACTTTGGGTTCCACAGTTCAAAATTTTCAAATTCCATCCAGTTCAAATTTGGACCAGATTCAAACTCCATGATCAAAACCCAATTTAAACTGCTCCAAAAATTCTGAAACTTTGCCAGACTCTATTTTATGCATCAACACCTCACCACAAAAATTCCCTAAAATTCCTAAAATCCCTAGCACCCTCTGGCATTTCATCATACACATGGTGGGCGTACTGTTCACTGCTGTCAAAACTTCAGTTAACTGAATTTGTTCAGAGAGAGGGAGAAGAGTCGCCAGAGCGCGGGCGGCGTCGGCGTCGAGGCGCGGGGGGGAAGGAGGAGGAGGGGAATGGCGCGGTGGCTCACAGTGTGTTGCAGGGGAGCGGGGGACGGCGTCGGGGCAGGGCTCGGCGACGGCGGCGTCGGGGGAGGGCTCGGCGACGGCGGCGTCGGGGCAGGGCTCGGCGACGGCGACATCGGGGCAGGGCGCGGCGAGGGCGTCGGTGAGGGGGGGCGACGGCTCGGAGGCGACGGCGATCTCCGGCGCAGCAGCCTGGCGGCGTTGTGCTGTGGTTCGGCGTCGGGGGAGAGAATGGGAGAAAATTTCCTAAGTGCTGGTTATATAGCACGAGCTTTAGTCCCGGTTGGTGGCTCCAACCAGGACTAAAGGCCCCCCTTTAGTCCCGGTCCGAGCCACCAACCGAGACTAAAGGTGAATTTCACCAACCCAAAGGGCGGGAAACCGAGGCCTTTAGTCCCGATTGGAGCCACCAACCGGGACTAAAGGGTTGTTCCTGGCAAGGTGGGAGTTTAGTCCCACCTCGCCAAGCGAGAGGCGCTCGCAGCGGTTTATAAGCCCCGCTGCGATAGCCATCTCGAGCTCCTCTCTAAAGCAGGCAGTACATGCCTCCCGCTCTCTCTGCCCTGTGGGGCCTACTTGCCCTGCAGGCCTGCATCCTGGCCCATATATAATTGGGTTTCTAGTCGTATGCAGGCCATGGTGGCCGAGTAGGCAGGCATTTTTTTATTTTTTGCATATACTTTTTAGTCTCGGTTGGTGGCTCCAACCGGGACTAAAGGTCTTTTCCAGTTTTTTTTGTTTTTTGCTTTATTTTTTTCTTTTGTTTCTACTTACAGCCAAATATTTAGAGTTTTTGAGTGAATCTTTTTGGTTTAGGTCACAAAAATTATAAACTTTCTGTTAGTTCCAGTAGTTTTCAAATTTGAATAGTTTAAATTTGAATTCTTCGAAATTTGTGTGAATCACTAGTTTGTGAATAACTTTACTTTAAAAATAGATTTTTGAGTGATTCTTTTTCCTGCTATTTAATATTAGTGTGTTTTATCAGTATGTTCAATTTGGTAATTTTTAGGTTATTTAAATAGGTGTTTTAATCAAAAACAGATTCTGTTTAGCTCTTTTAGTTTTATAGCTCAAAAAATTTATTAAATGCATGAAAAATAGCGAATGAAGTCAGAAAGGGTTGAAAATTTATGATGTGGCTTTGAATGGTGCATGTTGAATGCACAAAAAGTCTGGAGTTAAAATAAGTTTAAAAAAATGAAATGCCTTTGTAACAGATGAGTTTTCGTCCGAAACCCTGATACTTCGAAAGAGATTGTCCAGTTTGTACACGAAGTGCATCCAGTTTTTGCCGTAACCCTCTCAACTTTTTAGCACATGCTATGTGGGTGAAATGATGATACCATGCCAAGTTTCAACCTTTTCAGAGTTCATTTGTAGTGCTTTTCAATTTCAGGGTCATTTAACTAAAAAAAATCAATAAATGCATGAAAAATAGCAAATGAAGTCAGAAAGGGTTGAAAATTGATGACGTGGCTTTGAATGGTGTATATTGAACGCACCAAAAGTCTGGAGTTAAAATAAGTTTAAAAAAATAAAATACCTTTGTAACAGATGAGTTTTCGTCCAAAACCCTGATACTTCGAAAGAGATTGTCCAGTTTGTACACGAAGTGCATCCAGTTTTTGCCGTAACCCTCTCAACTTTTTAGCACATGCTATGTGGGTGAAATGATGATACCATGCCAAGTTTCAACCTTTTCAAAGTTCATTTGTAGTGCTTTTCAATTTCAGGGTCATTTAGCTCAAAAAAAATTCAATAAATGCATGAAACATAGCGTTCCTTAGCGTTTCAAATGCCAAAACACATATATATACCCTAACTATTACAAAGATTCCCTCCGGTTTGTCCGAAGTGGCACTTTCCAGCTATAAGTCCGGAAACTCACACTAGAGAGAAAGTGATGGCGGTGAAGCCGGTCACATCCCAGAGTGGGATCTTGGGGTATAAAACTATTTCTTCGCGTGTTTCCCTTGCTTATTGCGCCGTAACCATGGATAATCTTCATCATTTAACAGGATGCTTGGGTCAGTCTTCACTCTGAAGGGAGAAATTTCATGAAACTTTTCATAATCTTCTGACTTGTCTGTCTTGTCCTTCACTCCCATGATGTTTCTTTTCCCTGAAAGAACTATGTGGCGCTTTGGCTCATCGTATGATGTATTCGCTTCCTTATCTTTTATTTTTCTCGGTTTGGTAGACATGTCCTTCACATAGAAAACCTGCGCCACATCATTGGCTAGGACGAATGGTTCGTCTGTGTACCCAAGATTGTTGAGATCCACTGTTGTCATTCCATACTGCGGGTCTACCTGTACCCCGCCTCCTGACAGATTGACCCATTTGCATCGAAACAAAGGGACCTTAAAATCACGTCCATAGTCAAGTTCCCATATGTCCTGTATGTAACCATAATATGTGTCCTTTGCCCTATTGGTGTTTGCTGCATCAAAGCGGACACCACTGTTTTGGTTGGTGCTCTTTTTATCTTGGGCGATCGTGTAAAATGTATTCCCATTTATCTCGTACCCTTGGAAAGTCAATACAGTCGAAGATGGTGTCCTGGCCAACAAGTACAGCTCATCTCCAACAGTGGTGTTACCCATGAGATGTGTTTGCAACCAACCGCCGAAAGTCCCCATGTGTTCACGTGTAATCCAGTCGTCAGACTGCTCCCGGTGTTTGGAGCGTAGAATATTCTTGTGTTCATTGATACTAGTAAGCTTGCACGTGCAACGCACGTCTCAATTAATGCAAATATATACTCTAAATAAATCATTCTTTCTATATTCTGAAGTTATATGTACACTAATATTGTCTCCAGAATTTTTTAAATACCTTCTTCATCATTTGTTCAAAAAAAATAGCAATAAAAATATGATGAATTACCTTTAAATTTACAAAAATAAGTCAGCATCATCTGGCAAGATCATTCATACATGTTTAAGACCTTGAAATTCATATGAAAAGAAAAACGTGTTTACAAATCTCCTTATTCGATTATCGTAATTGAGTTTTCTATGATAACCTCCCATGTCTATATATTATAATAGAGTACAAAGAGTAACATCAGTCATATTCTTTTGTACAAAGATCGAAGATAATGTTTTAGCATGAAGGGAAAATCTAATTATTGCTCTCATCCTGAGAATAAATACTCTCCACCTCTTATGAGGTTACATTACTAAGTGGCAGCAGCATACTGAACGATAATATATCAGGCCTCATAAGAAAGAATTTTACAAACTTACTCATGATTCATGACATGGGCTGAAACTTCTAATAATCCAAAACAAAAAGCAGACAATTATTTATTTGTCTACAGATAACAAGGTTGAACATTTCTTGTGACATTTCCATTATGCCCGGCAAACAACATGTAGCTCTCTGCATCTGATGTATCCATCCTTATTCAAGGACTTCCGGTCAACAAATAATGTATTCTCTGCATCAAAGATGGTTGTTCCCTGATTAGGAATCTGCTCCTTGTGGTCTCCAATTGTTCTTAGCCTTCTTGGCATATTGCCGTTGTTTCAGTAGCCCACCTAGAACCATCTTCTACAAGGAGACAATGCCATTAAATTAGAGAAAATCAAAAAAATTGTAATGCATCAACTTCATTGCGATATAAACACCAATTTTTAGGCACAACCGAAAATAAACACACACCCGATGTTGAAGAAACATACCATGCCTAACTTGAGAAATCACAATAACTGAACCATTCAAAAATAATAATTTAAGATAGGATGGCATGAGCAGTGCCAACGTAACCGCTATTATCTTTCTCTAATGAATTAAGGAAAGCTAACATGTTCATATACTCAGGGACATTATCCTGCAAAATAGTAAGATTTAGCATGGCATTTTGTGGTACAGAAGTAACAGTACAGAGCAGAGTTGTTGATACGTATCTTCATGGGGGAACTCATAAGCAACACTCTAAATAGTGCTTGAGCTGTTCCAGATGTTTTAAAGCTGACTATTGATGATAATCAACTATAACAGCTACCGAAACAATGTGTGATATATGCTCAATGTCCCGTGTAATGGCAGAGAGATCGGAATTAAATAGAAAACATATATTAAGAGCTGAGCTAAGGCCTAGAGCATCAAGGGAATAATTGAAAAGGAATGAGAACGTACTTAAAAAAGAAATCACCAGTTGACGGTATAGCTGACAGACCCAAAATTGCAATTTGATCCAAATCTCATGAAACATGAGGCTTAATATTGCACGCATGTATGGCTGGTGGGTAACAGTTCCAGGTCTAGTAGGCCTAATATTATACATCACACAAATTTTTTTCGACATAACTCTTACCATGAGCTCATTGGCAACTCCCCTTAAGCTAGGACAAAATATAATGGGTGAAATTAAATTAAAGATTGGAAGCAGTCTTCAACGCTTTCAACATGTTGAAGCCGTACACATCCTTCAAAAATGGGAGATGTAAAACCAAAAAAATATAGCTATTTTTTCAGAAAATATTTAGTCAGGATCTGAAACACCCATGAAATTTAAACCAATAAGCCAAACATGGAAGTGGAAAGAGAAACTTATATGAGAAGCGACTGTAGTGCTTCTACAAATTCATTCATACGATGACTATTCAGGAGCCAGGACAGAAGTGGATTGGGTATATGCATCATCCTGATGTCGAGTGTGAAATGTTGTGTATCTAAGAGATAATAAAATCATCACTTCCTTAGCCATAAACCGAATAAATCACAGAACATATCGGAATCATCACCTAAACCAGCAGAAGATTGATAAGTGGCCATATCAAGATCACACCTTTAACCCCAGAATCAATCATGACCAGTAGCGACTTAGTGCAGCAGCCCAGTTGTCAAATGATATAGAAGACATGGTGGTTTCTTGTAGCTCCGGCAACGGGCTACCAAAGCCCTAAATTGAAACGAGCTACATATAGATAAGAGAAACCTACATAGCCGAACCTGCCTGTGTAATCTCTGCAAAATAGAGTACAAAGTGGAGCATGCAGCCTGAAGGCATCATAGGGAAGATTATATCAAACAATTAATCCAAATAAATTAAGAATCTTCTGCTTGTGAAGGTTCAGCCCCATCCATGCGTGCAAGACAGACTACATGAGAGGAAGAGACTAACAACCTTTCTAACTGAAATAAGCTCCATTATCATAATATCATTAGACAAGAACTACGATGATCAGTAACAAAGATAAATCACCAAATGAATCAGCAATATTCTAGAGCTAGCAGAGAGCTTACAGCCCAAGCATACGCGAAACCGCGCAAGGAAGATGCCCGCATCCACATCTCGACAGCGGGGTCGATCCGTCCCTCCGAGAAGATAGCTGCTATTTGATCTCGTCGTTCCCCGACAGCAAGTCGATCCCATCCATCCTCGTAGGTGACCGGCTCTTGATCCTTGTCCCACATCACGGCGCCACCATCCTCATACGTCCTTATCGGGGCTGGTAGATCCTGTCAATTCACAGGCACGCAACAAGCCCGATTAGGTGAGATTCGACCAGCAGCTGGGCAAACAAAGAAATAAATATGTCAAACTTTATCAAGGAGAAGGGTAAGTGGTCAAGAGGAGGGGAGTGATTAGTGGAGGAAGCACGCACATGGATCCGCCTCTACCGTCCTTGGTCCAGGCTGCTACCGTCCTTCGTCGAGCAGAGGCGAATCGAAGACAAACTGGGGCCAGCAGGGAAGACTGGTAAAGCAGGAGCACGCCCGGGCAGGTCACCGCAGTAGTGGTAGGGCGTCGCGGGAAGGGCGGCGGCGCGGGTAAACGATGGCAGCGGCACGGGCAAACGATGGCGGCAGCGTGATATTTTGTTTTGCGCTGAGCGGTTGCGGACGCGGGACGGAGATATTTCTTCTGTCGGTGGAGCACGGTCAGCCTACGGTAATTGCTAAGTGCACACCATCTAAGGATTAGATTAATCCTGACGGTTAAGATTTACCTAAGAGGGGTGATCTGGTGGTGCTGATCTAGCTGTGTACGTTTTCTGGGGTGTGTTTAAGAAAGAAAAAGTTCGCTCTTTTATAAGTAGTAGAGATACGGGGCCACCAAGGTAGAATTCTGTAGAACCGTGTAGTGTGCTTGCGCCCAAGAATGCCCGTCCCTACATATTATTGCTTTTGGTCCTAGCATGCCCTTACCACCCAGTCTCCCCTCATGCCGCGATTCAGGAACACCAATCGGCTTAAGGTCCGGAATAAAGTCAACACAAAACTCAATGACCTCCTCTGTTTGATGGCCCGTGGAGATGCTTCCTTCTGGCCTAGCACGGTTACGAACATATTTCTTTAAGACTCCCATGAACCTCTCAAAGGGGAACATATTGTGTAGAAATACAGGACCCAGAATGGCAATCTCGTCGACTAGGTGAACTAGGACGTGCGTCATAATATTGAAGAAGGATGGTGGGAACACCAACTCGAAACTGACAAGACATTGGACCAAATCATTCTGTAACCTTGGTAGGATTTCTGGATCGATTACCTTCTGAGAAATTGCATTGAGGAATGCACATAGCTTCACAATGGCTAATCGAACATTTTCTGGTAGAAGCCCCCTCAATGCAACCGGAAGCAGTTGCGTCATAATCACGTGGCAGTCATGAGACTTTAGGTTCTGGAATTTTTTCTTTGCCATATTTATTATTCCCTTTATATTCGACGAGAAGCCAGACGGGACCTTGATACTGAGCAGGCATTCAAAAAAGATTTCCTTCTCTGCTTTGGTAAGAGCGTAGCTGGCAGCACCTTGATACTGCTTTGGATGCATGCCGTCTTTTTCGTTCATACGTTGCTGGTCCTCCCGTGCCTCCGGTGTATCTTTTGTCTTTCCATACACGCCCAAGAAGCCTAGCAGGTTCACGCAAAGATTCTTCGTCACGTGCATCACGTCGATTGCAGAGCGGACCTCTAGGTCTTTCCAATAGGGTAGGTCCCAAAATATAGATTTCTTCTTCCACATGGGTGCGTGTCCGTCAGCGTCATTCGGAACAGATTGTCCGCCAGGACCCTTTCCAAAGATTACTTGTAAATCCTTGACCATATCAAGTATATCATCACCAGTATGGAGGACAGGCTTCTTCCGGTGATCTGCCTCACCTTTGAAATGCTTGCCTTTCTTTCTTAAGGCATGCTTGGTCAGAAGAAATCGACGATGTCCCAGGTACACATTCTTCTTGCATTTGTCCAAATATATACTTTCAGTCTCATTTAAACAGTGCGTGCATGCGTTGCATCCCTTGTTTGTCTGTCCTGAAAGGTTACTAAGAGCAGGCCAATCATTGATGGTTACAAACAACAACGCTCGTAGGGCAAATTCCTGCTGTTTGTGCTCATCCCACACACGTACACCTTTTATGTCACACAACTGTAAAAGTTCTTCAACTAATGGCCTTAGGTACACATCAATGTCGTTGCCGGGTTGCTTAGGGCCTTGGATGACACTACACCATGACAAGAACTTTGGGGTCACAATATCTGCCGGGAAAACTAGCCAATGGAGGCAAAATATCCGCCGGGAATGATTTTTGCCGGCATTTACAGACTGCCTTGGAAAGTCCTGTCGGGAAAAACAATTCCCGGCAGTTACAAGAATGCCCGGTAGTTTGTCTGACCTACATGTTAGAACCTTTGCCGGCAGATAGAACTATTCCCGGCATATAGTTTTTTCCCGGCAAGGTAATAATTCAGGGCAGATAGAAGTAGTTCCCGGCAGTTATACTGCCCTTAATTATTTATGCTGCAAGCACACAGACTCCCTTCCGATTCAACAACTAACATTTATCTTCACTCCATTTGTGCCATACGTATAGTATATATGTATAATAACACGCATGTACAGTAATTAAAGTTGCATCACTTAGACATAATATATATGTATCTCAAGAATCCATCATGTCTACAAGCATATATAGTTTCACAAGCCCAGTATTACAGCACAATGATCCTTCATGTATTCCACTATTCCCATGCACACATAGGCATACATATGTAGGTTCATAGGTCCAGTATTGCATAAGAG
This sequence comes from Elymus sibiricus, assembly GCA_039707655.1. Taxonomy (NCBI): domain Eukaryota; kingdom Viridiplantae; phylum Streptophyta; class Magnoliopsida; order Poales; family Poaceae; genus Elymus; species Elymus sibiricus. The sequence goes on along the minus strand of CM077666.1, from coordinate 19,153,076 downwards.
TGAAAAGCGCAAAATACAACATCTGGTTTCAGTTAGAAACAGATCCCAGCAGAAGATCCTTTTAGCTCATGAAATACACCTCTTGAAAGTTGTGCATGTGAAAGAATTACACCAGTGACCTGTAAAAAAAGAAGCGGCCAATTAGATAGCTCGGAAAAACACATGTTCCACAAATCCACTGCACAACTACTTGCAAGCAAGAGCAGGTCAGAATTCCACAAGGCACACATAAGAAGAGATAAGGTACATGGTGATCATAGTCAAGGTTTTCACTTGGGAAATCACCACTAACTTACTCGGATCAAGTTTTACTTTTCCAATTTAATACTCCCTCTCGATCCAAATTAATTGACGCAGCTCTAATACAACTTTGTACTAAAGTTGTACTAGAGTTGCATCAATTAATCTGGATTGGAGGGAGTAGAATAGAATGATTAACTTGGAAGTTGCTATGTTTGTTATTAGCGAAGATGGCAAGTTATGATTATTTTTCAATAGAATGGCCCTTGTGATCAGAACAAAAATTGTAATTTTAGATGAACTAAATATAAAGGGATCCATGGTAATCTATCTTGATTGGAAACTACAAGCTCAGGTAGGCTCTATTCAGATAGCATGAGAATAGCTCTTGCAGGACAAAAAGAAAGAAGAGAGTTGGCCCTAGTCTCTGCTAGCATTCATCCCAAACAACCAGGAAAAGTAAGGTCTAAATTTTTCAAGAGCTAGTTCATTATACACTTTGTCTAGATGATAATGAAAACAAAATTAGCAGGAATTCTAAGAATCTGCAATACCTTTTAGATGTGGGGACTGCTACCGGCTGTGATGGTTGCTTCTGCATAACTTTACGAACAACCTCCATCTGCATACCCAATAATAAAACATTCATAAACCGATATCTCAGCTCAACATTGAAATCCATTCAAACCCAGCAATAAAGCATTCAACATATGTGCTTCACATTTGTATATTACAAACCTAGTAATGGATCATTTACGTGAGTAAGATATGTGCAACCCACTGGTTACATAAGAAAGTTCATCCTAATCTAGCATCTTTACTTTGTAGCATTTCTGGGCTACATGGAGCCCGAGCACCAAAAGCCATTTTTGGGCTTCAAACCTGATACCTCTGGCCTCTGGTATACTTTTCCCTCACGTTACCAACAAAACAAGCATCACTTCATGTTCAATACGGGAGACATGTACTTTTGTTGTAGATGTTTTTTTGGGGTGTACTTCAATGGGGTGCTAATTTTCATGTGCTTGAAACTGTTATAGAAACTATTGCTGAAATTGTTCTATAGTCTGAAAAAACAGTTTACTGACATTGTTGAGTCTGAAACTGTTAGGTGTTGGGAATTGTCTGTGGTTGTAATATTGTACTCCCTCCGTTCCTAAATATAAGTCTTTCTAGAGATTTCATTATGGACTACATACGAATGTATATAGACGTAGTTTAGAGTGTAGATTCACTCATTTTGCTCCATATGTAGTCCATGTTGGAATCTCTAGAAAGACTTATATTTAGGAACAAAGAGAGTAGATAAATAAAAGATGATCTGTTGTTGGGGAAATAAATCATTATGAAACTTGAAACTCCAAGTTAGTTGATTCACATCTTTTCACCATTAACAGAGAAATATCGCGTTGAATAACCTGTGAACAAAATTCAAGGTTCAACAATACTAAATAAATCTTGTTTTTGTACATGAGTTGCATTCATTCAGAATTCGCACATGAGCTATAATCTTGGTCTTTTAATTTTTCTTTTTTGCAAAACTCTAAGATTTAGACTGTTCATGAAATGTTTGTGTGGACACTATGGACATGAAGGGAGGTCATATTTACTTAATATAAAAAATTTCTGTCTCTGTTTTGAACAAGAAGAGATGCTTGTCGTCATGCTAAAGTGTGGGAAAAGCATACTGGAGGTATAGTGTACGAAGCCCCGCATCTCCATTTTATTTTCGTCTTCTATTTCTTTCTCCATCTTTATCAGGATCATAAATATTTATCTCAGCTTTTACCCTAGAGAACCTTCGGGTTTGATGGTTATCTCGCCCGTGCGTTTGTGCTATCCAGTCGTGAGGTTGCAGGTTCGAATCTTCCGTTCATCCTTTTTAATACCCTGCATCACACTGACAAGCAGGTCCCCCGTAAACAAGAGGTGGTCTGCAGCTGCAGTTAGCAGAAAAAATAGACGTCATTCCGTCAGATTTAACAGAATTGTATCAATATGCTCTGTTAGGTAAGTTGAAGGACCACTTCTTTGGGGTTTTTTAGTTCTTGTACCATTCTGTTCTGTCAGGTACAAGTTTATGGACTAATAGTGGTATTAACTCTTCAGATTTTGTTGATTATATTGCTGAGGAAAACAGCTTTGGCCACCTCTAGTGTGTTCTCTTTGCGGCTTGTGCGGTTGCCTTGTGGCAGGCAAGAAATAACCGCCCTTTCAATAACAGTTTTTGGTCGCCTACAACATTATGCCATAATGCTGCCGATCTACTCAAATTATGGAGCCACCGTGCACGGCGACAATTGGACAAGGCGAAGTTTGTTGTGTGGGCTAATAGACTGAGTAGTTGATTTCTTCTTCCTGTACTTCTTTTCTAGTTTCTACCTCTGTTCAAGGGGGGAAGCACTCAGCTCCCACCAAAACTTACGCATGTAATTGACCACTGGTCATCCGGGTTCATCCCGTTTTGAATGCATAAGGTAGATAATGGTCTACCTTTTTATTCAAAAAAAGAAGTTTTGTGTTTCACTTTCAAGTTAGTTAAGGAATAAATCTGGGCCGGTTAAACGTGTTTTAGGGAAGTCAAGTTGTATCGTGGAGTCCAAACAACAGAGTACTAGAAGTGCATGCGAGCACTATTTAAAGGCCCTAGCTTGCCATGTACTGGTGGTGAAGTTTTTGTTCAGTCAATGAAAAAAATGAAAAAAAAACAAATTTTTTCATTTACCAAGCAAAATTATCAAATGCACTTTACACAAGCTTGCATGAAACCACAAATAAACAGGTCATTTTACTATATCATCAAGCAGACCATAAGAATGGCAACTCAAACAAGTACGTACATGTTACAAACAAAGTGGCTATTCTATATTAGAACAATTGTTGGTCAGTGATTTAACAAATCAATGTCCGCTCAACCTAAAAGTTGAAGAATCAACTAGCATTGCTGGTTATTTACAACAAGGTTCTCCACTGAATCATCCATATATGCTCTACATAGTTGACACTGAATGAACTGAGGGAATTTATGTGACTGAGATGTAGCCTGCAGGCTACTAGCTAGAAAATTACAATGGATATCTTCTCAGTTTCTTGCACAATACCAAATAAAGCTAACAGAATATCATCCAAACAGGGTGGCTATGAATCATGAAACATTTAACATAAGACAAATGAAACAATCTGACAAGAAAACTAGAGAAAAATTATTCATTACAGGTGAGTATATTGGTTGCACAAGGTTGCTGTATAATTTCCAAATCAGTAAATGTTTCTGTTGTAAAACAACAAAGAACAGAAATAAGGATATATTCAGAATCTTTAAATGTGAAGATTTAGCACCCACTGAACATAACGCCTTACATCTATAAGCTCCAAGAAAATGAACTAGCTATGCAAATTAGACTGCATGTTACATTTTGAGCCATAAGTACGGAAAATATCATAAGCACACTGTTGAACAGACGATGGAATTCCGAATTTGCAAATAAGGATATAAAATTGTATGTTTCTCGACGCACATAATGCAATATCGGGTTCAGAAGCCAACCATACAAAATTAACTAGTAAGCATGTCAAGAATTGAGGGGATCCTGCTCACCTCTGCCTTCCCCTTCTCCAGATCGAGGATGAGCAGCTCACCTCCTAGCCACAACGGCCCATGTTCGCTTCACCTCCTCCACAACCAAGCCACCGCCCCGTGCTCGCTTCCCCTTCTCCACAACCAAGCCACCGCCCCATGCTCCTCCACCCATCCTCGACCGTGCCGGCCGGATCCGACACGGACGCGCGCGGCGGCGGCCAGATCAAGCAAGATGCGTATGGTGGCGCCCGGATCCAGGCACATGGCGAAGCCGGATTTAGGGGAATTACATCGACGGCGTCCTTGCAGCCAGCGCGTGGCTGCGACATCAACGGGATGGGCATGTGGCAGGCCGCAGTGACGTGGATTCGGATGGGGGCGTGGCGTGGGAGATGGGGGATGGGGGGATACGGGTTCGTCGGCGTGGTGGTTGGGGAATGAAGCTGTGGCCCTTGGCCAGGCGGTGTGGATCCGAGGATGCGGAAGCGGCGGTGTTAACGGCGATGAGTGCGGCGGCTGGGTCAGGTTGTGGTGGGGAGTGGGGAAAGAGAGTAAATTTTAGGGCCGCGTGGCGCGTGGAGGCTGCTTCGCGTAACTTCTACTGTTTCGTCCTGGCTCGCGCGCTTTTGCCACAAATTTTTCAGTCCCCGCCAACCTGGTCACCGGCATTGTATTTGCCCTCATTTCGTTTTCAGGGCAGTTGTGTTGACCCTAAACTTCCCGGCAGTTACATTGCCATTCTTGCTATATCATTCCCGGCAGATAATTTGACCCGCAAACGCTTGCCCGGCAGTTAAATCTTTACCGGCAGTTAATTGACCTAAATTCTTCACTTTTCCCGGTAGTTGATTGCCCTTAAGTTTTTACCGTGGTGTAGTGTGAGCACTGGCATCATAATGAAGTTCTGCTTCATGCACAACCAAGGAGGAAGGTTATAGATACATAGAGTCACGGGCCAGGTGCTATGATTGATGGTCTGCTCCCCAAAAGGATTAATGCCATCTGCACTTAAACCAAACCATAAGTTCCTTGCGTCACCTGCAAAGTCCGGCCACTTTCTCTCGATTTTTCTCCACTGCGACCCATCAGCGGGTACTCTCAACTTCCCGTCTTTCTTACGGTCTTCTTTGTGCCATCGCAACAACTTGGCATGCTCTTTGTTTCTGAACAGGCGTTTCAACCGTGGTATTATAGGAGCATACCACATCACCTTGGCAGGAACCCTCTTCCTGGGGCGCTCACCCTCAACATCACCAGGGTCATATCGTCTGATCTTATACCGCAATGCACCGCATACCGGGCATGCATTCAAATTCTCGTACTCCTCACCGCGGTAGAGGATGCAGTCATTAGGGCATGCATGTATCTTCTGCACCTCTAATCCTAGAGGGCAGAGAACCTTCTTTGCTTCGTATGTACTGTCAGGCAATTCGTTATCCTTTGGAAGCTTCTTCTTCACTATTTTCAGTAGCTTCCCAAATCCCTTGTCAGATACACCATTCTCTGCCTTCCATTGCAGCAATTCCAGTGCGGTACCGAGCTTTGTGTTGCCATCTTCGCAATTTGGGTACAACCCTTTTTTGTGAACCTCTAACATGCAATCGAACTTCAACTTCTCCCTTTCACTTTCGCATTCTCTCTGTGCATCAACAATGACCCGGCAAAGATCATCATCGGGCACATCTGGTGCCTCTTGATCTTCAGCTTCCCCCGTTGCAGTATCACCGTATTCAGGGAACATAGGATAGTTGTCATCATCCTCTTCTTCTTCGTTGTCTTCCATCATAACCCCTCTTTCTCCGTGCACTAGTACAAAACAGGGCATTGGTCCAGGCCAGATCAGAGCAACAGTCCCGGTTCTGTTATGAACTGGGACTAATGCGTGCATCAGTCCCGGTTCGAGCGGCCAGGACGCCGGCCGGGCCTCGGCAGGCACCAGTCCCGGTTCGGCTGGGACCTTTAGTCCCGGTTCCAGCCACCAACCAGGACTAAAGGGCCTCGCTCCTGGCGCAACCCCTTTAGTCCCGGTTGGTGTCTGGAACCGGGACTAAAGGTCAGTCTTGAGTCCCGGTTCTAGCCACGAACCGGGACTAAAGAGATGCCTATATATATCCACCCCCCCGCCCATCTCCTCTGTTTTTTGGCCGGCCGGCGTGGGAGGTGTGTGCTGCTCTGCTCTCACCTCCTATGCACATGAGGTGTTCGATGAAATGCCCGAGTCACACTTAAGCTTTCTCCTCTCCAAGCTCGACCTCCAAGCTCCATTTTCCCCAAGATTTGTCTAGGTTTGGCGGTGCACCAACTACACAAGTGTTCTAAAAGGTTAGCAACTTCATCGTTTCATCTCTCACTGCTAGTTTAGCTCATTTCAAATGCTGTAGAAGTAGAGTGGTTTGTGGGTTTTAGTGGAGGAGTGTATGTGGGAGTTCATTTGATTTAGATGCACAATTTGAGCTAAAATTAACTTCTTAGAGTCTGCACATGTGTAGGGTGCCGTCCCCGTCCCCGTCCTCACCGCCTTCGATCGCCCGCGCCGATCTTGTCGCCGGCACCACCGTGGTGAGCCTCTTGTTCTTATCTTCTTTTTAAAAGAAAAAAATTCTTACTTGTATGATTTAGATAGATACTTGTATAATTTTCTTACTTTTATTATTGTTTGTTATTATATAGTGCCATGACTTTGGTATCTGCCCCCGTCGGCCCTCGTCCTGTCTATGATTCGGATGTGGTATATTATCTTTTATTATGATTTATTTCATTTAGTGTTTATGACAATTATGCCGACCAACGTGACATAGATGTTTTTATCTAGGAGGTATGTGAACCGGAAATTCCAACCGACCCTCTTGTCGAGAGGTTAAATTTAGTTGAAAAAGAAAACAATTACTTGAAGAAAAAATTGAAAAGAATTGAGGAGGAGAAGATGGAATTGGAGTTGCATGTTGCCGATGTCATCGATGATCACAAGATCAAGATGGATGCAATGCGCTTGAAGATTAGATAGATTAGAAAATATGTCATTCATAATGAGTCTTGGTATCATTATGCCGTTGGATCAATTGTTACCTTGCGATTATGATCGCATTTGTTGTTGTTTTTCATAGTTTCAATGTATGTTTTAATTAGATGCTCTAGAGAGCTATATGTTGTTCTATGAGAACTATATATGTATGAACTTTATGTATTTATTTTTTCAGTAATAACATTAGATCACTACTGTACTTTGGTTTTAATGTGATGATGAACTTGTATTAATTTAGTCACTTCTCTATTCATGATGTTCTGTAATGGTTTTTGATACACTTAATTATATAATGCACGCAGATGAACCGGCAATGGATGTACGGTGACCGACGCACCTCCGAGTATCTTGAGGGCCTGCATAAATTTCTCGAAGTGGCTGAGGCAAACAAGCAGAATGGTTTTATGTATTGTCCATGCCTTGTCTGTGAGAATACGAAGGATTACTCTAACTTGAAAACCCTTCACGTCCACCTGCTTGAGAAGGGTTTCATGCCACACTATAATGTTTGGACCAAGCACGGAGAAAGAGGGGTTATGATGGAAGACAACGAAGAAGAAGAGGATGATGACAACTATCCCCCTGAACACGGTGATACTGCAATGGGGGAAGCTGAAGATCAAGAGGAACCAGACGATGTGCCCGATGATGATCTTCGCCGGGTCATTGTTGATGCAAAGAGACAATGCCAAAGTGAAAGGGAGAAGTTGAAGTTCGATCGCATGTTAGAGGATCACAAAAAAGGGTTATACCCAAATTGCGAAGATGACAACACAAAGCTCGGTACCACACTGGAATTGCTGCAATGGAAGGAAGACAATGGTGTATCTGACAACGGATTTGGGAAGCTACTGAAAATAATGAAGAAGAAGCTTCCAAAGGATAACGAATTGCCCGACAGTATGTACGAAGCAAAGAAGGTTCTATGCCCTCTAGGATTGTAGGTGCAGAAGATACATGCATCCCCTAATGACTGCATCCTCTACCGCGGTGAGTACGAGGATTTGAACGCATGCCCGGTATGCGGTGCATTGCGGTATAAGATCAGACGAGATGACCCTGGTGATGTTGAGGGCGAGCGCCCCAGGAAGAGGGTTCCTGCCAAGGTGATGTGGTATGCTCCTATAATACCACGGCTTAAACGTCTGTTCAGAAACAAAGAGCATGCCAAGTTGATGCGATGGCACAAAGAAGACCGTAAGAAAGACGGGAAGTTGAGAGTACCCGCTGACGGGTCGCAGTGGAGAAAAATCGAGAGAAGGTGGGGGGACTTTGCAGGTGACGCAAGGAACGTATGGTTTGGTTTAAGTGCAGATGGCATTAATCCTTTTGGGGAGCAGAGCAGCAATCATAGCACCTGGCCCGTGACTCTATGTATCTATAACCTTCCTCCTTGGTTGTGCATGAAGCGGAAGTTCATTATGATGCCAGTGCTCATCCAAGGCCCTAAGCAACCCGGCAACGACATTGATGTGTACCTAAGGCCATTAGTTGAAGAAATTTTACAGCTGTGGAATGGAGAAGGTGTACGTGTGTGGGATGAGCACAAACAGGAGGAATTTGACCTACATGCGTTGCTGTTTGTAACCATCAATGATTGGCCTGCTCTTAGTAACCTTTCAAGACAGACAAACAAGGGATACCACGCATGCATGCACTGTTTAGATGATACCGAAAGTATATATTTGGACAAATGCAGGAAGAATGTGTACCTGGGACATCGTCGATTTCTTTCGACCAACCATCTCTTAAGAAAGAAAGGCAAGCATTTCAAAGGTGAGGCAGATCACCGGAAGAAGCCCGCCCTCCGTACTGGTGATGCCATACTTGATATGGTCAAGGATTTACAAGTAATCTATGGAAAGGGTCCTGGCGGACAATCTGTTCCGAATGACGCTGAGGGACGCGCACCCATGTGGAAGAAGAAATCTTGGGACCTACCCTATTGGAAAGACCTAGAGGTCCGCTCTGCAATCGACGTGATGCACGTGACGAAGAATCTTTGCGTGAACCTGCTAGGCTTCTTGGGCGTGTATGGGAAGACAAAAGATACACCGGAGGCACGGGAGGACCAGCAACGTGTGCACGAAAAAGACGGCATGCATCCAAAGCAGTATGAAGGTCCTGCGAGCTACGCTCTTACGAAAGAAGAGAAGGAAATCTTCTTTGAATGCCTGCTCGGTATGAAGGTCCCGTCTGGCTTCTCGTCGATTATAAAGGGAATAATAAATATGGCAGAGAAAAAGTTCCAGAACCTAAAGTCTCATGACTGCCACGTGATTATGATGCAACTGCTTCCGGTTGCATTGAGGGGGCTTCTACCGGAAAACGTTCGATTAGCCATTGTGAAGCTATGTGCATTCCTCAATGCAATCTCTCAGAAGGTAATCGATCCAGATATCCTACCAAGGTTAAAGAATGATTTGGTGCAATGTCTTGTCAGTTTCGAGTTGGTGTTCCCACCATCCTTCTTCAATATCATGACGCACGTCCTAGTTCATCTAGTCGACGAGATTGCCATTCTGGATCCTGTATTTCGACACAATATGTTCCCCTTTGAGAGGTTCATGGGAGTCTTAAAGAAATATGTTCGTAACCGTGCTAGTCCAGAAGGAAGCATCTCCATGGGCCATCAAACAGAGGAGGTAATTGGGTTTTGTGTTGACTTTATTCCTGACCTTAAGCCGATTGGTCTCCCTCAATCGCTGTATGAGGGGAGACTGACTGGAAAAGGCACGCTAGGAGCGGATGCAATAATATGTAGGGACGGGCATTCTTTGGCTCAAGCACACTACACAGTTCTACAAAATTCTACCTTGGTGACCCCGTATGTCAATGAACACAAGAATTTTCTGCGCTCCAAACACCCGGAGCAGTCTGACGACTGGATTACATGTGAACACATCAGGACTTTCGGCAGTTGGTTGCAAACACATCTCATGGGTAACAACATTGTTGGAGATGAGCTGTACTCGTTGGCCAGGGAACCATCTTCGCCTGTATTGACTTACGAAGGGTACGAGATAAATGGGAATACATTTTACACGATCGCCCAAGATCAAAAGAGCACCAACCAAAACAGTGGTGTCCGCTTTGATGCAGCAACCAATAGGGGAAAGGAGACATATTATGGTTACATAGTGGACATATGGGAACTTGACTATGGACATGATTTTAAGGTCCCTTTGTTTCGGTGCAAATGGGTCAATCTGTCAGGAGGCGGGGTACAGGTAGACCCGCAGTACGGAATGACAACAGTGGATCTCAACAATCTTGGGTACACAGACGAACCATTCGTCCTAGCCAATGATGTGGCGCAGGTTTTATATGTGAAGGACATGTCTACCAAACCGAGAAAAAGAAAAGATAAGGAAGCGAATACATCATACGATGAGCCAAAGCGCCACATAGTTCTTTGAGGGAAAAGAGACATCGTGGGAGTGGAGGGCAAGATAGACATGTCTGAAGATTATGAAAAGTTTCATGAAATTCCTCCCTTCAAAGTGAAGGCTGACCCAAGCACCCTGTTAAACGATGAAGATAATCCATGGTTACGGCGCAATAAGCAAGGGACACACGCGAAGAAAAAGTGAAGACTTTCTCTCCACAACTATTCTGATGATGGCTTTGATCTAGAATATCACTGCAGTTACAAGTCAAGAAATGAAATGCCTTTTGTAACATATGAGTTTTCGTGTGAAACCGTGATACTTCGAAAGAGATTGTTCATTTTGTACACGAAGTACATCCAGTTTTTGCCATAACCCTCTCAACTTTTTAGCACATGCTATGTGGGTGAAATGATGATACCATGCCAAATTTCAACCTTTTCAGAGTTCATTTGTACTGCTTTTCAATTTCAGGGTCATTTAGCTAAAATAAATCAGTAAATGCATGAAAAATACCAAATGAAGTCAGAAAGGGTTGAAAATTGATGATGTGGCTTTGAATGGTGCTTGTTGAACGCACAAAAAGTCTGGAGTTGAAATAAGTTTAAAAAAATGAAATGCCTTTGTAGCATATGAGTTTTCGTCCGAAACCCTGATGCTTCGAAAGAGATTGTCCATTTTGTACACGAAGTGCATCCAGTTTTTGCCATAACCCTCTCAACTTTTTAGCACATGCTATGTGGGGGAAATGATGATACCATGCCAACTTTCAACCTTTTCAGAGTTTATTTGTAGTGCTTTTCAATTTCAGGGTCATTTAGCTCAAAAAAAAGATTAAATGCAAGAAAAATAGCAAATGAAGTCAGAAAGGGTTGGAAATTGATGATGTGGCTTTGAATGGTGCATATTGAACGCACAAAAAGTCTGGAGTTCAAATAAGTTTAAAAAATATGAAATGCCTTCGTAACACATGAGTTTTCGTCCGAAACCCTGATACTTCGAAAGAGATTGTCCAGTTTGTACACGAAGTGCATCCAGTTTTTCCCGTAACCCTCTCAACTTTTTAGCACACGCTATGTGGGTGAAATGATGATACCATGCCAATTTTCAACCTGTTCAGAGTTCATTTGTAGTGCTTTTCAATTTCAGGGTCATTTAGCTCAAAGAATGAATTAATAGCAAAAAGAATGAACTAAAAAGCTTTTATAAAACTCTAATAGCAAAAAGAATGAACTAAAAAGAATCATTTTTTTTTGTTATGATCAACTAAAACAAAACTATAATATTCTTCAAGAGCAAAAAAAATCAACTAAAAAGCTTTTATAAACCTCTAGTTATTATAAAAGTATTTTTGAAACTAAAATTATATAAAATATATGCAACTAAAATTATCAAAGTATTTTTTGTTCAAAACTTTAATAGCAAAAAGAATTTTCATAAAATAATTTTTGTTAGAAACTTTAATAGCAAACTAAAATAACAAAATCTTTTTTTGATTAAAACACCCGTTTAAAAAAACCTAAAAATTGCCAAATTGAATATAATGATAAAACACACTAATATTAAACAGCTGGAAAAAGAATCACTCAAAAATCTATTTTTAAAGTAAAGTTATTCACAAACTAGTGATTCACACAAATTTCAAAGAATTCAAATTTAAACTATTCAAATTTGAAAACTACTAGCAGTAACAGAAAGTTTATAATTTTTGTGACCTAAAGCAAAAAGAATCACTCAAAAACTCTAAGTATTTAGCTATAAGTAGAAACAAAAGAAAATAAATAAAGCAAAAAACAAAACAAAAATACTGGAAAAGACCTTTAGTCCCGGTTGCTACGACAAACCGGGACTAAAAAGTAAAAAAAAAAATTAAAAACCTGCTGCCTACTGGGCCACCACGGCCTGCATATGACTAGAAACCCAACACGCTAGTTGGGCCAGGATGCAGGCCCGCAGAAGGCCCAATTGGCCCACAGGCAGAGAGAGTGCGTTTAGGCCCGTAGGCCTGCATAAGAGAGGAGCTCGAGAGGGCTGGCGCAGCCGCGCTTATAAACCACTCTCGACGCCCCTCAGCTAGCGAGGTGGGACTAAACATCCACCCGCCCGACGCCGTGCCAGCCGCAGCCCTTTAGTCCCGGTTGGTGGCACCAACCGGGACTAAAGGCCCCCCTTTAGTCCCGGTCCGAGCCACCAACCGGGACTAAAGGGTTGTGCTTCCCGCCCTTTGCTCTGCTGAAAATGATCTTTAGTCCCGGTTGGTGGCTGCAACCGGGACTAAAGGGGGGCCTTTAGTCCCGGTTGCAGCCACCAACCGGGACTAAAGGTGGGGCTATATAAGCCAACACTTAGGAAATTTTCCCCAAATCTCACTTCTTCTTCCCCCGACGCCGCCAGGCTGCTCCGCTCGCTCCTCGTCGCCGCCGAGCCCTGCCCCCGACGCCGCCAGGCTGCTCCGCCCGCTCCTCGTCGCCGCCCGTGCCCTGACACCGACGCCGGCCGCCGCTCCCTGCCCCGACGCCGCCGAGCCCTGCCCCGACGCCCGCGGCCGCTTTCCTGCCCCGACGCCACCCCCAGTGAGCTCCGCCCCCTTCCCCTGCGCCGCTGCCGCCGCCGCCGCCCCTGCCCCTGCCCTGCGCCCCGCCGCCGCCCCTGCCCTGCTGCTTAGCCGCCGCCGCCGCCCCTGTGCTCTCTGCTAGCCACACTTAACATTTTTTTTGTTCTTAAATTTTTTTATGTTCATAGATTTTTTTTGTCCATGTATGTATGTATGTATGGATGGATGGATGGATGGATGGATGTATATAGAAAATGTTGATATGATGATTTTTTTTTGTTCATAGAATTTTTTTTGTTCATAGATTTTTTATGTTCATAGAATTTTTTTGTCCATGTATGTATGTATGTATGGATGGATGGATGGATTGATGTATATAGAAAGATGCTTACTGTATGTAGATGTATGTATGTATGTTTATGTATGTATGTATATGTAGATGTATATGTATATGTATGTATGTATATGTAGATGCTTAGTGTATATATATGTATGTAGATGTATATGTATGTATGTATACTTTAGTATGTAGATGTATATGTATATCATAGCAAAAAAAAGATGTATTCCCGGATGTTATCCCCCTTCACCTATATCGTGTAGTGCCGCGTTAGAACACCCCTAACTCTCTCGGGAATTCAACATATCCCCGATAACTTTGACATGAGGGGGGGTCGTTAAAACATAACCCCGATAACTTCGACATGAGGGGGCCGGGGGGGTGTTCGTTAAAACATAACCCTGCATAGCGATTTATTTATTCGGTAGGCGGCCGGCATAGGTCAATGTGGTAGAATGGATAGTTCAATCTCCTGCATAGCGATTATTTTTTGTAAAGTGTCCTCTCCAGAAAGTATAACCCTGATAACTTCGACATGAGGGGGGACGTCGGACATGCATGAGAGAGGCGGTCCGCAAAGTATAACCCCCGATAACTTTGCATGATGTTTGCGACTAATCCATTGCTCGTATATGCATATGATTCCTTGTTGTGATTAGCTAGGTCTATGTTTGCCACTAATCCATCTCTCATGGTTGTATATTGCCATGTTGTAGCATTTGCAGAAACTATGGACAGAGACTTAGAAAAAGAAGAGTTGTTGGGGGATATAATCCGCGACGGAGGTGATATCACCTTGTCATTTCTCAACGACACCGATGGTCAGGAAAGAGAGGATGACGGCTCCGGTGATCCAATGGAGGAGGAAGGAGATCATGACGGCTCCGGTGACCGAATGGAGGAGGAAGGAGATCATGACGGCTCCGGTGACCGAACGGAGGAGGGAGCCTTAACTGTTGCAAAGTCCGGCGAGGTATATATACATATATTAATTAAGCCTCTGCTGACTTAATGCATTAATTGTTTTGTATGTACATATATTAACGCTTCTTTCTTCTTTTAATTAGCCCTCCGATCGAGCCAAACTTCCGTAAGGAGACGAGGCCTGAAGAAAAGGTTGCGCCAGGATGAAAGGTTCACGATCGAAGAAGTCGGTCGAGATGGCCAACCGATTGCTCCCAAGCGGAGCAGGGACACATTTATACATCAGTGCGGAGTGGTTGTTAGGGACATCGTCCCGATCAGCATCCAAGAATGGAATAAGAAGAAGGACCCTGAAGTTTCTTATGTCAAGGATAGACAGAAAGATGATCTTTGGACCTCGCTGATGACAAATTTCAGCCTACCACCAGAGGCGGATCTGAATAAGGTCAAGGCGTTTGCTCTTAAGAAGATGGCAGAACTATTCAAGAACTGGAAGAAAGATTTGAACAAAAAGTTTGTCGAGAAAGACAAGACACCAGAATTCACCGGTCCATATGAGAAGATTAAAGAACACTGGCCCGCATTTGTGGCCTACAAGAAATCGGACAAGGGCAAGCAAAGGTCAGCGACAAATAAGCTAAATGCTGCAAAGAAGAAGTATCACCATGTTACGGGGTCCGGTGGCTACAGCAAAGCCCGGCCTACGTGGGACAAAGCTGAGCAAGACCTGCTTGCTAAAGGGGTCCAACCAGCGACATTGCACTGGCCAGATGGGTCAAGGACTTGGTTCTTCAGGGTTGGGGGAACTTTGGACCCAGACACAGGGGAGTGTGTTTGGACGAAAGCTCAACTTGCAATACCCGTCAAGAAGCTTGAGGAAGCAATCCAGGCAGCGCAGGAAGGGAGGTTACATCCCGACAGAGAGAATGACGAGCTGACACAGGCCCTCGGGAATCCTGAACACCCTGGACAAACACGAGGCACATCAGGCTCCGTTTCGTGGGTATATGGGTTTCCTGACAGCGGTGGTTATAGAAGCCGAGAGAGAAAGAAGAAAGCGGAAGCAAGCGAAATGCAGAAGATCAGTGCAAGATTAGCGAAACTAGAGGAACTTGAGAGCCAGCGAGTTATCGGCCAACCATCTTAGCGGCACGAAGATCCTTCCTTCGACACTGCCCCAGAAGCTACCCCACCATCTCAGCGGAGAAGCAGCGTGGCTTCCACGGAGCTCCTTCAGCCTGATATCACGGCTCCTCGCTACCCCGTGGATAGTATCACGGAGGCTGAACATTGTGTGCTAATGGCGAAATGCCATAACCTGCCCTTGAAGGCGGCGGTCGGCTCTGTTTTTCCTCCTCGACCTGAGGGAACTTTCCATTGCTGTACGATTCCACATGGCTATGCTATTGTCACGGTCGATGAAATAATGGAGGGATTTGAGGGGCTGGAGCTTGACTACCCTACAGGTGAAGGGGATAATCTTCTGGAAAATGCCTTAAGGAGTACCTGCCTATGGAGAAAGGAGAACATCAAGCTTCCAAACTGGACGCCGCCTCAGCAGACTCAGCCGGAGGAGGCCCCTCGGCAGACTCCGCTGCCTCATTCGTCTCCGACGCGTCAGCTGTCTCCGCCGCCTCAGCTGTCTCCGTCGCGTCAGCCGACTCCGGCGGAGGAGGCCCCTCAGCAGAATCCTCCTTCGCCTCCTTCGTGGCATCAGCGGACTCCGCCTCCTGCACCGCGTCAGGAATCTCCGCCTCCTCCGCCGCGTCAGCGAACTCCGCCTCTTCAGCAACGGCAGAAGAGAGCCGCCGCCGCTCCGGCGGCTAGTAGTACAATAGGTGGTGGGAAGAAATTCAAATTTGGTCCAAGCCTCAGGGTTCCTCCAAAGTTACCATATGAGAGGACTGACGAGGAAAACAAGGACATCAGTGCTGCCGAAGTGCAGGCCCATTTTGCACGGAAAGTTCCACCTCCGAAGGAAAAAATAGATCCGGTAAAGGTGAATCGCACTCTGGATGCCCTTACGCGACCACCTCCGCCTCCGCCGCTATCAAACTATGACCGCATTATTGCAAAGACATATGACAAAGCTATGAGTCGGTCGAGAAGTAGCAGTACTGGTGCAAGATGTGGGAAAACAATTCCCCAGCTCGGCGAACAGGAAAAGCAATCGTGCCCCCCGCTCAAGGTGTTTACCGATACCCCGGGGGTAGCGGCCGTTGCTCCTGGTTTCAATCCTGGTGATTACCTAGGCGATGATGTACATTTTGAAATTGCTAAGCTGGTAGACACCTTTAAATACCAGCACGGGAAGCGTCTCGTCAGAAGTGATGATCTGGAACGAGATCTACCAACGATGATGCGAACATTACATAAATGGTACTTGGAAACCTGCAAGGATGGGACGGGTAGTATCTTGGTGGGAATTAAGGATGAGCACGACTTCATTGGAGTCGACTCGATCTTCGTTGAATTTGACGAACTCTTTTAGTTATACAATCAAGCCGCCCTCGACAAAAGTCTTGTGGCTTGTTATTGTCTGTAAGTATTATTTCTGTAATTAAGTCTCTAGCTCAGCTCATTCATTGCATGTATATAATTATCCTCACTATATTATGCAGATTGAAGATCGTCGAATTTAAAAAAGGACAAATCTATGACATTGGGTTCATTAACCCAAATATCGTAAATGAATGGTCGGTACAGAAGATCCCCGAGGAGACTGAGAAAATCTTGCTCAGCTCGTTCCTTCGACACCAAAACAAAAGGGAAATACTCTTTCCTTACAACTTCAAGTGAGTGTTACTGTCTTCTGCATATTCTGTTTCGCTGACTCGAGGTTAAGTGTAATTGATGAGTTATGCGCGCGCAGGTTCCACTTTATTCTGCTAGCCATTCAGCTTGACGAGGGAGCAGTAACTGTCTTGGACTCGAGACGTAAAGAGGCTACGGAGTATGCGGACATGATTGAAATGCTCCAGAAGTAAGTTCAATCATTATCGCACTATATCGGCAACTTTCGTTCATTTCCTGATATCAAGTAATCATTTTCTTTGCCGGGTAGGGTTTGGAAAAAGTTCATCACGCGGGTTAAGGGTGAATGGAGACCGGAGCTGCGATTTAAACAACCCAGAGTAAGTAGTACTAGCTAGTTCCGCGCATCTCTCATTGATTCTAGTTTCAATACCATTATCATGGTTGATTATCATTTTGATTGAACTCTATTCTCATAAAGTGCATGTGGCAGGAACCCGGAACTGAGTTATGTGGATACTACGTTTGCGAGTTCATTCACCAAAAGACCACCGAGAGGGGCTTCACTAAACAACAATTTGAAGTATGTAAACAATATTCATAATTTTATTTTATCACCATCAATTGTGTTGATTTCATTCATATATATATATATTGACCCCCCTTCTTTAAATTAGACCATGCAGAAGTGGAACGTACTCCTACCAGCTGATCACGCGCAATTCAAGAGGAGTTGGCGGGATTCTTTGTTGACCACGTCATTCCTAAAGACGGAAAATGCCATCGGGAATTGCAAACCTGTTGAATAGATATATGCATCAACGTGTACTATCTGTAGTAGCGTCGAATAGATATACGAAAACTTGTTGTTCGACCAACAAGCACGGAGAAAGAGAGGTCACTTCCCTCTATATATTGATCATGCATGACGATATTGTGTAATTAATGGTTCCTTCATTGCTTACTAGCTAGCGTCGAGTTCTCTCTATATGTAGTAGCTAGCGTCGACCAAGCACGGAGAAAGAGAGGTCACTTCTCTCTATTAGCTAGCTAACACAATATGAAACCCCTAAACCCTCCAAAACCCCTAAACCACCCCTTTCAAAAAAAAAAACCCCAGCGCCTGCGAGCTGCTGACGCGTGGCTGCCTTTTGGTCCCGGTTGGTGTTACCAACCGGGACTAAAGGTCCTCCTACCTGAGTGCTGCGTAGCGGCCACGTGGAGACCCTTTAGTCCCGGTTGGTGTTACCAACCAGGACTAAAGGTCCTCCTGCCTGGCCGCCCCACAGCGGCCACGTGGAGCACCTTTGGTCCCGGTTCGTAGGCCAACCGGGACTAAAGGTTTTAGGCATTAGTCCCGATCGTTTTGTTCCGGTTCCAGAACCGGGACCAAATGCCCTCTTGAACCGGGACAGATGCCCTGTTTTCTACTAGTGGTGCTTGGTCCAAATATTATAGTGTGGCATGAAACCCTTCTCAAGCAGGTGGAAGTGAAGGGTTTTCGAGGAAGAGTAATCCTTCGTATTCCCACAGACAGTACATGGACAATACATAAAACCATTCTGCTTGTTTGCCTCAGCCACTTCGAGAAAATTATGCAGGCCCATAATGTACTCGGATGTGCGTCGGTCACTGTACATCCATTGCCGGTTCATCTGCGTGCATTATATAATTAAGTGTATCAAAAACCATTACAGAACATCATGAATAGAGAAATGACCAAATTAATACAAGTTCATCATCACATTAAAACCAAAGTACAGTAGTGATCAAATGTTATTACTGAAAAAATAAATACATAAAGTTCGTACATAGTTCTCATAGAACAACATACAGCTCTCTAGAGCATCTAATTAAAATATACATTGAAACTAACATACAACTATGTAAAACATTTAAATGCAACAACAAATGCGATCAAAATCGCAACTAAGGTAATAATTAATCCAACAACATAATGATACCAAGCCTCATTATCAATGGCATATTTTCTAATCTTTCTAATCTTCAAGCGCAATGCATCCATCTGGATCTTGTGTAGATCGACGACATCGGCAACATGCAACTCCAATTTCATCTTCTCTTCGTCAATTCATTTCAATTTTTCTTTTAAATAATTTTTTTCTTTTTCAACTAAATTTAACCTCTCGACAAGAGGGTCGGTTGGAATTTCCGGTTCACATACCTCCTAGATAAAAACATCTATGTCACGTTGGTCGGCATAATTGTCATAAACACTAAATGAAACAAATAGTTATAAAAGATAATATACCACATCCGAATCATAGACCGGACGAGAGCCGACGGGGGCGGATACCAAAACCATGGCACTATATAATAACAATCAATAATACAAGTAAGAAAATTATACAAGTAGCTATATAAATCATACAAGTAAGAATTTGCTTACTTACAAATCATCGAACGTCCGATTTACAGTATTGTTTGTAAATAAAATCGAAGATTGCTACAAATATCATCTATGTATGACTATTGTACATGTCCTCGTGTTCGACGACATGTGTGATTAACAGACATGCCATTTTCGGCATCTAACTTGCAGTAACTGTACATGTTTAGGGTGGTGATCGATTGAGCACGACCTTTCTCAAACATTCAATGACGGTACGCGCGATTGACATGCATGATCATTTTCACCACCTAGCCGGCAATAAGTGGATGGAGCATTTGGCTCGCCGGATGATGACATATGTGATTGACATGCATGATTATTTTTGGCACCTGATAATGTGCAATAAGAGTGTTTCGGGGTCTTATTCAGCCACCACGCATCTGATTGACAGGCATGATCAATTATCCTTGGGCTGGGCACTAACGTGTGTCACGCGTATCTTGAGAATAGATATGCTTTTGCGCATGCATTACTGTACATCTTCTGACTTCTCCTCTGTGAACAGGAAGTGCTCAGTCTAGGTCAAGGATTAAGAGCCAGTTCTTTTCAGCTTCTAGATACTGGCCCTAAATCATTGCTTTGACAGCCTACATACTGCATGAGTGTGATTTAACATGGGTTTATTCACTGCGACTCTAGCTTTGGAAAACCTACGTGTGCTCAACCAACGTGTATATATATAACGGCCAGTAGTCATTCTTCCACTCGTACCAAAAGCTTCAGCACCACGAGGCTCGTGCGCACATAATACGTGTGTATACATATTTGCATATATATAAGGCCATAAATATGTACCCTAGGAACCCTCAACGTTCATCCGCGATTCTGTTACGTCCGATCGGCAACCTGCGGCCTGGATTGCATGGCCCTTCTGCGCTCAAGGCGACCGTTAATTGTATGTTTGATTCAGCTAGGAGAACAAATGTAGTCTGTGTCATAAAAAAATGTGTGTGTCTTCAAAGGAGGGATGCGGAATGCTTTAATTACAAGCATGTAATCATGAGTCAACTACAATATTATAGTCTCAACCCTGAGTCTAACACAAATATTTCATATAGAAAAGTGAACAAGTAAATAAATACTTATATTTTAAGTGAATTCTGTTTTCACGGAGTCCGGGCTTAAGGATTTCAGACCCATGAAGTTGAGCTAAATAATGGCCATAAATTTTTGTTTTATAGGTAACCAAGGAAAGTGAGTACATGTCTTTAGTAATAATCCTTCCGAACTGTATCATAAATATCAATTAATATCAAGGAAAAACTATTTATGCATTTTTCAAAACCTCTAGCCCATGCAGGTGCACGGGTTGACTAGTTTGTAAAAAATTGTTTAGGAATTAGTAGTTATTTTGAAAATATTTACCATACGTACTTTTTTATGAAATTAGAATTATTGTATGAAATAAGGATTTCTCTTCTGAGACATGTATCTTGAAATAACGTAAGGTTGATTTATCAAGTGTCTGAAAAAATGCCTCTATTTAATCTTTCAATAGTCTATAAAGTGCGTAAAAAATGCCTCAAAATGCACATTTCATGGTCGTTGCAAAAATATTACAACTGATCTTGTGCACCTATAAAATTTGATCCACAAATATGACCAGTTGTGGCGTGCACAAAAAGAACAAATGATGTGTGAATAGCACATGATACTATTCGGTCACCTATGTCTTTTATTTTTTGCACAGGTCATTGATGGTCATATTTTTGGATAAAATTTTGTAGGCGCACAAGATACAACATAAACTCATGTCTATGAGGTTTTTCAATTTTTTTTTGAAAACTAAGAAGACCCACATGCAACATGGGGTGCGGGCGCAACTAGTTGCGGAATATACACTTCTTATTGCTAGTACCGGAAAACTCATCTCAATCGATTTCTCAAATCTATCTCAGTCTGTTCACGGAGGCATCTGATTATGGAGGTGTAGAGAGGAGGCGGTCGGGAAGGACCGCCGGTGCACAGGCTTGGGGAGAGGAGGCGACGGTGGCGCACAACCTCGTACAAGAAGACGAGGAATAATTTTTTGAGATAGATTGAACTGCCCGAAGTAAGTCCTAGATTCACTACTGGAATCTAGAACTTTGCCTAGTGCCAGGTTGTTTGCCGAGTGCATTTCGGCGGGTACTAGGCAAACATGACCTTTGCCGAGTACTTTTTTTTTGCACTCGGTAAACACTTCTTTTTTCTTTTTCTTTTTCTTCTACTTTCTCTTTGCCGAGTGCCTTTTTTTTGCACTCGGCATACACTTTTTTCTTTTCTTTTTCTTCTCTTTTCTCTTGTTTCATTTCTTTTGTACATTTTTTTTTGTTTTTTCCTTTTATGCTCTGTTCTTTTCTACATTATTTATTTTTATTTTTTCATTTTCTTTTCTTTTCGCCTCTCTATTCCCTTTTATAGGAATTAAGTGCTTTTTTTAGTCATTTAGTGCATATAATTCAAATTTGAACTGCAAGTTCATGATTTTTTTTGTATTGAAAAATCCTATTTGTGTTCTTGAGTATATGTTTAGGGCTTATCCAAGAAAAGAAAAGGAATTCCAAACCTCAGGGTGCCAGGACTCAACCCCGAACATGGAGGTAATTGGTTTTTTGTTTCTGAAAAATGCAAACAAACTCTGAAAAACATGAAACTTGGCATGGTGTCATTATATGGCATCAACCTGTTGTGATAAAAATTTGAGAAAGTTTTGCAAAAGTGGTCACCTACACTAGAAACCGGACCATCTCCGAGGAAGAATCGTGGTTTCGAGAGGGAACGGATCAGTTTTGAAGGCAAAGTGACGATTGCTTCATTGGTTGACCTTGATTATTTTTTCTACACTCAAAATACACCATTACATGTTCCATGTCAAGATTTGGCATTTTTGGGGCCCGTTTGCTATATTTAAGTCATTTCTAGTCATTTAGGGAATATAATTCATATTTGAACTGCAGGTGCATGAAAAAGTTGGCAAAATTGGCTTGAAAAATCCTATTTGTGTTAATGAGTCTATGTTTAGACCTTATCCAAGAAAAGAAAAGGAATCCAAAACATCAGGGTTCCAAGACTCGACCCCGAACATGGAGGTTATTGGTTTTTTTAATTCCAAAAAATGCAAACGAAGTCTGAAAAACATGAAACTTGGCATGGTGTCATTATATCATCCTTAGAGGCTATGGTAAAAATTTGAGAACGTTTTGCAAAAGTTATGGCATACACTGCTTAAAACCGAACCATCTCCGAGGAAGAATCATGGTTTCGAGAAGGAACGGGCCAGGTTTGAAGGCGAAGTGTTTATTGCTTCATCGTTTGACTTTGAAACTTTTTCAACACTCAACATACACCATCACATGTTCCAAGTCAAAATTTGGAATTTTTGGGGGTTCGTTTGCTATATTTAAGCCATTAAGTGCATTTATAGGCATTTAACGGATATAATTCAAATTTGAACTGCAGGTGCATGAAAAAGTTGGCAAAGTTGGGTTGAAAGGGAGTGTGCGGCTGGGGGGGGGGGGGTGGGTGCGGTTAGGTTTAGGATGTTTTTATACGGCGGGATGGGGGAGCGGGCTCTGGGTGGGCCTGTACTGGGCCACAAAACTACTGCTGACGGACCAAGTTTTCTGCTTGTCAGTGGTGCGACATCACCACTGACAGGTCGAAGTTTTAGCCCGTCAGTGGTATTTTTTTTCCTCAGAAAATCAGAACTTGTTGACGTTTCCACTGACGGTCGCTTAATCTGCCCGTTAGTGGTGCCATTACCACTGACGGTCCTTTTTGAGCCCGTCAATGATTACGTCCAGGAGAGACCTATTCTGTAGTAGTGTGGCCTCAGCAAGCGCGCAGCTAGCCCGACATAAAGATGGAGGGGACTCTCGTCTAATACTTGATCTTATCGGCCATCATGCCTGATTAATGCAGTTCCATGTAGCCTCACCGGACGTTGCCAATGATGCTAGTCAATGTGGCATCGGAAGAGCTGCAAACATGCGCTAAACGCAGAGCATAGGTGTCTGATTCACGTCGTCCGCCGCCCAACGACGTCCGCCCGGTGAATATGGTGAGCCGCACGGCACAAAATAAGAGAAAGGTTTGGTATAGGTATAGGATTGGGAGAGGAGAGCCGTTTTACGTACGGTGGCCCACCTCTTATTTTTCCACCAAAGTTTATCTTCACGATCTATTGGTTGTGATTTATTAATTTACTAAATCAACGGTTAGATTTTTTTTTTTTTTGAGAATTTCTGGCCCATCTCCCTTTTGGTCCATTGTATTGTGCTTTTAGTATATAATAGATAGATAGACTAGCCCTGCTTGTACATTTAAAAAAATATAGTATATTTACCTGAAATGGGTATATATTCACTACTCCATCTATCCCAAAATGTAAGATGTGCGTATTTCAAGGTTTATGTTTTATCAACCTTTCGTATGACAAAGGTGATGCTAGATTTGTATTTGTGATCACTTTTCCATGATTCCAGATGGTAGTCACGCGCCACCGCTGGTTGGAGATTTTGGGAAAAATTGGGTCGCGACTCGCGAGTGAGGTAGGTTGTGCCAATTACTAATTTTGGGATCAATCATTTTGGATGAGGAAAAAAAAAATCCTAAACGGGTCTATAATCTAGCTGACTATGAGCACATGCCAAACGGATTCCGTTGGAGATGTTTAATCCTAAACATCATTTTTGGGAAAACTTATTCCAAATTGTTTTCTGTAGCTGGAACTGTTCAATAAGTAGTAGCCGTCTTCACTCATCTCTTACATCTTCACCGGCGGTGTGACCTCCTCGGCAGCTGTTGTGCCGTCTGTGCCTTTGTGTTGTTAGAATTAAGCACGTCTGGCTCCATATAGTATTGGGATTAGATCACCGTGTTGGCACTAGTAGAAATCCTAGTTTTGCAGTCGGTCCATAGAGTTGGTTTTCGGCAAAATATTTTCAGCCGACACCAATATTAGTCACCTGTGGTGGTTTAGTGGAAAAAACCCGACTCAAAGAATTCTTTTATTGCAGACGGTTTATTTAGTCCAACAGCCTGCGATAATTGTAGGCCCAGAAGGCCTAGCTATAAGGAAAGTGATCTTGTCATTCATTCGAACCCTAGCCTCACTTCGAACCCCCCCCCCCTCTCCCCTACGCCGCCGCCACCGAGCACCCATGCCTCGCGTCACCATCGCCGTCGCCACCGAGCAACCACACCTCCCATCGCCATCAAGCCCTCCTCCCGTCTAACAGTTCATGTAGCCCCCATGTGTGGTATTGGTAATTAATGAAAAATTCTTGTAAACTAATGATTTCATTGAGATGTATATGAAGGAATGCTCCATAGGTAATGCATGAAGAATATTGGATGGGTTCGAGGATGAATGCCATCAAGATAAAGATATGCATTGAGATTTGGTGATGCATGAATGATATTGGATGGATTTGGGATGAATGCCATCAACATCAAGATATGCATCGAGATCATTGAGTTCTAGAGATGAATATATTATGAGCAAGAAAAAACAAAAGAAATGGACTTCAAGGCATCAAGATTGAGTTCAATGAGTGAACCAAATATGATCAAGATGAAGTTTATATGAAGAACAAGAAATGTCCAAGATATAGTTCTTTGGTGGACCTCAAAGATGGTCATGATTGGGCTTGTGAGTTGAGCCATGAAGTATCAAGATTTTGAGAGAATGAATCGAAGAGAAGAATTCAAGATATGGCTTGAAGATAAAGTCATGGTGAGCTCATGAGTTGGGCCATGGTTGATCAAGTCTAGAAGCAAGTATTCCAAGTGGAGAATTCATTGTGTCTCTCAAGAGATTGTGATAGAGCATGAAGAAGGGTAAATATTGACCAAGATGATGTTCATGGTGAAACAAAGAATGGTCATGAAAGAATTGAGTCATTGGTGATCAAGTCTTGAAGCAATGAAGTGAGGTGAAGAGTTCATTGTGGCTTTCAAGAAATCAAGATAGAGTGTGAAGTAAAGATAAAGGTTGAACAAAATGAAGCCCGAGGATTGGATTCTAGATGGTCAATACACAAGCGTAAATGATATACCGCATGGGATCAAGTGATCTAGTAGTATGGTAAGCAATTGTTAATTGTGCTTTGTGAATTAACCCATACTATGAGTTTGGTATGTCTTTGTGGGTTAGGTGATACTCACGGGCTTGCATCAAAAGGAAGATTTCAAGTAGCCCATGTGAGGATGACATCAAGTGGAGATGATCATCAATGTTGAAAAGTGCAAGTTCAAGATGAGCATCTCGAGGGATTATATGCTTGAAGCTTGCAGTCCATTTGGTGATAATAGACATGTGAAGATGTGCTTAAGTGAAGGCTTCTCATATTGGATTATGGGGGAGCAAACTGAGAGTTTTCAGCAAGTGACCATGATTAAGAGAAGGATCCCAACTTGCGGCTAGCATGAACGTCATCATCGAGCTCAAGTGGAATGTGCAAGGCAAAGGTAAGCATAAGATAGGTTTTCCTAGTTTTGTTGGTCTCAAGGTGCTTGGTGGGAGACTGGATTGTAGGTTTGATAGACGTACTATAAAGAGGGGCTATCGGGCGAGTAGCTTGATCTCGTCATGTGTACAATGCTCAAATTTTTGCATATTTTGCATCCTCCTTTTTGGTTGATCTTGCATGGTTCTCTGTGTGAGGACCTAGAGCTTGTTGTTAGCTTCAAAACGAGCCCACGATCATTGAAAAATGGAGTTCGTATGAGAAAGTTATGCCATTTTTCGTGTTGGATGTTCTTGCTGTTTTGTTGGTCCGGAGGTTCTGGACGGAACCTCCTTGTGACCCAGAATCCAGACGGTATTCCAGAAATATTTTGGACTGGTCCAGTAGCTCCTGGATTGGTCTGGAAATTGGCCCGAAGGGTCTGGATGATTCCGGACCAGCCAGCGGAACCCCGATGGGCAAATTTGGTGGTCCCCTATATAAAGGGATCTTCTTCCCCAATGGGAGGGGGGCTATGGATATAATTTTTTTCCCATTCTTTTGAGCTCTTCTCTCCTCCTCCCTCAATTCCCCAATCTACCATCTAAGTGAGGGAAAAGAATCACATGGATCTAGCAATCATTTGTTGACCTCCTCCATTGTTCCTCTCCTCTCCAATCCCTCCATTGCATGAGTTGCATAGGGTGAGATTTGGGAGAGAGAGATTTGAGAATAAGTTACTTTTGTTTGCATTTGTTGCATTGGTTTGAGCTCTTCACGTCGATTGGTTTGAGTGAGAATTCGGGAGTTTGTTACTCTTGGAGGCTCGCCTCCTAGATGGTTTGGTGGTGTTGGCTCGGTGATCTCTTCGTGAAGTTTGTGAGGACGCCCGAGTTGTGTTGTGAAGTGGTTGTGGAGCTTGCCATCTCCGGAGTGGAGGAAGAAGCTATCCATAGTGGATCGAGGGGCATCCCCCCAAGAGGAGACTGACTTGAAAGAGAGTTCGCCCGTGGGGCACGTCAACGGAGAGTAGAATATCGGTGAATATTTGAACTCCGAGAAAAACATCGGTTGTCTCTTGTCCTCTTTACCTTCCGCAATTCATATTTGCTATTATTCATATATCTTGTGTAGAGTTTGAATTGCTTGCTAGTTTCCTTCAATTCCATGTCTAGTTTAGCTTAAGTTGTTGGTGTTCTTAGTGAGCCTAGCATATTTATGATTTGTGCTTGAAAAGTATTTGACTAGTTTAATTCTGCATTAGGATAAACCCAAATCCATAAGAGTTTTAAATTGCCTATTCAACCCCCTCCCTCCTCTAGGCGACATCTAGGTCTTTTCAATTGGTATCAGAGCAATGTCTCTCTTGCATGGCTTCACCGCCTAGGGAGTAAAGATGTCGACTAGTGGTATAGTGCACGATGACACTTTTTGTTTAGATGGCACAAATTATTACATGTGGAAAGTTCGCATGCTTTGTCATTTCTGGGCCATGAGTCCAAATATTGTGCGAATTGTTCTTGTAGGTTCTTCTTCTTGGAAGGATGGCCTATATCCATCTATTGAGGAACTTGAAGATATGCATCTTTGATATTTTGCTAAGAATGCTATATACCGAGTGATAACCATTGAAGTGTTCAAATCAATCATGGCTTTTGAGACGGCTCATGAGGTTTGGACCAAACTAGAAGAAATATATGGTGGGTCCAACCCCGATGAGGATGGCTTTCTCTCAAAGGAGTCAATTGAGGAGTTCTCCACATCTTCATATCGTGAGGACCTCCCAGTTGCTTCCACCTCCGAGTGCTTGGGCATTGCAACATCATCCACTTCACCAACATGTTACATTTCCAATGGTAATGACATGGTGAGTGGAGATGTCATTTGTGATGATGATATTGAGCTTAGCATTGATGATCTTTCACTTATGAATGCTAGTGTTGTAGCTTCCATGGACTTAAACATATCTAGCACCAAAGATGTCATACATTCTTGTGTTGATAGTCCATGTATATCATCTAGAAATTCCTTGACTAAATTTTGTGAAGATATGCTTGCAATTCCTTGTTGCCATGATCAAATTTATTCTATTTCCTCTAGTTGTTGTATGGCTAACCATGTAGAGAATATCAAGAAAAATATGGCACACATCATTGATAGAGAAATTGCAAGAAGAACAAAGAAAAAAAACCAAGTGAAAGAGAGTGTCACGAGTATGGACATTATGCAAATGAATGTGTTAGTGTTGATCATGAAAAATCCTTGTCTCTAAAAGGATCATCATCAACCTCCAATGCTCACATGTGCCTCATGGCAAGAGGTAATACCAAGGTATCATCATCTCCCATTCAATGTGAAGTATCTATTGATAGTGATAGTGATGATAAGATGGATGAAGGTGCTCTTGAAGTTTTTGAGATCTTGAAAGCTCTTAAATGAGTTACTCTTGAGCGTTTCAAAAATCATCTTACTCCTTGCATGGAGTGTAATGATTTACTCCATGGAGAGTAAAATAAAAATGAAAATCTTGAACATAATCTTCTTGATATGCTTCAAACTATTAGAGACTTAAAGTCTTCAAAATTAGAGATTCAAGTTGCTCATGGCAAACTTAAAGATGATTTTGAGCACCTTGACCTTGACTACAAGAATGTTTGAAACTTGAATTGAATACAAGACAAATTTGCTTTATTTCTGAATATTAGTTGCTTGCACAAAACATACATTTTCTTAGAGCCTGCGCAAGAACGTATGTGGAAACATATTATTACAAATACGTACTGGACATATAGATCGAGGAATTGGGCCGGGCTTGCTCGCCTAGCCTAGATGGGCTTGACGAAGAATTTCTCAATAGTCTTCTCTAGATGCGTGCTCAGTGTGTACACATCGTTCCTGTTATCATAGAACAAGGATGCGCTAAGGGCTAAGCTTATGGTCCGTTGTATTGCTGGGAGGAGAGCATGGGTTTCAAAGCGAGCTTGGTTGAGAGTCCTCCATTCATCTTCTATCAGTGCATCGACCCGTGCAATGGCCACCTCGCTCGTGACGTTGTGCTCATTGATGTAACACTCCACGGAGCTTGCCGCGTCCCCCTTGCATTTTCGACGCTGTGTAGTGGATCGAGCATTTGTTTATATGTTAAATGTATCATCATCATAAAAATCAAGACTATACACACACACACACACACACACACACATATACTAGCCTTGAATGCAGCAATATCATTCATCAAGCGTACTATCTTCCCGACTGATACGACGACGTCGGGGACACCAGCTGCCCACTCCAATGCTGGCTTCATCAGTGCGTCATCCATGCCAGCCATCACCCCCACAGATAGCGTTGGTGCGCCTATGGTCTGGCAAGTCAAGTTCAATTGATCTTTAAAGCTTGGCTTGTAATTAGTGTGTGACCATTCGGCCTCTCGGAGATAACCGGGGACATGATTTTGGATCTGCATGCATGTGAGCGCACAAGAAAAGCAAATTATATTTATCTAGTAATTAATGCGCACCTATATATATAGCCATGCATATAATTAGCTGGTGGTAGTGGTATAGTACTGTACCGCTTTCTTGAGGAAGGCAATATGATAGTTGATATTGATTGGTATTTCGCTCTCGATATTTTTGAAGGTCCTCAACAGCTCCGTATAGAACTTTTTCAGGTACAACGGTAGAATAGAAACAGCGCTTTCATCCCATCTACACGGATAATTGCATTACATTAAAACAAGCTGCAGTAGTTTGACCTTTTCTGTGTGTTAATTATGTATATATTTATATAAACAACAAAGTTTCGGATTAATTTCGCACAGTCTGCAGTGAGTAACTTTGGTCGTTAAATTTTTATAACTAATATAAGTAAATTATTATAAAAATTATAATATGAAAGTATTTTCCCTGACAAATTGAAGGGTGTTAT
The DNA here is from genome assembly GCA_039707655.1 of Elymus sibiricus. Lineage (NCBI taxonomy): Eukaryota > Viridiplantae > Streptophyta > Magnoliopsida > Poales > Poaceae > Elymus > Elymus sibiricus. The sequence continues at coordinate 19,123,499 of CM077666.1, read as the reverse complement.
TTCCATGAAACAAATCCAAATAGTTTTTCAATTAATTAGTGATCAAAGATAGAGAACGGCGATTTGGCTCCCGGGCTCAGATGAGCCCGGGCCAAATCAAAAAATAGAAAAAAAAATCAAAAAATTCCGAATTTTTTTTGCAAGAAAGATGCTTGTGTGCGTGATGTTCTTCCAAAATTTGGTGCAGTTTTTACATTCGAGGAGCGCGCGACAAAAAAGACAAAATCCATCTCTGTGAGTAAGGTTACTGTTCATGCACTGTTTTGGCCGGTTTTATCTTTTTTGCCACGAGCTCCACAGATGTCCAAATGGGATGAAAATTTACACGCACATCATGCACTCAAACATCTTGCACCACGAAAAAATTTGGAATTTTTTTAACACCTTTTGTATTTTTTATCGCGTTACTGTTCATCGGGTGCATCTGAGCCCGGGCTCAGATGTGGATTACCGTCAAAGATATCGATAGTGAAGTATGAAAACATTGCTTCTAGAATGCCAAGTTTTTTTTTTTTTGTAACGGAGGTAGTATTTGACCATTGTGCAACCGGCGAGGAGAGAGCTACCGTGTGTGCTAGTTATCACACAATTTTGTGGTACGGTACGAAAATGACTACTTTCCATGCTAAAAATAGCAACTCTAGCATGACCCCCACAAGATGCTTGCATGAGTGGCTAAATTTTTTGAGCGTCAATAATATGGAAGAAGGAAAATGTGCATTGAAATAGATAAAACAACAGACCAACGGGGATGAGCCTACGGCATTTAATTAAGAAGAAGGGTGTGAGACACGATAGTTTTTTAGGGATGAGAGACACGATTCTAAGCGCAAAATAAACATCCCCCCCTACAGGGTTTGAGAACACAGGTCAGCGGGAAGGCTCCTTTGGGTTCCCACCACCGGGCTAGCCCATCCACGTGGACAAATGAATAGTATGTCAGTTATACATTCTTTCTTCTTCTCGATCGGACTAATTAGTTCTCGTGGGGCATGTAATTAATATAGGTATAAATATATAGATTGAAAAATCTATCAATAATCAGTCGGAAAGTAGATAGCCAAACTAATTGAACCTTTGCACTGCTTCATGTAGCTTCCGACATTCCTCTATGGTGGCATGGTTATCATATGTGTCATCAAACATGGTAATTAGCACAATCATCTTCGCGATGATACTTCGTGGGAGCTCAAAGCCTTTCTCAGGGTACACCACATAGGCCCAGGTGTGGCACTCCACAACACGACCCGAACATAGCTTAACCCGACGGATCCAGAAAAATTGTTCCACCACCTGTGAATTAAATTTAGAGTTATTTGAATGAAGTACTTAATGATATACTACTAAATTTTGTGCCCGGCTCCAAAAAACACTCATTTTAAAATGAAGGAAGTACATTTAAGGACAATTACTATCAAAAGTATGCATGGGATACAACATTATGTGGAATTCACACAAATAATTTTTGTGTTCATTGTAATTGCTCAGTGGAAATAAAAGTGAAAAAGAAAACATACGCAGTAATAGCTTTGAGCTCCTTCAAGTGGACATGCTGAAGAATGCTAAAATCCAGCTTTGCAAGTTCTAGTAGAATTGGGTTATGCCCTTCCTCTTTGTTGTACTCCGAGATATAGTGTAGTTTTTCCACTCTCTTACAGGTCCTTGGGAGTGCCTTGTGAAGAGCACGTTTAACTTGCTTAACCAGTGGAGACTTTAGACCACTCATTGATTCGAGATGATGCCTTGCAAAAGTAATGGCTTCTTCAAGTGTCGGCTCACCGTGAATGAGAAGATGGGCTGCGTTGTATAAACTTAATAGCACCTTTTGGGTCATTAGTTATATCCATGCTGAAGCTCCCATCTTCAACCTGGAATTTTTTGAAAACATCTGCAAGATTGATAAACTGATGTTGTTAGTAATGAAACAACGATGCTGTCGACAAAGTTCGGATGGTGGTATATCCTATGACGCTAGCTAATTAATGACACTGTTTGAAGAAGTGATCTTGGCTTGGAAAATGTATCCTTTGTTTGCAAGGTCAAAAAAAGCAATCAAAGCTTGATAATGTTTGGTCTGGATAACAGAAAACTTTATTCTCTTGTGGCCTTTGCTATGGCTCGATAACAAAATTAGCTGGCTTCCAATATATATACAGTCTATAGGTTTCGTGGGTATTATGTTTTTCTTTTAATATGAAGATAGGTAGATACCTGGAGATATCCAATGTCCATGCTCCCTAAGCAAGCGAAACCAAAGAGCAACCCCATGGAGGCTAGAGTTCCTAAATTCACTCTCTCGAAGTTCCCTTAAAGCGGTGTTGATCTGATCTTCAAAGTGGTGAGCTATTCCAAGATGTTGGAGCGTATCCAGTAAGAACATTCTCACCATCGTGCTGTTGCAAGTGTTAAATAACGTGCGGATGTCATCCTTGAGTTTATCGGCTCTAACGATCATCCATTCCTCCGACCTCTGCCATGCATGCATTCATAGATTAATTACTTAACTGGAACACACACACACACACACACAAATGTATCACGCACAGACGACACTAATTAGGGTAATTCCAGATTGATGTGATTATTTATTTACCAGTCAGGGGGCTTCCAAATAACAGATCTGATTAGAGGCTTCAATATTAGTTGTGATGTGATGTGCAACAGTATTGGAGCAACGCGGGTCGTTTGATTTAGGCAGTTTGATGGCTAGGATTCTTTGGATTGACCACAACTTGTGCTTTTCTATTAGTATAGATGTAGATGTAGATTGGATTACTCTTGCTTTTAGCAGACAGGAATAGGATATTTCTCAGCCATAACCAGAAAAATATTGACTGCAGCAGCAGCAAAGAACGGAGCCAAAATCACTTCGATGGTGCAGCATGTGCATGAATAAACCCACCGGCTAGGTTTTCATACCTGCAGTGGCTGTGGCTCATATCCGATAAAGAAGTCCCCCCAAGGTGAGGGCTCCGAGGCGATCTGCTCCTCACCAATACCGGACGCCATTGCCTGAATACCTGCAGTGGCTAGCTTGCTTTGCTTTGAGTAGGAGAATGGCCGCCGGCCTTTAAATACACTAGATGGATATGGGATATGCGCGCTTCACTGCGCCGTGCCGGGGATTGTCATGATGATTGCACCACAAAGTGGCTGAATGATGGTGCGTTTAACTCTGTATCTAAATCATGCGCTTGGCAAGAGCTGTAGGCTACTCCATGTAGTTGTTGACTTCTTTGCTAACTATACAGTTTCCTTTTATTCCAGAAACTCGTAGGAGCACATATCCAAAGCGTCTGAGCAAATACCCACATGAAAAGGAGGCACCAAGCTCTTCACAGGATATGCCAACATAAAAAAATAACCCAGGTCGTTTGACAACTGCATGTAGCGGTTCATAACCCACTTAAATCAATCAGGCACAGATACAAATTCTAAGTTAAGTATGTTACATGTTTTTGGTTCTCGCTACATATTCGGGTTCTTTTTATCCCCAAACACAACGTTCTCCTTTAAGATCTTGAGGGCTTCTCCAATTTCATTCTGTGATGATACATCTGAGAAGCATGTCTGAGCAATTCTGGTCGCTTGAGCTTTGATTTCAGGCGATAAAGCTGACAGCTCCAAGTAGCACAGCTGCAGGATCATTCCATTAAACTTGCTCAGCAGAATCGCTGGCTAACAAGCTTAGGGCCTGTTCGGTAGCTCTCTAGCTTCCAGATCCACCGAATCCGCAGGGGATTTGCGCCGAACAGTCCGGCTCCCGGAAGCTGGCTTCCCGGATCTGATGGGGTTCTACGTGTAAAAAACTGGAGCGCTGCTTTGGGTGCTCCCAGGAAAACCGAGATCTGGAGTTGGCCTAATTTACGAACGAATGCCACCGCCAAGTGACTCCAGGGGCACGTACCGGTTCGCTGGATTCTATCTCCCCTCTCCCGATATGTTATCTCTCGTGAATGATCCACCTTACCACACTAACGGGCCAACTTCCCTCCTTCCTGGATTGGAGGCCCGTATAAAAAAAAGAAGTTGGATCGATCGCACCGAACGATTTTCTTAGCGATGCTTCGACCGGTAGAAGCTGGAAGCTGGCATGCGGAGCTGGAGTTGAAGATTTTGTGAAGCTGGGCAACTATCGAACAGGCCCTTACAATGCAGCTGGGAGCAACCTCCTCCCAAAAATAGTCCTATGGCTGCAGGCAAAGGTGGAGGACGAAAAACAATTAAGGTGGGGCGAAGTCTTAAGCAAAGATTTTTTTATGCAAATCGAAAGAGTCAATACACAATACAAACGAATAACCAAATACAATGAAAATGTAGACACATTTCAATCGGTTTTGCTATATCTCAGGTGCCTGAAGTTTTGCTGAGTTTGGCTGGCTGAGGACGATTTTCTTCGCGTCAGTCACTTTTTCTAGTTCATCCGAGCTTGCCAGAGAAGGGGCAGCCCCACTATCTATCTTAGGGGGAAGCCATTGCCCCACTATCTATCTTAGGGGGAAGCCATTGCCCCATTATCTATCTTTAGGGGTGTGTGTGGGGGGGGGGGGGGGGGGGCTGGTGCAAGGGATCACACCAGAGTTCTTCATTAGTGCGGCACGACTTAGAGGGATGGCGGCCAGCAACAGCGGTGGGAGGAGGTTGAGGGGAGGGCGGGGCGGCGAGGCGGTGAGTAGTAGCACCCGCCGGCCGCGGGTGGTGGAGGTTGGCGGTTAGGGTGGGGCAGGCTGGGGGAGTCGTGAGGAGGAAGAAGGAAGGGAGGAAGAAGATGAACAATGCACGATCTATTTTGTGCAGTTGGATGAAGATCTGATGGTCCATATAAAAAGTGACTGATGCAATCTTTTTTCAGGTACCTCACAAATAGGGAAAACTCTTGTTTTCAACCGACTGATTACTCTCCATAATCAACCGCGTCCCACGCCGTCGGATGTCCCATGATCATGCGACCACCACAACCCATCACGTGCCCACCTTTCCAACCTAACTCTTTCGCTTCATCTGATTCTCTCGATTGTTCCTCTCCCTCGCTGTCTCTCTCTCTTCCTTATCCCCGTTCTTTTCACGAACGCAGCAATGGCGAGCCGTGAGCCGCCGCTACAGGGGACACCACCATTGGCCTCAAGCCTTGACCGCACCATCGCTGCAAGCCAGCCACCCAGCCGCGCTCATGCTGCAAGCCCTATCCCGTCCGCCCGATGCTACAAGACGAGGCACCACCGACCACCGGCGCTACGAGGGACGGCCGCTGCCAATCCCGGCCACCGGCGCTGCAATCCCGATCGAGTACGACCTGCTGCAAGGGGGGGCCAGCCACCGGTGCTCCAGGGGCGCCGCGGACGCTGTCGCGGGCGTAGGTGGATGCGCCTCTTCAAGCTGCGGCCGTCGTCGCCGGTGCCCCGCTGAAGCGCCACCGCTGCTGCGCCGACGCGCCATTGCAACGCCGGGGGAGAAGCATGCTGGTGCAACGGCCATGGGCTGCACTGCATATGAGGCCGGCCGTGAGGGAGGGCGCGCCGTGCTGGGATGGGCGTCGCCGGTTCGCAGCATCGGCGCTGCTGCTGCGATGGAACCTCCAATGGAAGCACCGCGAGCGTTACGGGTGCTACGTTGAAGCTTCGCCGGCGGCTGCGACGGCGACCATGACGGGGGTCGACGGGGCCGCTACAACTCCGGCGATGTTCAACGAGTGATCCTTTGACCACGGCGTGCGCTCGACGCAGCACTCTGTCCACGGCTGCTAGCGCTCGTTGGCTCGTCGGTGGTGCTACCGCTACAATGCAGCACTCACAACGTTGCAGAGTGGCACCTCCGTCGTGGCCCATGGACGCGCTCAACGCTGCTGCCAAGCTCCACGCGCCGGTGCGGCGATGTAGCGCTCGCCGGTGCTGCCGGCGATACGATGCGGGGCGGTCGCCGGTGATGCTATGCAGCGCTCGCCGTTGTTGCCGGCGATGCGATGCGATGCGGTCCTCGTCCGCGGTCGCCGGTGCTGCGACGAAACACTCCGTCCCTCGTCGGAAACTGCCAGTGCTGTGACGCAACGCTCGTCGGTGTTGCCGCTGCAATCCAGCACGAGTGTCACTTGGCGAGGTCAGCGTTGTGCCTTGCCAGAGCTGTACTGGTCGAGGGCCGCAGCATCCGCTGCTGTGTGGTCGCCGGCGCCATCAGTGCTGCAGCATCGTTGCTGGCTTGATGCTGAAGGCCGCACGCTGTCCCGTCGCTGGGCATGTTGGATCCGTTGCGCTTTGATCAAACGGCCACCCTCGCCTGAATCGGACGGCTGCACAGGTGGCTGATCTTTTCTGGCTTACCCGTAGCAGCCGAGGCTCCCTGTTTCAATTAGAAAACAACCTAAAACATATTGATAAATATAACGAAGCGTACCTTCAAAAAAATATATAACGAAGCTTTCAATGGCCAGCCGCCGCCAACGCGCTGCAGCTTAGGGTTTGTTTTGTGCCTGGAGTGGTCGCGTGCGGTGTTCGTGTGCGTCTCTGCTTCGTGCCTGGGCGCTCGATCGAACCTGACCACTCGACGTCTCGACTCTCGACCGGTTCCTGGCCCAACACAGTCGGCCCATCAGGCCAGCGGCCAGCCTCTTTCTCTTTGTAGGGTTTTCTGCCGGCAGTCAAACGAGTGAGAGATAGCTGAGCCGATCTATACATAGGTATAGATTTTTTCTTGCTCAAAATTAAGGCATGGCAGCCGCCATATATACCCTGCCCACTGGAGTCCTCCGCCACTGGCTGCAGGGTTGTTGATGCATGAAGCCTCATCAATATCGAGCAGCCAGGAAGGAAATAGAAGAAAAACTGTAAAACTAATCATGCTTCCAAAAACGAAAAAATACGTGCACCTAATAATTTGGCCTCGTAACCGCTCGTATATTCTTATGCAAATGAGAATAGCTCCGTCAAGTTTCAGACAAGAAACTCAATTTTGCGAACACAAACAAACCATTATAAAGGAGATGAAGGTGGAGGTACCTGTTGAACAATCGCGCTGCAACCATCCATATGCCCCAACAGCTTAGCAGAAGAATCAATCTAAGGTGGGAAACCTCCATGACTGTGTCAATGGTAGAGTACAACTGAAAAAACATTTGGTTTCTGATCACGACAACAGAGGTCAGGGGACAAACCATACACCGAGAATGACGACGACAAATGAAAATCACACGCAGAAAGACACAAACATCCAGTGATGTTTCTATTTTCGACGCGCCTTCATGATGCTACCATATTCAGTGCCTGGCATTTTCTCTTGTTTTGGATTGGCTTGTGTTGATGGGTCATGATTTTGTACAACACCAAAATCAGTTGCAGGCTATTCTGAATGAAGTCAGGCAAAAAGAAAATGTTAGCAAATGATGATTGTGCGGTTAGTGTCAGGTAGAGAGAATGTAAGTAACTGAAGATTGCACAAATAATGTCAAAGAGGACATGTGCAAGCTTTTAAAAGAATAAGTCAACCAAGAATGATGCATATGCCAGTACAGTACTATAATTAGTAATCTTGTGTGACTGCAGAGTTTAAGTATGATCTAAACAAAACACAGAACTGAATGAAACAAGTCAAAGTCGCAAATATTCAGTGGCATATAAACAATCAATCCAACAAAACAAAAGATCACAGCATTCTGTACCCTGAAGCAAACTAATCTCCCTTCTAAAAGATACTAATCACTTACAAATTAAAGAGCAATTCTTGCATGCAACTGTAGTTGGCAAGTAATTTCACCTTTAAGCAATTGTAAGGTTTTATTTTCCAAATAACCCACTTCAGTAAGATTCAAGAATGGATGTTTCAGCAAGTCTATGAAACCCTGAGCTGGACTGGAGTATCGAACTATAACTGTAATCGCCAAGACCAAAGTTATCACTTTTTTTTCTTGTGAAATTGGCTATAAGCTTTTTTAATCTAATGGACTCACTCCACATCTGGTTGGTTTTATCAGAGAAAAAGCTACTTCAAATAGTTCCACGCTGTTGCACAAAGTTATCTGAATTTAGTAAATCTGCTTTGCTTGAGCTCCGTAGGAAATATCTCATAATATTTGCTATAATTATAGTATGACATCTCTAAGTTTTTCTAGTCATGCTATTCTATCGGGACAGCAGTTTACTAATCATAATTCGGCTGAAATTAGCTATGATCAGTTTGTATTCTGCTTGAGACGTTCCCTATGATTGTCAACTGCTCGTCATTTCTGAAATTAGCTACCATACCGTAAAATTACTTCGTCTAGAGTACAATCAATTAACCAACAGAAGCTTAGTCACTGAACAATCAATAACAGTTCATGCAAGATTTTAATCTAAATGTCACAATAACAATGTAACAGGTTCAGTTAAACCACTCCTTACCTCTCCAAGAAGTAATCATGTTTTCCTTTCCTCCTTGAAGTACCAGAGATGCAGCTTCTGTTATACCGCATTGGCTGTCGCTGTTTATATGGACACATTGACCAAGTAAATGTTTTGAAATCATAGAAGATAAAATCCCGAGTTATCTGAAATACTCAAAATCAAGGCCGACCAATCAATACTCTGAAAAATCTAAACAGAGTATGTCTCGTAGAGCATTTGACGTCATATACGCAATTCTGCATGCTTTAACTGAACTAACAGACCATAGGTACATTGCAGTGATCATTAGAATGCTTTCCTTTTGGTACACCTTGTAGAGGAAGGAATTAACAACCAGTAAAATCCATATCAACTTCCCATAAGGAAACATCAATCTTCACAAGATACCTTTTTCTACCAAATGTTACATGGCCAGGAAATTTAACATGATTATCTGTTAATGCACATAATCTGAACTTCGGAATCTGTAGGTAGTGGCCTAATGCATAAAGCAATAAAGGCTTGCTTTAGAGTCAATTCATTCAAATAACAGGGGAGGAGCGTCTCATTCTTGAAATAGTACTTCAAAATTAATAACACATAAAAGAAATGAAAACAAATGGCAGTCCACTAATTGGGCTTTGTTAGGTAGGCTGAAATCACGGGCCAAATTAAATAAGTATCCTACTACTACACTGCTTATATAGGAGTATCTCCCCATATTCTTAAAAATAATAATATACATATACTAGGTATGTGCCCGTGCGTTGCCACGGGGGCCATATATTTTTTAACACAATAAGAGGACCATACGGGACAAATCTTGATGCAAAGCAAATAGACAAAATAAGATTATGTTTTGGTTATAAAGTATAGATTTTCCAGCTATTTCTTAAAGTGATAAAATAGGTATGTGCCCATGATTAATCCACTTTATTGGGTTACCAAATATAAGAGATTGATTGATACTTACTTGCTTATGGGCCGTGAATTTATTACTATTTATTGAGTTACCAAAGATGTCTGACATGTACCAGGTTTTACCATAAGAAACAATTTATTTATGGACCGTGATTTATTGCTATACCATAGATTTGATCTGGTTTATTGGGTTACCAAAGATTGGTTTGATGAAAATCAGAAGGGGATAAAAAACCAGGAAAAATCGATGGAGGGTGGGAGGTTGGACGATGGGGTGGTGGGGAGAAAACAGAGTGAAAGATGGAACCTTATGTTCTTTTTCTCTACTCCTAATGTCTCACTTGGTAGGCTAGCCTCCACGGTTTTTTTTCGTCTTCCACTTTTGTCTGGTTTTTTTTCGTCTCACATCCTAGCACCATCTCCTCACGTTGGTTTTTCACCCTTATAATAAAAACTTTCTAAACTTTTCCAAACTTTCCTAACCAGACACGTTACAAACAGGCAGGAACCGATAGCACGTTACCAAACAATGAAATCCAGTTTCATGACAATCAATCCGAATCCTAACTTTCCTAAAGAATGGATCTCTGCCTTTCTTAACAACTACGCAATCTCTACTCCTAAAGAATCTCTACTCCTAAAGAAGGAGTCTGCGGTTGTGATGGTACGTTTGGTGGTCTTTTGTTCGTTCGTTTCGTAGTCTCCCTCTCTTCGCACGTCTCTCACGAGAATAATCCGGATGCAATCACCTCTTTCCATGTTTCTCCCGAGAAAAATGCATACATCGCCTTGAGTTTCCTCATCCCCTCCCCACAATTTCCTATTCATACACGCAGAGGTGCCCTCGCAGCTCCTCACCAGGCACCACCATGCCCGTGTGTACACCTCCCGTAGCGCCGCCATTGTGCGCACACGCTCCACAAGCACGCCCACGTCGATGTTGCTCCGGAACCTATGTTCGAGTCCCAGGGCGCGCCACCGCCCGGTCCGTTCAGGTGCATGGCTCCTTCAGGCCGCACCGCCTCTACGCGGCATCTAGCGTGCGTGTACCAGCATGAGCTCTCGAAGCCCAGCGGATACCTCGGGACCTGCGGGAGAGCCCGCTACCAGCTCGGCGGCAACACACACGGGGCATGGGGATGACTCGAGCGGCTGCGGTCGAGGTGGGAAAGCTGACGCGTTATTACGCCTTTGAGGCGCAGCTGCTAGAGGCGGAGCGGCAGCTCAAGGCGGAGATCAGAGATCCGTGCCGAGGACGCCAGCGCAGCCAACGAGGACCGCAAGGTCACCAAGCTGTGGCCACGCAGACCCGGGCCACCGTGCGCTGCCCTTCGAGATCGATTTTCTGCAGGCTCTTGTTCATTCCCCTTGCATTGTTTGAGCTTTGCACTGTACTTGCTTGAAGAATTGCCTCATCCATTCAGCTTTAATTTAGAGCGTGAGCCTTAACAATTACCATCGCCTTAACTTTCCTCTTGCTGCATGTCAAGTGCAATCTATGCACAGGTACTTCACAATTTCACATACCTAAACCCTCTCTACATTGTCCCTTTTAGTGTCACACATCAAATTAGTGGATTTTGTGGCTACCAATTAAGAAGTCTGGCTGTTTTGTGTGGCTAAGAGGCGCCGCGAATCATTTTGCACTCTATCAAGCAAGGGGAATGAATAGCAATTTACTGAATTTACTATGTTCAACCTGATTGAAGTGTATGCCTCGATCTAGGCAGTTCTCTGCCCATAGTCCATCGTTGTCCTAATTTCCTATGCAAGCATTTAACTACTATTATGATTCTTTATTTTACTCATTGGTGTAGATGAACTTTTGGATGGCACTGTTCAAAATTTTCATACTTTTGCAAAGCCTTACTTTGTATATTCGTATTGCTCGATCCCGATAAGTATACACGGTTCGTTGTTCTTCTTACAGTTTTCCTTCTTTCAATTGCATCTTTGGTACATCTATATTTATTATTTAATAGCATGGAGAGGGAGCTGTCGTTAGTATTTTCATCAGTTATGCAATTGATTCTGTTCAGAGGAAAAGTATGCACTCTTTGCTCATTCTTTTACAATGTATCCTCCTTTTGATGTCTTATCTAACCTCCCCATGCCTCAGCAATGACACATTTGAGGAGTCTGAACTGCGAAGGAAGGTGCGACGAGTTGAACCCATGGAATTATGGTATATGTTTGTTCTTTCTTATTTATGGTCCAAAGTTTCTCCTTCGCTCACTGGTGAATTTACTTTTCTCTCGCTGCATGTCAAGTAACCGGGTTGTTTAATTTCCTATGCTTAACTTGTGTTGTTGAGTGCGGAGTGTCCACAGCATCATCATAGTTAATTCAACCTTAAAAGTATGTCTCTGATTTATGAATGTGGCTGTGATGACCAAGTTACTGTAGTTATAGGAGAAGGCTTTAGTTTTTAAGATATTTAGGAAAAGGCTAGCCTAGGATCAGTTACTGCAGTTCTTAGTTAGGTTCTGAGTAGTGAGTGTCACAGCTGATGCAATAACAACTCTACTATCTAAATGCCTAATTGCATATCCTATTCTTGCTAAAATCTGTGATGAGCTCCATGTCTTGCATAATTCCATATAGATCTGGTAGAAGATCTAGCCTTCTAATATTTCGTACAAGATGTATAAATGCTTTGGGTACAAGATGTATAAATGGATTTGAGGGCTAACTAGAAACAAAAGGAAAAACACACCATACAGTTACAAATCCAACCTTTCTTATTACACATATTTGCATTTAAGTTTAATATGTATGTTGGCTCACCTTTTTACGCTTTTGAGTAAAACAGGACCTACTAATTTAGTGTTTTAGCTCTGTTTTCCTGAACTTAGTATTGTTTCTTACGCATTTCTTTAGCTTTCGTGTAATACCAGACGGCGTCATGGACGGTACTGGATGCAGCAGCGGGACCTTACCCTGCTCTGGCCATGGTCGGTGATGACCCCCCCCCCCCCCCCCCCCCCGCCCCAATCTCTTCTTTGCCCTCACTTTTTTTTTGTTTATGTTCCTGTTTATTGTCAGATCAAAGTCAACATGACGTGATGCACCATAAGAAGTTTACCTATTTTCAAATGATGACTTGTTTCAGAATAGTTAGCATAAGATGGCCCTCGTTCTTTTCTGTTTGAATTAGATTTCTTGTTCCGAATTTTGCAGGCATGTGGTCTGATGTATTGATCTTGGTCTTGTTCTGTTTGCAGAGACACCTGATGATGTGTCAAAATCTGTCCTGCAAAATAAAGGAGCGCTGAGGATGATGGCTTTCATGTTGGCTTGGATGATGCTGGTTCGGTGGTGGCCTCTGATATGTCAAGATCTTGGGGTATCATATTCGCTGATTCTCCATTAGATTCCTCTGTTCATGGCAGGGTGTGTCCTGTTGTGTTGGGCTTGGTGTGATGCGGGTCGCCTGTGCGGATACGCTGTGACCGCGGGCCATCCGTGTGATATTTGTGTTCATCAATGCAAGAGGAAAGTAACTTGATAGTTTGAAATAAAAATGATTCCCACAAGATTTGGTCATGGTGCGGTATTCTTAGGCTAACTTACCTTTTTCTTGTAGAAACTAGAATGATATGTCCAGAGAATAAATGTGCATGTAAATTTGGTACATAGTTTCAGTACATGTGCATTTCACTTTCAGTTATATATATGTAGGTTTCTAGCATGCTTTTATTTGAGGTCGTTGCTAAGTGGTGTGTGTGGCTGAATTAGATGGAAATTCTTCCATCGGTTATTGCTGGTCATATAGAGTTTACCTTTAATTTCCTATATGGTGTACTTGGGTCCAGTTCTCTTGAGAAAATTCGATGTAGTTTCTGCATTAATTAGCCTGGTTGGTATCATTTGTTGAACCATCAAGCTATATAGTCACATGCTATCTTGTAGAAGGAATCAGTAATCTACCAAAAGTAGAGCCATGATAACTTCATTCAGTCAAGACTGTATTACAAGAATTTTCAACCGATAATAAGATCATGGTTTTCAGTAATGCTTGTACAATGAGGGACAGTCTCAAGACTATATTTTTGTATTCATTAAATATTATTTCAATTTTTTTACCCAGTTTGCAACTCCTTAAAGCTACAATGTTTGAAAAATAAATTGGATAGTATTATGAGGTATATGTTTGAAACAATTGATGTTGAACCACTAAAAATTTATGGCCCCGTTGGAACGCACGGGCACCTAATTATAGATTATTTGCAGCTAATACTTGTTCTCACCTTCTGATTTTTTATTCACACCATGTTTCAAGAGACCATGTGCAGCTCCATAGATGACAGCAAGTTGGCCATGAGTGTGGGTGGAGCTGAGGATGTACCGCAGCAGGTCGTCACTACCCTCGAAAGCTGCAAGGTTATTCATACCGTGTAACGTGTACTGAGTTGTATGAGAACTAATTACAGAACAAGTATATTTTTCAAGGAATTTGATTTTTTTTCATCATGTTTTTCCATTGATTCATGGGTTATGGCGTTTGCTGGCCTGTCTTTTTAGAATCACTTCGGTGAGTTTTGAAATTGGAAACTTGGCCTGTCTTTTCGATGGATTTTGTTGAGCAACTGAAATTTCTGTGCTTGCTGGCGTGTCTTTTTAGCATCACTTCTTGGTCATTTGGTGAATCTATATATATGTTTGTAGGACTCTCTGAGTGTGAATACAGATAGTTAAATAAGGTGTCTACCTGGCTGGAGGGATCTTATTTGTTTCATCATGAATATTGTTCATGTTTCCTTTGAGAGATGATGTAGGTTTCATCTTGATGATGATTTCTCTCCTTGACATGTTAGCCTGCTACAATTACACTAAGAGAGTAAGGACGAATGAAGAGAATAGATGTGAATGAGGAGGAGGGATTATAAGAGATATGCCGCTTTGTCTTTTTGCAAGGAGATGATGGTTCAGGATATACGACCGCCAAAAGAAACACGAGGATAGAGAGAATTGTTATTTGTAGATATATGAACGGAGACGACATACTTTCATGTTTGACAGCCCATTGTTACTTTGGATTCGCAAAGAATTTCCAATGTTGTGGGTAATTGTGCATTGTGACGGGCGATTATATTTTTCTATTGAATGATGCAGGCTATTACTAGCATCTCTATGCCGATGAGTGGTGGCCAAAGAGCAGAGTATCTACTACACTTCAGAGGACAAGCGCACAGGATTACCAGGCACCATTTCATCCACGCTAGATTGCGACCCCTTTCAAGCATGATGCCTATCCCGTCAAGTCCAAGATCGGTTGAATCTTGAAACATTGTCTGACTCACCTGGACACAACATACGACCTTTGTATCCGCTAATATCTTTTCTGCAAATCTCTGGTTGAGCTATTCTCTTTCTTTTCATAACTTTATTGATGAAAATGCAGTTTACCCATGTCCACGTAAATCTCCAGTGTGTTCTTATCTCTATATGGCATACCTGTTTTTCTATCTACAAGGCTATATATGTGCTTTGCCATCAGAAATAAGATGAAATGAGTAATAGGAGCTGACAAGAATGTACATTCTATAGCTAGCTGGGGAAATAGCAGAGAGGATAACAAATCTATCTTATATACGAGTTCTGAGCTATGTACATATGAGGAGAATGAGTAATCACATGCTTGTTGTTACTCTGTTTTATATATTTAACTGGAACTAAAGAGAGAGCTGCTAGCTCATAATTAAGAGTAAAGGTAATTAACACTTGCAATTTTTCTGTACAGTATATATGATGGCATGTTGGTTTAATATATACATATACTTGAGATGTTTTTAGGTGAAATTGGAGCTATAAATCCAAGCTTTGCTTTTTTTTACTCGATCATTCCATACTCTTTGCAGAAAAATATAAACGATCATGGTGATCAACTTATCATCTTCCCACGGAGTATATCTGTTCTGCAAAATTTATGAGCTTGGGAAACCGAAATGACAAATTATAGAGCTAATAGGTGACCGGTACTTTTTTTAATAAGCTATGTTTAAAACTTTTTCTTGAAATCTCGTAGCATGGTCGATATATGTTTTGTTTACATTCTAAATTTTTTCCTAAACCCTTCACCCCTGCTCAGGCATTGGTTGGTGTGAAGTTGGAGGCAAATTTGATTGAACATTTGTTCACATTAGTGAGTGTGGGTTGCAGGGATATTGTGATTGTGACATGTCCTCCTTCATTACCTATGTTAATGTTTGTCTTTCCCGTGTACCATTTCTCGTAGCAAACAACGAGAGCTCGGCAACAATTTTCTTTGGAGTTGGAAGAAATGCGCACATAAGAAAGAAGGTACTGCGAGCCGGAGGCATATATGAAGACCGGACAGAAAAGTAGTAAAAGAAGATGAAGACCATCATCAAACTTTACCTATTTGTGTTTCGGGTGGGACCTGCGTGTGGATGAATGGACATGATGATCGCCAAGTATGTAGCGAAGTGGGAGAAAGACATCGGAGTTTGTCAACGCATTTTAAATTTTTGAAAGAAAGATCAATTGGTTCAATACTTGTTCCGTAAGGTTCACTCTATGATTTTGTAAAAAAATGACATGGCATCAATATGCACTTAGATTATTTTTCACATGTCTCTGTGGTTCAAATTCCATTTGATGGGCAAGCATGTACAGATGGAACTATCTTCACTTTCTATATATCATCATCAGATTTTTGTAAGAGTTCATGCATATTGTGTTTGCATCTTCCAAAACAATTATGTTTTTGCTACGCTTGCTTTGACCAGACAATGGCAAAATATGTTCAGCTTAAGAAAATCATGGGAAGCATTTATTTTAATGGCCTGATAGTCCAAAATCCAAATAGTTGATAAACACACACCTATATATGAGCGTTGCCAATCGATAAAAATAACAAATGACAAGCATAGTAAGAGCTAGCTTGTCATGTCACAATGAAACTGTATGGAGTGACATAGAGTGATGACACCAAAGCTAGAGCAAGGAGTAGACATAGAGTGATGGCATCAAAGCTAGAGCAAGGAGTAGAGTGAGATAAAAGAGGGTGAAGGAAGAGCAAATTTTGTCTTGTTGATGGGGTGTGAGAAATAAGATATGTGTTCTGAAAATTTAGAACTAATGTTAGAAGAGATAAAGCTGTCGAAACAAATACAACCAGAGCAACATTGTTATGTTATCCTGCGCCAATTTTTTCTATACATGTGAAATTTGACATGCATTATGTTTATATATGTAACCAGTAAAAAAATTAAAAAGCCCGTGGCAACGCACGGGCATTCTACTAGTAAGTAGTAGAGATAGAGATAGGAGTATCTCCCTTACATAATTTTCTTGTGAACCCTACTGATTTTGTTCTTGTCATGAACATGGATTAATTCCTAGATGGATACAATAAATCTTAACTTTGTCGAAATACCGTGGAAATGGAGAGCATTTATAAGTTCCATGCGTCAATTATCACAATTGATTGGCAGGTATATGCATAAGTATAATAAACACAACGATTTTCAGTGATATAACACAAACCAACAACCTGAAGATCATCCAGCTCCTCTCTCATTGTCAGTCCTACCACTGGGTGCTTACCGGCGTAGATGTTCTGCATCAAAGTATAAACGATAATAAGTTACTGGGGCATCCACGTGACACAGACGATAATAAGACCAGTATGGATACACATATCTTTATATTATGTGAAAGAAGGGGGAGATGAGAGGTAGTAGGACTTGCCTCGACCCTGTAGGGGGGCGGTGGCGGAAGCTGCAGTTGACGAGGATGATGTCCATACCCCTACCCCCCACCCCCAGCTGCTTCAATCGTTGTTGAGGGCGTTAGGCCATGGTGGAGTGGCGCTGCAGCGGCCGGCGAGTGGCAGGGTGGAGCCAGGCGCCACGAGAGCGTGATGCTTTCGAATCTTGGGCGGGGACTCGCCGGCGGTTTGCGGTGTCCAAGGATGGCAGCGGGGAGCAGAGCACCACGACAGCAACCAGCTTAATTAGGGAACCAGACATGACGACACCGCCGCCGCGTTGCCCAGGCCTGCACGGCTAACTGCGTCATGCGCTAGCAGGCTCCGCTTCACGGCCCCTTCCCGCCGAGACCGCCGCGGACGTCCAGCCGGAGACGAACGTCGCTGCGAAGCCGCTGAAGAAACCCAGGACGAAGCAAAGGCTGGAATGCAGCAGCGCTTCTTGCACAGTGACGAACCCCGCTTGTTGCCCCGTCCACCGGCACCGCCGTGATCCGCGGACGGCCCCACCTCATGCCCGTCCGGAGCTCGCTCGCGCCATCAATACCCAACCCGCGCTCCGCCGCCATCGTCCCCGCCTCGAGCTTGCTTGCGCCGGACCCGAGCACTGCCGCCCCTCCCCAAGCTCCACCGCTGGCCGCACCCGACCTCGACCTTGCCCGAGCAACGCCGCCCCTCCCCCGAGCTCCACCGCTGGCCGGTGCCCATGCCCAAATCTGGGAGGCGGAGGCAGAGGAGGGGAGTCGAGCACCGCACTGCCACTCGGGGCGGTGCAACTTCATCAGGACGGAGCATCGGGCCATCAGGGATGCGCACGGGAAGGAGAATAGGCCGGCGGGAGGCGGAGCAGCGGAGTCTACGGGCGGACGATAGGACAGGCTCCGGGTGGCCTGCTACTTGGGGAGCTATTGTTAATGTTGGAATAATATAGTTGTACCAGTAGGTTAAGTAAAAAAACAGAAAAAATGATTCATGCTTTGCACATGGCAAGGGCAAGTATAATAGGGTGACATAAGCCGACACGGATTCTCCACAGCCCATCTCTCACTTTCCCCTCCCTTCGCTACAGTGCTTGCGAGGAGAAAGCGAGGCGAGTTCAGTTTCTCTTCCGCCCCCGGCGAGGTCGCGGGTCCTTCTCCTCTCCGGCCGCCGATTCGGCGACGGGAGGGGTGGAGAACCTCGATTCTCTGCTGGTGGGGTGTAGATAGGATAGTTTTAGGTTTCCTCGCCGGCGTCGCTGCGGTGGTGGGAGCGGCGTCGAGCTGGAATAATGGTGCTGCTGCTTCCCTACCACCCCGGCGATGTCTTTGGCGGCGCCAGGGAGCTGGCGGCTCGGTGGGCTCACAGATCGTTGGATCCGGCCTGCGGATTGGTCGATCTGGTGAGCGGTTGTGCTCCAGGCTTGGTCTTCGCAGCGGAGGTGAAGGCCGGCTGATGGGGATTTTGTCCCTCGCCTCCGTCTTCGTCACGGCAAGGAGGCTTCTGGCCTTGTGGTGGGGTGCTGAGGGTGGTGCGGCGATGAGCTGGTCGTTGCCGGCTCGTGTTGTTGCCGGTACAGGAGCTGCGTGCGCGGCCGGTGGGCGGTGCCTTGGGTGACGTCGCCGGTGCGCAGGGGAAGATGGCGGTCCAGGAGAGGGCAGGTGGCCCGACGGCGGCAGGTCCAGTGCTTCTTCCCGACTTTGTTGGTGTGCGGGCATGGATCTGGGATCCGGGTTCCAGTACGGGGATGAGCCCCGGTCGACGTGCCACAGGGTCAATGGCTTTGCTGCGTGCGGCGAGCCTCTCCTTCGACTCACAAAGCCTACGATGGCGATGGTGCTGACTCGGCTCCGGCGAAGATGGGTGTTTCTGGTTGCAGGGCCCCCAAAGCCCTTCGTTGCAATTTTCTTTTCTTTTGGGGTGTTTTCTGCATTTTCTCCTGGTCGCGTGTTCTTTCCCGATATTTCTAGCGTGTCTGCGTTCGTGGTTGTACTGATCCGGTTTGGTTAATTAAGCGCAGGTACTTTAAAAAAAAAAAGCCGACACGGATTTTTGAAACAAGGGTCCACGCACACCTATTATGAACAGTAAAAATCAGAAATATAGTAAAAAATCAAGGGAAACGTTTAACACGGGACTGCCGGCCCAAGCGCTGGGCCGGTCGCACGCGTGCCTTCCGATCGAAGCGCAGCGATTCGTGCCCACCTTAAGTCACGCGCCTGCCCACACGTTGCTAACTCCCTCATCCTTATCTGTTGGGAGATGCCTCAACCACTAATCTCGTTCCCCTCACCTCGATTTGTTTCTGTCCCACGGAGCAGCGCCGCCGCATCGCCCGCACCGCGTGGCAAAGCGCGCATCGCGCCGCCCTGCTGCATCTCCTCCTCCCCCATTTCCCACTACAGCGAGCAAACCTCCTCCCCCTGTGTTTTTTTCTAGCTGCTTCTGCCGCCGCGCGCAGAGACGGAGTTGCTCGCTCCCGGTGACCATCGGTGCTTCGTGGGCAGCTGGCCGCGCCGCCTCGCCGGGGAGAACGACGGCATCGCCGATGGTACAACAAGCACCCCCGGTGCTGGAGACGACGACATGGCGCACTGCAACCTGCATCGCTGGTGCCGGACGTGCGCCCGGTGTTGGGATGCTACAACCGGCACCTGTGGTGTTGGAACTGTCGACAGGAAAGCTGCAACCGGCTATCGTCGATGCTGGAAGACCGATGCGCCGCCAGGTGTTGGGTTGCTACAACCGGCACCTCACGGTGCTGGAACCATTGACATGGAAAGCTGCAACCGGCAATCTACGATGCTGGAAGACGGCGGCGAGGGGTGATTGGTGCTGGAAACGGACAACAATCGAGTCGTTTTGCTGGAACCTTTTTGTAAGTTTTCTGGAACCGGCATTTTATTTTGTTGGAACCCTTTGTAGTTTTGCTGGAACCAGAGAGAATTTTCGCTGCAATCGGCGGGCGGCGACGCATTTTTGCTGGAACCGGTGACTTATTTTGCTGGAACCGATGGATTTTTTTTGCTGCTATCAGCTTTTTGGGAATTTTGTTGCTGATTTTTTGTTTTTTGCTCGAACATGGTGATGCATGCCGACGACGGCTGCGAGCCGGAGGCGGTGACGGTGGGATGTTGCAACCATGGTCACCGCGAGCTGGAACCGGCCGTTGGAAAGATGCACTAGTAGAAAACAGGGCTTTGGTCATGGCCAGATCAGAGCATTAGTCCCGGTCGTGTTACGAACCGGGACTAATGGGAGCATCAGTCCCGGTTCGAGAGGCTAGGACGCCGGCCGGGCCACGACAGGCATCAGTCCCGGTTCGGCTGGGACCTTTAGTCCCGGTTCCAGACACCAACCGGGACTAAAGGGGTTGCTACCCTTTAGTCCCGGTTGGTATTTGGAACCGGGACTAAAGGATAGGCCATTAGTCCCGGTTTTAGACAAAAACCGGGACTAAAGTTTTGCCTATATATATCCACACCCTCCCCCCATCTCCTCTGTTTTTTGGCCGTGAAAGGGTGGAGGTGTGGGCTACTCTGTTTTTTGCCTATATATGCACATGAGGTGTTCGATGAAATGCCGGAGCCACACTTAAGCTTTCTCCTCTGTTCTTCCTCCAAGCTCCATTTTCCCCAAGATTTGTCTAGTTTTGGCGGTGCACCAACTATCCAAGTGTTCTAAAAAGGTTAGCAACTTCATCCTTTCATCTCTCACTGCTAGTTTAGCTCATTTCAAATGCTCTAGAAGTAGTGTGGTTTGTGGGTTTTAGTGGAGGAGTGTATGTGTGAGTTTATTTGATTTAGATGCACAATTTGAGCTCAAATTAACTTCTTAGTTTGCACATGTGTAGGGTGCCGTCCCGTCCCCATCCCCGTCCTCACCGCCGTCGATCACCCGCGCCGATCTCGTTGCCGGCACCACCGTGGTGAGCCTCTTGTTCTTATCTTTTTTTTAGAAGAAAAAATTCTTACTTGTATGATTTATATAGCTACTTGTATAATTTTCTTACTTGTATTATTGATTGTTATTATATAGTGCCATGGTTTTGGTATCCGCCCCCGTCGGCTCTCGTCCGGTCTATGATTCGGATGTGGTATATTATCTTTTATAACTATTTGTTTCATTTAGTGTTTATGACAATTATGCCGACCAACTTTACATAGATGTCTTTATCTAGGAGGTATGTGAACCGAAAATTCCAACCGACCCTCTTGTCGAGAGGTTAAATTTAGTTGAAACGAAAACAATTATTTGAAAGAAAAATTGAAAAGAGTTGAAGAAGAGAAGATGAAATTAGAGTTGCATGTTGCCGATGTCGTCGATCTACACAAGATCCAGATGGATGCAATGCGCTTGAAGATTAGAAAGATTAGAAAATATGCCAATGATAATGAGGCTTGGTATCATTATGCTGTTGGATCAATTGTTACCTTAGTTGCGATTTTGATCGCATTTGTTGTTGCATTTAAATGTTTTACATAGTTGTATGTTTTAATTAGATGCTCTAGAGAGCTGTATGTTGTTCTATGAGAACTATGTATGAACTTTATGTATTTATTTTTTCAGTAATAACATTTGATCACTACTGTACTTTGGTTTTAATGTGATGATGAACTTGTATTAATTTGGTCATTTCTCTATTCATGATGTTCTGTATTGGTTTTTGATATACTTAATTATATAATGCACGCAGATGAACCGACAATGGATGTACGGTGACCGACGCACCTCCGACTACATTACGGGCCTGCATAATTTTCTCGAAGTGGCTGAGGCAAACAACCAGAATGGTTTTATGTATTGTCCAAGTATTGTCTGTGAGAATACGAAGGATTACTCTTCCTCGAAAACCCTTCACTTTCACCTGCTTGAGAAGGGTTTCATGCCCCACTATAATGTTTGGACCAAGCACGGAGAAAGAGGGGTTATGATGGAAGACAACAAAGAAGAAGAGGATGATGACAACTATCATATGTTCCCTAAATACGGTGATACTGCAACGGGGGAAGCTGAAGATCAAGAGGCACCAGATGTGCCCGATGATGATCTTCGCCGGGTCATTGTTGATGCATAGAGAGGATGCGAAAGTGAAAGGGAGAAGTTGAAGTTCGATCGCATGTTAGAGGATCACAAAAAAGGGTTGTACCCAAATTGCGAGGATGGCAACACAAAGCTCGGTACCGCACTGGAATTGCTGCAATGGAAGGCAAAGAATGGTTTATCCGACAAGGGATTTGGGAAGCTACTGAAAATAATGAAGAAGAAGCTTCCAAAGGATAACGAATTGCCTGACAGTACGTACGAAGCAAAGAAGGTTCTCCGCCCTCTAGGATTAGAGGTGCAGAAGATACATGCATGCCCTAATGACTGCATCCTCTACCGCGGTAAGGAGTACGAGAATTTGAATGCATGCCCGGTATGCGGTGCATTGCGGTATAAGATCAGACGAGATGACCCTGGTGATGTTGAGGGCGAGCGCCCCAGGAAGAGGGTTCCTGCCAAGGTGATGTGGGATGCTCCTATAATACCACGGTTGAAACGTCTGTTCAGAAACAAAGAGCATGCCAAGTTGTTGCGATGGCACAAAGAAGACCGTAAGAAAGACGGGAAGTTGAGAGTACCCGCTGATGGGTCGCAGTGGAGAAAAATCGAGAGAAAGTGGCCGGACTTTGCAGGTGACACAAGGAACTTATGGTTTGGTATAAGTGCAGATGGCATTAATCCTTTTGGGGAGCAGAGCAGCAATCATAGCACCTGGCCTGTGACTCTATGTATCTATAACCTTCCTCCTTGGTTGTGCATGAAGCGGAAGTTCATTATGATGCCAGTGCTCATCCAAGGCCCTAAGCAACCCGACAATGACATTGATGTGTACCTAAGGGCATTTGTTGAAGAACTTTTATAGCTGTGGGACATAAAATATGTACGTGTGTGGGATGAGCACAAACAGCAGGAATTTGACCTACGAGTGTTGCTGTTTGTAACCATCAATGATTGGCCTGCTCTTAGTAACCTTTCAGGATAGACAAACAAGGGATACCACGCATGCACGCACTATTTAGATGAGACCGAAAGTATATATTTGGATAAATGTAAGAAGAATGTGTACCTGGGACATCGTCGATTTCTTCCGACCAAGCATGCCTTAAGAAAGAAAGGCAAGCATTTCAAAGGTAAGGCAGATCACCGGAAGAAGCCTGTCCTCCATACTGGTGATGATATACTTGATATGGTCAAGGATTTACAAGTAATATTTGGAAAGGGTCCTGGCGGACAATCTGTTCCGAATGACGCTGACGGACACGCACCCATATGGAAGAAGAAATCCATATTTTGGGACCTACCCTATTGGAAAGACCTAGAGGTTCGCTCTGCAATCGACGTGATGCACGTGACGAAGAATCTTTGCGTGAACCTGCTAGGATTCTTGGGCGTGTATGGGAAGACCAAAGATACACCGGAGGCACGGGAGGACCAGCAACGTATGAACCAAAAAGACGGCATGCATCCAAAGCAGTATCAAGGTCCTGCTAGCTACGCTCTTACCAAAGCAGAGAAGGAATTTTTTTTTGAATGCCTGCTCAGTATCAAGGTCCCGTCTTGTAGGAGATATGCCCTAGAGGCAATAATAAATGTTATTGATTATCTCCCTGTTCATAATTAGGTTTATGTTCCATGCTATAACTGCTATGGTTCTCGAGTATACAATAACCACGAGGCTCGGAGGAAGACTCATATGCACGTGTGGAATAATAAACGGTAAAATGTATTCCTAGTCTGGCCTCTAAGACTGGCTCAAGTATTGCAGGATGATCCTGTTTTCCTGATCATGGGCATGGCTATGCCGGCAATTTTGAGGGCACAATGTTAGAAGAACATTTGTGTTGAATCGACCCGAATTGATGTTATGCTATGAGATACATTCGTCATTAGTTAATGGTTTATAACACAGAGATGGTTAACGTTTGCATGATTCCTTAGACCATGAGAGTATCGAGTTTCTTCATGCTTGCTTCATGAACTTTGGGGTTTGTTAAACGTCATCCGTAAATGGGTGGCTATTACGGCGGCTTACGGGTTCATGGAAAAGTATGTCAAGTAACTTGATAGCTCAAGATTGGGATTTGCTCCTACGATGATGGAGAGATATCTCTGGGCCCTCTCGGTGTTACGGTATCCATCATCGTCTGGCCAGACACTTTGTGATTTGATCACGGGGATGCCGGAACACGGGAACGAGAAAAGAGAACAATACCGGTAACGAGGTAACTGGCATAGTGGACAAGTTGTTGATCCACGGGGATGCCAACATGTCTCACCTCGGGTATTTGTAACATATCGCGAAGCAACAGGAATAGCACACGGCAACTGGAGGTTCACTCGAATATTCATTCGTGTGGGTATAGGGGTCAATATGGGTGTCCACGGCTCCGATGTTGATCATTGATCGGAAGGGGTTCCGGGTCATGTCTATGCTTCACCGAACCTATAGGGTCACACGCTTAAGGGTCATCTATCTGCTGAATACTAGACAGGGAGTCTGAGAGAAAATCACCGAAAAAGTTTCGGACACCGGAAAAGTTTCGGACAGCGGAAAAGTTCCGCAGAGAGAACACCGGAACAGTTTCGGTAAAACTGAAAAGTTGTTTCAGGGGATACCATTAAGTCAAATTGGTTTCGGCACATGCCTCATAATTCTTGGAGGGTGCCAGAATCATTCTGGAAACTTTCTGGAATTTTCCGGAATGAAAACCGGAAATGTTCCGGAGCTGCCGAAACCGCTTCAGATGCTTTTCGCAGATGAAAATCACTAAACCGGAATTGTTCCGGCTCACGTTGAAAATTATTTTGGTGGGTACTGGAAATGTTCTAAGCCCACATGAATATTTTCAGTTCGATCAGACGCTGAAAAATGTCGTCGT
The DNA here is from genome assembly GCA_039707655.1 of Elymus sibiricus. Taxonomy (NCBI): domain Eukaryota; kingdom Viridiplantae; phylum Streptophyta; class Magnoliopsida; order Poales; family Poaceae; genus Elymus; species Elymus sibiricus. The sequence goes on along the minus strand of CM077666.1, from coordinate 19,098,588 downwards.
GAATAGTGAAAGTGCTTTTTGGGATATTTATGGAAAAGTCACCTTTTGGGATATTTTCCCAAAAAGGTTTCTAGAAGGCTTGGGGGCCTAGAAACCCTACCCCTTGGATTTCCTATAAATAGAGGTGGAGGGGCTGCCTCCACACTCACTTCCTTCCCACATACAAGTGCCATGACATTTCTGGCTTCTCTCTCCCTCCCAGCGAAATAGTTTCGTAGAGCCGAAAGGCTGTCTGGGTTCCGGTGGGAACTAGTTCTGGACGGCGAAGCCCTGCCGGATAGATGACACCGTATGTGTGCAACCCCGTAGAGAGGTCGTAGGTTCGATCTTTTTGCCCGAGGGGCTGTTCGAGGGTCCTCCCGATGGGCTGTCCGAGTTTTTGTCCGAGTTTCGGGGGTCCTCCCGAAGGGCTGTCCGTGAGGCCTCCCGGAGGGCTGTCCGAGGATCCGTCCGGTGGGACTATCCGAAAGACTGTCCAGAGGCCTCCCGGAGGGCTGTCCGAGGATCCGTCCGGTGGGACTATCCGAAAGACTGTCCAGAGGCCTCCCGGAGGGCTGTCCGAGGATCCGTCCGGTGGGACTATCCGAGGGACTGTCCCGAGGCCTCTCGAAGGGCTGCCCGGAGATCCGTCCGGTGAGCTGACGAGGGAGTACATCCTCGCGGTTGGGAGGTTGTCAAATCCTAGCTAACAGTTCTTTGAATTCCACCGTAGTTAAAAAGAAAGATGAAATTTCGCAGACGAAAGGGCAATGCAGATGTGATCTGCACGGGGGTCACGCGTATGACGAAGTTCAGTATGGGGCTCGAGATTTTATTATCTCATGTTTCATACACCCCGCAATGTTAATCTAGCGACTTGGATTATCATGCTTGATGATGGACGTTGGTAGCTTCGGTTTGTTTCGAAACCTTAGAAGCCACGTAAAATAAAATCTTGTATAAACCGATTAGAGGCGTCTAACTTGGTTTTGCAGGATGACATGAGATGTGCATATGATGTGGTATAGTAGTACTCATATTTAATTTGATTATGTATGAGATGACTATATAATGTAAATTAACATGACCTGCGTGTCATGATTCGACATGATAGCTGGAGCCATATGATTGTCACTTTAATGACCTGCGTCTCAACCTTGTTGTAATGCATTATTTTATTAGCTATAGAGATAGCAATATTATCTGGTGCATCGACAAGGTGGTGGCAATCTTCGCGAAGGTGAACACCGACGCGAATGCCGAAGACGAAGAAATGAAAGACTTCTCCATCAGAAAGGGCTATACCATATCATGCTATTATGAATTGCCTGAGATGTTTATCCCTTACGATGCACCCTTCTTGATTGCGCGGTAGTCGCTTTTATTAGGGTGATCTCTCACAAAAATATCAAGTAGTTAGTGTTCTCCCAAGTGTTGCACCGACACGGCACCTAACTTTTCGGGGTATCACAGGATCTCCCTGGGTACGAACGATTAGAGAAGTGTGAGGCGGGTGAGTTGAGACCTCGCAGCGAGATCACTTGGTTGTCTTGACGTTCTGGAAGGATCTCCCTGAGCTCGGAACACACGCATCGAAAGATGAACAAGAATCACATAGAGATGTGATCGGCAAGTTTGCCTACCGACTGAAGTTCGCGCCATCAGTGTTCATCTCGTTCAATGGCGTTGAATGACAATGCGGGTCTTGTATCACTCACAATCAATTATGAGAGATATTGATTTGAGTGGGAGCGCACTGTAGAATTAACTTGTTTAAATCTCAGTGCAATTAATTTTGAACACTGTCCAAGTGTGGTTTGCATAAAAGTTGTAGAAGAATGGCTCGCGTTTCCACCTTCCCAATTAAAATTGAATAGCTGTTAAATATCTGGTTAAATCTTTATGGTTGATAACGTAATGTGAGGATTGTCCTCAAGTGTGCCAAGAAGGACTTTGTCCTATCGCATGCTTTTGGTATTCTCCCGCTAATGCTATGGATCATGTGACTCTCGTCCTTCGATCCAAAAGCTAGAATTCCTTTTCAGTCAAAGTGCAAAATGTTTGCTTCCATGAGACCCGAACTTCGAAAGTTTGGATAGTTATGTGATATTCATGGAATCTGAAAATCATTTTCAGAGACAGACAAAGGCTAAAAGATATGAGATATCCAAAGCAATGTTTGTTTGCAAACTATTAGTAAAGGTGTTCACTATGCGTTTGACTGATAAGAGAGGGATCCAGAAGAACGCCTGTCATATGATGAAAGGTGAATAAAACAAACAACTTAAAGAGAAAGGAAGTGTCCGAAGGGTGTTAGTGAAACTTTCACGCCTAGGAAGTCCGGGGCTAACGCCACTCTTAAGTTGGATGCTTCTTCTGAGAGTAGGAGAAATACTAAAAGTTAAACTGTTAGAAGTATAATGGCAAAAGGAAAGAAGACTGGGATATCCAGCTCATGTATGAATGTCATACAAGTTTTTGATGTATAGAAGGCTGGTCAAAGATATAGTTCTTGGGAATTATGGTTAAACATGTTAATCACTAATTCTTGGGTATTGTGAGTTGATCACAAAGATACCCGCTCGATTGCATTCTGTTGCAACTCGATGTAAGAACTACTATGGCCTGAAAGACTAGCCAGGAATGAGGTTTAGATACACGCAGGGAACATAGTAAATGTTACTATGCCTTCCATAGGTGTATTCCCTATGTATTTACTTTCATAATTCATTTTAGAGTTTCACACTCTAGCCCTTTGCATAAGGCATCTTGCAAGAAGGTTGTTCATAAGAGAACTTTTGATGTTCGGTGTTATGAATAACATAAGGGCCATACTTTCATTATGAATGAGACGTATGTTATGAATATTGATAATAATACATTACCTCTGGGTTTACTTTCATAATTCCTTTTAGATTTTCATACACTCTAGCCCATTGCACAATGTTTGTTGCAAAAGAGTTGTTCATAAAACAACAATTGTTGTTCAGTATTATGAATAACATGAAGGGCCATGCTTCCATCCTAGATGGGATGTATGTTATGAATATTGATGGAAATATGATACATCCATAACACTGACGCTAAATGTCGCAAGACTAAAAGAATACCACACAAGTGTGGCACTGCATTTGGTCACATTGGAGAAACCCGCATGGAAAATTCCATTATGATGGATTTTGAAGTCGTTTGATTTTGAATCATCTGACACTTGCAACTTTCCTCTGAAAAGTGAAGTGACTGAAATACCGTTCACATGCCATAAGGAACGAGCATAGAACATGTTGGAGATCATACATTATGATGTGTGTAGTCCAATAAATGTTATTGCAAGTAGTGGATTTATCTATCTTCAGAAATGACTCAAGTAGATATATGGATATTTACTTGATGAGATGTGAGTCTGGATCTTTTGAAATCATTCGAAAGGTTTTCAAAATGAAGAAGAAAATATTGTAACAAGAAAATTATGTTTCTACAATTCGATTGCAGAAAGGAATATTTGAGTTACAAGTTTAGCGAATGTCTGATGAGTTATGAAAGGGGTTTCATAACTTGCACCTCCCGGAACACCACTGCAAGTGAAAAGTCCGTGAAGATGTAATCGAACCATTTATGACATGGTAAGATCAAAGATGACATAAATAAATTTGCCATTATCCCTTTTATAGAGTGATGCTTTAGAGACTGCGGCTTTTACACTGAAAAGAGCTCCATCAGGTCTGTTGAAATGACGCCATGGTGTGGTACGCCCAACCATGTTATATCTTTTCTTAACATTTGGAATATGGGGCTTGTGTAAAAGGTTACAAACCTATTCCAAATCAGACAAGTGCTACTTTGTAAGGTTATCCCAAGTCATTGGGTATTCCCCCACCACTATACCGTGGCAAAGGGTTTTGCCGCAAAACGGTATGCTTTTAAAGAGAATAGTTCTTTCAAAAGGTGAGTGGGAGGACAGTGCAACTCGACGAGATAATCAGTATCTTCGTCATCAGATCAAAGGAAAGAAACCTTGGAAGTGATTCTGGAGTTTCCTACTGCGACTGATACGGAAGTCTCTACAATAAAATGTATGGACTTCGGTCGAACTTGCAGCTGAACCACGTAGGCAAAGCTCGTGCAAACCTATCAGGTGCGCAAACGAGATATTGTTGTTAGACAACAGTATACCTACAATACACAAGGAAGCGTTGATGGGCCCTGACTCCGGAATTGGCTAAATGCCAATACAATCCGAGATAGTTTCCATATAAGTGATTCGAGATTAAAATCTTGATACACCTTTCAGAAGACTTAGAGTCTAACGAATATTTATGGAACTAAAAACTGATACGGATAAAATGTTTTATCCATAAAGCTCGACTTGTTGCAATAACAAGTTCAAGGAGTTGACTACGATGAGATTGTCTCACCGTAGCGATGCTTGAAGTCGGTTCGGGTTGAACTAGCAATTAATACGTATTTCAATCTTGAGATATGAAACATGGATGACAAAAGGATTTCCATCTGATGGAAATGAAACCTAGGACTTGTATGTGATACAGTCCAAAGAAATTTGTCGATCCAGAGGATGCTAGTAAGTATGCAAACTTCAGAGTTCCCGCGATGGACAGAAGAGAGCAAAGTGGAGTTGGAATCTTCGTTTTTGATGGAATGGTCAAAGGGGTTTGACTTCATCAAATGGGTATCGAAGATGCTTGTGATTCAAGAAAGTAAGTGGGAGCATAATAATATTTCTAAAAACCTTGTGTACTTGACACATTGTTAATTGGAAATAAATTTCTTGACACGAATTAGGACTTCATTTGAAAATAGTTTTTCGATGAAGTGCTTAGGCTAAATAGCCTCAATTTTAGGCATGATGATCTATGGAGATAGATTTACCTAATGGGGCTAAGCTATGAATACATATTGACAAGATGCTAAAACTTTTTAGCATTGAAAAACGTCAAGGAGTGATTCTTGCCGAAGTCACATGGAAAGAGTTTTTGCAAGACTCGGTGTCCCAAAACACTAATGAGCAAGATACATGATGGTGATTCCACACACTCTTGTGTTTGGATTAATCATGTATTCCATGGTATGTAAAAACAACCAGATATGTCCAATACTCCAAAGTTGTTGCGAGTATAGATACCAAAGTGATCAAAGTACTGATCATAGGACAACAGTGAAAGATGTCATTGAGTACTAGAGTAGTAGTGGTGACATGTTTTCTCACAAGCAGAGATTATGAAGTGCTCGTTGTAAAGTAATTACATCGATACAGTCTGCATCAATGCTCCATGCGATTTTCGATTTAAGTTAAGGGTTTTTTGTGTAATACACAATATGGTGGCACGGTAGTTGGAAATTGTTCCAAACAAGATACTGTGGCGAATTCTATAACAAAGGCTGAGTATGTTGATGCTTAAGAAGCGACAAAGAAGTTGTTGAATCATATAGTTCATTCATGAACTTAGTATGGTTCCATGATGGCTTTGGTCTATGGGACACTATTGCAGATAGTTGCTCCATAGCTCAGTCTGAGGAATCAGGTTTCGACCAATGATTCACACATATGCAAAGCCAAGTCCACACAAAATATGAATTTTGTGAAAGCGTGAAAACGCGAGGATATGCAAAGTTACACACGGAGCTGAAGTCGTCAGATCCGTTGGACATCAGGCTATACCACAAGCGAAGCATATTTTACACCAGTATGCCATAGGTGTAAAGTGCATTAGCATTGACTAGATTATTGACTCTAGTGCAAGTGGGAGTCTGTAGGAGATATGCCCTAGAGGCAATAATAAATGTTATTGATTATCTCCCTGTTCATAATTAGGTTTATGTTCCATGCTATAACTGCTATGGTTCTCGAGTCTACAATAACCACGAGGCTCGGAGGAAGACTCATATGCACGTGTGGAATAATAAACGGTAAAATTTATTCCTAGTCTGGCCTCTAAGACTGGCTCAAGTATTGCATGATGATCCTGTTTTCCTGATCATGGGCATGGCTATGCCGGCAATTTTGAGGGCACAATGTTAGAAGAACATTTGTGTTGAATCGACCCGAATTGATGTTATGCTATGAGATACATTCGTCATTAGTTAATGGTTTATAACACAGAGATGGTTAACGTTTGCATGATTCCTTAGACCATGAGAGTATCGAGTTTCTTCATGCTTGCTTCATGAACTTTGGGGTTTGTTAAACGTCATCCGTAAATGGGTGGCTATTACGGCGGCTTACGGGTTCATGGAAAAGTAGGTCAAGTAACTTGATAGCTCAAGATTGGGATTTGCTCCTCCGACGATGGAGAGATATCTCTGGGCCCTCTCGGTGTTACGGTATCCATCATCGTCTGGCCAGACACTTTGTGATTTGATCACGGGGATGCCGGAACACGGGAACGAGAAAAGAGAACAATACCGGTAACGAGGTAACTGGCATAGTGGACAAGTTGTTGATCCACGGGGATTCCAACATGTCTCACCTCGGGTATTTGTAACATATCGCGAAGCAACAGGAATAGCACACGGCAACTGGAGGTTCACTCGAATATTCATTCGTGTGGGTATAGGGGTCAATATGGGTGTCCACGGCTCCGATGTTGATCATTGATCGGAAGGGGTTCCGGGTCATGTCTATGCTTCACCGAACCTATAGGGTCACACGCTTAAGGGTCATCTATCTGCTGAATACTAGACAGGGAGTCTGAGAGAAAATCACCGAAAAAGTTTCGGACAGCGGAAAAGTTCTGCAGAGAGAACACCGGAACAGTTTCGGTAAAACTGAAAAGTTGTTTCAGGGGATACCATTAAGTCAAATTGGTTTCGGCACATGCCTCATAATTCTTGGAGGGTGCCAGAATCATTCTGGAAACTTTCTGGAATTTTCCGGAATGAAAACCGGAAATGTTCCGGAGCTGCCGAAACCGCTTCAGATGCTTTTCGCAGATGAAAATCACTAAACCGGAATTGTTCCGGCTCACGTTGAAAATTATTTTGGTGGGTACTGGAAATGTTCTAAGCCCACATGAATATTTTCAGTTCGATCTGACGCTGAAAAATGTCGTCGTGAATAGTGAAAGTGCTTTTTGGGATATTTATGGAAAAGTCACCTTTTGGGATATTTTCCCAAAAAGGTTTCTAGAAGGCTTGGGGGCCAAGAAACCCTACCCCTTGGATTTCCTATAAATAGAGGTGGAGGGGCTGCCTCCACACTCACTTCCTTCTCACATACAAGTGCCATGACATTTCTGGCTTCTCTCTCCCTCCCAGCGAAATAGTTTCGTAGAGCCGAAAGGCTGTCTGGGTTCCGGTGGGAACTAGTTCTGGACGGCGAAGCCCTGCCGGATAGATGACACCGTATGTGTGCAACCCCGTAGAGAGGTCGTAGGTTCGATCTTTTTGCCCGAGGGGCTGTTCGAGGGTCCTCCCGAAGGGCTGTCCGAGTTTTTGTCCGAGTTTCGGGGGTCCTCCCGAAGGGCTGTCCGTGAGGCCTCCCGGAGGGCTGTCCGAGGATCCGTCCGGTGGGACTATCCGAAAGACTATCCAGAGGTCTCCCGGAGGGCTGTCCGAGGATCCGTCCGGTGGGACTATCCGAAAGACTGTCCAGAGGCCTCCCGGAGGGCTGTCCGAGGATCCGTCCGGTGGGACTATCCGAGGGACTGTCCCGAGGCCTCTCGAAGGGCTGCCCGGAGATCCGTCCGGTGAGCTGACGAGGGAGTACATCCTCGCGGTTGGGAGGTTGTAAAATCCTAGCTGCGGGGATCTGCACCGCCGATCGTCATCGACTCTACTTCCGCTGCGCTACGAGTCGGTAACGAAAAAGATCAAACCTTGTATGCAGTCTCCATAGTGATCCTGGGCTAGTACGTAGGTCAGAAAATTTTTGTTTTCTGCTGCGTTCCCCTACACGTCTGGCTTCTCGTCGAATATAAAGGTAATAGTAAATATGGCAGAGAAAAAAAATTCCAGAACCTAAAGTCTCATGACTGCCACGTGATTATGACGCAACTGCTTCCGGTTGCATTGAGGGGGCTTCTACCAGAAAATGTTCGATTAGCCATTGTGAAGCTATGTGCATTCCTCAATGCAATTTCTCAGAAGGTAATCGATCCAGAAATCCTACCAAGGTTTCAGAATGATTTGGTCCAATGTCTTGTCAGTTTCGAGTTGGTGTTCCCACCATCCTTCTTCAATATTATGACGCACGTCCTAGTTCACCTAGTCGATGAGATTACAATTTTGGGTCCTGTATTTCTACACAATATGTTCCCCTTTGAGAGGTTCATGGGAGTCTTAAAGAAATATGTTCGTAACCGTGCTAGGCCAGAAGGAAGCATCTCCACGGGCCATCAAATAGAGGAGGTCATTGAGTTTTGTGTTGACTTTATTCCTGACCTTAAGCCGATTGGTGTTCCTGAATCGCGGCATGAGGGGAGACTGGGTGGAAAAGGCACGCTAGGACCGAACTCAATAATATGTAGGGACGGGCATTCTTGGGCGCAAGCACACTACACAGTTCTACAGAATTCTACCTTGGTGGCCCCGTATATCAATGAACACAAGAATATTCTACGCTCCAAACACCCGGAGCAGTCTGACGACTGGATTACACGTGAACACATGGGGACTTTCGGCGGTTGGTTGCAAACACATCTCATGAGTAACACCACTGTTGGAGATGAGCTGTACTTGTTGGCCAGGACACCATCTTTGACTGTATTGACTTTCCAAGGGTACAAGATAAATGGGAATACATTTTACACGATCGCCCAAGATAAAAAGAGCACCAACCAAAACAGTGGTGTCCGCTTTGATGCAGCAAACACCAATAGGGCAAAGGACACATATTATGGTTACATAGAGGACATATGGGAACTTGATTATGGACGTGATTTAAGGTCCATTTGTTTCGGTGCAAATGGGTCAATCTGCCAGGAGGCGGGGTACAGGTAGACCTGCAGTACGGAATGACAACAGTTGATCTCAACAATCTTGGGTACACAGACGAACCATTCGTCCTAGCCAATGATGTGGCGCAGGTTTTCTATGTGAAGGACATGTCTACCAAACCGAGAAAAAGAAAAGATAAGGATGCGAATACATCATACGATGAGCCAAAGCACCACATAGTTCTTTCAGGGAAAAGAAACATCGTGGGAGTGGAGGACAAGACAGACATGTCAGAAGATTATGAAAAGTTTCATGAAATTTCTCCCTTCAGAGTGAGACTGACCCAAGCATCCTGTTAAATGATGAAGATTATCCATGTTTATGGCGCAATAAGCAAGGGACACGCGAAGAAATAGTTTTATACCCCAAGATCCCACTCTGGGATGTGACTGGCTTCACCGCCATCACTTTCTCTCTAGTGTGAGTTTCCGGACTTATAGCTGGAAAGTGCCACTTCGGACAAACCGGAGGGAATCTTTGTAAGGGCTAGCTCGGGCATTTTGGCATTTGAAACATGATTTTATAATAATTATTTATTAAGTTATGAAATTTCAATTATTCCTAACCTTTTAGTATTTTAATTATACAGAGGAGTTAATCAATGCAATTATGTCCAAACAAAATATGAATGTCTTCTGAGCACCGGTTGGTTGCTCAATTTTGTCAAAAACATATTGACAAACCACCACCTGATGTGTCAAAGAATAAAGTTATATAAAATTCTAGTTATGATCAACTAAAACAAAACTATAATATTCTTCAATAGCAAAAAGAATTAACTAAAAAGCTTTTATAAAATTTTAGTTATGATCAAAATAATATTAACTTAAAATTATATAAAAATGAGGTACATACCTCCAACTTTACCTCAAGCCCGCTCCTCTCTATAAAATTGACATAACATATGCAAAAAATAACATAAAAATAAAAAAAAAACATAACATATGCAAAAAATTAAAATTGCCATAACATAAAAAAAACATAAAAAATAAAAATACATAACATATGCAAAAAATTAAAATTGCCATAACATAAAAAATAAAAAGACATAACATGTGCCATATATTTTATAGTGCTTGTGAAAGAATATTAAAATTGACATAACATATGCAAAAAATTACATAAAAAATAAAAAAAACATTACATATGCAAAAAATTAAAATTGCCATAACATAAAAAATAACATAAAAAATAAAAAAGACATAACATGTGCCATATATTTTATAGTGGTTATGAAAGAATATTAAAATTGACATAACATATGCAAAAAATAACATAAAAAATAAAAAAACATAACATATGCAAAAAATAACATAAAAAATAAAAAAATACCCGCCTACTAGCAGACACCACGGCCTGCATACGACTAGAAACCCATCTGTATATGGGCCAGGTTGCAGGCCCGCGGGGCTAGTAGGCCCAACAGGGCAGAGCGAGGTTAGGCAATTAACTGCCTGCTTTAGAGAGGAGCTTGGGAGAGAGATCGCAGCCGCGTATAAAAACCGCTGCGAGCGCCTCTCGCTTGGCGAGGTGGGACTAAACTCCCACCGCCCCTCGGCTGTGCCAGGACCAGCCCTTTAGTCCCGGTTGGTGGCTAGGACCGGGACTAAAGGCCCCCCTTTAGTCCCGGTCCGAGCCACCAACCGGGACTAAAGGACTGTGTTTCCCGCCCTTTGGGCTCGTGAAATTCACCTTTAGTCCCGGTTGGTGGCTCGAACCGGGACTAATGGCGTTGGAGCCACCAACCGGGACTAAAACTCTGTGTATATAAGCAGCACTTAGGAAATTTTCCAAAAGCCATCTGCAGTTTTCGATCTCCCTCTCCCCCGACGGCGCCGAAGACCACCTCGACGCCGCCAGGCTGCCGGACCTCGCCGTCGCCTCCCCGAGCCCGCTTCTCGTCGCCGCCCCCGACGCCGTCCCCGAGCCCTGCCCCGACGCCGTCCCAGAGCCCGCTCGCTCCTCGTCGCCGGCCGGACCTCCCCGAGCATCGCCGCCCCTGAGCCACTCCTCGTCGCCGGACCTCCTCGCCATCGCCGCCACCGAGCCCGCTCCCCTCGTCGCAGGCCCTCCAGCTCCATCGCGCGCCGCCCCCAGTGAGCTCCCCCCTTCCCCTGCTGCCACTGCTCCGCTGCGTGCTCTGCTTGCCGCCGCCGCCGCCGCTGCATTGCTGTTGTTAGATGGATGGATATTAGATAATGATCTTGCTAAAAAAAATTGAAGAATTTTTTTTTCTGAATTTTTTGACAGTGCACATCAAGTGTATGATGAAATGCCAGACGACTCTAGGAATTTTAGGAATTTTTGAGAATTTTTGTGGTGAGGTGTTGATGCAGAAAAGAGAGTCTGGCAAAGTTTCAGAATTTTTGGAGCAATTTAAATTGGGCTTTGACCATGGAGTTTGAATCTGGTCCAAATTTGAACTGAATCAAATTTGAAAAATTTGAACTATGGAACCAAATGTTTTTGGTGGAATGGGTTGTGGGTACTGTCAAATAGATGGAGTAATTTTTGTGGGTGCAAAAGAATTGGGGAGAATATAGCTCCTTTGCAAATCAAAGAACAAATTTTTTGCATTAGAGTTCATTTTGTCTTTTTTATATGTTTTAATGCAAGCATCTTTTGGGCAATCTTTGAACATGAAGTAGGAGCATTTTGATGTCATCTTGCTAGTACATTTTAGTTCATGCGATGTTAGGACCTGTAGTGAGTGCTACAAGCTTGTAAACTTGCTATCTATTCATTTCTGCCATGCCATGCAAATATCACTAAGTCTGAAAATCTGTTAATACTTGTCAACTTGTCATGATGATTGCCATTGATCTAGGGGTCATTTGAATTAGTTCAGTAAGCATGTTTGGCCATGTGTTACATGTACATTCATGTTATGCCATTTGTTGCCATGTAGAAATTCTGTAGCATGTTCAAATCTTGCTTTCAAATTGGTATCTAGCTATAATGGACAGATTTGCATTGCATATTGCTTTGATCATCATTTGAGTTCCGTGCATCCGTTTGCCATGATCTTTATAGGTCCATTTCAACTAAAATCTTCCATTCTATACAGTGGCATACTTGGGTTTGCCTAATTTTTTTTCACTCGGTGGAATTACAGGTTGTGGTGTTGCATCTCCGTGGAGTTGGTCCGTGATCGTCCCTCCGCTGTTCGACAAAAGGTGTCCATTTGTCGTATGTTGAGTTTTGTTCATAGGATGATGGTTGGTTCATTTGTTGAGTTGTGTATTCATCTTGTGTATAAATTTTATATTCATCTTGTATTCATTTTGTATTCATCTCGTGTATAAATCTTGTATTCATCTTGTACAAATATCGTCGTAACTTCGACATGAGAGGGGGGGTCGTTAAAACATAACCCCGATAACTTTGATTTTGAGGCATATGAAAACCTGATTTGCACGTCGGACAGGCATGAGAGAGGCGGTCCGAAAAGTATCCTCTCCCGAAAGATAGGACGACTCATCAGATATGATTCTAGATAATGTCCAATGCCTCATATCGCGAACATAGTTATATTGGATAATTGATCTTCATATAAATGAAGCATAAAAGTTTAGCAATCACTTACAAATTTTCATGTTGTTCATTGACTTCGACATGAGGGGGGGGGGGGGCGTGTTAAAACATAACCAGCGACATCGACCTGGCCCGAACGGGCAAGGACTTGGTTCTTCGGGCATGGGGGAACTTTGGACCCAGAAACAGGGAAGTGTGTTTACACGAAAGAACAACTTGAAACACCTGTCACAAAGATTCAGGAAGCAATCAAGGACGTGCAGGAAGGGAGGTTCCATCCCGACAGAGTGAAGGACGTGCTGTCACGCGCCCTCGGGAATCCTGAACACCCTGGACGAACACGAGGCACATCAGGCTCCGTTCCGTGGGTGCATGGGTTTCCCGACAGCACTGGTTATAGAAGCCGAGGGAGAAAGAAGAAAGAGGAAGCAGACCGGATGCAGAATGTAGAACAAAGATTAGCGTTGTAGGAGAAGAAACTAGAGGCACTTACCAGTCAGCGAGCTACCGGCCCACCATCTCAGCAGCACGAAGATCCTTCATTCGATACTGCCCACGAAGCTACCCCACCATCTCAGCGGAAAAGCAGCGTGGCTTCCACGGAGCTCGTTCGGCCTGATATCACGGCTCCTCGCTACCCCGTGGATGATATCATGGAGAGGGAACATTGTGAGCTAATGGCGAAATGCATGAACCTAACCTTGAAGGTGGCGGTCGGCTATGTCTTACCTCCTAGATCTGATGGAACTTTCCATTGCAATCCGATTCCAGATTGCTTTGCTATTGTCGGGGTGGATGAAGTTACCAACGGATTCGAGGGGCTGGAGCTTGAGTACCCTACAGGTGAAGGGGAGACTCATCTGGTAGATGCCGTAAGGACTACCATTCTATGGAGAAAGGAATACATCGTGCTTCCACAATGGACGCCACGTCAGCAGACTCAGCCGGAGGAGGCCCCTCAGCAGACTCCTCACAGTCCAGCTCTATCTCCGCTGCCTCAGTCATCTCCGCCGCGTCACAACACTCCGTCGCCTCAGCTGTCTCCGCCGCGTCAGCGGACTCCGCCGGAGGAGGCCCCTCAGCAGAATCCTCCGCCGCCTCAGCTGTCTCCGCCGCCTCAGCGGACTCCGCCTCCTCCGCCGCGTCAGCTGACTCCGCCTCCTCAGCAACAGCGGAAGAGACCCGCCACCGCTCCGGCGGCTATCAGTACAACAACGAAGAAATCCAGAGCAGGTCCAAGCGTCAAGAAGGCTCCTGCCAAGTTACCATACGACATGACTGAGGAGGAAAACAACGAGTTCGTGGCTGCCGATGTGAAACGCCAGCTTGCACCGAAACGTCCAGATCCAAAGGAGAAAATAGATTCGGTAAAAGCGAAGCGCTGTCTGGATGCCCTTAAGCGACCACCACCTCCTCCGCCGCTCTCACACTATGGCCGCTGTATTGTAAAGACATTTAATGAAGCGAAAAGGTCGGGAAGTACTAGCAGTGCTGCAAGAAGTGGGAAAACAATTCCCCAGCTCAGCGAACAGGAAAAACAATCGTGCCCCCCGCTCAAGGTGTTTCCCGATATCGCTAATGATCCGGGGGTAGCAGCCGCTCATCCTGGTTACACTCTTCGTGATTACTTAGGCGATGAGGTACAGTTCGAAATGGCTGAGGTAGCCTTTAGATACGAGCACGGGAAGCCTCTCGTCAGACCTGAGCAGCTCCCGCGTCTATCAACGATGATGCGAATATTGCATGACTGGTACTTGAAAGCCTGCAAGGAAGGGACCGACAGTATCTACGTGGGAATTAAAGATGAGCACTACTTCAATGGAGTCGAGGCGTTGTACATTGAATTTGAAGAATTATTTCAGTTATACAATCAAGACGCCCTCGACAAAACTATCGCCAGTTGCTATTGTCTGTAAGTATTTTTTTTCTGTAATTAAGTCTCTAGCTCAGCTCGTTCATTGCATGTATAATTATCCTCACACTATATTATGCAGATTGAAGATCTGAGAATGCAGAGAAAAAAATCTATGACATTGAGTTCATTAACCCAAATACCGTAAATGAATATACGGTACAATAAAATCCTGATGATACAGAGGAAAACTTGCTAAAAGCGTTAGTTGGACAACAAAACAAAAGGGAAATACTATTTCCTTACAACTTCCAGTGAGTGTTACTGTCTTGTGCACATTCTGTTACGCTTACTCGAGGTTAAGTGTAATTGATGAGTTATGCGTGCGCAGGTTCCATTATATTCTGCTATCCATTCAGCTTGACGCGGGAGTAGTAAATGTCTTGGACTCGAGACGTAAATATCCTAGGGAGTGGGCGGACATGAGTCAAATGCTCCAGAAGTAAGTTCAATCATTATCGCACCATATCGGCAACTTTCGTTCATTTCCTGATATCAAGTAATCATTTTCTTTGCCGGGCAGGGTTTGGAAAAAGTTCACCAACCAGGTTAGGGGTGAATGGAAAAAGGAGCTGCGATTTACACGCCCCAAATTAGTAAGTACTACTAGCTAGTTTCGCACATCTCTCATTGATTCTAGTTTCAATACCATTATCATGCTTGATTATCATTTTGATTGAACTTTATTCTCGTAAAGTGCTTGTGGCAGGAACCCGGGAATAATTTATGTGGATACTACGTTTGCGAGTTCATTCGCCACAAGATCTCTGAGCGGGGCAGATCTGAAGAACAATTTGAAGTACGTAAAAAATATTCACATTTTTATTTTATTACCATCAATTGTGTTGAGTTTCATTCATATATATATATATTGACCCCCTTCTTTAAATTAGATCAAGCAGAAGCGGGACGAACTCCTACCACCTGATCGCATATGAGCAATTTAAGAGGAATTGGCGGGATTCTTTGTTGAGCATGTCATACCTACAGACGGAGAATACCATCGGGATTTGCAAAACGATTGTGGTAATTAGATATTAGGGATCGTAAGAGATGTTATATTGTATATATGCATGAACGTGTACTATATGTAGTAGCGTCGAATAGATATACGAAAACTTGTTGTTCGACCAAGCACCGAGAAAGAGAGGTCACTTCTCTCTATATATTGATCATGACGATGTTGTGTAATGGTTCCTTCATTGCTATATGTAGTAGCTAGCGTCGAGTTGAATGAAAAGCAAAAAATAAAAATGAAAACCCTAAATATAAAGGAATTGAACGGTAAACACAAAAAGAAAAGGGGAAACACAATATGAAACCCCTAAACCCTCCAAAACCCCTAAACCCCTCCTTTCAAAAAAAAAAAATACAAAAACCCCAGCGCCTGGCAGGTGCTGACGCGTGGCTGCCTTCTAGTCCCAGTTGGTGTTACCAACCGGGACTAGAGGTCCTCCTGCCTGGGCGCCCACAGCGGCCACGTGGAGCTCCTTTAGTCCCGGTTCGTAACCCAACCGGGACTAAAAGTGGGGGCCTTTAGTCCCGATTGTTTGGTCCCGGTTGCAGAACCGGGACTAAAGGCACTCTTGAACCGGGACTGATGCTCTGTTTTCTACTAGTGATGCAGTCAAAGCTGGGAACCCACCGACGACGACGAGGGCTGTGAACGGGCGAGCGAGGTGGCTCGAGCGGCCGAGCCGAGCGCGATGACCCGAGTGGCCGGCGAGCGCGAGCGGCCTGTGTGACCGGAAAGCATGGGAAGCAGAAGACGATTATCTTTTGCAGCATGTTTGACTTTTTTCAGGGCAGTTAGCGTTTAATCTGGACGGTTAAGGGGGGCTGTATCCGACACTCGCGGGGCGACCGGCCCAAAGTTAGGCCGGTCGACCGGCGCCTAGCAGTCGCCAAAAATCAAACAATTTTTCAACAAACATGGTCGAGTGTTCTTCTCATGTGTGAAGTTTCGCGAAGAAATAACATCCATGGTATCTATCTATCTATTCTATTCTAATAACTATTATATACTAAAAGTAAAATACGGGTTAAAAAGAGAAAAATATGCTAGAAAATCCCACAATAATCAGAAACATCTGACCATTCATTAGATAGATCAGAATTTTATAGACATTAGATTTTATTTAAAGAAAATTACCCACTATTGCCATTACGATAAGACATGTCTTCTCAAATTGCAAAACATCCAGCTATTGGTTTGGTGAACCCTTCCACGGTGGACATTTGTGATCGTGTGCTATTCCACGTCTAGATCTACATCTTTTCTCCTTCCCATCGAACAGCACAACCAATCCCCGAACCCATGCGCCCATCTCATCCTCTACCCTCTTCTCTCCAATCTTAGAAGCAGAGCGGCCATGGCCCTCCCGTCCTCCGCCCCTGTGCATCCCACCTTCCTCCTTAGCGTGATGGTAAGCAATGGCATGTGGGTTCCCATGCTCTCCTGCAGTAGCGCCTTGTTGGGTCTAACCCTAGACTAGCTCTCTCTCCTCGCTCGCAGCCGGACGGAGGTAGAAGAAGAAGGAGCGGAAGACACTGGAGTTTCTGGCGACGAACGCCCAGCCGCACGCACGGCCTTGTTTGTTTTTAGCTCAAACCTGGCACATACCACTCCATCGAACAGTACACAGGAGGGAGTTTATACGCGGGCTAACACAGACGCACGTACGCACGACGCTGCCTAACCTCGCTGCGCTGCGCGCGCTGATCCGCTTGGCCCGGCTGCGCGCACGACGCGGACCTGCCCAACGGATCGCCGCGGCCACTCCCATTACCGCCAACGGCCTCGGACTCCAACGCGAGCACTGGTTCATGCGCCCGCCCCGCGACACACACTCTGGGCACACCCGCCACCGCCACGGACACGAACACGGACGCGGCCACGCACCAGCGTCCTGGACTTGACCTAGACACGCACACGCTGGTCGACACTGCGGCGTGGTTTTATTCCTAACATTCTCCCCCTAAACCACGACCTACAGGAGGCCGGGCTCGTCATCGATGTCGGCGACGAGTGCCTTCTCCTTCCTCGGCTGCCGGCAGTCGCGGGAAAAGTGGCCGCGAATGCCACAATTGTAGCACTTCCCGCGCCGCCTCTTCGCGCCCGAGGCCACGCTGCTCCCGCCGTCGTCATCGTGGTCTTGGCCGCCGCCGCGCTGACGTCGCCAGGCCTCCCACTGTTCCGCCGTGAGCAGGAGCTGGCCGCCACTCCGTTCGCCGCCGTCCTGCATGCGCCGCTGTGAGCGTTCGTCGAACGCCTTGAGCCTGCTCAACGCCTCCTCGAACGCCATCGTCTCCACGTCGCAGAACTGCTCGATCCCGGCCACCGCGGAGTACAACCGGTCGGGCACCGTGTCGAGGAGTTTCTTCACCATGGCGGCGTCGCCCAGCGTCGAGCAAAGTCCGGCGTACCTCGCCGCCATGCCGCTGATCTTGCCGGCGTAGTCGTCCAGCAGCTCCCCCTCCTCCACGCGCAGCTTGTCGAACTCGCCTCGGAGAGTGGAGAGATGAGCTGCCTTGACGCGATCGGCGCCGACGAACCTCGTCTTGAGGCTGTCCCACACCTCCTTCTCCGTCTTCTTCGTCGACACTTGCATGAGGATGTCCTCTGAGAGCGCGCCGAAGAGCTGCGGCCTCGCCGTCTTGTTCTTCTTCTCGTCCACCGCCGCGCCATCTGCCGGAGACACAACCTCCCAGAGGCCTTGGGCGTCGAGGATCGCCTCCGCCTTGATCGCCTAGACGGTGTAGTTCGCTGGCGTAAGCATCGGGAACGAGAGCAACACCGGGCTCCCCCGGCGTCGTGCGGGACGATGGACATGGCCACGCGCAGAGGAAAACACGAGGCTCTGTATACCAAATGTTGGGTCTAACCCTAGACTAGCTCTCTCTCCTCGCTCGCAGCCGGACGGAGGTAGAAGAAGAAGGAGCGGAAGGCACTGGAGTTTCTGGTGACGACGCCCAGCCGCACGCACGGCCTTGTTTGTTTTTAGCTCAAACCTGGCACATACTCCCTCCATTCCACAATGTAGTGCCTATAGATTTTCTTGAAAGTCAAACTTTGCCAACTTTTACCAAGTGTATAGAGAAAACTATCTACATCTATAATACCAAACATGTATATTCTGAAAATATAACTCATGATGTATCCAATGATGTGTATTTGGTATTCTAGATGTGCCTATTTTTCTCTATGAATATGGTCAAAGCTTGTAATGTTTGACTTTTGAAAAAATCTATAGACACTACATTATGAAATGGAAGGAGTACCACTCCACCGAACAGTACACAGGAGGGAGTTTATACGCGGACTAACACAGACGCATGTACGCACGACCCTGCCTAACCTCTCTCCGCTGCGCGCGCTGATCCGCTTGGCCCGGCCGCCCGCACGACGCGGACCTGCCCAACGGATCGCCGCCGCCACTCCCGTTACCGCCAACGGCCTCGGACTCCAAGGCGAGCACTGGCTCATGCGCCCGCCGCCCGCCCCGCGACACACACGCACACACGCACTCTGGGCACACCCGCCACGGCCACGGACACGAACACGGACGCGGCCACGCACCAGCGTCCTGGACTCGACCTAGACACGCAAACGCTGGTCGACACCGCGGCGTGGTTTTATTCCTAACACGCCTGACCCACCTCGCATAGGTCTCCGACAAATCAAGCGACATCAGATGGGTTAGGGCCTTCCTCGCGAGCCTGCGCCGCGCCGGCCGCAAATTGCTTTCCATCATACACACGTCCAACGAATTTTATGTAACCATTGTATCTTGGTGCTAGCTTAGTCTCACGATCTCACCAGGTATTGTTTCTTTGCAATTTTATGGTGATTTTCCACGCGAGAGCTCAGGTGGATTACTCTTGCCGAGACATGCATGCGAGACTAACACTTGTTTAGGTTTGGCTCCTTGTACAGAAGTCCTTCAACAGCAATCAATTGATACGAAGCTGGCTAGACTAACACTTTGGACCGGATCAATTCTGTCAGATCGATTAGGTTTGGTTGTACGCGCGTCCAGCAACAACACTCAATTGATCTGAAACAGGCTAGATTAACTTGGGAGCACGTACGCATGGATTGAGGCTTCTCTCTTTTTTAAAGCATGACTGGTATACATCACGACTAATAGTAACAGGTATACCGCGGCAGACGTGGTGAGCAATCTTCAAATCATTAAAAAAAAATACTAACAGGTATATCTCTGTGACAGAATGCGACGACTTCCCTTGCCCTGTTTACACTGTCGTAGGAACCATGGCCCGTCAAGACTGGCCGCACGGCTGCGTCCGACGTCGAGTTCGCCATGCCGCCCCACGGCACGTTCACAATTGCTGCGTGCTGTCAAGCGTGCGAGGTAGAACAGCTCTGAATTTTCCTATTGAGCAGACAAAGTCGACCGTGGTTGTGGTGCAGCTTCAACTGTACCCTCCTTTTGATGTGGACATTTTTTGGTTGATTTTGTTGCATGTCAATGGATTACAATAGGATGAAGCTTCTTACGTGCATGAGGAGTTCATATGCCCTTGATAATCAAAGCTATCAAAGCTATGCGAGTTGTTAAAAGAAGGTATTGATCATGCCCAACTCATCTTGCCTGGGAAGACCGCTTCCCCAACTCAACCCTCTCCTCTCTCACTCGCTTCTCCTCCGACCACGTACGTCCCGCTCGTCGTAAACATCTCTTCACATATCCCTCAGTCACACCTCTTCCGGTTTGAGTCCTTCTGGGCCCTTCATCCGGCTTGCAAGCGCATCGTCTCGGAGGCCTGGCACACTGCAATTCCAAACGTCCAATCTGACTTAGCCCTTGCCACCGCCATCAAACGCACTAGGGCCGACCTCAAAGCCTGGTCAAAAACTATCAGACCGGTCCACCAGAGAGAGTTCGACTGTAAATACGTCATCAACAGGATTGACCGCATCGAAGAAAAACGCGCTCTCTCTAGGCCTGAGGTATCCCTACGTCTAGTAGTTATCACCTCTCTGCAGCGTGCGATCAGACAAAAGGTCCTCTTCTCGAAACAAAGGGGGAAAGTCAAAGCTGCTGTCGACGGAGACGAAAACACTAAATTCTTCCATCTCTCCGCTTCACAAAGGTTCCGCAAAAACAACATCGCCATCCTCGAGGATAACGGGACGGAATTCTCTGCCCATGATGATAAGGCAACCATCCTCTAAAATTTCTTCCAAAATCTTTTAGGTTCTGAACATGTTCCGACATGGCTTTTCTCCCTCTCAGATCTCTACCCCATGCAAATTCCTCAGTTACGCAACATAGACTCCACCTTCACTGCTCAGGAAATTCAAGACGCCTTCTTCCAGATGAACATTCACGCCAGTCCTGGGCCGGACGGCCTAGGACCCGGTTTCTACCGCAAATTCTGGCATAATATAAAGCACGCAATCCTTCCCTTCTTCGATGACTTCGCCAACCTTCGGGTCGATGTCGAACGATTCAACCGAGCTCACATGATCCTCCTCCCAAAAAAAAGAAACAGCCAGAACCCCTGAAAACTTCAGACCCATTTCCCTGCAAAACTGCCCCCCAAAAGCTCTAGCTAAAGCTATCACGAACAGGATTAAGCCACTTATCCCTCTTCTCGTCCACGGTGACCAGACTGGCTTCATCTCTGGGAGGTGCATCGCCGAAAACTTCATCTACGCTGTTGACCTTCTCAGTGCTTGCCACTCTCGGAAAGCACCAACTATGGTGTTCAAACTTGACTTCCGTAAAGCTTTCGACTCAATATGCTGGGAATCTCTTCTCCTCATTCTTGACTTCCGATCAGCCTCCAACTGTGCTTCAATACGCCGACGACACTCTAATCATAGCACATGCCTCCACCCAAGCCGCGACAACCCTTAAGGGCATCCTCGACAATTTCGCCCTTGCTACCGGCCTTGCCATAAACTTCCACAAAACTACCTTCGTACCCCTCCACATGGATAACATCACTAGCCAACATATCGCCCTCACCTTCGGCTGTGCGCTTTCCACCTTCCCCCAGATCTACCTCGGCCTCCCCCTCTCTCACACACGCCTCCCGTCTTCCGCTTTCGAACCTATCATCCAACGCTTTCTGAAATACCTATCAGGATGGGCTGCAAAACTTCTTTCACGCGGTGCTCGACTGACCCTAATTTCCTCCACCCTCGACGCCCTTGCCACTCACTTCATGTCTGTCTTTAGACTCCCTAAAAAGGTTATCAAGAAATTAGACGCCATCCGTAGATCTTTCTTCTGGGCTGTCGAAGAATCCTGCTCGGGGGCCAAATGCCTTATCGCTTGGAAAAATGTGTGCAAGCCAAAAATGGCTGGAGGTCTTGGTATTAAAAACTTGCTCCTCCAAAACAACTGCTTTCTCATGAAATTCGCCTTCAAGCTTCTCCAGAAACCAGACCTACCCTGGGTCAACTGGTTCTTCTAACACTACTCCCTTGACTTCACGTATAAACCCAACAACCCCTCCTACCTTTGGACAATCGTAAACCACCAACTACCCTCCCTCCAACAAATATCTTTCGTCCTTACAAACAACGGCACTGCAACCTTCTTCTGGCTTGACGCTTGGCTTATATCCACACCACTCGCAGACTCCTACCCGCACCTCTTCTCCCATTCCACAGCACCCTCTGTTCTGGTTTCGGATGTCATGCATAATGGCTTACTCGCTACTCTGCGGAACCGCCTAACCAATGTTGCTTCTGTAGAGCTTGCGTCTGTGTTGTCTTTGTTGCAGGATGTCATCACCAACGACGCGCCCGATGACAGGTTCCTCACCCACGGCTACTCGTTCACCTCGAGGTGCGCATACTCGCTGCTCTCCTCCGACCACGTGATAGATCTCAACGCGGAGCACATCTGGGGCTCCAACGCACCTACCAAGGTCAAGATCTTCGGCTGGCTGCTCTTTCGTGACAGGTTGAGCACGATGGATAACTTGCATCGCAAGACCATCACCTCGGATTCGACATGTCCTCGGTGCACCCTCGCACCCGAGGACGCGACTCACCTCGCCATCCTCTGCCCATGCGCGGCACAGGTATGGGCCCTCTTGGGGATGTCGCCCCCGCTCTCCATCGACCTCGTTTGGGATACTCCTACGCCGATGGGCCTCGACATCAACATCTGGCCCACCATCGCCCACGCCATCATCTGGAAGCTTTGGGACTCCAGGAATGCTCGTGTTTTTCGCAACGAGCTTCACTCACCCTTGGCCACCCTCCGTAACATCATCTCAGATTTGACGCTTTGGGCCTTCAGATTTAAGGACCCCATTAGCAGGGAGGCAGCCGTGTCTTGGCGCCTGTACCTCTCCTCTCGCTGTAACCACTGATGTAACCTGCCCTCTGGGCTTTTGAGTAATATATTCAGGTGGGGAGCCTCTCTCCCCCCCGGTGATTGTTCAAAAAAAAAAACTCATCTTGATGCTATTTAACCTGATAATTTTAACTTTTTTCCCTTCACTTTTTGATATCATCATATTGGCTACATTGTTGGAAGCATTTATTACGAGTGTACCATGATGAATCTTCATTCTTGACAGAAAAAGAAAGAATGAGTATTAAATATTGAACTATACGAGTCTGTAACTCTGTATACACATGAAGTTACATCATATAACTATCAACGTGTGAAAGTGAGAATGAAAATAATTTAAAGTGCTAATTCATACATGTATCTGCTAGAACCAAGCCGACCATGCATGTCACCTCTTATATCTTCTAAATAATTTAGTGAAATACCATCAAACACGAGTAGAGCATATATATCGATGGATGTTGCTATATGACCAACTTCTCACATGCGCAGATGATGGACAGTATAGAACTTATCTTAATGATCACTCTGCCGCTACCACCGCAATAATGTATGGTTAAAGACACAACCAGAGTACTAGCCAATTTCTAGCGGGCACAAAAATCACTTTCATATGTGGTGGACAATTCTCATTGTGTTTTATTTCGGTAAGACCACTAACTTATTTTTCATGCCATAAAAAGATTTAGAAGTATGCTATGTTAGCTTTGTCTCACTATGGCAACAATGACACTGGCCGAGCAGGGTACAAAATGACATTGACCGAGTTTTACCATAGTTCGTACTGGAAGTTAAGACTTATTTCTTCATATTCCTTTGGTATTGCAAGTTAAGGCTAATTATGGCCTTTTATTACTAATAGATCACACTGTTAGATCTTTGTAACCATATCTCCGCCCGTGGTTCTAATGTGTCTTTATTATTAACATATCACAACCGTTACGTCTTTATAACCATAATTAGAATCATCTCAGGTTACCTACCTGGTGTTTGTTATTATTAGTGAATCAATAACAAACCAATGATTTGCATAATTAATAAAGTGAAAACACATCCTAGCAAATTACATATCATGCATGCGAATTTGTCTATATTTCTGCAGTTAATTTGGTCATTGTATTTAAATATTTTATATATATCATCTAATCATCAAGTGTAAAATAGCATAAGTTGTG
The DNA here is from genome assembly GCA_039707655.1 of Elymus sibiricus. Classification (NCBI taxonomy): domain Eukaryota; kingdom Viridiplantae; phylum Streptophyta; class Magnoliopsida; order Poales; family Poaceae; genus Elymus; species Elymus sibiricus. The sequence continues at coordinate 19,074,694 of CM077666.1, read as the reverse complement.
AACTAACTTAGCAGCAGGTGATCGATATGATTGAATTTCTGACGGTGGCGCTGCTGGACAAAAAGATGGCTGAAGTGCATGTAGTATGGTCGAAAGTGCAAGAATCAATTGGCAAGGGGTCGATGATTAAGGAAATCACTTAAACAATTCCAGAAAAATCCTCTCCCCAAGTGAGTGTTTTCTATTTTGACTTACTCCCCCAGCACGAGCGAATGGGTGGAAGATCCATCCAATTTGCTTGTATCATGGACTGCATGCACATTGATGAATCGTACCAAGAATCTGCTTGTACATGCATCCACACGGAAGATACTATAAGAATAATAGGAGATCTACGAATTACTACAAATCATGCAAATAATACCCACTGAATGCATTTGCCAATTTGTGAATAGATTCTATCAGCACAAATATATTTCAATAAAAATAATTTGCTAGGAATCGCAACTTATTTTAGTACACCGATTGCAAGTTTTAGTTGCGGCATTTTTAGGTAAAACATCATCGAAATGTGCCTTTAGTACTTTTACCACTCACATGCAATTTTACTACTAAATAATATTTTCTCAAAACTAAACATAATCGCTTATATCTAAGTACAGCCTCTCTATATTGATCTGGTGGAAGCATACTATGTTCCCAGTCGGAAAATATATGTGTAACTATCATGCATCATTTATATTAAACTATACAACACCTGAAAATATGGGAGACTATCACAAATAGAAAATAATCGGGCATGGATATGAAGCATATATAAACTTGGAGAAAATTGGCACATGCAATTTTGAAATTATGCTTTAAATTATTCGTGAAAAGTAAAAATTATCACATTTGTAATATAAACTACACTGACACACTTTGCATGTTCTTATCTGTAACTTAAGACAAGGTGGGTCGTCAAAATAGTTTCTAGAGAAACCGCAAGTTGGCCTGTAATGCTAGATAGTAGCGACATCATAAATTTGGCCATGCTTGCTGTGTGATAATAGCTGAAATTAATGTAGAAGGTACAAATATCAACTAATCCATATATTTAACTATATTTATTGAAGTGGAAGTAAGAGATGAGATGCCAGATACATATACATATATAAACATAGATAGTTCGCTCACAAATACGAGAGAACCTAATACATAATCTAAAAAACTAATATTAGTCGGTTGCCTATGGATATTGAAACCACATAAATCAAGGGCCTATAGATCAAGGAACAATACAAAATCTGCTAATGTAGCAATTTGATGCATGTGTACATTACTTATAAGAAATTCTGAGATTCTTTTACCATTATTTAATACTTCAACGGTTAATATAAATTTTCATCAATCAGTGAACATTATATGATTGGAATTAATGTAGTTTTGTATAACTTGATTTGGGCTTGGTATCATGTTACATTTATGTGTGTAAATTTTAGTAGATTCTTTGCGATTGGTTTGATGTTTTCTGAGAAGAAAAACACTATTACAAGAGTGGGATACTAACATAAATCAAACAAGAGTCTCAAATGACTTTAGAGATGCATCTTACATTTACTACACCCAATTTCAAATGTAAGTCCTTATGTCGATGGCACCAGCTTAATGGATATGGTAAAGTACATATACCAATGTTACCCCCCATTTATTTTGATGAATGTCACATTTTGATCCTAAGAAACATTATAAATCCTAGATTTGTAACCTCAATTATATGAAATGATTGAGAGGCTAAATAAGGACAAATAAGCAATTGAATGTGCATTGAGATTGTAAAAAGAGTTACCTTTTTGGATCAAAGAAAAAAATGACTTTTGTTTTAGATTGGAGGAAGTATAAGAATTTGAATAATGAAAACAATAAATGATTAAGATGTTGCCCGCGTATGTGCGCGGGCCACTTTTCTAGTTCTGGGCAAAAAAGACAAAGTCAGTGCTATAAAAAAAAACCATGTTTGAAGCAATTCGGAGGTCTGATTTTGTTTTTTTGCCAAGAATACCATGGATGTTATTTCTTTGGGAAACTTCACATGTGAGTAGAACAGTCGACTAGTTTGTTAACCTAAAAATTTAGAATCATTTAATTTTTTTGCTATTTTTTAGATTTTACTGTTCATAAGGGTGTGCGTGGACCCATGTTTACCATTGTATTTTTTGACATAAGTCGGCTATAAGAGTTGCCACCTCAGATTTGTGATGAGTTGGAGGAGTGAGGAGAGGAGTGGGCTGTAAACTTATAACCAGCTGCAGCACGGGTTCCAACACATTTTGTGAGAGAAGAAGGTGGGCTACTATAAAGTAAATCTTGCTCCATGCTTTGCACGCATCATCGGAGCGTTCCTGAGAATGACGGCGATTCCCCAGTTCCCACAGTCGGCGCCAGCTATCCACGCCTAGAACTTTCATCCCAGAAGTCGATCTTCGCAATACTTGTTTAATTATGGAAAGTCTAAGAGTCTATCACCGTCGAAATCGTAATGGACTAAAACTATGAAATGAACAATGAGAAAGATCTCCATTAATTTTGCGTAGAGTACGAAGTGTTTATAGAATGTGTTATGGCATAGAATGAAGTGCCCTCTTTAAGGGCAATATATTAATATCAAGCTAATATTAAATACACCAGGCTTCTACAACGAAACAATGTCAAGAACTAGCCGAGGATGCACACAGTCAAATTATTAAAAAAAGAAAAATAAAGAACATGACACTCAAATGTCATGCCGAAGCGACCAACGACACGCAACAAGAAAGCATCAACATCAACCACCGCCCTTCACAACACACGGACTATGTGAAAGTTTCTCCCAAACTCCAGGAAGGCAACGACACGCAAGCACTGCCATCGCTAGATCCAGCCACTGAAGGCCAAATCATGGGTTTTCATCCTGAAGAGCAAGTCCGAGCCATCTTCAAGCAATGCCTTCAATAAGGGCACGTCGCGTAAACACCGCCATTGCTAAGTACAACCAACGAAGGTCGGACCTAGGGTTTTTACCTCAGAGCTCAAAACTCAGTACTCGAAGAGCACCACCTAGCTGAAGTCACCTTGTGGTGCCGCCCCCCTTGCCAAAGAAGTCAGTGCTGTCTGGAAGGGAACGCACACACCCTGGACATGGGCTACGGAAGTCCAAACCCATCCCTCTATATACTACACTTCATTGGAAAGTTGCTCGTGTCTTTGGGACCTGTTGTGCCTGAGTAAACCTGGGGGATATCACCTGTTCGGGCTTCGTCGAGAGAGATATTTCCCTCGTCCGGAGCCCCAAACAGTGATTTGTACTCCCTCCGTTCCTAAATATAAGTCTTTTTAGAGATTTCAATACAAAGTACATATGGATGTATATAGACATATTTTAGAATGTAGATTCACTCATTTTTTTTCCGTATGTAGTCCGCATTGGAATCTCTAAAAAGACTTATATTTAGGAACAGAGGGAGTAGTATTTTGTAATATATTCTTTGAGCTGCGCCTGGTTCTTGATCCGCCCCTCATCCTACTAGAGGCTGTAAATACACTTCTTTCGATGACGCCCGTTGGCGACCATATGGAAATAACGTGTATTACTATCCTCTTCAAGAATGAACTGGGCTTTGGATCTCTGGTACCACTTGACTTCCTCCTCGCGAAGGAGGTGTGCTATCTGCTCATTAGACTGATTTTTCAGGTCAATCTCCTGTGCGGATAGTGCATGAGTCTCAGCAAGCTTGTCAAGGTCGTCAATAATGGAGGAGAGCCGCTGGTTTGCTTGTTTACAAATACCACTGGTGTGTTTAGCCCATCCATTTATGAATTGTCGCGGAGCATGAATCTTATGATTCCATCTTTGGATGGGCGTACGACCAATGGTAGGCATTTCCCGTTCATTCTTCACGAGATCTGCAAAACCCTCCCGCTGTAGCCACCCCAATTCAAATTTGAACGGGCGGCGAGCAGGCGAGTTATTTGCAGAATTCGTGTCCAGAATGATTGGAGCATGGTCCGAAAGTGCCTCAAAACGCTCGAGAGCGCGTGCATTCACCAAAGGGAATTTTAGCCATCAGCATGCGGGCGAGTTTTTCATATGTTGGCACTGGACGGTTATTGGCCCAAGTGAACTGGCGACCGGACAAATTAGCCTCTCAAAGGTCCAAACTATCGATAACAGAATTGAACAAGAAGGGCCAATGTGTGTCGAAACGGTAATCCACCCCCCCATTGTACGGGAACGCAACAGAAAACAAAATTTTCCGACCTACGCACCAGCCCGGGACCACTATGGAGACTGCATACAAGGTTTGATCTTTTCGTTACCGACTCGTAGCGCAGCGGAAGTAGAGTCGATGACGATCGGCGGTGCAGATCCCCGCAGCTAGGATTTACAACCTCCCAACCGTGAGGATGTTCTCCCTTGTCTGCCCGTCAGACAGCCCTCCTGGAGGCGGTCGGACAGTCCCTCGGACGGTGTCACGGACAGCCCTCCGGGAGAACCTTCGAAACTCGGACGGTCACTCAGGAGGACCCTCGAAACTCGGACGGTCACTCGGACAGCCCTTCGGGAGGCACTCTCGAACTAAGACTGTTGGGGATATTCCCAACGGTTATGACCCGGCCATAAGTTTGACCCGGCCAAGAGTCAGGAGGCTCTATGGGTCATCTCATATTCCGGGTTATGGCCAGACAACAAGGAGAGACCAAGGGCCCAGGCGAGACCCGGCAGGAGGCCAGCTTAAGGGGAGCCCAATGGGCCGGCTCGTAGAGAAGGACCAAGAAGAGGAAAGCAAGGCCCGACAAGGAAGCAAGACCCGGACTAGTATCCAGCTTCTAATAGAAAATAGACCAGTCCTAATCCTACTAGGACTCTACATGTAAGCCGCCCCTTCAACTTATATAAGGAGGGGCAAGACACCCGAAGAGGGACAAAAAAAGATAGACAAGTTTTAGACAAGATCAAAGTAGAGCCTCTCGAGATTAGAGGTAGCGAAATAGCACCCTTGTAACCGAGATCATCATCATCATCATCAATAGCAATCAAGCAGGATGTAGGCTTTTACCTCCACCGTGAGGGGCCGAACCTGGGTAACCCGGCGTCTTCTCGTTCCCGATCAACCTCGTTAAGCTTCCACCTAGTTGCGATGGCCTCACCACTAAGTCCTTTCATGAGGACATCTGCCGTGACAAAACCACGACAGTTGGCGCCCACCTTGGGGCTCACGCACGGTGGAGTTGAGTTCTTAGCGGGATCTCTTCCAGGGTTCGGAAAGTACACGGTCGGCTTGATGACAGAGGCCGGCTTGGCGCTAGAAGGAGAGCCGCCACAGGAAGTTCTACATCAACAATTCATACTGGGGGCCCCGATGCCGGCTCAATAGAGTACGGGTACCAGGCCCCCTTCGGCAAGATTCACTTTCATCGGCGCGGTCGGCGAGTCAGCCGCCGGGTTGGAGAAAAATTGCCGGCGTCGAGTCGGCACGCCGTACCGGTCCAAATCAGGCAGGACCCGACCTGGCTCAAGCCGGTCAGAACCATGTCGTCTAAAAAAACATCAGGTGTTATCCTTCCTATGTGTTCTATCAGCACATATTAATTCGTCCGAGAACAATTACTCTGGCCTGTAATATTTTACGCAGGACAAAAGTGGCGTTATACCACGGATTCGGAGCGCGCACCAGCATCATTTACACTGGCATTCGTCCGTGCCACGCCACTCGACGGACACGTGTGTGAGCCGCCGCTTCCACGGTTCAGTCTACCTCAACACGCCAGGTGACTCCCGCGTCCGCACCGGCTTACAAACGCCGCGGCCGACCCGTGCGTCCGCGCCGTCTTATAACGCCGCGGCCGACTCATGCGCCCGCGCCGGAAGAACAAAGAAAGCCGATCTCGGTAAAACCGGCAAATTCTAAAGCCGCTAGCAAAGAAACAGAAAAGAGAACGGCCCTGGAGGAGCCAGGAGAGCCGGACCAAGAGGCGTACGAAAATCACCTTGGGCACAAAACGTCCCTGCAAGATCATCGACTCGCCATATCGCCTCCGGCTCTGATAAATTCCAGTTTCCAGCTGTCAACTGTATGCCGGTTTACGCCACAGCCAAGCACTAGTAGAAAACGGGTCTTCAGTCCCGGTTCCAGAGGGCCTTTAGTCCCGGTTCTGGAACCGGGACTAAGCATCCGGGACTAAAGCCCCCCCCCCCTTTAGTCCCGGTTGCATTACAAACCGGGACTAAAGGCCCTCCACGTGGCCTCTGGCTGGGGCGGGGGATGGAGGACCTTTAGTCCCGGTTGGTGTTACCAACCGGGACTAAAGGCTCACCTTTAGTCCCGGTTGGTAACACCAACCGGGACTAAAGGAATTTTTTTGAATTTTTTTTTGAATTTTTTTTTGAATTTTTTTTTGATTTTTTTTTAAATATTTTTTGATTTGTTTTTAAGTTTTATTCCGATTTTCAAATCTTTGAATTATTTGACAATTTAATCCCTAATCACCCCTCCTCACTCCTCCAGCGTGGAGCACTCATTCCAAATCGTCTAACTTTCCGGCCGGTCACCCATCCTCTCACTGCTCCAGCCCCAGCACGCTTAACTTCCTGGTTCTATCGCCCCTAGTTTCCAAGTCTGCACTTGTTGTTTTCCTGACAATAGTAACCTATCAATCCTATTAACCCTTAGGTCTTGATGTCACATGATTTAATTTTTTGAATTCCAAACAATTATTAAAATAAACAACAATGATTAATTTAAAAACTCAAAAAAACTTCAAAAAAAGGCAAAAATTTCAAAAAATTCTTAAAAAACAAGAAATCCAAAATAATACTAAAAGTTCAAAATAAAATAAGTAATAATAATATTGAATTTCAATGAAAATAAAATAAGTAATAAAATAAGAATCTTTATGCGGAATTCAATTATTAATTTTAAAACTCAAAATTTTCAAAAAATTCAAAAAAACACCAAAAACAAAAAAAAATCAAAAATTCAAAAACAATATAAAAAGTTCAAAATAATAAAAAGTTCCAAAAAATGTCAAAAAAATTGAAAAAATTCAAAAAAATAAAAAAATAAAAAAAATTCAAAAAAAATAAAAAATTTCAAAACCCACCCGGGACTTAAAACGTCCGAAACTCTATTCTAAACAGTAAACACTAATGGTTCAAACCCTAAAACCTAACCCTAAACTTGGAAATCTAAACCCTAGCCCTAAAACCTAAAACGTCTAAAACGTCCAAAAACTCTATTTTTCCTTTGGAATTTTGTGATTTTAAAAATTCTCGAAACCCCTGAACCCGAGACTTAAAACGTCCGAAACTCTATTCTAAACAGTAAAACTAAAGGTTCAACCCCTAAAACCTAACCTAAACTTGGAAATCTAAACTCTAGACCTAAACCCTAAAACGTCTAAAACGTCCAAAAACTCTATTTTCCCTTTGGAATTTTGTGATTTTAAAAATTCTCGAAACAGAAAACAGGAAGTTTATTCGGATAGATCTTATTTTTATGCAAATTTTGATATATTATTTGTATTTTTCTGAATTAGAATGATTTAGTTATGATTTTTCTAGGATTAATGTGGTAAAAACGGTCAAAATTCATATTTCAAAATTTCTATACCAACTAGACACTAAAACCTAAAAGATATAAGCAATTTAAAACAGAAACTAAAAACAGAAAACAAATGGAAAAACAGAAAAGAAATTTTCAGAACCCCTTTAGTCCCGGTTGGTGTCTCCAACCGGGACTAAAGGTCTAACCTTTAGTCCCGGTTGGAGATACCAACCGGGACTAAAGCCTCAACTCCTTTAGTCCCGGTTGGTGTCTCCAACCAGGACTAAAGGTCTAACCTTTAGTCCCGGTTCGAGACACCAACCTGGACTAAAGGGTATCGGACCCTTTAGTCTCGGTTGGTGTCTCCAACCGGGACTAAAGGTCCCTTTTGAACCGGGACTGATGCCTCCCGAGCCCCGACCGGCGCCCTAGCCGCTCGAACCGGGACTAATGCTCACATTAGTCCCGGTTCGTAATGCAACCGGGACTAATGTGTAGATCGAGCTGGGATCAAAGCCTTGTTTTCTATTAGTGGCACAAAGAATCTCAAGCCGGCTCCTCGAGTCGACTTAAAACTTGGGGGCTGCACAGATGTGACTCGGTGGATTTGGCCGGGTTTTACAAATATAAGACAACCCGGTCTTGGGGACTGCTGCTTTATTTGCGAAAAGGTACAGGTTGCCAAAGAGGACTAGCTGCCATGATGCGCGGTTCAAACATAGGTAACCTGCCTTATTGGTGAAAAAGTAAGGGTTGACCAAAGAAGACTAGTTGCCGTGATGCGCAGTTCAATAATGATCAATGGACTAAAGCCAGCTTATCTGGACCCCAGATGTTTTGCAGTAGTAGCATTGTCTCCCGTATATCCTATGCTGAGCTTTTCCAGGATCATATGGTTACTTGGGGGCTTCCAACTCATCGAGTTTAGCTTACAAAACCCTTTTAACCCGGCGAGATGCCACAAAGTTGGTTAAACCTGCCTGTTAGCAAGATGCTACTCCCTAAAAAACGACCCGGCGTACGCCTGATGAGTCAATCACAAAGGTGACCCTGAATTCATCGGAGTTAAAACGCTCGATTGGTTGTGTGAGAGCCGGCTTTCAGAAAGTGAGGATAAACCAACAAGTCAAACTATACTTGGTTAAACCTACCTGTTAACAAGATGCTACTGCCTAAAAGCGACCCGGCATATGCCTGATGAGTCAATCACAAAGGTGACCCTGAATTCATCAGAGTTAAAACGCTCGATTGGTTGCATGAGAGCCGGCTTTCAGAGAGCTAGGACAAACGAAAAGAGGCCAAAAAGCCTGCTTCATAGAAGCGAATCAGACTCGAGCCTCGAAAGCCGGTCTTATGTCGTGCCTCGAAAGCCGACATTTTTATACTCTGTTACCATACATATACATCATCATACATTGCATCATCATACAAGGCATCATCATACAATGCATATCTGTATTCATTTATGTTGCAGGAGCCAGTCTTCAAAACCGGGTTACGTTGTAACTGTGCAGGAACAAACAAATCCTTGATAGCCAAAATGGCCGGGTCTTATATGGTTTATCAAAACCAATCTCAAATAACATGGCTATCACTGCCGATTTTGAAACAATTGCAGGTACATATTTACCACATCTACAAAACCGTCTTACAATTGAGAGCCGGGTCTTCATCATGGTTTCTCATAACCAGTATTAAATGATTGAGGTTTTCAAAGCCGGCTCAGAGAGATGGCTATTCTTTCTAAATCCAAAACGTCGGCTTACAGTAAGGAGCATGGTGTAATAAATTACCGGTGGCAATTCACAAATTTGGATGCTACAAAGGAGAACAAAATTCAAAAAAGGATATCATGGCAAGGATCATGGCAATCGGCATTATCAAAGGCAATGAAATATGAAGTGTTATGCAAAGCAGCACTCTTGATGGATTTAGCAACAAGCTCGGCATTGATATGCAAAGCACAATCAACAACATCATCCAGACTGTCTCTCAATCTCAGAAGAAAAATTAAGTTCCGAGTCACCGCAGGCACACGACCCGGTACTTGGAGGCTACAGTGGATATGATTTTATTCTACAATGGAAGGAGAAGTCCCGAGTCGCCGCAGGTACACAACCCGGCACTTGGGGGCTACATTATTCAAGTTTTTGAAGTCCCGAGTCGCCGCAGGCACACGACCCGGCACTTGGGGGCTACATCAGTCAATTTTGATCTACAAAACATCAAGTCCCATGTAGCTGTGAACACTCAACATGGCACTTGGGGGCTAATGTACTGTCGTTTTCAAGTTAAGGGATCATACGACGACCCAACCCATCATATAAAGATGAGCCGGCACTTGGGAGCTACACTGTTTGCAGCTATATATTTACAACATTCAAGACTAAGTTCAAAGTCCCAGGTTGCTGCAGGCAAGTCAACCCGGCACTTGGGAGCTACACCGTTCAGTTGTTTCAACAGATCATAAGGTCCAAATTGAAGACCCGGCCCATCATATGCTGATAAGCCGGCCCTTGGGGGCTACACATGTGAAATACAAAAACATTCAGTTTATGACCGGTGACTCAGATGAACAACCTGGATTTTCTCCAAAATTGCAACATTCGTATTTAAGCAAGTCTTAAGCTATCACTACGTTTCTACCCTTAAGACCTGGGGGCTACAGGTAATATGGATATAAGGGAGGAACACCTTCAAGTTCTCAGTTTTGAGCGAACCGGGTCTCATATTCTTGGTGGAGAAATTTGCAAAGTTTATCTCCTCTAAGCTATTCATAGAAAGGCCCGGAAAGCCGGTTCAACGTCATATGGTTTTCATCAAGCCAAAGCATTGGAGGCCGACTCAATGGCAGATGGGTGTTTTATTTCCCAATATTTTTCTGCAAGGAACCAGTGTGAGCAAGTTGATTGTGAAGCGGGCTTGTCGATGACAAAGAGGCCCGAAATTTCTAGGAGTCCAATTCCATCACCTGGCGGCATTAACCTCCATGACCCGGCAACTTCGTCGCTAGCAACTCAACAAGTTCTATATCCACAAGCCGGCAATTATTTCATCTGTAATTCGACATTTACTATGTCAAACAACCCAACAAAGCACTCCGTGTCTCAGGAAGATAGCATCCACAAGCTGAAGCATTTGAAAACCAGCTCAATAACGGATGGGTTATTATTCCCAATACTTTCCTGCAAAAGACACGTACCAGCAAGTCGATTGTGAAGCTGGCTCGTTGATATGGAGAAACCCGTATTTTCCAGAAGCTGGTTCATGGAATAAGGGCGGCCTTTTGAGCAAGACATTTTCTCTTAAACATATTAATTATTCTTATTTCAGGAGCTTAGCATGAATAAATTCAAGCTAAACTGGGGGCTAATGTTGGGGATATTCCCCACGGTTATGACCCGGCCATAAGTTTGACCCGGCCAAGAGTCAGGAGGCTCTATGGGTCATCTCATATTCCGGGTTATGGCAAGACAACAAGGAGAGACCAAGGGCCCAGGGCGAGACCCGGCAGGAGGCCGGCTTAATAGGAGCCCAATGGGCCGGCTCGTAGAGAAGGACCAAGAAGAGGAAAGCAAGGCCCGACAAGTAAAGCAAGACCCGGACTAGTATCCAGCTTCTAATAGAAAATAGACCAGTCCTAATCCTACTAGGACTCTACATGTAAGCCGCCCCTTCAACTTATATAAGGAGGGGCAAGGCACCCCAAGAGGGACAAGAAAAGATAGACAAGTTTTAGACAAGATCAAAGTAGAGCCTCTCGAGATTAGAGGTAGTGAAATAGCACCCTTGTAACCGAGATCATCATCATCATCAATAGCAATCAAGCAGGATGTAGGCTTTTACCTCCACCGTGAGGGGCCGAACCTGCGTAACCCGGCGTCTTCTCGTTACTGATCAACCCCGTTAAGCTTCCACCTAGTTGCGATGGCCTCACCACTAAGTCCTTTCACGAGGACATCTGCCGTGACAAAACCACGACAAAGACCGAAACTATGATCTCTCTACAGAGTTGTACACATACGGTGTCATCTATCCGGCAGGGCTTCGCCGTCCAAAACTAGTTCCCACCAGAACCCAGACAGCCTTTCGGCTCTACGAAACTATTTCGCTGGGAGGGAGAGAGAAGCCAGAAATGTCATGGCATGTGTATGAGAGCAAGGGATGAGTCTTTAGGCAGCCCCCTCCACCCCTATTTATAGGCCAATCCCAAGGGTGGCTTCCCCAAGAAGCCAAGGGGAAAAATGCCAAAAGGCCCTCAAGGTGGCTTCTCCAAGAAGCCACCCAAAAAGCACTTTCACTATTCACGGAAACATTTTTCCGCTACCGTTAAAACCGAAAATATTTCTATGGGTCTTAGAATAATTCCAGTACCCACACAAATGATTTTGGACATGTTCCGAAACAATTTCGGATTCGTGATTTTCATCTGCGAAAAGCAACCAAACCGGTTCCGGCAGCTCCGGAACATTTCCGGTTTTTATCCTGGAAAAATCCCAGAAGTTTCCAGAATAATTCTGGCACCCTCCAAGAATTTCCAGGCGTGTGCCAAAACCAGTTTGAGTTAATGGTATACCCCAAAACAACTTTTCAGTTTTACCGAAACTATTCCGGTGTTCTCTCCGGAACATTTCCGTTGTCTCCGAAACTTTTCCGGTGACTTTCTCTCAGACTCCCTGTCTAGTATTCAGCAGATAGATGACCCTTAAGCGTGTGACCCTATAGGTTCGGTGAAGTATAGACATGACCCGGAACACTTTCCGATCAATGATCAACATCGGAGCCGTGGACACCCATATTGACCCCTATACCCACACGAATGAATATTCGAGTGAACCTCCAGTTGCCGTGTGCTATTCCTGTTGCTTCGTGATATGTTAGAAATACCCGAGGTGAGATTTATCGGCATCCCCGTGGATCAACAACTTGTCCACTATGCCAATTACCTCGTTACCGGTTTTGTTCTCTTTTCTCGTTCCCGTGTTCCGGCATCCCTGTGATCAAATCACATTGTGTCTGGCCAGACGATGGTGGATACCATAACACAGAGAGGGCCCAGAGATATCTCTCCATCGTCGGAGGAGCAAATCCCAATCTTGAGCTATCAAATCCCTTGACATACTTTCCCATGAACCCATAAGCTGCCGTAATAGCCACCCAGTTACGGATGACGTTTAACAAACCCCAAAGTTCATGAATCAAGTATGAAGAAACTTGATACTCTCATGGTCTGAGGAATTATGCAAACGTAAACTTTCTCTGTGTTATTTGTTGGGGAACGTTGCATGGGAAACAAAAAATTTTCCTACGCACACGCAAGACCTATCCATGGTGATGAGCATCTACGAGAGGGAGATTGTATCTACATACCCTTGTAGATCGCTAAGCGGAAGCGTTAATAAACGCGGTTGATGTAGTCGAACGTCTTCGCGATCCAAATCGCCGAGCGTCCCGCGATCCAATCACGATCCTCCCGATCTAGTGCCGAACGGACGGCACCTCCGCGTTCAACACACGTGCGGCTTGATGACGCCTTCACCTCCTCGATCCAGCGAGCGATGATGAAGTAGTAGATGAGTTCCAGCAGCACGACGGCGTGGTGATGATGATGAGTAGCAATCTCAGCAGGGCTTCGCCAAGCACTACGGAGATTATGACGGAGGAACTAGAGGGCTAGGGTTGCCGGCACACGGCTTGGGAAATCCTAATGTGTCCCGTGTGCTAGCCCCGCCCCTCTATTTATATGTTGAGCCCTGGGGTCTAAACTTGGACAAAAAGCCTCCACCAGCTCGGTTTTGCCCGCACAAGGTCGGTTTGGCCCGCAAGGAAAGAGTCCAACTCGGATCCCGGCCGAACCGTGCACAGCCGCGCACAAGCGGTAGTACCGCTCACAAGCGGTAGTACCGCTTGGGCGGTAGTACCGCTTCAACCAAGCGGTAGTACCGCTTGAGCGGTAGTACCGCTCCACACGAGCGGTAGTACCGCTTAAGCGGCAGTACTGCCTTACTGCTTAAGGCAGCAGCAAAACTCCCTTTTGCACTTTCCAATACCTCGTGGGTTTTATCCCTTTGGCTCATATAAAGTGTTGCTGCACCCGAACACTTCGGTGAACATCCGGAACCCCTTCCGGTGAATTCCGGAACCCTTCCGGAGATCAAAACACTATTATCACATATATCAATCTTTACCTCCGGACTCTTCCGGAGATCCTCGTCATGTCCGGGATCTTATCCGAGACTCCGAACAACCTTCGGTCACCAACAATAACTCAACTATACTAATCGTCACCAAACGTTAAGTGTGTAGACCCTGCGGGTTCGAGAACTATGTAGACATGACCGAGACACCTCTACGGTCAATAACCAATAGCGGGACCTGGATGCCCATATTGGTTCCTACATATTCTACGAAGATCTATATCGGTTGAACCTCTATGTCAAGGATTCAGTTAATCCCGTATGCTGTTCCCTTTGTTCTTCGGTATGTTACTTGCCCGAGATTCGATCGTCGGTATCTCTATACCTAGTTCAATCTCGTTACTGGCAAGTCTCTTTACTCGTTCCGTAATACAAGATCCCGTGGCTAACACCTTAGTCACATTGCTTGCAAGGCTTATAGTGATGTTGTATTACCGAGTGGGCCCTGAGATACCTCTCCGTCACACGGAGTAACAAATCCCAGTCTTGATCCATGCCAACTCAACGGACACCTTTGGAGATACCTGTAGAGCATCTTTATAGTCACCCAGTTACGTTGCGACGTTTGATACACACAAGGTATTCCTTCGGTGTCAGTGAGTTGCAGGATCTCATGGTCATAGGAACAGATACTTGACATGCAGAAAACAATAGCAATAAACTGACACGATCATATGCTATGTTTATAGTTTGGGTCTTGTCCATCACATCATTCTCCTAATGATGTGATCCCGTTATCAAATGACATCTCATGTCCATGGTCAGGAAACCTTTACCATCCTTTGATCAACGAGTTAGTTAACTAGAGGCTTACTAAGGACACAGTGTTGTCTATGTACCCACACATGTATTTGAGTTTCCATTCAATACAATTATAGCATGGATAATAAACGATTATCATGAACAAGGAAATATAATAATAACTACTTTATTATTGCCTCTAGGGCATATTTCCAACAGTCTCCCACTTGCACTAGAGTCAATAATCTAGTTCACATCACTATGTGATTTACATTGTAATGAATCGAACACCCATGCAGTTCTGGTGTTGTTCATGTTTAGCCCTTGGAAGAGGTTTAGTCATCGGATCCGCAACATTCAGATCCGTGTGTACTTTGCAAATATTTATGTCGTCCTCCTTGATGTAATCGCGGATGGAATTGAAACGTCGCTTTATGTGTCTGGTCCTCTTGTGAAATCTTGGTTCCTTGGCTAGAGCAATGGCACCAGTATTATCACAAAACAGAGTCATTGGCTTAAGTGCACTAGGCACTACTCCAAGATCTGTCATGAACTCCTTCATCCAGACACCTTCCTTCGCCGCCTCCGAGGCAGCGATGTACTCCGCTTCGCATGTAGAATCAGCTACCACGCTTTGCTTGGAACTGCACCAGCTAACCGCACCCCCATTAAGAATAAATACGTATCCGGTTTGTGACTTAGAGTCATCCGGATCAGTGTCAAAGCTTGCATCGACGTAACCCTTTACGAGGAGCTCTTGATCACCTCCATAAACGAGAAACATGTCCTTAGTCCTTTTCAGGTACTTCAGGATATTCTTGACCGCCGTCCAGTGTTCCACTCCTGGATCACTTTGAAACCTTCCGGCCATACTTATGGCAAGGCTGACATCGGGTCTTGTGCACAGCATTGCATACATGATAGAACCTATGGCTGAAGCATAGGGGACGACACTCATCTTTTCTCTATCTTCTGCAGTCACTGGGCATTGAGTCTTACTCAACTTCATACCTTGCAAAACAGGCAAGAACCCCTTCTTGGACTGATCCATTTTGAACTTCTTCAAAATCTTATCAAGGTATGTGCTTTGTGAAAGTCCTATTAAACGTCTTGATCTATCTCTATAGATCTTGATGCCTAATATGAAAGCAGCTTCTCCTAGGTCCTTCATTGAAAAACTCTTATTCAAATATTCCTTCACGCTTTCCAACATTTCTATATTGTTTCCAATCAGCAATATGTCATCCACATATAATATTAGAAACGCTATAGAGCTCCCACTCACTTTCTTGTAAATACAAGCTTCTCCGTAAACTTGTATAAACCCGAACGCCTTGATCACTTCATCAAAGCGAAGATTCCAACTCCGAGATGCTTGCACCAGTCCATAAATGGATCGCTGGAGTTTGCAAACTTTGTCAGCATTCTCTGGATCGACAAAACCTTCTGGTTGCATCATATACAACTCTTCCTTAAGGAAACCATTAAGGAACGTTGTTTTGACATCCATCTGCCAAATTTCATAATCGAAAAAGGCAGCTATTGCTAACATGATTCTGACAGACTTAAGCATCGCTACGGGTGAGAAGGTCTCATCGTAGTCAACTCCTTGAACTTGTGAAAAACCCTTTGCCACAAGTCGAGCTTTATAGACGGTGACATTACCGTCCGCGTCCGTCTTCCTCTTAAAGATCCATTTGTTCTGAATGGCCTTACGCCCTTCAGGTAATACTTCCAAAGTCCACACTTTGTTTTCATACATAGATCCCATCTCGGATTTCATGGCCTCTAACCATTTCTCGGAATCCGGGCCCACCATCGCTTCTCCATAGCTCGTAGGTTCATCGTTGTCCAACAACATGACCTCTAAGACAGGATTGCCGTACCACTCAGGAGCAGTACGCGTCCTTGTCGACCTACGAGGTTCGATAGCAACTTGATCCGAAGCTTCATGATCTCCATCATGAACTTCCTCTTCAACTGATGTAGCCTCTACAGAAACACCTTTCTGCGCTGCGCTACTCTCTGGTTGAAGTAAAGGTTCAATAACCTCATCAAGTTCTATCTTCCTCCCACTCAATTCTTTCGAGAGAAACTCTTTCTCAAGAAATGTTCCGTTTTTAGCGACAAACACTTTGCCTTCGGATCTGAGATAGAAGGTATACCCAACTGTCTCTTTTGGATATCCTATGAAGACGCATTTCTCCGCTTTGGGTTCCAGCTTTTCAGGCTGAAGCTTTTTGACATAAGCATCACATCCCCAAACTTTAAGAAACGACAATTTCGGCTTCTTGCCAAACCACAATTCATATGGCGTCGTCTCAACGGATTTCGATGGTGCCCTATTTAAAGTGAATGCAGCTGTCTCTAATGCATAACCCCAAAACGATAGTGGCAAATCGTCAAGAGACATCATAGATCGCACCATATCCAATAAAGTTCGATTACGACGTTCGGACACACCATTACGCTGTGGTGTTCCAGGCGGTGTCAATTGTGAAACAATTCCACACTGTCTTAAGTGACTGCCAAACTCATAACTCAGATATTCTCCTCCTCGATCAGATCGTAGGAATTTAATCTTCTTGTTACGATGATTCTCAACTTCACTCTGAAATTGCTTGAACTTTTCAAACGTTTCAGACTTGTGTTTCATTAAGTAAATATACCCATATCTACTTAAGTCATCAGTGAAGGTGAGAAAGTAACGATAACCACCGCGCGCCTCAATGCTCATCGGACCGCACACATCAGTATGTATGATTTCCAACAAGTCACTTGCCCGTTCCATCGTACCAGAGAACGGCGTTTTAGTCATCTTGCCCATGAGGCATGGCTCACATGTGTCAAGTGATTCAAAATCAAGTGACTCCAAAACTCCATCAGCATGGAGCTTCTTCATGCGCTTTACGCCAATATGACCTAAACGGCAGTGCCACAAGAAAGTGGTATTATCATTATCAACTCTACATCTTTTGACATCAATGTTATGAACATGTGTATCATCACTATCGAGATTCAATAAGAATAAACCCCTCACATTGGGTGCATGACCATAAAAGATATTACTCATATAAATAGAACAACCATTATTCTCAGATTTAAATGAGTAACCGTCTCGCAATAAACAAGATCCAGATATAATGTTCATGCTTAACGCAGGCACTAAATAACAATTATTCAGGTTCATTACTAATCCCGATGGTAATCGAAGAGCGAGCGTGCCGACGGCGATCACATCAACCTTGGAACCATTTCCCACGCGCATCGTCACTTCGTCCTTTGCCAGCCTCCGTCTATTCCGCAGTTCCTGTTTTGAGTTGCAAATGTGAGCAACCGCACCGGTATCAAATACCCAGGCACTACAACGAGAGTTGGTAAGGTACACATCAATAACATGTATATCATATATACCTTGTTTGTTGTTGGCCGCCTTCTTGTCAGCCAAATACTTGGGGCAATTCCGCTTCCAGTGACCAGTTCCCTTGCAATGAAAGCACTCAGTTTCTGGCTTGGGTCCAGCCTTGGGTTTCTTCACGGGAGGGGCAACTGCTTTGCCACTCTTCTTGGAGTTACCCTTCTTACCCTTGCCATTCTTCTTGAAACTAGTGGTTTTATTGACCATCAACACTTGATGCTCCTTCTGAATCTCAGACTCAGCGACTTTCAACATCGCAAACAGCTCGGCGACTGACTTGTTCATCCCGTGCATGTTATAGTTCAACACGAAGCTCTTGTAGCTAGGCGGCAATGATTGAAGAACTCTGTCAGTGATAGCCTCTGGCGGAAGTGGCATCCCCAATTCAGCCAGACGGGTGGAGTACCCAGACATTCTGAGTATGTGATCACTGACAGACCCGTTCTCCTCCATCTTGCAAGCATAGAACTTATCGGAGGTCTCATACCTTTCGATCCGGGCATTCTTCTGAAAGATAAACTTCAACTCCTGGAACATCTCATATGCTCCATGACGTTCAAAACGTCTTTGAAGCCCCGGTTCTAAGCCATACAACATTGCACATTGAACTATTGAGTAATCATCAGAACGAGCCTGCCAGGCGTTCACAACGTCTGGAGACTCAACTGGAGCGGGTGGATCACCAAGCGGTGCATCAAGGACATAAGCCTTCTGGGAAGCCGTAAGGATAATCCTTAGATTACGGGCCTAGTCCACAAAGTTACTTCCATCATCTTTTAACTTAGCTTTCTCTAGGAACGCATTAAAATTCAGGGGTGCTACTGCGCGAGCCATGATCTACAACATAAATAGTGCAAAGACAACTTAGACTATTGTTCAAGATAATGAGTTTAGTTAATCATATTAAAAACTCCCACTCAAATTGACATCCCTCCGGTCATTAGAGTGTCACATGATCCAAATTAATCAACTCAAGTCCGATCATCACGTGAGTTGAGATGATTTCAATGGTGAACATCTCCATGTTGATCATATCTACTATATGACTCATGTTCGACCTTTCGGTCTCTTGTGTTCCGAGGCCATGTCTGTACATGCTAGGCTCGTCAAGTTTAACCCGAGTGTTCCGCACGTGCAACACTGGCTTGCACCCGTTGTATGCGAACGTAGAGTCTATCACACCCGATCATCACGTGGTGTCTCGAAACGACGAACTTTCGCAACGGTGCACACTCGGGGAGAACACAATTTTATCTTGAAATTTAAGTGAGGGATCACCTTATAATGCTACCGTCGTCCTAAGCAAAATAAGATGCATAAAAGGATTAACATCACATGCAAATCATAAGTGACATGATATGGCCATGAACTTGTGCTTTTTATCTCCATCTCCAAAGCACCGGCATGATCTCCATCGTCACCGGCATGACACCATGATCTCCATCATCTTGATCTCCATCAACGTGTCGCCATGAGGTTGTCTCGCCGACTGTTGCTTCCACGACTATTGCTAACTCATAGCGATAAACTAAAGCAAAACGGCGAAAATAATTAAAGACAACTCTATGGCTCCTGCCAGTTGCCGTACTCATCGACATGCAAGTCGTGATATTCTATACAACACATGATCATCTCATACATCACATATATCTCATCATGTAATTGGCCATATCACATCACAACATACCCTGCAAAAACAAGTTAGACGTCCTCTAATTGTTGTTGCAAGTTTTACGTGGCTGCTACGGGTATCTAGCAAGAACGATTCTTACCTACGCAAAGCCACAACGTGGTGTAGTGATTGCTTTTTGATCTTTCTAAAAGAACCCTCTTCATTGAACCGATTCAACTAAAGTGAGAGAGACAGACACCCGCCAGTCACCTTTATGCAACTAGTGCACGCAGCGGTGAAACCAGTCTCGCGTAAGCGTACGCGTAATGTCGGTCCAGGCCGCTTCATCTCACAATACCGCGGAATCAAGTATCAACTAGTAACGGCAAGCAATATGTATACACCCACGCCCACAACTCCTTTGTGTTCTACTCGAGATCTCATCTACGCATAGACCTAGCTCTGATACCACTGTTGGGGAACGTTGCATGGGAAACAAAAATTTTTCCTACGCACACGCAAGACCTATCCATGGTGATGAGCATCTACGAGAGGGAGATTGTATCTACATACCCTTGTAGATCGCTAAGCGGAAGCGTTAATAAACGCGGTTGATGTAGTCGAACGTCTTCGCGATCCAAATCGCCGAGCGTCCCGCGATCCAATCACGATCCTCCCGATCTAGTGCCGAACGGACGGCACCTCCGCGTTCAACACACGTGCGGCTTGATGACGCCTTCACCTCCTCGATCCAGCGAGCGATGATGAAGTAGTAGATGAGTTCCAGCAGCACGACGGCGTGGTGATGATGATGAGTAGCAATCTCAGCAGGGCTTCGCCAAGCACTACGGAGATTATGACGGAGGAACTAGAGGGCTAGGGTTGCCGGCACACGGCTTGGGAAATCCTAATGTGTCCCGTGTGCTAGCCCCGCCCCTCTATTTATATGTTGAGCCCTGGGGTCTAAACTTGGAAAAAAAGCCTCCACCAGCTCGGTTTTGCCCGCACAAGGTCGGTTTGGCCCGCAAGGAAAGAGTCCAACTCGGATCCCGGCCGAACCGTGCACAGCCGCGCACAAGCGGTAGTACCGCTCACAAGCGGTAGTACCGCTTGGGCGGTAGTACCGCTTCAACCAAGCGGTAGTACCGCTTGAGCGGTAGTACCGCTCCACACGAGCGGTAGTACCGCTTAAGCGGCAGTACTGCCTTACTGCTTAAGGCAGCAGCAAAACTCCCTTTTGCACTTTCCAATACCTCGTGGGTTTTATCCCTTTGGCTCATATAAAGTGTTGCTGCACCCGAACACTTCGGTGAACATCCGGAACCCCTTCCGGTGAATTCCGGAACCCTTCCGGAGATCAAAACACTATTATCACATATATCAATCTTTACCTCCGGACTCTTCCGGAGATCCTCGTCATGTCCGGGATCTTATCCGAGACTCCGAACAACCTTCGGTCACCAACAATAACTCAACTATACTAATCGTCACCAAACGTTAAGTGTGTAGACCCTGCGGGTTCGAGAACTATGTAGACATGACCGAGACACCTCTACGGTCAATAACCAATAGCGGGACCTGGATGCCCATATTGGTTCCTACATATTCTACGAAGATCTATATCGGTTGAACCTCTATGTCAAGGATTCAGTTAATCCCGTATGCTGTTCCCTTTGTTCTTCGGTATGTTACTTGCCCGAGATTCGATCGTCGGTATCTCTATACCTAGTTCAATCTCGTTACTGGCAAGTCTCTTTACTCGTTCCGTAATACAAGATCCCGTGGCTAACACCTTAGTCACATTGCTTGCAAGGCTTATAGTGATGTTGTATTACCGAGTGGGCCCTGAGATACCTCTCCGTCACACGGAGTAACAAATCCCAGTCTTGATCCATGCCAACTCAACGGACACCTTTGGAGATACCTGTAGAGCATCTTTATAGTCACCCAGTTACGTTGCGACGTTTGATACACACAAGGTATTCCTTCGGTGTCAGTGAGTTGCAGGATCTCATGGTCATAGGAACAGATACTTGACATGCAGAAAACAATAGCAATAAACTGACACGATCATATGCTATGTTTATAGTTTGGGTCTTGTCCATCACATCATTCTCCTAATGATGTGATCCCGTTATCAAATGACATCTCATGTCCATGGTCAGGAAACCTTTACCATCCTTTGATCAACGAGTTAGTTAACTAGAGGCTTACTAAGGACACAGTGTTGTCTATGTACCCACACATGTATTTGAGTTTCCATTCAATACAATTATAGCATGGATAATAAACGATTATCATGAACAAGGAAATATAATAATAACTACTTTATTATTGCCTCTAGGGCATATTTCCAACAGTCTCCCACTTGCACTAGAGTCAATAATCTAGTTCACATCACTATGTGATTTACATTGTAATGAATCGAACACCCATGCAGTTCTGGTGTTGTTCATGTTTAGCCCTTGGAAGAGGTTTAGTCATCGGATCCGCAACATTCAGATCCGTGTGTACTTTGCAAATATTTATGTCGTCCTCCTTGATGTAATCGCGGATGGAATTGAAACGTCGCTTTATGTGTCTGGTCCTCTTTTGAAATCTTGGTTCCTTGGCTAGAGCAATGGCACCAGTATTATCACAAAACAGAGTCATTGGCTTAAGTGCACTAGGCACTACTCCAAGATCTGTCATGAACTCCTTCATCCAGACACCTTCCTTCGCCGCCTCCGAGGCAGCGATGTACTCCGCTTCGCATGTAGAATCAGCTACCACGCTTTGCTTGGAACTGCACCAGCTAACCGCACCCCCATTAAGAATAAATACGTATCCGGTTTGTGACTTAGAGTCATCCGGATCAGTGTCAAAGCTTGCATCGACGTAACCCTTTACGAGGAGCTCTTGATCACCTCCATAAACGAGAAACATGTCCTTAGTCCTTTTCAGGTACTTCAGGATATTCTTGACCGCCGTCCAGTGTTCCACTCCTGGATCACTTTGAAACCTTCCGGCCATACTTATGGCAAGGCTGACATCGGGTCTTGTGCACAGCATTGCATACATGATAGAACCTATGGCTGAAGCATAGGGGACGACACTCATCTTTTCTCTATCTTCTGCAGTCACTGGGCATTGAGTCTTACTCAACTTCATACCTTGCAAAACAGGCAAGAACCCCTTCTTGGACTGATCCATTTTGAACTTCTTCAAAATCTTATCAAGGTATGTGCTTTGTGAAAGTCCTATTAAACGTCTTGATCTATCTCTATAGATCTTGATGCCT
This sequence comes from Elymus sibiricus, assembly GCA_039707655.1. Taxonomy (NCBI): domain Eukaryota; kingdom Viridiplantae; phylum Streptophyta; class Magnoliopsida; order Poales; family Poaceae; genus Elymus; species Elymus sibiricus. The sequence goes on along the minus strand of CM077666.1, from coordinate 19,051,944 downwards.
AATATGAAAGCAGCTTCTCCTAGGTCCTTCATTGAAAAACTCTTATTCAAATATTCCTTCACGCTTTCCAACATTTCTATATTGTTTCCAATCAGCAATATGTCATCCACATATAATATTAGAAACGCTATAGAGCTCCCACTCACGTGCATATGGGTCTTCCTCCGAGCCTCGTGGTTATTGTAGAGTCGAGAACCATAGCTGTTATAGCATGGAACATAAACATAATTATGAACATGGAGATAAACAATAACATTTATTATTGTCTCTAGGGCATATCTCCTACAGACTCCCACTTGCACTAGAGTCAATAATCTAGTCAATGCTAAATGCACTTTACACCTATGGCATACCGGTGTAAAACATGCTTCGCTTGTGGTATAGTCTGATGTTCAACGGATCTGACAACTTCAGTTCCGTGTGTATCTCTGCATTTCCTCGCGTTTTCACGCTTTCACAAAATTGATATTTTGTGTGGACTTGGCTTCGTATATATGTGAATCACTGGTCAAACCTTGATTCCTCAGACTGAGCTATGGAGCAACTATCTTCAATAGTGTTCCATTGACCAAAGCTATCTTGGAAACATACTAAGTTCATGAATGAACTGTACGATTCAACATCTTCTATGTCGCTTTGAAAGCGGCAACATACTTAGCCTTAGTTATAGAGTTTGCCATAGTAACCTGTTTGGAACGATTTCCAAACACCGTGCCACCATATCATGCATTACACAAAACCCATAACTTAAATCGAAAATCGCATGGAGTATTGATGAAGGCTGTATCGATGCAATTACTTACAACGAGCACTTCATAATCTCTGCTTGCGGGAAAACATGTCATCAGTGCTACTCCAGTACTCAATTACATTTTTCACTGTTGTCCCATGATCAGTACTTTGATTACTTTGGTATCTATACTCGCAACTCCTTGGGAGTACTGGACATATCTGGTTGTTTTACATACCATGGAATACATGATTAATCCAAACACGAAAGTGTGTGGAATCTCCATCATGTATTTTCCTCATCAGTGTTTTGGGACACCGAGTCTTGCAAAAACCTTTTCATGTGACTTCGGCAAGAATCACTCCTTGGCGTTTTAATGCTAAACTGTTTTAGCATCTTGTCAATATGTATTTTTGGCTTTAGCCTATTAGGCAATTCTATCTCGTAGATAAATATGCCTAATGTCAAGGCTATCTAGCCCAAGCACTTCATCGATAACTATTTTCAATGAAGTCCTAATTCATGTCAAGATATTTATATTATTTCCAATCAACAATGTGTCAAGCACACAAGGTTTTAAGAAATATTATTATGCTGCCACTTACTTTCTTGTAACCACAAGCATCTTCATTAGCCATTGATGAAATCAAACTCTTTTGACTATTTCATCAAAAACGAAGATTCCAACTCCATTTTGCTCTCTTCTGTCCATTGCTGGAACTCTGAAGTTTGCATACTTACTAGCATCCTCTGGATTGACAAAATACCTTGGACTGTACCACATGCAAGTCCTAGGTTGCATTTCCATCACATGGAAATCCTTTTGGCATCCATGTATCATATCTCAAGATTGAAATATGTATTGATTGCTAGTTTAACCCGATCTGACTTTAAGCATCGCTATGGTGAGACAACCTCATCGTAGTCAACTCCTTGAACTTGTTATTGCAACAAGTCGAGCTTTATGGATAAAACATTTTATCCACATCAGTTTATAGTTCCATTAATGTTCGTTAGACTCTAAGTCTTCCGAAGGGTTTATCAAGATATAATCTTGAATCATTTATGGAAACTATCTCGGATTATATTGGTATTTATCCAATTCCGGAGTCAGGGCCCATCAACGCTTCCTTGTATATCGTAGGTATACTGTTGTCTAACAACAATATCTCGCTTGCGCACCTGAGAGGTTTGCACGAGTTTTGCCTGCGTGGTTCAGTTTGCAAGTTCGACCAAAGTCCATACATCTCATGTAGAGGCTTCCGTATCAGTCGCAGTAGGAAACTCTGGAATTACTTCCAAGGTTTCTTTCCTTTGATCTGATGACGAAGATACTGTTATCTCGTCGAGTTGCACTGTTCTCCCACTCACCTTTTTGCAAGAACCATTCTCTTTAAAAGCATACCGTTCTTGGTGGCAAACCTTTTTGCCTCGGTATAGTGGTGGAGGAATTTCCAATTACTTGGGATAACCTACAAAGTAGTACTTGTCTGATTTGGAATAGGTTTGTAAATATTTTACACAAGCCCCATATTTCAAATGTTAAGAAAAGACAAAGCATGGTTGGGCGTACCATACCATGGCGTCATTTCAACAGACCTGATGGCGCTCTTTTCAGTGTAAAAGCCGCAGTCTCTAAAGCATTACTTTTAAAAGGGATAATGGCAAATTGATTTATGTCATCTTTGATCTTACCATGTGTTGAATGGTTTGATTACATCTTCACGGATATTCCACTCACAGTGGTGCTCCGTGAGGTGTAAGTTATGAAACTCTTTTCACAACTCATCAGACATTCACTAAACTTGTAACTCAAATATTCCTTTCGGCAATCTAGTGTGCAGAAACATATTTTTCTTGTTACAATAATTTCTACTTCATTTTTGAAAACCTTATGAATGATTTCAAAAGATCTAGACTTACGTCTCATCAAGTAAATATCGATATATCTACTTGAGTCATTTCTGAAGATAGATAAATCCACTGCTAGCAACAACATTTATCGGACTACATACATCAAAATGTATGATCACCAATAAGTTCGTTGCTCGTTCCTTATGGCAGCAGAAAACAAAAAATTTCCGACCTACGCACCAGCCCAGGACCACTATGGAGACTGCATACAAGGTTTGATCATTTTCGTTACCGACTCGTAGCGCAGCGGAAGTAGAGTCGATGACGAACGGCGGTGCAGATCCCCGCAGCTAGGATTTTACAACCTCCCAACCGCGAGGATGTATAACCTCATCTGCCCCGCGGACAGCCCTCCGGGAGGCGGTCGCACAGTCCCCCGGATGGTGTCGCGGACAGCCCTTCGGGAGGACCTCCGAAACTCGGACTGTCACTCGGACAGCCCTTCGGGAGGACCTCCAAAACTCGGACAGTCACACGGACAGCCCTTCGGGAGGCACTCTCGAACTAAGACCGAAACTACGATCTCTCTACAGAGTTGCACACATACGGTGTCAACTATCCGGCAGGGCTTCGCCGTCCAGAACTAGTTCCTGCCGGAACCCAGACAGCCTTTCGGCTCTACAAAACTATTTCGCTGGGAGGGAGAGAAGAATGCCAGATCATGCATGGCTTTGTATGTGAGAGCAAGAATGTGTAGATGGCAGCCATCTCCCTTCCTATTTATAGGAAATCCCAAGGGGAATATCCCTTTCTCAAAAGGAATATGCCTTTGGAATATCCCTTTCTCAAAAGGAATATGCCTTTCTCAAAAATATCCAAAAAGTGCTTTCACTATTCACGACGACATTTTTCAGCGTCTGATCGAACTAAAAATATTCATGTGGGCTTAGAACAATTCTAGTACCCACCAAAATAATTTTCAACGTGAGCCGGAACAATTCCGGTTTAGTGATTTCATCTGCGAAAAGCATCTGAAGCGGTTTCGGCAGCTCCGGAACATTTCCGGTTTTCATTCCAGAAAATTCCAAAAAGTTTCCAGAACGATTCTGGCACCCTCCAAGAATTATCAGGCATGTGCCAAGACCAATTTGACTTTATGGTATCCCCTGAAACAACTTTTCCAGTTTCACCGAAACTCATCGGTGACCTCTCTCTGCGGAACTTTTCCGCTGTCCGAAACTTTTCCGGCGTCCGAAACTTTTTCGGTGTTTTTCTCTCAGACTCCCTGTCTAGCATTCAACAGATAGATGACCCTTAAGCATGTGACCCTATAGGTTCAGTGAAGCATAGACATGACCCGGAACCCCTTCCGATCAATGATCAACATCGGAGCTGTGGACACCCATATTGATCCCTATACCCACACGAATGAATATTCGAGTGATCCTCCAGTTGCCGTGAGCTATTCCTGTTGCTTCGCGATATGTTACAATAACCCGAGGTGAGACATGTTGGCATCCTCGTGGATCAACACTTGTCCACAATGCCAGTTACCTCGTTGCCGGTATTGTTCTCTTTTCTCGTTCCCGTGTTCCGGCATCCCTGTGATCAAATCACCCTGTGTCTGGCCAGAGATATCTCTCCATCGTCGGAGGAGCAAATCCCAATCTTGAGCTATCAAGTCCCTTGACATACTTTTCCATGAACCCGTAAGCCGCCGTAATAGCCACCCATTTACGGATGACGTTTAACAAACCCCAAAGTTCATGAAGCAAGCATGAAGAAACTCGACACTCTCATGGTCTAAGGAATTATGCAAACATTAACTATCTCTGTGTTATAAACCATTAACTAATGACGAATGTATCTCATAGCATAACATCAATTCGGGTCGATTCAACACAAGTGTTCTACCAACAATTGTGCCCTCAAAATTGCCGGCATAGTCATGCCCATGATCAGGAAAACAGGATCATCATGCAATACTTGAGCCAGTCATAGAGGCTTGACTAGGAATAGTTTTTACCGTTTATTATCCCACACGTGCACATGAGTTTCCCTCCAAGCCTCGTTTTATTTGCAGACTCGAGAATCATTGTAGTTATAGCATGGAACATAAACCTAATTATGAACAGGGAGATAATCAATAATGTTTGCATAAACGGTATTTCAGTCACTTCACTTTCCGGAGGAAAGTTACAAGTGTCAGATGATTCACAATCAAACGACTTTAAAATCCATCATTATGAAATTTCTCCATGCGGGTTTCTCCAATGTGACCAAATGCAGTGCCACACATGTGTGGTATTCTCTTAGTCTTGCGACATTTAGCGTCAGTGTTATGGATGTATCATATTATCATCAATATTCATAACATACATCCCAACCACGATGGAAGTATGGCCCTTATGTTATTCATAACACTGAACAACAATTGTTCTTTTATTAACAACCCTTTTGCAACAAACATTATGCAATGGGCTAGAGTGTGTAAAACTCTAAAATGAATTATGAAAGTAAATATGGAGGTAATATATTATTATCAATATTCCTAACATACATCCCATCCATGATGGAAGCATGGCCCTTATGTTATTCATAACACCGAACATCAAAAGTTCTCTTATGAACAACCTTCTTGCAAGATACTTTATGCAATGGGCTAGAGTGTATAAAAACTCTAAAATGAATTATGAAAATAAATACATAGGTAATTTACCGAGTATAGCAACTTTTACTATGTTCTCAGCGCATATCTAAACCTCACTCCGGCAAATCTTTTAGGCCGTAGTAGTTCTTGCATCGAGTCGCAGCAGAATGCAATCGAGCGGGTATCTTTGTGATCAACTCACAATACCCAAGAATTAGTGACTAACAATTTAATCACAATTCCCAAGAACTATTTCTTTGACCAGCCTTCTATACATCAATAACTTGTACGACTTTCATACATGAGCTGGACATTCCAGTCTTCTCTCTGTTGCCTTTATACTTCTAACAGTTTAACTCTCAGTATTTCTCCTACTCTCAGAAGAAGCACTCAACTTAAGAGTGGCATTAGCCCCGGACTTCCTAGGTGTGTAAGTGTAAGTCACACTAACACCCTTTGGACATTTCCTTTCTCGTTAAGTTATTGTTTTATTCACCTTTCATCATATGACAGGCGTTCTGATGGATCCCTTTATTAGTCAAATGCATAGTAAACACTTTTACTAATAGTTTGCAAAACAAACATTGCTTTGGATATCACATATCTTTTAGCCTTTGTTTGTGTCTGAAAATGATTTTCAGTTCCATGAATATCACATAGTTATCCCAAACTTTTGAAGTTCGGGTCTCATAGAAGCAAACATATTGCACTTGACCGTAACGGAATTCTAGCTTTTGGATCGAAGGACGAGAGTCACATTATCCATAGCATTAGCGGGAGAATACCAAAAGCATGCGACAGGACAAAATCCTTCTCGGCACTTTTGAGGACAATCCTCACATTACGTTACCAACCATAAAGTTTTAACCAGATATTTAACAGCTTATTCAATTTTAACAGGGAAGGTGGAAATGCGAGCCATTATTCTACAACTATTATGCAAATTACACTTTAGACAAAGTTCATAATTAACTGCACCGAGAATTAAACAAGTTAATTCTAAAGTGCGCTCCCACTCAAATCAATATCTCTCATAATTGACTGTGAGTGATTCAAGACCCGCATTTCCATTCAACGCCATTGAACGAGATGAACACTGATGGCGCGAACTTCAATCGGTAGGCAAACTTGCCGATCACATCTCCATGTGACTCTTGTTCATCTTTCGATGGGCATGTTTCGAGCTCAGGGAGATCCTTCCAGAACGTCAAGACAACCAAGTGATCTCGCTGCGAGGTCTCAACTCACCCACCTCACACTTCTCTAATCGTTCATACCCAGGGACATCCTGTGATACCCCGAAGAGATAGGTGCCGTGACGGTGCTACACTTGGGAGAACATTAACTACTTGATATTTTTGTGAGAGATCACCCTAATAAAAAGCGACTACCGCGCAATCAAGAAGGGTGCATCATAAGCGATAAACATCTTAGGCAATTCATAATAGCATGATATGGTATAGCCCTTTCTGACAGAGAAGTCAAGTATTTCTTCGTCTTCGGCATTCGCGTCGGTGTTCACCTTCGCGAAGATTGCCACCACCTTGTCGATGCACCAGATAATATTGCTATCTCTATAGCTAATAAAATAAGTGCATTACTTAAGTTTGACACGCAGGTCATTAAAGTGACAATCATATGGCGCCAGCCATCATGCCGAATCATGACACGCAGGTCATGTTAGTAAATTTACATTATATAGTCATCTCATACATAATCAAATTAATATGAGCACTGCTATACCACATCACATGCACATGCAAACCATCCTGCAAAACCAAGTTAGACGCCTCTAATCGGTTCATACAAAATTTTATTTTACGTGGCTTCTAAGGTTTCGAAACAAACCGAAGCTACCAACGTCCATCATCAAGTATGATTATTCAAGTCGCTAGTTTTAACTTTGCGGGGTGTATGAAACACGAGATAATAAAATCTCGAGCCCCATACTGAACTTCGTCATATGCATGACCCCCGTGCAGATCATATCTGCATTGCCCTTTTGTCTGCGAAATTTCATCTTTCTTTTTAACTATGGTGGAATTCAACGAACTGTTAGCACTTCGTTGATCAATCAGGATCGCGGATTGCCAGAACTTTGAAACTCCACCATGCTGTTATCAAGATCAGAAATATGAAAATTTCAGGGAAGCAACAAGAACATCGGGTAACAGATTTCATCTACTACCCGCATAAATAATTATCAGCAATAGAACTCATCTACTACAAATTATATTGTGCAACACCCATACATCTTTATGTATTCTAGATCGTAACTTGCATCTACGCATAGCACGGCTCATGATGCCACTGTAGGGGAACGCAACAGAAAACAAAAAATTTCCGACCTACGCACCAGCCTAGGACCACTATGGAGACTGCATGCAAGGTTTGATCTTTTCGTTACCGACTCGTAGCGCAGCGGAAGTAGAGTCGATGACGATCGGCGGTGCAGATCCCCGCAGTTAGGATTTACAACCTCCCAACGGCGAGGATGTTCTCCCTTGTCTGCTCGTCGGACAGCCCTTCGGGAGGCGGTCGGTCAGTCCCTCGGACGGTGTTGCGGACAGCCCTCCGGGAGGACCTTCGAAACTCGGACGGTCACTCGGACATCCCTTCGGGAGGACCCTCGAAACTCGGACGGTCACTCGGACAGCCCTTCGGGACGCACTCTCGAACTAAGACCGAAACTACGATATCTCTACAGAGCTGTACACATACGGTGTCATCTATCCGGCAGGGTTTCACCGTCCAGAACTAGTTCCCACCGGAACCCAGAAAGCCTTTCGGCTCTACGAAACTATTTCGCTGGGAGGGAGAGAGAAGCCAGAAATGTCATGGCATGTGTATGAGAGCAAGGGATGAGTCTTTAGGCAGCCCCCTCCACCCCTATTTATAGGCCAAGCCCAAGGGTGGCTTCTCCAAGAAGCCAAGGGGAAAAATGCCAAAAGGCCCTGAAGGTGGCTTCTCCAAGAAGCCACCCAAAAAACACTTTCACTATTCACGGAAACATTTTTCCGTGACCGTTAAAACCGAAAATATTTCTGTGGGTCTTAAAATAATTCCAGTACCCACACAAATGATTTTGGACACGTTCTGAAACAATTTCGGATTAGTGATTTTCATCTGCGAAAAGCAACCAAACCGGTTCCGGTAGCTTCGGAACATTTCTGGTTTTTATCCCGGAAAAATCCCAAAAGTTTCCAGAATAATTTTGGCACCCTCCAAGAATTTCCAGACGTGTGCCAAAACCAATTTGACTTAATGGTATACCCCGAAACAACTTTTCAGTTTTACCGAAATTATTCCGGTGTTCTCTCCGGAACATTTCCGTTGTCTCCGAAACTTTTCCGGTGACTTTCTCTCAGACTCCCTGTCTAGTATTCAACAGATAGATGACCCTTAAGCGTGTGACCCTATAGGTTCGGTGAAGTATAGACATGACCCGGAACACTTTCCGATCAATGATCAACATCGGAGCCGTGGACACCCATATTGACCCCTATATCCACACGAATGAATATTCGAGTGAACCTCCAGTTGCCGTGTGCTATTCCTGTTGCTACGCGATATGTTACAAATACCCGAGGTGAGATTTATCGGCATCCCCGTGGATCAACAACTTGTCCACTATGCCAGTTACCTCGTTACCGTTTTTGTTCTCTTTTCTCGTTCCCGTGTTCCGGCATCCCTGTGATCAAATCACATTGTGTCTGGCCAGACGATGGTGGATACCGTAACACCGAGAGGGCCCAGAGATATCTCTCCATCGTCAGAGGAGCAAATCCCAATCTTGAGCTATCAAATCCCTTGACATACTTTCCCATGAACCCGTAAGCTGCCGTAATAGCCACCCAGTTACGGATGACGTTTAACAAACCCCAAAGTTCATGAATCAAGCAAGAAGAAACTCGATACTCTCATGGTCTGAGGAATTATGCAAACGTAAACTTTCTCTGTATTATTAACCATTAACTTGTGACGAATGTATCTCATGGCATAACATCAATTCGGGTCGATTCAACACAAGTGTTCTCCTAACATTGTGCCCTCAAAGTTGCCAGCATAGGCTTGCCCATGATCAGGGAAACAGAACCATCATTCAACACTTGAGCTAGTCTTAGAGGCCAGACTAGGAATACATTTTACCGTTTATTATTCCACATGTGCCTATGAGTCTTCCTCCGAGCCTTGTGGTTATTGTAGACTCGAGAACCATAGCAGTTATAGCATGGAACATAAACATAATTATGAACATGGAGATAAACAATAACATTTATTATTGCCTCTAGGGCATATCTCCTACCCCCCCCCCCCCCAAACAAATGAGCATGGGGTGCGGGTTGCCCTTTGCAAGATTAACCATCTCACAGAGGAAGGCAAATTTATGCTCATCTTGGGCAGCCCCGTAGACTGCAACCAGACTCCATGTAAATTTATCAGCCCTGTTTCGGATATGGAATTTTATATGAAACTCTCCAACCGAAAGGGCTAACAAATCCACTGTCGAAGTCTGGACACCAAGTAAAATTCCACCAGACTCCCGCGCGGGGGTAGACACTGCCAGGTGTAGTCGAAACCCCCTGAAAGGTGGTCGAGGGCATGCACCGGGAAATCGCATCTACCAGTCTCTGATACCGCGACAAAATCCAAACCGTGCTCAAGTACACAATCAGCAATATGTTTATGTTTAACCAAGTCACTAAGACCTCTGCTATTCCAAAACATGCCTTTCATTGTGAAACTCAGTAGGGAGTAGAGATCTTCGCCTTATTGGGTGATTTTTCTTTATTTTTATAGGATTGGGACTTGGATTTCCGCGAAGACACTGTTAGGTCACATAGCATGGACCCAGTTCTCACGTCATCCAATCCCACATCAATCACCGCACTAACCAGATGAGAGAGAAGTGTTCCGTCATAAAGGGCCGCCTCTTCCTCATCAGAGGTTTCGGGGTGAGGTTGGGGGCTAGAACATTTAGGAGAAATCTTTAGGCGGTCGATCTCCATATATTTGAGAGCCCCAACCGAGACACGCGCGTCCATATCATCCTTTCCCATCGCAACTCCGATAATGTTTAAATTTGAAGAAATACGTGAATCAGAAAAAGAAAGGAAGGATTTGAGTGGATTTGTTGTACTACAATACTACTGTACCCTCTATCTAGACCATTGAGTTTGCGTCAAGATTCGTGCTATCCTTATATAGAAATTTCTCTTTTTTGTTTCTTCCAAGCAAGAGAACATTTGACCTTGAAACTTTGTAGGTCAACTATACACAAGTGCCACTCATTGTATAAAATGTTTCCGATTTTTTTATGAAACATAAATTTGTTAAATTTCAAATTTCGAATGAGTTGTACCATTTTTAAAAATTTATGTTGCGCCAAAAAATCCGAAAACATTTCTGCACATGGTAGTACTTGTGTGATGTTGATCTGCAAAGCTTCGAGTTTAAATGTTCTTTTATTTGGGAGAAACAAAAAAGAGAAGTTTGCTTGCATGAACTTTGACACAAAAATGGACGATGAGGGTAGAGGGTACAGTGGTATGAGAGTACAATCAGAACTTTCCCATTTGGAGGGGGACATACCTTTCGGTGTGTCGAGGTTGCGCTCCGCCTGTCGTCGCATCGCCTTGACGAGGGAGTCCTCATCAGTGCGAGAGGAGCCATCACCGGTGGTGGGGTGATGACCGCTGCGGCGAAGAGGAGTGGACGTCCCTGGTGCAGTAGGCGCAATTGACGAACAGGCGGGGGGTGGTCGGCGATGTCGGTGCCAGAGGGGACGGCTCCATGCGCGAAGGTGCAGCCGCAGCGGTAGGCAGGGGCTGCGCCGTCGTGGCGACCGGCTGGACCACCTGCAGCCCGGCTCACACAGGCGAGTGGACGGTAGAAGGCCCGACTGGGACCATGGCGACGGGAGCTCAGGAGGCGTTCGGGCGACGCACCGCACCAGGTCCCAAGGGAACCACTCCGACCTGGGCATGCGTGGCTGCACCGTGACCCAATGCCGGCGTCTGGAGGAGCGACGTCGACGGCGATGAGCGCACGTCTGGTGGCGACGACGGCGCAGGCAGCGACACAGGTGGGGGCGCGAGGGTCACCTGCTGGTTCTGCATAGGGGATGGCGACGGCCTCGCAGAGACCTGAGGAGGCGCGGCTGCTGGAATAGCCTGCTGCGCCAACTGCATAGGGACCGGGGCATCCGAGGAGAGACCGAGAGAGTGGACCCCTGCTTTCACCTTTTACTGCCATCTGGTCCATCACCATCATCGTCACGTCCATGGCCCCTATCAGAGCTATCATCTCGGCGCTTCCATATGAAGGGAACAAAGTCGATCTCCTCGAGTCGGAAGCTGAGCTCATAACCTTTTAATTTAACCACCACATCAGAAACCATGGATATCTCATTAGACTCTTTGAGGGCGTCATGCACCGCTTACAGTTAGCAAATATTATCCTTCTGGTCATCGTATATGCGAGGAAAACAAATTAACCTGACGGTCATACTAGTCAAGCTTTATATTTCCGACAGTCAACACCGTCACCCAAACTGAAATGTACCGACCACGGTCCTGAGGTTTTATTTCTCTGACGGTTTTTGGCCCTAAGGGAAGTGACGTTTTCTGGTAGTGTCCCTGCCTGCGGCACCAAAGCTACGTTCTACAACAATCATCGACATCCTGTGGGACGATTATGAAATTTCATTGGAGCATATCCCGATGTGACCTCACCTATCATTATTTTGTTAGTTAGATGATATGATCTCACGTATAATTAAAGACTGTAAACAAACACACTGATACTTTGCCGCCCAACACATCATCTCTACTCCTAATGTCTCACTTGATAGGCTAGCCTCCATGTTTTTTTTTCGTCTCCCACTTTCATCTGGTTTTTTTTCGTCTCACATCCCAGCACCATCTCCTCACATTGGTTTTTCACCCTTCTAATAAAACCTTTCTAAATTTTTCCAAACTTTCCTAACTAGACACGTTACAAACGGGCACGAACCGATAGCACGTTACCAAAAAATAAAATCCAATTTCATGACAATCAATTTGAATTCTAACTTTCCTAAAGAATGGACTCTGCCTTTCTTAATAACTACGTAATATCTCTACTTCTAATCTCTACCTCGTTCGTACCTCCCGAGCCAATCGATCGAGATATCTCCTCCACCGATTTTTTTTCCATCGATCACCCCCTCCCACCGATCCCCTCCATCACACGCCATCCTGAAATGGTACCCCCACCCTTATACGATCGCTACACCCTATAATCCTCCCCGATCCGATCTGATGGCCCTTCCCCGTGGTCGTTGACGTCGGTGCCGGCGAACAGCACGTACCATCTCCTGCTGCAGCACCGCCAGGACGCTGGTGCTGGCGTGTCCGAGGCTGCACGAGGCCGTGCTGGACCCTGCCACCCCCGAGCCCTTAGCGCGCGCCAACGCCGGCGTCCCTGCCTATGCCTACTACGGCCAGGACAAGTACACATCATGACCGTTTCTTCTCCCCCTACAGGTTACTAGCGATTGACTGCGACTGAGATCGATCGGATTGATGGCGGCGCCGTGCAGGGAGGCAAACGAGGTGATGCTGTCCCACTCCCACCCTCATGCTTGTGCAAGGCACGAGCCTCCCGGGGGCGTGGCCGTTCTCGTGACCATGTCGCTGGACACGCTCAAGACGTGCCTTCAGGTTATGGGAACCGATGCGGAAGCGGCACGGCGGACCCTGGGGATCACGACGAGCGCCGCCTGGCTCCCTTGCTGCCACAGCCCACTTCCAAATGGTAATCGCTGTGATGTTTCTTTTGGTTTTACTCGCTACATGCATGTAGATTCTGTTGGGCAATTATAGGTAATCGAGGAGTCATGGTCAGTGTAGGAGACTACGAGTGCAAGTTTGTTTTTGTTAAGATACTGAATTTTAGCTTACTAATTAGTTCAAATGCGCTAGATTAATTTATCTCGTATGGTTTTTGTGATAAAGATTTAATTGTCCTGTAATGTATGTGGTTTTGAGAAGGGGCTGGTACCTATTTGCCTGTCCACAAGTCAACGGATTTATTGAAATGTAAATAATTTCAAGGGAAGAAGGATCTCGCTACATGTTGTTTTAAGGAGGAATAGACATTGTTCAATTATGCACCCTCATTTGACCTCAACTAACACTCTCGTGCTTTATTTTTTGATAGTAGGCATACATTCCATTGCTAGAAAACAGTGGTTAATCAGTCAACCAGTCAGAAATGCAGTTCCAATTTGGCAATTGTACCAAAATGTTAACAGAAGTTGATGGCTCTGGCGCAAAAGATTTGTCAGTCGACTAAAGTACATTTGGTTTTCCACAAGATACTAATCAGGAATATTTTAACCAGGCCTTACAGTGTGGTTATTCAGTTCCAGGTCAAAGCTTTGAAGATAATGGATTGTTAATTTGTTACTAAGTGTACCAGGTTTTGTTCTGAATAATGCTTCTGCTGCACTCCGGAAATATGAATAATTTGACCACTTTTTCAGACCTCTTCAGCCTCTAACATCTCACAGAGTGCAGGTGCAAAATAGTGACCTAAATATCGCACATCGCAGTAGACCTTCTAATGCATCCTGCCTAGATCATGCAGAAGAAATAACTTCTCATGACACGGATGGTTATGACGACAGAAACTCTTGCTACATAAAGGTACTGTTATTCCATCAAGAATGTCAATGCTCCTGGCTGCTGTTTCTGGCTACGGGATAATATTTGTTCTAACACATGACATGAAAGTCTATCCAAGCAGCTCTACTTTTCAAAATTATTCAGTAGCCAACTAAATTCCTCATGTCGCAGAAAGGAAACAAATCACTTTCCTTGTAACTTCTTTGAGCCTTAGTAGTCCATAGAAGTTATTAATACTGACAACAAAGTCACTACACAAATGGTGATGTGTTTTTATGAAATAACCATGTGGGGTACAGATCACTTGTGCAGAATATGTTAGTTACAAAAATAGTCGACATGGAATATGTTGGTTACATGGATGCGTATTCACAAAAAGAAGTGGTGCGAAATGATGAAAATGTGAAGCTTCGACACGGCAGCGCTGGAGCCGCGTGATACATGGAGAGGACGGAAGGATCGAATAAGACAACAGCTTCTTTTCTATCGAGTGAGAGTGGAGAAGCATAAATTTCAAGAGAAGGAAGAGCATGGGGCATGGTCATCGTCAGAAGAAGTAGAAGAAAGATATTAGTATTTGCCGCAACGCTGTCCAGAATTAGATGCACATTATATATTTTCTATTTCTTTACTGTACTGTCTTCCATTTCATGGTTATGCATTTTTCTCTTTTGCCGGGTAGCTATTTTTTGCTTTTTGCTTCCACGACATCGTTTTAAAAATATATCCCCGTAGCAACCCACATGGAAAAGAACTGTGATGAAATCTATTCTGAATACGGCCTCTAATGTCTAGCTTGTGAGTTAGGGACTGCTTATTGGAACCAAATCTTTTAATCGGTTAGAGTGAGTTATGTTTGTCCAAAGATATACTGTACTAATTGCAGGCAAGTACATCTATCAAGTAAACATGAGTATATTGTCTATTTCATGCTTAACGATCTGCTCTCTTTTGGTTTTTGATGATGACAAAATGCTTGTGTGATACTTTGTTGGTTCTAAATGATCATTATGTTGTGCTACCGACAAAATTATAGTATAGATGAACCTTCACTTTCTTGTATCATGTTGATTTTGTTGGATATTTTTATCACTTTTCATATTGTGTAATTATGAATAAAGATTGAATAGAGAACCTATTTATTTATTTATTTACTTTCAGAAAGTAAGAATGGTCCCCGAAGAAAGAGTAAATGTCCTCCATGTCCTCGATAGTCCGAGAGAGGTGGGATAGTGGGATGGAAGAAGAGGACAAAGTCGACCGATTTAACGGTTAAAAGAAGTCAACAATGCTGCCTAACCATGCATGAAGATCCTAATGGCATTTATAGCTCCCTTTGAAAGGTAGGAGGAATACTCAAACATAATATTGTAATAAATACATGGTAAATGTTGCTTGATTCTGGGTAATGGTAAATTGCCATGGTTTAAATTTTTTTATTCCATAAACTGCCATGTCACAACTATAACAGCATGTTCAAATCAATAACAAGAATTGCCGGGATAACGGAAAATTGCCAAAATCACATACAAAAAGTGACAGCACATTTTTTTGCGTGGCTGAGTAGATGCGCCCTGTAGAGGGATGCATGTGCATAGATGCATCTATGTGTGTGCCGAAGGGTGACCGGGAAGGGACGACCACTTGTCGTGGCCTTCTTGATCGATGGCGGGAGGAGGTGCAGGAAGTAGTAGATGCCCCAGTCGAGGAGCCCTTGGCGTCCCGCTCCGCACCTCGGCTGGCTCCCTGCAGAAGCCATGACACGACCAGCACGCCAGCCGCAGAAGTTCAATGCTCTTGCGTGGTTCACCTCTTAGAAGAACGCCCACTACCCGGCACGCCGCGTCTACGACGCGGAAAGCAGTCGTGCTGGCAGAAACTGCAACTCCATCGCCGCATGAGACCGCGCCACATCACCGCCTAGCGCCAACCCCACACCCGCCTCCGCATTAGCGTGCTGCGCGCCGGAGCCACTGGCCTCCGTCGCCCGTGACCGGATCTAGCGAGATCGGTCGGGATAAGTCGCCGCCGTCTCTGGTCTCTTCTCCAATCGCCACCGACGGGCATCTTTCTCTGCAAACTACGCCGCTACATCGCCTCTGCGCCTCATGCCACCTCGCCGGATCACGGTGGTGGCCGGGAAAGGGAGAATTAGAGGGGATTGAGACGGTGATGGAGAAAGAGAGGGAGAGGGAGGGATGCCAGTGACCATGTGGAGAGAGTGGGGGCGAGTGCTGGAGAATGGGGACGAGGTGAGGATAAGGCTGGGTAGGAGAAAAAAGAATTAGGTTTGTCTTATGTTTATTAATATAAATATCATTTATATATGTTTATATATTGTATGTAATTAGGGGTACCCAGTTTTTTTATTGCAAATAAAAACAATTCACTACTAGGAAAATGCTTATACGTAGAACTTTACCAGTAGCGCCTATTTGAGCCCCCACGCTACTGGTAAGTACCAGTAGCGCTTAGTACAAAACATGCTACTAGTATCAGTTAGCAGCAGCGTTGGTTTTCCTCAGACGCGCTACTGGTAAGTGTGCCACACCACAGCCCCAGGTCAAGATATATTAGCAGCGTGGGCGATCTACCCAGCGCTACTGTTAAAGAATTATCTGTAGCGCCTGGTGTAGAAAGTGCGCTACTGCTATTTCTTCTACGTGTAAACTTGTGGGTCCATTTAGCAGTAGCGTGTTTTTTAACCAGCGCTATAGCTAGTGCAGATACCAGTAGCGCCTATTTGATCCCCCACGCTACTGGTATGGCCGCCAGCAAAATATATGCCACCTCCCCCCCCCCCTCTTCTCCCTCCCCTCCCCCTTCCTTTCTTCCCCTCCTCTTGCACTTGCTTGTTGGTTCTTCCTCCTCCCCCTCTCTTCTTTGCCCCTCCACCCCTCCATTAATGCCCACCCTCCTCCCTCTCTCTTCTTTTTGCCCCTCCACCCCTCCATTAATGCCCTCCCTCCTCCCCCTCTCTTCTTTGCCCCTCCACCCCTCCATTAATGCCCTCCCTCCTCCCTCTCTCTTTCTTTGCCCCTCCACCACCTCTCCATTAATTAATGGCCTCCCTCCTCCATCTCTCTTTCTTTGCCCATCCACCCATCTCCACTAGATATCTCTCTCTCTCCCTATTTAGTGCTATATGTAGGTACCTCACTATCTAGAGCTACTAGCTAATTAAGAAGGTTCTCGATATCCCTCTCGACACATAGGTGAGCAAAAAAAGAGTTGTGCAAGAATGGAAATATGTGTGTGTGCGATTAGGACCGAAACTATGCGCGATATGAATATACCGAATTGTGTGTGGCATGTGAGTGACATGAGTTGCCTATGTTTTGCCGAAATGTCGATTCAATTCCGTTTCGGCGAATTTCGGGCAAACTCAATATGTCCTATGTTTAGGGAAGGTCATGTCAAATTTTTGTATGAATTTGATCCATGCATGCGTACGTGGTTATAATTCTTTTGCTCCGCGCATGCAGGTGATCATGAAGGTCAATGGAAGGATGGTGGAAAGATACTGGCAATCCGCGGTGGACGACATGTATGAAAAAAGACTGAAGGATGTTTTATGTCGGTGTCGAAAATGCAAAGGAGGAGTCAGGCTCGACCCCTTTAAGGGTGGTAAATTCAAGGCGCACCTGCTCATGCATTGTTTCATGGATGGCCATGCTCGGTGGATAAGTGAAGATGATGATGATGAGGACGTCGACGGGGCAGGAAATGACGACATTGGGCCAGACGAAGAGATGACCGATTATGGGCCCAAAGAAGAGGGCCTTAGAAATGGTGATGGCGAAGAGGCAGTACAAGGCGGAGAAGACGCGGACATGCCGCAGCCTTCGTCGCTACTAAGTTCAGCCATGCGAGACCCGCATGTTCGAGACCTGCTTCGCAAGGAGACGACTAGCGACAGAGCTGCTTCTAGAGAGGAGGCCAAACTGGCGCAAATGGAGGTAGACTCGATGACTCCATTGTATGATGGTTGCGATCCCGAGATGACCCGCTTGAGTTTCACGCTAGAACTTCTAAAGACGAAGGCAAAAAACAAATGGACGGATGCAAGCCTGGATGAGCTTCTGAAGTATCTAAAGAAGGTTCTTCCCGCGGGAAGCCTGTGTCCTACTAGTGTCGATGAGGCAAAGAAAATCGTGTGCCCACTTGATCTGCCACACATTAGATATCACGCATGCATCAACGATTGCATCATATATCGGAACGAGCACGCGGAAAAAACCATCTGTCCAAAGTGCAATGCTTCACGATATAAGAAGGCCAGAAAGAAAGCTCCACAGAAAGTTGTATGGTACTTTCCGATCACTCCGCGTCTGCAGCGGTATTTCGTAGATCCTAAGGAAGCAAAGCTTATGCGCTGGCACGCGGAGAGGGTGAAGCCAGATGACGGAGATGATCCGAAGCTGAGACACCTCGCAGATGCTAGACAGTGGAGAGCATTAAACGCTGAATTTAATTTTTTCGCAGATGATGCAAGGAACATCGTGCTTGGCGCTAGTACTGATGGCATGAATCCGTTTGGCAACCAGAACACCAATCATAGCACATGGCCCGTGTTTGTATGGATGTACAACCTCCCCCCTGGAAGTGCATGAAGGAAAAATACATACACATGACTATGCTTATTCAAGGGCCGAGACAACCGGGAAATGATATAAATCTGTATCTCGGGTTACTGAAAGAGGAGCTACAGACCTTATGGACAACGCCGGCCAAGACATGGGACGCAAGCAAAGGAGAGTATTTCTACATGAGAGCCGCGCTGATTACGACGGTGCAGGACTATCTCGGTTACGGCTATATCTCCGGCCAGGTGTGCCACGGATATTGCGGATGCACCAGGTGCATGGATGATACAACTTCTCAGCAGCTATCGAAAGATGGCGGGTCTTCGAAAATCGTGTACATGGGGCATCGAAGATGGCTCGAGAAGGATGACCCGTGGAGAAAGCGTGGAGATCTATTCAATGGTAAGGCTGAGCATCGAGGTCCTCCACGTAAGCGTAGCGGTGCCGAAATATATGAGTTATTAAAGAACTGGGAAGAGTGCCCCTCGCCGGGAAAGACGAAGAAAAAGGCGCCTGAGCCGCTGCTGAAGGTATGGAAGACGAGGTCTGTTTTCTGGGACTTAGAGTACTGGCCCAAACTCGACACGCCTCATAGCCTTGATCAAATGCATATCACGAAGAATATCCTCGAGAGCTTGCTTGGAACATTGATGAACATGCCGGAGAAGACCAAGGATGGGCCGAAGGCAAGAAAAGACTTGGAATTTTTGAATATCAGGAAAGATCTCCAAATGCCCTGTAAAAAGTCGTCGGAGGAGACGGAGACGGAGTCGGAGACGGAAGATAGGGGGAAAAAGTAAACAAGAAGGAAGAACAATATTGCCCCCCCCCCTCTTGCTTCACCTTACATCCGAAGGAGGTCGATCAATTGTTCAAGTGCCTTGCCGGAATCAAAGTTAGTTCCGGATACTGTGGGAATATTAGCAAATATCTGGACACCAAGAAAAAGAGGTTCAGCGGGATGAAGTCTCACGACTGTCACGTGATGATGACGCAGTTACTCCCGGTTGCACTTAGAGGGATTATGGACACACACGTCCATGAGACGCTTACTGACCTATGCCACTTTTTTGATGCTATCTCTCGAAAGTCGATCAGTGTCAAGCAACTCCATAGGCTACAGGAAGAGATCGTTGTCATACTAAATGAGCTAGAGATGTACTTCCCGCCCGCGTTCTTTGATGTCATGGTGCATCTATGTGTCCACATCGTGGACGACATCATCGACCTAGGGCCGACATTCCTGCACAGCATGATGCCGTTCGAGAGGATGAATGGGGTCATCAAAGGATTCGTTCGTAACATGTCCCGTCCGGATGGAAGCATAGCCCAGAAATATCTGACCAAAGAGTGCATCTCTTTCTGCGAGAGTTATCTAGGCACCGGAGACCATGTTGTTGGTTTGCCCGTCAGCAAGCACTGTGGAAGGCTCGAAGGCGAAGGTCATACCAATGGTCGGAGGGATGTGAATGTGTTCCGCTCGGGCCGACAAAACGACTTTGACAGGGCAAACTTAGTAGTGCTACAACACCTAGATGTGCTAGAAGATTTCGTGACACTGCACAAAGAGAACATCGCAAAGAACTACCGTGACCGTGGGGTGCACAGGACGGACGCTGAAGTTATTAGAGAGCACAACTCCACTTTCTTGCGTTGGTTCAAAGAGCAAGTTCTGGCTAATCCCCCGGAAGAGGGCTGTCCGGACAGAACGCTCATATACGCCTTAGCACATGGCCCGTCGGTCAACCTCGCGACTTATCAAGCATACGATATCAACGGATACACATTCTACACGGAGGCCAAAGATATAAACAGTGATAACCAGAACTCAGGGGTGACGATGGAAGCCATGACCGGGAACGTAATTGAAAGATATTACGGAAGGGTCGATGATATCTGGGAGCTTGACTACTCTGGATTGCATAGCGCGACGATGTTCCGTGTCAGATGGGCTAAGAACGTACAAAGAGAAAACCGACATTTCACTACCATGTGTATACCCGACTCCGATAGCGGTACCATCAACGCCACCGCCAAAAATGAGCCATGGGTACACGCTAAACATGTGACACAATGTTTCTTCATAACCGACCCGAGCAATCCCAGCCGTGTTGTCGTGAGGAGAGGCAAAAGGAGCATCGTCGGAATGGATGGAGTCGCCAACGAGGAAGACTACGACCAGTACGGTGACCCGATGAGGGAAGATGATGCTGATGACGATGAAACATACGTCAAAAGAAGGATGAAGACTACATTACCTACGAAAGATCGTACTCCCTAGAAAAGGAAAAGTCACGACCATGGGCTTAATTATTCGACAACGAACAAAAGAGGAAAGAAGAAGATCAGCCTGAAGCGTCGTCGACCAAGCTGACAAACTATCATAATTTGTCTATATTTATTTTGTATACGTACTTAACACCGTTAGTGGTAAATGATGTAATATATATATTATGCACTAATTATATCCGGAGGGTGTGTTATTAGTCCAGAAACAGACCTAACCCTAACCCCTGCTACAACTTACAACAAGGAAAGGAAAAAGAAAGAGAAAAATGAAAAAGTAAAATGAAAGAAAAAGAAAGAGAAAAAGAAAAAGAGAAATGAAAAAGACTAGCAGTAGCGCTTTTTATAGGACAAGCGCTATAGCTAAACTGGCCACAGAATTTAAAAAATAAAAAAGAAAAAACTAGCAGTAGCGCTTGTTTTCCTAACCGCGCTATAGCTAACATAGCTATAGCGCGTTTTTACGACCAGCGCTATAGCTAAGTTGACTATAGCCCCGGCCCTGTCCAGCCCCCCACGCACTCCTCTCTCTCTCACTCTCGATCCCCCTCGCGCGATCTCTCTCCCCAGCCCACGCCGCCGCCGACGCACGCCGCCGCTGACGACGCACGCTGGCCGGCATCCTCTGCCCCGGCCCCCTCTTCCCCTGCCTCCTCTGCCCCGACCCCGACGCCGGCCGGCCCCCTCTGCCCCCTCCTCCTCGACCTCGCCGGCGCCTGCAGCCTCCTCAACGTCGCCGTCTCCCCTGACCCCGCCTCACCTCCGACCCGCCTCGGTGCCGCCGTCTCCCCCGACCCCCTCTCTCTCTCTGCCCTCTGTAAGCCCTCTCCCCTCCCCTCTTCTCTGCTCTCTGCTCTCTCTCTCTCTGTCTCTCTGCCATATGAACCCTAGGCTATTTTTAGTGCTAGTTAGTATGAATTGTTGCTATTTAAAAAAAATAGAATTAGTATGAACCCTAGTTAAAAAAAACCCTAGGACAGATTAGTGGCTATTTTTTAGTGGTAGTTAGTATGAACCCTAGGTTTCAAACCGTTGCTATTTTTTAGTTAAAGCAATTGTTGCTATTTAATTTTTTTAGTTAAAGCAATTGTTGCTATTTAAAAAAAACAGAATTAGTATGAACCCTAGTTAATTAGGTGGTATGAACCCTAGTTAAAAAAACCCTAGGACAGATTAGGTAGTATGAACCCTAGTTAATTAGTATGAACCCTAGGTTTCAAATTAATTAGGACAGAAATTTAGCTAGGTTTTCAAATTAGGACAGAAATTTATCTAGGTTTCAAATTAGGACAGAAATTTAGCTAGGTTTTTAAATTAGGACAGAAATTTATCTAGGTTTCAAATTAGGACAGAAATTTGACAAGTGCTGAATTTACTATCAAATTTGACAAGTGCTGAATTTAGTTTCGAATACTGTGAAGAAAAAGGACTTCTTGCATTTTTCTTCAAGTTCTATATTTTTCTTGCTGTTATATGCAAATTTGAAGTGGACATGTGATATGTGGACATGTGATTTGGACCTGTGACCCCGACGCCGGCCGGACTTTGGTTGTTTGGACAGATGCTATAGAATGATAGTGAGCATCCTATATTGTTGTGCTGCTGTAGTTGTGCCGCACTTTGGTTGTTTGCAGGGAAACCGATTCCGAGTGGCCTATGTTTTGCCGGAAATGTTGATTCATTACCATTCCGACAAATTTCAGGCGCTCTATATGTGCACTTTCTAGCATAGGTCATGCCGAAATTTTCCGTGAATTTTGGCATGACTTGTGCTAGAAAGTTGGACATATCGAGTGCTCGAGATTTGCCGCCGCGGGAATGAAACGACATTCAGGCAAAACAAAGGTCACTTTTTTTGTCATTATTCACTTTATTATATAAAGCTCGATAATTAAACGACTACGACATTGAACCCTATCTAGGAAACATGACCGACAATGATGAGGCCGGAGGTTCTCACACCCAAGAAGGACAAGCACACGCCTACCTCGACTTTCTTGCGGCTCAGGAGAAACAAGGGTGGCAAGACCCCCTTGTCATGACGGACGACGACGGTGGTGGCGCCGGCGCCGACACTGATGCCACCAACACCGGCACTGAGACGGGCCCTGATGATGTTGCTAACGACAGCACGGAAGGTGGGACCTCCCAAGCCAGTGAAGGAAAGAAGGCAAAGAGGGCACGACGCCCAAATGAGCTCGGCACCGGAAGACTGGTGGTCACGGCGGTGAACCCCGGCGACTTCGAGCCTGTAGAGCCGCGGGAAGTGGCAGCGTGTTACGGCAACCAACTAGCATGCATCCTACGGGATACCGCTAACATCAGCACCACAAAAATACGGAAGAATGAACATTTGAAGCAGCTGCTCCTAACTAGGTTGCACGCAAGATTCCTGTTCCCCGGTCGGAATGACGACGTTGACCCATGGAAAGATGATGCCATGAAAAAAATCAAAAACAAAGCCCTAGGGAAGTTTAGCAACGCATTGAGCGCCTGGAAAACTAGGGTGAAAAAGGCGATTGAAGTATACCATGAAACCTACACCGAGATTGTTGCAGACAATCCGACAATTACGCTAGAGGACTTTGAAAAGTTCAAGGCGACTTGCAATGAAGAAGCTGCCAAGGCCAGGTCGGAGAGAGGCAAGCAGCTGCAGGCAAAGAACATGGGGAACCACCGCCTCGGAAGTCGTGGTTACATGGGAAAGAGGCCCGTGTGGGCTAAGGAGGACGTGGAACGTGAACGGCTGGGGATCCCAGACCCCTTGGCTGAGTTCACCGACCAGCAGGAGAACGACTTCATCAGGGCCCGATTCAAGTGGGACCCCATAAAAAAGATTTTTTTTCACCGACGGGCCGACTAGGCAATTCATGAGATTACTGGTAATTATCCTTTTACCAACTTATATATTAGCTTCCGATCAATGAAGTCTACTACATTCTAGTCACATTCGTAAACGATTCACGTTCCATTTTGCAGAGAGAGCAACACAAGATTGCGGCCGAAAGCGACTCGTCGACACAGTCGACTCAGTCGTCGGCGAAGTACAAGTGGGACATCCCTTTCAACCGGGCCATGAACGTAATGATGGGACACCCGCCGGGCCAGCGGCCGCAATATGGACGTGTGCACGGCGTCGGAGACGGCGCCACGTGGAAGTACTATTATGGCGAGGACCCCGAGTCCAAAAGACAGAGAAAGAAGTTAAGTCAAGTGACTATCGACGAGAAGGTGGCGCGGGCAATCGAGAAAACAAAAGCTGATACAGTCCGGGAAGCGGTAGCTGCCTATAGAAATGATATGGCAGCTGCCTTTACAAGCTTGATTCCAAGTGTGGTCAGCTGGTTGCAACAAAATCCAAACGCGGCACCAACTGATTTTCCATGCCCAGCATCACCGGGAGCAACTCAATGAACACCGCACCCACACCAGAACCTGATATGGCAACCGCACCCGTACCTACTCCAGCACCTGCTCCCGCACCCTCTCACAGCAGCCCTAGCTCCGTCTCTGGCTTGAATGCCGGGCCGTCGACATTGGCTGAGCTCGATGCCCTCACGGTAAATACGCTTCACACCCTCATCAACACAACTAATTAATCTTCAGTTCGCTTTTCTTTTTGGATCTCTGACGCCGCACACGTACATGTCTTCGCAGGCCGACTCCACCCGTGCACGCTCCTTTACCACATGAAGGGCGGGTTGGTGGATGTGGGGAAGGGTACTATAGTGAAGCCCAAGGATCGATTGTTCCACAGCCGGCAGATGCCTGATAATGCCTTAAGGGTCTCTGTGGCGAGTGTGAAAGCGGGCTACGAGGGTTTTCCTCGTCCCATACAAACTGGTGGAGAGGATAACGAGACCCCCACGCAGCTTGGCCAATGCAAAAATTGGCCGATCCTGTGGCCGAAGAATCTTCTTCGTGTGGAGGTGGCCGGGAGCACACCAACGGGACCTCATCCGGAAGCAGGTATGACCACAACCCCACCTACACAACTACAACAACCATCGTCTGTGCTGCTGGGTGAGATCGAGAGACACGTGGAAGATGATGAGATGTGGAAGGAGGGCCAACCGTTCCGGCGGATGATGACATCGGCCCCATGGAAGAGGATATGGATCATGACATGGAGGTGGATGACCCTCTCCAGTATCTCAATACCGGCTTTGACCACGAAGTAACGATGAGTCAACCATATGAGATGCATGGTGTACCAGAGACGGAACGTCCTCGGGAGTGCAAGAAGTCTTTGTTCATGCAATCCTCACAGGACACGCCTCCAGATGCCGGTTCCACCCAAGCTCAACTAATTAGCCAGAGGCGTTCAATGCTGAGCCCGACAACACTAGGGGCGGTGGTCAGGGAGGGTCTGATAGACCCACCAGCACCTGAGCCCACCAAGAAGAAGCAGAGGAAGAGACCAATGAGAAAAGGCAATAAAGCTGCCAATGTTGCTTCTAGCAGCCAGCCGCCTCCGCAGACCAGGGTTGACAGTGTACTGATGAAACATGCGCCATTACTCCATGTCGCGGGAAAGCCAATGGTACCGGCGGATGCGCTAGCTGCCATAACAGGGGATCTCAGGAGACTCCATGACCATGTGCTGTCGACAGAGAGAAGCCTCCTCGCCTCGGATGATCCAGGATACCCACTTTATACGGTTAGGGTGCCGTGCAGTGGCAAGATGTACGTCAGCACATGCCCCGCGGACCTGTTCTTCCTGCGATTTGATTACATCTTCGAGATGTTTCAAATGAGGAGACTCGATTTTACGTTCGTCCGCCTGTATGCGCTGCACATGAACTACATTGTCAGGAGAGAGCAAATCACTGGTCTTGCGGTCGCGGACCCATACTACATGCATGAGGGCTTCTTGTCAATCAACGAAGCCAACCGTCAATATGCGAGGGAGTACATCGAAGAATTCGTGGTCATCAATAAGGACAAAGAAAAGATTCTCCTACCTTATCATCCCAGGTAAGTCATCCGCGGATAGCCACTATAACACATACATCCTTTCGTGCATTTCAATAATTACTTTGCACGCATGGAGGCTAACTTGATCGTGTATTTTGCGCAGCGGGGGGGGGGGGGGGGGGGGGCGTGCCGTTCTCATCATTCTTTACCCGCGTTTCTCCCACGCTCTATATTTGGACCCATCGAAGAACATAGAGAAGAAAGATTACACACACATAAAGTATGTTCTGGACAGAGCTCTCCTGGGCTTCAGCATGCGGGGTGGCTACATCCAAGTCAAAAAAACAAGTAAGGCCGGGCTGCGTTTCGGCCATAAGACTGACTTCTGTTGCCTCCAGCGACCGGCAACAAGTGAGAATGATGGATTCTATGTCATCCATCTAATGATGGAGTACAGAAGGGATGTGCAATCACTTTGCATGACATCTTCATCCGGCGATGCCCATATCCGGAGATGGGCCGAAGCTTTGGAACCGTGCCGGATAATCAACTTCGAAATAATTTCTACCGGATCCAGCAGGAAATTGCGTCCATCATCATGAAAGACGTCCTCGAAGCGAATGTGATGTTCTACAACGGCCCAATATCACGAGCTGACGTCCGAACCCGCATAGCCCTACAGCGTCAGGACATGACGCCTTTCACTAAGCTTGGGTGCATCCTCCCGGATATGGCCGGATGGGAAGAGTGCACTGCTTGAAGACAATGTGTCTGTTTAGTTAGTTGTTACTTTCTGTACGACGAAACTTTTGAATGTCTCTGTACGACGAAACTATTACATGTAAATGCTGCTGCGCTAGTTAATTAGTTTCGGTACGATGAATTTCGTTAACTATGTTTAGTATACGTTGCTTCTATTTCATAATTGTTTATCTCCACAGGCCGACGTAACTTACGCTGCATATTATATATCGTTGAATTCGCTTGATGATATATGTGCATCTCTGACAGGTAAATAGATCAACGATGGCGAGGAAGTGGTATGCCGTGTATGTAGGGCATGTTCCGGGTGTGTACGACGAGTGGCCGGAGTGTCAGGCCCAAGTGTACCGCTTCCCGGGCGGAAGCCAGAAAGGGTTTGATAGCAGAATGGAAGCCGAAGCTAGTTACTTGAGATTCATAGCGCAACAGAGGATTCAGAACCGGCGCCGCAAAAACTACTACATAATCCCGCTTTTGCTCATCGTGATCGCTCTTCTCTTCTATGCGATCATATCATAGTCTACATAGATGATGAAACATGAGTATGTGACCATGTTGTTGCATGTATTCGAGACTTCTAATAACTTGTATCGCTATTTTGAGACATGTGTTCGCCGATGAATGATAATGATGATGATGATATGAGATGAGAGACTTTTAATAACTTTTGCTCATCGATGCCGACGATTAGACAATATAAGGTCTTACATCTTTTTCAATGAATATGCATGTTGTTATTGTATAAAAGTTGTATCTGTTTAAATACAGCATAAAAACACAGAAAAAAAACATAAAACATTAGCAGTGGCACGGGGCCAAGGTTTACCAGCAGCGCGCTTTTAACAGTAGCGCTTTTCTTATACACGCGCTGCAGATAAGTAGTAGTAGCGCTTTCTGAAAACACGCTACTGCTAAGTTAATTTACCAGTAGCGCTGGTCAAAAAGAGCGCTGCTGCTAAAACTTAGCTGTAGCGTCGTACCAGTAGCGCGTGTACCAGCGCTACTAGTAGCTATAAATCCAGCGCTACTGGTAAGGTTTTCCCTAGTAGTAGATGCCCCAGTCGAGGAGCCCTTGGCGTCCCGCTCCGCACCTCGGCTGGCTGCCTGCAGAAGCCATGACACGACCAGCACGCCAGCCGCAGAAGTTCAATGCTCTTGCGTGGTTCACCTCTTAGAAGTGTTGGAAATATGCCCTAGAGGCAATAATAAATTGGTTATTATTATATTTCCTTGTTCATGATAATCGTTTATTATCCATGCTATAATTGTATTGATTGGAAACGCAAATACATGTGTGGGTACATAGACAACACTGCGTCCCTAGTAAGCCTCTAGTTGACTAGCTTGTTGATCAAAGATGGTTAAGGTTTCCTAGCCATGGACATGAGATGTCATTTGATAACGGGATCACATCATTAGGAGAATGATGTGATGGACAAGACCCAAACTGTAAACGTAGCATTTGATCGTGTCAGTTTATTGCTATTGTTTTCTGCATGTCAAGTATCTGTTCCTTTGACCATGAGATCATGCAACTCACTGACACCGGAGGAATACCTTGTGTGTATCAAACGTCGCAACGTAACTGGGTGACTATAAAGGTGCTCTACAGGTATCTCCGAGGGTGTCTGTTGGGTTGGCATGGATCAAGACTGGGATTTGTTACTCCGTATGACGGAGAGGTATCTCAGGGCCCACTCGGTAATACAACATCACAATGAGCCTTGCAAGCAATGTGACTAAAGTGTTAGCCACGAGATCTTGTATTACGGAACGAGTAAAGAGACTTGCCGGTAACGAGATTGAACTAGGTATAGTGATACCGACGATCGAATCTCGGGCAAGTAACATACCGAAGAACAAAGGGAACAGCATACGGGATTAACTGAATCCTTGACATAGAGGTTCGACCGATAAAGATCTTCGTAGAATATGTAGGAGCCAATATGGGCATCCAGGTCCCGCTATTGGTTATTGGCCGTAGAGGTGTCTCGGTCATGTCTACATAGTTCTCGAACCCGCAGGGTCTACACACTTAACGTTTGGTGACGATTAGTATAATTGAGTTATTATGTTGGTGACCGAAAGTTGTTCGGAGTCCCGGATAAGATCCCGGACATGACGAGGATCTCCGGAATAGTCCGGAGGTAAAGATTGATATATGTGATAATAGTGTTATGATCTCTGGAAGGGTTCCGAAGTTCACCGGAAGGGGTTCCGGATGTTTACCGAAGTGTTCGGGTGCAGCAACACTTTATATGAGCCAAAGGGATAAAGCCCACAAGGTATTGGAAAGTGCAAAAGTAGTTTTGCTGCCGCGTAAGCGGTACTACCGCTTGGTGAAGCGGTACTACCGCCGGAGCGGTACTACCGCTTGTGTGAAGCGGTACTACCGCCCAAGCGGTACTACCGCTTGTGTGAAGCGGTACTACCGCTTGTGCGCGGCTGTGCACGGTTCGGCAGGGATCCGAGTTGGACTCTTTCCCTGCGGGCCAAACCGACCTTGTGCGGGCAAAACCGACCCGGAGGAGGCTTTTACTCCAAGTTTAGACCCCAAGGCTCAACATATAAATAGAGGGGCAGGGCTAGCACACGGGACACATCAGGATTTCCCAAGCCGTGTGCCGGCAACCCTAGCCCTCTAGTTCCTCCGTCATAATCTCCGTAGTGCTTGGCGAAGCCCTGCAGAGATTGTTCCTCACCACCATCACCACGCCGTCGTGCTGCTGGAACTCAACCACTACTTCACCATCGCTCGCTGGATCGAGGAGGTGAAGGCGTCATCAAGCCGTACGTGTGTTGAACGCGGAGGTGCCGTCCGTTCGGCACTAGATCGGAAGGATCGTGATTGGATCGCGGGACGCTCGGCGATTTGGATCGCGAAGACGTTCGACTACATCAACCGCGTTTATTAACGCTTCCGCTTAGCGATCTACAAGGGTATGTAGATTCACTCTCCCTCTCGTAGATGCTCATCACCATGGATAGATCTTATGTGTGCGTAGGAAAATTTTTGTTTCCCATGCAACGTTCCCCTTCAGTGGTATCAGAGCTAGGTCTATGCGTAGATGAGATCTCGAGTAGAACACAAACGAGTTGTGGGCGTGGATGTATACATATTGCTTGCCGTTACTAGTTGATACTTGATTCCGCGGTATTGTGAGATGAAGCGGCCCGGACCGACATTACGCGTACGCTTACGCGAGACTGGTTTCACCGCTGCGTGCACTTGTTGCATAAAGGTGACT
Organism: Elymus sibiricus; assembly: GCA_039707655.1. Classification (NCBI taxonomy): domain Eukaryota; kingdom Viridiplantae; phylum Streptophyta; class Magnoliopsida; order Poales; family Poaceae; genus Elymus; species Elymus sibiricus. Next base: position 19,022,242 of record CM077666.1, on the reverse strand, counting down.
GGCGGGTGTCTGTCTCTCTCACTTTAGTTGAATCGGTTCAATGAAGAGGGTTCTTTTAGAAGATCAAAAAGCAATCACTACACCACGTTGTGGTTTTGCGTAGGTAAGAACGGTTCTTGCAAACCCGTAGCAGCCACGTAAAATTTGCAACAACAATTAGAGGACGTCTAACTTGTTTTTGCAGGGTATGTTGTGATGTGATATGGCCAATTACATGATGAGATATATGTGATGTATGAGATGATCATGTATTGTATAGAATATCACGACTTGCATGTCGATGAGTACGGCAACTGGCAGGAGCCATAGAGTTGTCTTTAATTATTGTATGACCTGCGTGTCAATCATTAAGCGCTATGTAATGCTTTACTTTATCGCTAAACGTTAGCTATAGTCGTGGAAGCAACAGTCGGCGCGACAACCTTATGGCGACACGTTGATGGAGATCAAGATGATGGAGATCATGGTGTCATGCCGGTGACGATGGAGATCATGCCGGTGCTTTGGAGATGGAGATCAAAAGCACAAGTTCATGGCCATATCATGTCACTTATGATTTGCATGTGATGTTAATCCTTTCATGCATCTTATTTTGCTTAGGACGACGGTAGCATTATAAGGTGATCCCTCACTTAAATTTCAAGATAAATTGTGTTCTCCCCAAGTGTGCACCGTTGCGAAAGTTCGTCGTTTCGAGACACGCCGTGATGATCGGGTGTGATAGACTCTACGTTCGCATACAACGGGTGTAAGCCATGTTACACGTGCGGAACACTCGGGTTAAACTTGACGAGCCTAGCATGTACAGACATGGCCTCGGAACACAAGAGACCGAAAGGTCGAACATGAGTCATATAGTAGATATGATCAACATGAAGATGTTCACCATTGAAACCACCTCAACTCACGTGATGATCGGACTTGAGTTGGTGGATTTGGATCATGTTACACTCGAATGATCGGAGGGATGTCAATTTGAGTGGGAGTTTTTTAAAATATGATTAACTAAACTCATTATCTAAGAACCATAGTCTAAGTTGCCTTTGCTATATTTATGTTGTAGATCATGGCTCGCGCAGTAGCACCCCTGAATTTTAATGCGTTCCTAGAGAAAGCTAAGTTGAAAGATGATGGAAGTAACTTTGTGGACTGGGCCCGTAATCTAAGGATTATCCTTACGGCTTCCCAGAAGGCTTATGTCCTTGATGCACCGCTTGGTGATCCACCCGCTCCAGTTGAGTCTCTAGACGTTGTGAACGCCTGGCAGGCTCGTTCTGATGATTACTCAATAGTTCAATGTGCAATGTTGTATGGCTTAGAACCGGGACTTCAAAGACGTTTTGAACGTCATGGAGCATATGAGATGTTCCAGGAATTGAAGTTTATCTTTCAGAAGAGTGCCCGGATCGAGAGATATGAGATCTCCGATAAGTTCTATGCTTGCAAGATGGAGGAGAACGGGTCTATCAGTGATCACGTGCTCAGAATGTCTGGGTACTCCACCCGTCTGGCTGAGTTAGGGATGCCCCTTCCGCCAGAGGCTATCACTGACAGAGTTCTTCAATCATTGCCACCTAGCTACAAGAACTTCGTGTTGAACTATAACATGCACGGGATGAACAAGTCAGTCGCCGAGCTGTTTGCGATGCTGAAAGCCGCTGAGTCTGAAATTCAGAAGGAGCATCAAGTGTTGATGGTCAATAAAACCACTAGTTTCAAGAAAAATGGCAAGGGTAAGAAGGGTAACTCCAAGCAGAGTGGCAAAGCAGTTGCTCCTCTCGTGAAGAAACCCAAGGCTGGACCCAAACCAGAAACTGTGTGTTTTCATTGCAAGGGAACTGGACACTGGAAGCGGAATTGCCCCAAGTATTTGGCTGACAAGAAGGCGGCCAACAACAAACAAGGTATATATGATATACATGTTATTGATGTGTACCTTACCAACTCTCGTTGTAGTGCCTGGGTATTTGATACCGGTGCGGTTGCTCATATTTGCAACTCAAAACAGGAACTGCGGAATAGACGGAGGCTGGCAAAGGACGAAGTGACGATGCGCGTGGGAAATGGTTCCAAGGTTGATGTGATCGCCGTCGGCACGCTCGCTCTTCGATTACCGTCGGGATTAGTGATGAACCTAAATAAGTGTTATTTGGTGCCTGCGTTAAGCATGAACATTATATCTGGATCTTGTTTATTGCGAGACGGTTACTCATTTAAATCAGAGAATAATGGTTGTTCTATTTATATGAGTAATATCTTTTATGGTCATGCACCCGATGTGAGGGGTTTATTCTTATTGAATCTCGATAGTAATGATACACATGTTCATAACATTGATGCCAAAAGATGTAGAATTGATAATGATAATACCACTTTCTTGTGGCACTGCCGTTTAGGTCATATTGGCGTAAAACGCATGAGGAAGCTCCATGCTGATGGACTTTTGGAGTCACTTGATTTTGAATCACTTGACACATGTGAGCCATGCCTCATGGGCAAGATGACTAAAACGCCGTTCTCTGGAATAATGGAACGGGCAAGTGACTTATTGGAAATCATACATACTGATGTGTGCGGTCCGATGAGTATTGAGGCGCGCGGTGGTTATCGTTACTTTCTCACCTTCACTGATGACTTAAGTAGATATGGGTATATTTACTTAATGAAACACAAGTCTGAAACATTTGAAAAGTTCAAACAATTTCAGAGTGAAGTTGAGAATCATCGTAACAAGAAGATTAAATTCCTACGATCTGATCGAGGAGGAGAATATCTGAGTTATGAGTTTGGCAGTCACTTAAGACAGTGTGGAATTGTTTCACAATTGACACCGCCTGGAACACCACAGCGTAATGGTGTGTCCGAACGTCGTAATCGAACCTTATTGGATATGGTGCGATCTATGATGTCTCTTGCCGATTTGCCACTATCGTTTTGGGGTTATGCATTAGAGACAGCTGCATTCACTTTAAATAGGGCACCATCGAAATCCGTTGAGACGACGCCATATGAACTTTGGTTTGACAAGAAGCCAAAGCTGTCGTTTCTTAAAGTTTGGGGATGTGATGCTTATGTCAAAAAGCTTCAGCCTGAAAAGCTGGAACCCAAAGCGGAGAAATGCGTCTTCATAGGATACCCAAAAGAGACAGTTGGGTATACCTTCTACCTCAGATCCGAAGGCAAAGTGTTTGTCGCTAAAAACGGAGCATTTCTTGAGAAAGAGTTTCTCTCGAAAGAATTGAGTGGGAGGAAGATAGAACTTGATGAGGTTGTTGAACCTTTACTTCAACCTGAGAGTAGCGCAGAAAGTTGTTTCTGTGGAGCCTACATTAGCTGGAGAGGAAGTTAATGATGATGATCATGAAGCTTTGGATCAAGTTGCTATCGAACCTCGTAGGTCGACAAGGACGCGTACTGCTCCCGAGTGGTACGGCAACCCTGTCTTAGACATCATGTTGTTAGACAACGATGAACCTACGAGCTATGGAGAAGCGATGATGAGCCCGGATTCCAAGAAGTGGTTAGAGGCCATGAAATCCGAGATGGGATCCATGTATGAAAACAAAGTATGGACTTTGGAAGTATTACCTGAAGGGCGTAAGGCCATTCAGAACAAATGGATCTTTAAGAGGAAGACGGACGCGGACGGTAATGTCACCGTCTATAAAGCTCGACTTGTGGCAAAGGGTTTTTCACAAGTTCAAGGAGTTGACTACGATGAGACCTTCTCACCCGTAGCGATGCTTAAGTCCGTCAGAATCATGCAAGCATCTCGGAGTTGGAATCTTCGTTTTGATGAGGTGATCAAAGCGTTCGAGTTTATACAAGTTTACGGAGAAGCTTGTATTTACAAGAAAGTGAGTGGGAGCTCTATAGCGTTTCTAATATTATATGTGGATGACATATTGCTGATTGGAAACAATATAGAAATGCTGGAAAGCGTAAAGGAATATTTGAACAAGAGTTTTTCAATGAAGGACCTAGGAGAAGCTGCTTTCATATTAGGCATCAAGATCTATAGAGATAGATCAAGACGCTTAATAGGACTTTCACAAAGCACATACCTTGATAAGATTTTGAAGAAGTTCAAAATGGATCAGTCCAAGAAGGGGTTCTTGCCTGTTTTGCAAGGTGTGAAGTTGAGTAAGACTCAATGCCCAGTGACTGCAGAAGATAGAGAAAAGATGAGTGTCATCCCCTATGCTTCGGCCATAGGCTCTATCATGTATGCAATGCTGTGCACAAGACCCGATGTCAGCCTTGCCATAAGTATGGTCGGAAGGTTTCAAAGTGATCCAGGAATGGAACACTGGACGGCGGTCAAGAATATCCTGAAGTACCTGAAAAGGACTAAGGACATGTTTCTCGTTTATGGAGGTGATCAAGAGCTCGTCGTAAAGGGTTACGTCGATGCAAGCTTTGACACTGATCCGGATGACTCTAAGTCGCAAACCGGATACGTATTTATTCTTAATGGGGGTGCGGTTAGCTGGTACAGTTCCAAGCAAAGCGTGGTAGCTGATTCTACATGCGAAGCGGAGTACATCGCTGCCTCGGAGGCGGCGAAGGAAAGTGTCTGGATGAAGGAGTTCATGACAGATCTTGGAGTAGTGCCTAGTGCACTTAACCCAATGACTCTGTTTTGTGATAATACTGGTGCCATTGCTCTAGCCAAGGAACCAAGATTTCACAAGAGGACCAGACACATAAAACGACGTTTCAATTCCATCCGCGATTACATCAAGGAGGACGACATAAATATTTGCAAAGTACACACGGATCTAAATGTTGCAGATCCGATGACTAAACCTCTTCCAAGGGCTAAACATGAACAACACCAGAACTGCATGGGTGTTCGATTCATTACAATGTAAATCACATAGTGATGTGAACTAGATTATTGACTCTAGTGCAAGTGGGAGACTGTTGGAAATATGCCCTAGAGGCAATAATAAATTGGTTATTATTATATTTCCTTGTTCATGATAATCGTTTATTATCCATGCTATAATTGTATTGATTGGAAACGCAAATACATGTGTGGGTACATAGACAACACTGTGTCCCTAGTAAGCCTCTAGTTGACTAGCTTGTTGATCAAAGATGGTTAAGGTTTCCTAGCCATGGACATGAGATGTCATTTGATAACGGGATCACATCATTAGGAGAATGATGTGATGGACAAGACCCAAACTGTAAACGTAGCATTTGATCGTGTCAGTTTATTGCTATTGTTTTCTGCATGTCAAGTATCTGTTCCTTTGACCATGAGATCATGCAACTCACTGACACCGGAGGAATACCTTGTGTGTATCAAACGTCGCAACGTAACTGGGTGACTATAAAGGTGCTCTACAGGTATCTCCGAGGGTGTCTGTTGGGTTGGCATGGATCAAGACTGGGATTTGTTACTCCGTATGACGGAGAGGTATCTCAGGGCCCACTCGGTAATACAACATCACAATGAGCCTTGCAAGCAATGTGACTAAAGTGTTAGCCACGAGATCTTGTATTACGGAACGAGTAAAGAGACTTGCCGGTAACGAGATTGAACTAGGTATAGTGATACCGACGATCGAATCTCGGGCAAGTAACATACCGAAGAACAAAGGGAACAGCATACGGGATTAACTGAATCCTTGACATAGAGGTTCGACCGATAAAGATCTTCGTAGAATATGTAGGAGCCAATATGGGCATCCAGGTCCCGCTATTGGTTATTGGCCGTAGAGGTGTCTCGGTCATGTCTACATAGTTCTCGAACCCGCAGGGTCTACACACTTAACGTTTGGTGACGATTAGTATAATTGAGTTATTATGTTGGTGACCGAAAGTTGTTCGGAGTCCCGGATAAGATCCCGGACATGACGAGGATCTCCGGAATAGTCCGGAGGTAAAGATTGATATATGTGATAATAGTGTTTTGATCTCTGGAAGGGTTCCGAAGTTCACCGGAAGGGGTTCCGGATGTTTACCGAAGTGTTCGGGTGCAGCAACACTTTATATGAGCCAAAGGGATAAAGCCCACAAGGTATTGGAAAGTGCAAAAGTAGTTTTGCTGCCGCGTAAGCGGTACTACCGCTTGGTGAAGCGGTACTACCGCCGGAGCGGTACTACCGCTTGTGTGAAGCGGTACTACCGCCCAAGCGGTACTACCGCTTGTGTGAAGCGGTACTACCGCTTGTGCGCGGCTGTGCACGGTTCGGCAGGGATCCGAGTTGGACTCTTTCCCTGCGGGCCAAACCGACCTTGTGCGGGCAAAACCGACCCGGAGGAGGCTTTTACTCCAAGTTTAGACCCCAAGGCTCAACATATAAATAGAGGGGCAGGGCTAGCACACGGGACACATCAGGATTTCCCAAGCCATGTGCCGGCAACCCTAGCCCTCTAGTTCCTCCGTCATAATCTCCGTAGTGCTTGGCGAAGCCCTGCAGAGATTGTTCCTCACCACCATCACCACGCCGTCGTGCTGCTGGAACTCAACCACTACTTCACCATCGCTCGCTGGATCGAGGAGGTGAAGGCGTCATCAAGCCGTACGTGTGTTGAACGCGGAGGTGCCGTCCGTTCGGCAATAGATCGGAAGGATCGTGATTGGATCGCGGGACGCTCGGCGATTTGGATCGCGAAGACGTTCGACTACATCAACCGCGTTTATTAACGCTTCCGCTTAGCGATCTACAAGGGTATGTAGATTCACTCTCCCTCTCGTAGATGCTCATCACCATGGATAGATCTTATGTGTGCGTAGGAAAATTTTTGTTTCCCATGCAACGTTCCCCTTCAAGAAGAACGCCCACTACCTGGCATGCCGCGTCTACGACGCGGCAAGCAGTCGTGCTGGCAGAAACTGCAACTCCATCGCCGCATGAGACCGTGCCACATCACCGCCTAGCGCCAACCCCACACCCGCCTCCGCATTAGCGTGCCGCGCGCCGGAGCCACTGGCCTCCGTCGCCCGCGACCGGAACCAGCGAGATCGGTCGGGATAAGTCGCCGCCGTCTCTGGTCTCTTCTCCAATCGCCACCGACGGGCATCTTTCTCTGCAAACTACGCCGCTACATCGCCTCTGCGCCTCATGCCACCTCGCCGGATCACGGTGGTGGCTGGGAAAGGGAGAATTAGAGGGGATTGAGACGGTGATGGAGAAAGAGAGGGAGAGTGAGGGATGCCAGTGACCATGTGGAGAGAGTGGGGGCGAGTGGTGGAGAATGGGGACGAGGTGAGGATAAGGCTGGGTAGGTGAAAAAAGAATTAGGTTTGTCTCATGTTTATTAATATAAATATCATTTATATATGTTTATATATTATATGTAATTAGGGGTACCCAGTTTTTTTATTGCAAATAAAAACAATTGTGTTAGTCTCACTTTTGTTTTAATATATTATATATGTTTATATAATGCAGTATAAAATATTTTTTATATTTTTATATATTTCACTTTTGTTCATAGAGATAAATAGTGATGGATTCGGATGATGTTTAAAAAACATAAACTGACATAAGCACTGACATAACGATGACGGACCGGACTGAAACACCATTAGAAGAGGTGCATACAAATAATCCTTCTTTATATGTATGTTATACAATAGGTGCATTTTTATATGATTATTTTCCCAGAATATGGAGAGATAGATTGAATCCATCGACAAGGGTTCTGAGGCGACATTGTTGGAAGGAGCCGAAAGTTTAAAGAGTTTTTTACAACATAATGATGTGCAAGCGGTGATATCTCATAACAAACCAAAACATGCTAATAAAAATGTCATCGCACAAGGTATTTTTTTTTCAATGTGATTATTGGTCTTTTCTTCGTCATATTGTTGTCTGTATTAAACTAATGTGGCTCATTTTTGTATACTGGTTTGGCTCGTTTTTGTATCATGACGACAGACTATGTCTGTACCCCTAGAGATATTATAGTCCTTGAATCTATCATTTTTGTATACTGGTTTGGCTCATTTTTGGCTCGTTTTCGTGGAGCGATAAAGAATTGATTCATCCAGTTTGCCGGTGAGTATTCTCGGTTACACATTTTAAGACCTTTGACGTGAAGTATTTGTGCTAACTACATATATTGCTTGTGCAGGATGGGTATGAGTTGAGAAAGAAGTTTTTATTATACTTACTCAAATATCGTGCGAATGAAACTAAAGACAACATTCTTGCTATTGTGCGTGAATTTTTTAAGCGCATCAAGTAGATCTTAATTTGTAATGAATTTATAGTTGAATCATTGCTTTATATGTATGCATAGTCAATTTGCCTTTTTTTTTATCAATTTACATTGCAAGTGAAGTGGACTTTAACTATAACCCTATTGCGCCCGTGCTATCTTACCTCTACATGTGAAATTTAACATGCATTATGTTTATATATAACTCCAGCGAAATATTTCAAATGCCCGTGGCAACGCACGGGCATTCTACTAGTCGTTTTTAATTTCGAAAGGAGGGTATCCTCCGGTCTCTCTCTGCATCGGTTGCATATATACCGCGCATATCACTTGAATCGTTAAGCTAAGAGACACCGGACCAAGTTGTTTACCAAGCGGTCGGCCATGGAGGCGTGGTTAAGCTTTTGTTTCCTAGCTCTATCCACGCTACTGGCCGTATGGTTTCTCAAGCTCTCCACTCGCAAGACCAAGCCCAAGCAGCAGCTGCCTCCTGGGCCATGGACTCTCCCAATCATCGGCAGCCTCCACCACCTCAGCCTCCCCCGGCACCGCGCGATGATGGAGCTATCTCGCCGGCATGGACCGCTGATGTTCCTCAGGCTAGGCGAAGTTCCCTCCGTGGTCGTCTCCAACGCCGAGGTGGCGGAGCTGGTGATGAAGACTAACGACGTCGTGTTCATCAACCGTCCGCTCAGCGTAACGCAGGACATCTTCGGGTGTGGCGGCAAGAGCATCCTCTTCGCCCCCTACGGCGACTACTGGCGTCAGATGCGCAAGGTCTGCATGGTGGAGCTCTTCAGCTCCAAGCAGGTGAGGCGCATGGAGGGCATCAGGGCCGAGGAGGTGGGCAACCTTCTCCGTCACTTCGCCGCCACCGCCTCCGCCGGCGCCACCGTGAATGTCAGTGCGAAGGTGACAGCGCTCGGCCACGACATCGTGTCGCGAGCAGTTTACGGCCGCAAGATCAAGCAGCAGGAGGAGTACATCCGAGAATTGGATGAGGCGTTCGCGCTGCTGGGCGGCTTCTGCCTCGTGGACCTATTCCCGTCGTCGTGGTTGGTGCGGTGGCTCAGCAACGGCGAGCGCCACATGAGGAGGTGCTGCGGCCGCATCCACCAAATCATCGCTGGCGTCATCAAGGAACGCTCAGCGGCTCGAGCTGCCGGTGATGGGGTCTGCAGCACGGACGATGAGGATCTGCTGGACGTGTTGCTCAGGCTGCAGCAGGAGGACTCGTTGGAATTACCTCTAACCACGGAGTCTATTGGGGCCGTCCTGTTTGTGAGTATTTTATTTTTTTAATGTTCTATTGCTAGTAAGGGTCATTACCTAGTTAATTAGCATATCCCATCCCTATATTATTCCTCACAAAAGAAAAAGTTTCAAGCCTCACCCATTCATATGTTTAGATTTGACTTTGAAGTTTGAACAATGTTTTTATTTCTTACTAGTACTATCTATATGAACAAATAGAGATTTAATTACATATACCCTAACTATCGTTCCCAGGACATATTTGGAGGTGCCACGGACACAACAGGATCCTTTTTGGAGTGGGCTATGTCGGAGCTCGTGAACCATCCGGAAGTGATGGCTAAGGCCCAACTAGAGGTCCGGGAGGTGCTAGGTCCGGACCGAGCTGTCATTACTAACAGAGATCTCGCCGAAATTCACTACATTCGCATGGTCATCAAGGAGGTTCTTAGATTGCATCCACCCGGTCCTGTAATCGCTCGCTTGACTAGAGAGGACTGTAAGATTATGGGTTATGACGTGCTTAAAGGCACAAATATGTACATTAATCTCTTCGCAATTTCCAGGGATCCAAAGTACTGGGAAAATCCTGAAGAGTTTAATCCTGAGAGGTTCGAGAACGGCAACATGGATTTTAACGGGTCAAACTTTGAATTCATTCCCTTCAGTGCAGGCCGACGGCAATGCCCTGGGATACTATTTGGCTCGGCAATCCTGGAGATCGCATTGGCAAACTTTCTCTATCATTTCGACTGGATGCTTCCTGATGGGGCCAACTCAGCCGCACTTGACATGTCTGAGAATTCCGCGTTCAGTTTACGTAGAAGGTCTGAGCTGCAACTCAGAGCTATTCCGTATGTACGCTCCAAAATTACCAAGATATAAACTTACTTGGCTGCCATATCTGCTCCGACAGAATCTCTATATGTATGAGCATGCATATATTCCATTGTACCTTGTTTTATTCTTTAGATTAGAATAAGACAAGCTCGTTTGCAAAAATATTTGTATCATACTTGTGTTCATATTAATAATATGCTTTTTACCATTTAATAAATATCATTTACGTTGATTATTAAGAATGTGACTTGCCTTGTAACTATTTGTAGCCGATCTATACACCCTCCAAAAGTAATAAGAATTTGGTATTGGCTTGGTGAAGAATCCCTTGCTTAAGTTCCCTCCAAATTTCCTCTCAAAACTCCCTCAAAGATTTCTCATAACAAGGGAGGGAGGAAAGAGCACACAGAGAAAGCATAATTTACCGTTCACTCCTGCAGTAGGCGACATCGTTACATATCGTTGTCGCAGATGTCGATTTAATACTTACTCTTTGAGAAGGTGATCCTGAGAACCTATCGCTCATCGGTAAGGTGACTTTCATCTCACTTTTCTTCTCTATGATGATTTACCATCTGTTACCCAATTCTCTATGATATTGTGCAACGAAAAGAGGTTTTCATCAGTACAATTCTAGAGACAACTCCATTGAATATTCAGTTTCGACGAGCTTTGGTCTGGGATAAGTGGGCAGCTTGGCTCGATTTAGTGCGACAGTTGATGGCGGTCAACTTAACTAGTTATAGACCTTATTTTTACCATATATATTATACATGCCATATGTATTTTATATTTAAAAATATTAATAATTATTATTATTTGGGGACTATTTACATATAAATCATCGAACATCTGATCTATATGATTTTGTTTTTAAATAATCAGAGAGTACTAGAAATTGCATCTGTGTAAGACTATTGTACATGTCCTAAAGTTCGACGAAGACATGTGTGATTGACAGGAATGGTCATTTTCGGCATCTAACGTGCAGTAACAGTGTTTCGGGAGGTGGATCGAGCATTTGGCTCACCGGTTACGAGCATTTGACTACTTGCGCGATGGATATGCATGATTATCTTTGGCACCAAATGTGCAGTGCAGTAAGAGTGTTTTGGGTGGTGATCGATCGAGCAGGACCCGTCTCAAACATTCGATGACGGTATGATTAATTGACATGCATGATTATTTTCACCACCTAGCGTGCAGTAAGTGGATGGAGCATTTGGCTCGCCGGATGATGACTTTTTCTTTTTTTCAAAGCCTCTCGACTACAACACAACTGTAGTATCTGAACTCACGCACTAACACACCCCACACACACACGCATACCCCTAGTGCTCAAGCTAGACCTATAAACATATACCATACAACGCGCATATTATAACTACAGGGCAGGCCATGCGGCAACGGTACCACGTTGTGCTACAGCCTTTAAACAGCAGGCGCGGGAGAGGCACTGCTGCCCACACACGGGGGCAGAGGATTTTATTTAGGGGTAAAAACCCCTAGTGAGACCGCACCAAAATTCGTCCCTACGGGAATCAAACCTGGGCGGGTGGAGAGCCCACCGGCAACTCACACCACTGCACTACGAGCAGTTCTCGGATGATGACATATGTGATTGGCATGCATGATTATTTTTGGCACCTGATAACGTGTAGTAATAGTGTGCCGGGAGGTGGATCGAGCATTTGGCTCACCGGTCTCGAGCATTCGACTACCTGTGCGATGGATATGCATGATTGTCCTCGGCACCAAATGTACAGTAAGACTGTTTTGGGTGGTGATCAATCGAGCAGGACCCGTCTCAAACATTCGATGACGGTATGGGTGACGGTTTTTTTAGGAGACATTCGATGACGGTATGAGTGATTGACATGCACGATTATTTTCACCACCTAGCATGCAGCAAGTGGATGGAACATTTGGCTCGCCGGATGATGACATATGATTATTTTCGGCACCAGATAACGTGCAGTAATAGTATGCCGGGAGGTGATATCGAATACTAGTTGGCACTAACCGTGTCTCGGGGATCTTGAGATTAGATATATCTGCGCATGCACATAACTGTACATCTTCTGACTTTTGCGGCGAATAGGAAGTGCTCAGACTAGGTCAGGGATTGAAATCATTGCTTTGGCAGCCTACATACTGTATGCGCGTGATTTAACATGGGGTTTATTCACTACGACTCCAGCTTTTTGAAAACCTACGTGTGCTCAACCAACCTTTTTTCTTCAAAAAATGAGGATAGCGTCTGGCCTCTGCATCGACTGAAGTCACACAGCCATATATTATTAAATATTCAACAATGCCGAGCAAAGCCAAGCATCGATGCGGAACAAAACTGCTTAAAAAAAACCGAGGCTATCCAAATCGGACCTGTCACGCAGTCGTATCTCCACAAACCTACCACGAACCCTATGACCATGGACCATAATCGAACATCTGATATATATGATATTGTTTTTAAATAATCGGAGAGTACTAGAAATTGCATCTGTGTAAGACTATTGTACATGTCCTAAAGTTCGACGATGACTTGTGTGATTGACAGGAATGGTCATTTTCGGCATCTAACGTGCAGTAACAGTGTTTCAGGAGGTGGATCGAGCATTTGGCTCACCAGTCTCGAGCATTCGACTACCTGCGCGATGGTTATGCATGATTATCTTCGGTACCAAATGTGCAGTGCAGTAAGAGTGTTTTGGGTGGTGGTCGATCGAGCAGGACCCGTCTCAAACATTCGATGACGGTTTGATTGATTGACATGCATGATTATTTTCACCACCTAGCATGCAGTAGGTGGATGGAGCATTTGGCTCGCCAGATGATGACTTTTTCTTATTTTCAATGCCTCTCGACACTAACACACGCCACACTCCCCCCCCCCCCCCCCCCCACACACACGCATACCCTTAGTGCGCAAGCTAGAGCTACAAACATATACCATACAACGCACATATTATAACTACAGGGCAGGCCCTGTGGCAATGGCACCACGTTGCGCTATAGCCTTTAAACAGCAGGCGCGGGAGAGGCATTGTTGTCCACACACGGGGGCAACGGATTTTATTTAGGGGTAAAAACCCCTAGTGAGACCGCACCAAAATTCGGTCCTACGGGGATCGAACCTGGGCAGGTGGAGTGCCCACCGACAACTCACACCACTGCGCTACGCGTAGTTCTCGGATTATGACATATGTGGTTGACATGCATGATTATTGTTGGCACCTGATAACGTGCAGTAATAGTGTGCCGGGTGGTGGATCCAACATTTGGCTCACCGGTCTCGAGTATTCAACTACCTGTGCGATGGATATGCATGATTGTCTGCTACTTATAGCTTGCGTTGGTATTTCCCCGAAGAGTAAGGGATGATGCAGCACAGTAGAGATAAGTATTTCCCTCAGTTATGAAACCAAGGTTATCGAACCAGTAGGAGAATCACGCAACACCTCGTTAGCAGCACCTGCACACAAACCACAAATCCTTGCACCCAACGCAAACAAGGGGTTGTCAATCCCTCGGCGGTAAATTGTAAGATTAAATTGTATGTGATAGATAGATAGATTGAGACAAAAATACAAAATAAAATAAATAAAGAAAATTTGCAGCAACTATTTTTAGAGTTTTAGTATATGATTTAGATAGACCCGGGGGCCATAGTTTTCACTAGAATCTTCTCTCAAGAAAATAGTATACGGTGGGTAGACAAATTACTGTTGGGCAATTGATAAAAAAACAAATAATCATGACGATATCCAAGGCAATGATCATGTATATAGGCATCACGTCTAATACAAGTAGACCGACTCCTGCCTGCATCTACTACTATTACTCCACACATCGACCGCTATACAACATGCATGTAGTGTATTAAGTTCATAAAGAACGGAGTAACGCCTTAAGAACGATGACATGATGTAGACAAGATAAACTCACGTATGAATAAACCCCATCTTTTTACCCTTAATAGCAACGATACGTACGTGTCATGTCCCTTTCTGTCACTGGGATTGAGCACCGCAAGATCGACCCCATTACAAAGCACCTCTTCCCATGGCAAGATAAATCAATCTAGTTGGCCAAACCAAATCAATAGATCGGAGAAGAAATACAAGGCTATAATAATTATGCATAAAAGAGTGCAGCAAAGACTCAAATATATTCATGGATAATCTGATCATAAACTCACAATTCATCGGATCCCAACAAACACACCGCAAAAAGTGATTACATCGGATAGAACTCCAAGAACATCGAGGAGAACATTGTATTGAAGATCAAATAGAGAGAAGAAGCCATCTAGCTACTAACTATGGAAGAGCCGCAAGGTTGATGTAGAGTCCCTCCGTGATTGATTCCCCCTCCGGCAGATTACCGAAGAAGGACCCCAGATGGGATCTCTCGAGAACAGAAGCTTGCGGCGGTGGAAAAAGTATTTCGTGGACTCTCCTGAGGGTTTCTGATTTTTTGGGAATTTATAGTGGAGGAATTAGGTCAAACGGAGTTCTGTGGGCCCCATGAGGTACCAGGGCGCGCCTGCCCCCCCCCCCCAGGAGCGCCCTGGTGCCTCGTGGGCACCTCCTGGGGCTTCTGTCCTCCTCCCGAAGCTTCTAGTGTTGGTATTGTCCAGAAAAAAATATTCAAAAAGTTTCATGGCATTTGTACTTCGTTTGGTATTAATATTCTGTAAAACAAAAACAGGGCAGAAAACAGCAACTGGCACTGGGTACTAAGTTAATAGGTTAGTCTCCACAAATGATATATAATTCCTGTAAATGCATATAAAAACAGCCAAGATTGATAATATAAGAGCATGGAACAATAAAAAAAATTATAGATACGTTGGAGACGTATCAGCATCACCAAGCTTAATTCCTGCTCGTCCTCGAGTAGGTAAATGATAAAAACAGAATTTTTCATGTGGAATGCTGCCTATCATATTCATCATATATTCTTTTTTTTTGTAGCATGGACATTGGACTTGAATGATTCAAAGCAATAGCTATAGTTTGACATGAAGATATAAATACTCAAGCATATCAACAAGCAAGCATGTCTTACAAAATATCAACGCTAAAGAAAGTTATCCCTAGCCCATTATGCTCAATCATTGATCCATTCATGAAACACACTCAAATATTAGCTACACACAATGCACAAGTATGACAATAGTGCTCTCTAGTTGGTGCTTTATAAGAGAAGATGGAGAATTAAAATAAAAATAAAAATTGCATAAAAGTAAATAGATAGGCCCTTCGCAGAGGGAAGCAGAGATTTGCTAATGTGCCCGAGCTCAAAGCTTAAATTAGAGAGATAAAAATATTTTGAGAGGCATGCTTTTCCTGTCAACGAAAACGACCGAGAATTCTTAATATCTTCCATGCTAGACACATCATCGGCGGTTCCCAAACAGAAAATAAAGTTTATTTCATTTCCACCATTCTTTCACAATCTATGGCTAGCCGTATCCACGGGTGCCCTCCATACCATCACTTTTCAAGGAATTTTGTTGTTATTAATTTTGATTTCATTGTGTGACTGGGCATCCCTATTACCAACAATCCTCTCGTGCAATGACAAGTGAATAAACACTCATCGTAAGAATAACACACGTAGCATGGAAAATATTGGCCACCCCCTGCCGCTTCATGAGTGGTACGGGCACACAAAACGGAAAAAATTATTTTGAAAATTAGAGTTGGGACACGCAAATTTACTTGGAACGGCATTGAAATACCGCATATAGGTAGATATAGTGGACTCATTTGGCACAACTTGGGTTTAAGGAGTTTGGATGCACAAGCAGTATTTCCGCTTAGTACAAATGAAGGCTAGCAAATAGATTGAGAAGCAACCAACCAAAAAGCGAAAACGGTCATAAACATGCATTGAACATAACTAACATCGAATAATGCACCATAAGTAGGATATAATTTCTTTGCATAACTATTGACTTAACGTGCATGCATAGGGAATCACAAACCTTAACACGAATATTCTTACTAAATCAGAATTACTCACTAATATGACTCACATATTATCATCTCCATATCGCAAAACTATTGCAAGGAATCACACTTATCATATCGAATGAACTATATGAAAGTTTTTATTATATCCCTCTTGAATATTCATCACTTTGGGACCAAATTCATATCTTGTGCAAATTACCATTACTATTGTCATCTCTCAAAAAGATATAAGTGAAGCATTAGAGTGCAAATATTTCTTCAAAATTTCAATCTTATCAATTCTCAAAATAATATAAGTGAAGCATAAGAATTTATTTCTTCAAAATATATCCACCGCCGTGCTCAAAAAGATTTAAGTGAAGCACTAGAGCAATTGCCTAACTCAAAAAAATTAAGCGAAGCACATAGAGTATTCTAACAAATCATGATAACGTGTGGCTCTCTCAAAATAGGTGTGTCCAGTAGGGATGATTGTGACAAACTAAAAAGCAAACAAAGGAAAGACTCATATCATACAAGACACTCCAAGCAAAACCCATATAATGTGACGAATAAAAATATAGCTCCAAGTAAAATTACCGATGGTTGGTAGAAGAAAGAGGGGATGCCTTCCGGGGCATCCCCAAGTTTAGACGCTTGAGTGTTCCTTGAATATTACTTTGGGGTGCCTCGGACATCCCCAAGCTTAGACTTTTGCTACTCCTTATTCCTCAATCCATCGTGATCTCACTCAAAACTTGAAAACTTCAATCACACAAAACTTAACAAAACCTTCGTGAAATCCGTTAGTATAACCAAATAAATCACCAATTTAGTACTGTTGCAAACCCATTCATATTTTATATTTGCATTATACCTACTGTATTCTAACTTCTCCATGGCTTATACCCCCCGATACAATTCATAGTTTCATCAAAACAAGCAAGCAATACATCAAAAACTGAATCTATCAAAAATAGAACAGTCTGTAGCAATCTATTTAAAAGCCATACTTCTGTAACTCCAAACATTCTGAAAAATTAGGACAATGTGGATAATTCATATACCAATACTGTGTAAAAATTTCAGATTTTTTTGACGCTCCAGTACAGAAACAAAATTCTAGCACTGGACGAAAAACTTTCTGTTTTTCAAACAGCATCAATTATACTATCTTCCAAATCATCCCAAAGGTTTTACTTGGCACAAACACTAATTAAAAACATAAAAACACAATCATAACAGTAGCATAAAAGTGAAAACACACAATAACAGAAAAATTTATTTTATTCATTGGGTTGCCTCCCAACAAGCTCTTTCTTTATAGCCATTAAGATAGGCTTGAGATTTCAATGATGCTCACATGAAAGATAGTAATTGAAACACGAAGAGAGCATCATGAAACATGTGAAAAACACATTTAAGTCTAACATACTTCCTATGCATAGGCATTTCATCGGCAATCAAATTATCAAGACAAGAAATATCTAACATATGCAAGGAGGAAGAATAAAGCATTGACAATCTCAACATAATGAGAGGTAATTTAGTAACATAAAAATTTCTACAACCATATTTTCCTCTCTCATAATAATTATATGTAGGGTCATAATCAAACTCAACAATATAGCTATCATAAACAATATTCTCTCTATGATCCACATGCATAAAGATTTTATAATGTTCCAAGTGTTGGGGAACGGAGCATGAATTTCAAAAAAATTCCTACGCTCACGCAAGATCTATCCATGGAGATGCATCACTACGAGAGGGGAGAGTGTGTATACGTACCCTCGTAGACCGTTAGCAGAAGCGTCTCACAACGCGGTTGATGTAGTCGAACAATCCTTCGAGCTCCACCGATCGAGTACCGAACGTACGGCACCTCCGAGTTCTACACACGTGCAGCTCGGTGACGATCCTCGCCGTCTTGATCCAGCAAGACGTCGAGGAAGTAGATGAGTTCCGTCAGCACGATGGCGTGGCGACAGTGACGGTGAAGTGATTCTGGCAGGGCTTCGCCTAAGCTCTCCGAAAATATGACCGAGGTGGAAAACGGAGATCGGGGCACCGCACGCGGCTATGGAACAATTGTTGTACTTTGGGGTGCCCCCTTGCCCCCGTATATAAAGGATGAGAGGGAGGAGGCCGGCCCCCTAGGGGTGCGCCAAGTGTGGGGAGTCCTACTAGGACTCCTTAGTCCTAGTAGGATTCCACCTCCCATACGGAGTAGGAAAGGGGGAAGGGAGAGGGAAAGGAAAGAGGGGGCTGCGCCCCCTCCCCTAGTCCAATTCGGTTTGGGCAAGGGGGGGCGCGCGCCTCCTCACGTGGCCTGCCTCTCCTTTCCCCGTATGGCCCAATAAGGCCCGTTACTTCTCCCGGTGAATTCCCGTAACTCTCCGGTACTCCGAAAAATAACTGAATCACTCGGAACCTTTCCGACGTCCGAATATAGCCTTCCAATATATTAATCTTTACCTCTCGACCATTTCGAGACTCCTCGTCATGTCCGTGATCTCATCCGGGACTCCGAACAAACTTCGGCCACCAATCACATAACTCATATAATACTAAATCGTCATCGAACCTTAAGTGTGCGGACCCTACGGGTTCGGGAATGATGTAGACATGACCGAGATGACTCTCCGGTCAATAACCAACAGCGGAACCTGGATGCTCATATTGGTTCCTACATATTCCACGAAGATCTTTATCGGTGAACCTCATATGTCAACATACGTTGTTCCCTTTGTCTGGCGGTATGTTACTTGCCCGAGATTCGATCGTCGGTATCCAATACCTAGTTCAATATCGTTACCGGCAAGTCTCTTTACTCGTTCCGTAATACATCATCTTGCAACTAACTCTTTAGTCACGGTGCTTGCAAGGCTTCTGTGATGCTGTATTACCGAGAGGGCCTAGAGATACCTCTCCGATAGTCGGAGTGACAAATCCCAATCTCGATCCATGCCAACTCAACAAACACTTTCGGAGATACCTGTAGTGCACCTTTATAATCACCCAGTAACGTTGTGACGTTTGATACACCCAAAGTATTCCTACGGTATCCGGGAGTTGCATGATCTCATGGTCAGAGGAACGTGTATTTGACATAGTGAAAGCAATAGCAATAAACTGAACGATCATTTGCTATGCTAACGGTTGGGTCATGTCCATCACATCATTCTCCTAATGATGTGATCCCGTTATCAAATGACAACTCATGTCCATGGTCAGGAAACCTTGACCATCTTTTGATCAACGAGCTAGTCTAGTAGAGGCATACTAGGGACATAGTATTTGTCTATTATCCACACATGTATTTAGTTTCCGGTCAATACAATTCTAGCATGAATAATAAACCATTATCATGAACGGAGAAATATGATAATAAACACTTTATTAATTGCCTCTAGGGCATATTTCCAACAGTCTCCCACTTGCACTAGAGTCAATAATCTAGTTTACATCTCCATGTAATTAACATCCAATCAGTTCTAGGGCTGATCATGTTTTGCTTGTGAGAGAGGTTTTAGTCAACGGGTCTGCAATATTCAGATCCGTGTGTTCTTGGCAAATCTCTATGTCATATGTAGATGCTGCTACCACACTCTGCTTGGAGCTACTCCAAAACCGACTGTCCCACTTTACGTATCCGGTCTGAGACTCATAGTCTTCCGGATCGGTGTTTAAAGCTTGCATCGACGTAACCCTTTACGACGAACTCTTTATCACCTCTATTCCCGAGAAATTCTTCCTTAATCATCTTAAGGATATACTTTGACCGCTGTCCAGTGATCCACTCCTGGATCACTTTCGTACCTCTTTGCCAGACACATGGCAAGGCACACAGCATGGCATACTTTATAGAACCTATGGCCGAGGCATAGGGGATAACCTTCATCTTTTCTATTTCTTCTGCCGTGGTCGAGATTTGAGTCTTACTCAATTTCACACCTTGCACCACAGTCAAGAACTCCTTTTTGACTGAACCATTTTGAACTTTCTTCAAACTTGTCAAGGTATGTGCTTCGTGAAAGTCCTATGAGGCGTCTCAATCTATCTCTATAGATTTTGATGCTTAACATGTAAAACAACCTTTACATAGATCTTCATGTCTTACTCCACTTTACACCAGCCAAGAACTTATTTCTTTTGACTTGATCCATTTTGAACTTCTTCAACATCTTATCAAGATGTGTGAACTTTTATCAGGTGTCTTGATCTATCTCTATAGATCTCGATGCCCAATCCGTGGATAACTCAAAAACAGGTTTTTATTGAAAAAACTCCTTTCAATTAATTCTTCATGCTTTCCAGAAATTCTACATCATTTCCAATCAACAATATGTCATCCACATATACTATTAGAAATGCTATAGAGCTCCCACTCACTTTCTTGTAAATACAAGTTTCTCCATAAACTTGCATAAACCCAAACGCTTTGATCACTTCATCAAAGCGAGTATTCTAGCTCCGAGATGCTTGCACCAGTCCATAGATGGATCGCTGGAGCTTGCATACTTTGTTAGCGCCTTTAGGATCGACAAAACCTTCCGGCTGCATCATATACAATTCTTCCTTAAGGAATCCATTAAGGAATGCCGTTTTGACGTCCATTTGCCAGATTTCATAATCATAAAACGCGGCAATTGCTAACATAATTCTGACAGACTTTAGCATCGCGACGGGTGAGAAAGTCTCATCGTAGTCAACTCCTTGAACTTGTCGATAACCTTTAGCAACAAGTCGAGCTTTATAGACGGTGATATTACCATCAGCGTCCGTCTTCTTCTTAAAGATCCATTTATTTTCAATAGCTCGCCGTTCATCGGGCAAGTCTACCAAAGTCCATGCTTTGTTCTCATACATGGATCCTATCTCGGATTTCATGGCCTCAAGCCATTTCTCGGAATCCAGGCTTGCCATCGCTTCTTCATAGTTCGAAGGTTCATCGTTGTCTAGCAACATGACCTCCAAGACTGGATTTCCATACCACTCTGGTGCGGAACGTGTCCTGGTTGACCTTCGAAGTTCAGGAACAACTTGATCCGAAGTTTCATGATCATCATCATCAACTTCTTCTCTGGTTTGTGTTGATGTCACAGAAATTTCTTTCTGTGGCGTACTACTATCCAGAGGAGGTACAATTACCTCATCAAGTTCTACTTTCCTCCCACTCACTTCTTTCGAGAGAAACTCCTTCTCTAGAAAGGATCCAATCTTTAGCAACGAAAATTTTGCCTTTGGATCTGTGGTAGAAGGTGTACCCAACGGTCTCTTTTGGGTATCCTATGAAGACGCACTTATCCGCTTTGGGTTCGAGCTTATCTGGCTGAAGCCTTTTGACTTAAGCATCGCATCCCCAAACTTTCGGAAACGACATCTTAGGTTTCTTGCAAACCACAGTTCATACGGTGTCATCTCAACGGATTTAGACGGTGCCCTTGTTTAAAGTGAATGCAGCTGTCTCTAATGCATAACCCCAAAATGATAGTGGCAAATCGGTAAGAGACATCATAGAACGCACCATATCCAATAGAGTACGATTACGACGTTCGGACACACCATTACGCTGTGGTGTTCCATGTGGCGTGAGCTGTGAAACAATTCCACATTGTCTTAAGTGATTGCCAAACTCGTAACTCAAATATTCTCCTCCACGATCAGATCGTAAGAACTTTATTTTCTTGTTACGATGGTTCTCTACTTCACTCTGAAATTCTTTGAACTTTTCAAATGTTTCAGATTTATGCTTCATCAAGTAGATATAACCATATCTACTCAAATCATCAGTGAACGTGAGAACATAACGATATCCACCGCGCGCCTCAACACTCATCGGACCGCATACATCGGTATGTATTATTTCCAATAAGTTGGTTGCTCGCTCCATTGTTCCGGAGAACGGAGTTTTAGTCATCTTGCCAATAAGGCACGGTTCACATGTCTCAAATGATTCATAATCAAGAGATTCCAAAAACCCATTTGCATGGAGTTTCTTCATGTGTTTAACACTGATATGACCTAAGCGGTAGTGCCACAAATATGTGGTACTATCATTATCTTTTGGCATTCGTGTTATGAACATATGTATTACTACGATCAAGATTCAATAAACCTTTTCATTTTAAGTGCATGATCATCAATGATATTATCCAAATAAATAGAATAACAATTATTCTCTGAAATTGAATAACCGTCTTGCAATAAACACTATCAGATATAATGTTCATGCTTAACGCAAGCACCAAATAACAATTATTTAGGTTCATCACTAATCCTGAAGGTAGAGAGAGCGTGGCGATGGTGATCACATCAACCTTGGAGACACTTCCAATGCACATCGTCACCTCGTTCTTAGCTAGCCCTCGTTTATTCCGAAGCTCCATGTTTCAAGTTGCAAGCAACTGAACAAGTATCAAATACCCAGGCGCTCCTACGAGTACTAGTAAGGTACACATCAATAACATGTATATCAAATATCTTTGTTGACATTGCCAGTCTTATTATCTGCCAGTTACTTTGGGGAAGTTCCGCTCCCTGTGACATTTCCCTTTGCAATGGGAGCACTAAGTCTCGGGTTTGGTTCAGCCTTGGGTTTCTTCGCGTGAGCGGCAACTGTTTTACCGTTCTTCTTGAAGTTCCCTTTTCTTTCCCTTGCCCTTCTTGAAACTAGTGGTCTTATTAACCATCAACACTTGATGCTCCCTTTTTGATTTCTACATCCGCAGCTTGTAGCATCGCGAATAGCTTAAGGATCTTCTATCCCTTGCATGTTTATAGTTCATCACGAAGATCCAGTAGCTTAGTGATAGTGACTAGAGAACTCTATCAATCACCACTTTATTCGGAAGTCTAACTCCCACTTGATTCAAGTGTTTGAAGTACTCAGACATTCTGAGTACATGCTCACTAACGGAGCTGTTCTCCTCCATCTTGTAGCTATAGAACTTGTCGAAGGTGTCATACCTCTCGACCCGGGTGTGAGCTTGAAAAACAAATTTTCAGCTCTTGGAACATCTCATATGCTCCGTGTTACTCAAAACATATTTGGAGCTCCGGTTCTAAGCCGTAAAGTATGGCGCACTGAACTATCGAGTAGTCATCTTTTCTTGTCTGCCAGACGTTCATAACGTCCTCAGACGAAGCCGTGGGGTATTTCACTGAGCGGTGCATTAAGGACATAAGCCTTCTGTGCAGCAGTGAGGACAATCCTCAGATCACGGACCTAGTCCGCATAGTTGCTTCCATCAACTTTCAACTTCGTTTTCTCTAGGAAACATAATAAAAACAGGGGAACTACAGCGTGGTCTATTGATCTACAACATAAAATTGCAAAGATTATTCAGACTATGTTCATGATAATTGAAGTTCAATTAATCAAATTACTTAAGAACTCCCACTTAGATTAACATCCCTCAAGTTGTCTAAGTGTAACATGATCCACATCAACTAAACCACGTCCGATCATCACGTGAGGTGGATTAGTTATCAATGGTGAACATCTTTCATGTTGATCATATCTACTATATGACTCATGTTCGACCTTTCAGTCTCTTGTGTTCCGAGGCCATATCTGTATATGCTAGGCTCGTCAAGTTTAACCCAAGTATTCTGCGTGTGTAAAACTGGCTTACACCCGTTGTATGTGAACGAAAGAATCCATCACACCCGATCATCACGTGGTGCTTAGAAGCGTCGAACCTTCGCAACGGTGCATACTAGGGGAGAACACTTATCTTGAAATTTAGTGAAGGGGTCATCTTATAATGCTACCGTCGTCCTAAGCAAAATAAGATGCATAAAAGGATTAACATCACATGCAATTCAATATATGTGACATGATATGGCCATCAACGCCTTGTGCCTTTGATCTCCATCAGCAAAGCACCGTCATGATCTCCATCGTCATCGGGTTGACACCTTGATCACCATCGTAGCGTCGTGACACCTTGATCTCCATCGTAGCGTCGTGACACCTTGATCTCCATCGCAGCGTCGTGGTCGTCTCGCCGGCTATTGCTACTACTACTGCTGCTAACTCATAGCGGTAAAGAAAAGCAATTACATAGCGTTGGCATTGCATACAATAAAGAGACAACCATAAGGCTCCTGCCGGTTGCCTGATAACTTACAAAACATGATCATCTCATACAACAACTTATATCACATCATGTCTTGACCATATCACATCACCAGCATACCCTGCAAAAACAAGTTAGATGTCCTCTACTTTGTTGTTGCAAGTTTTACGTGGCTGCTACGGGTTTGCAAGAACCGTTCTTACCTACGCAAAACCACAACGTGGTGTAGTGATTGCTTTTTGATCTTCTAAAAGAACCCTCTTCATTGAAACCGATTCAACTAAAGTGAGAGAGACAGACACCCACCAGTCACCTTTATGCAACGAGTGCACGTAGCGGTGAAACCTGTCTCGCGTAAGCGTACGCGTAATGTCGGTCCGGGCCGCTTCATCTCACAATACCGCCGAATCAAGTATCAACTAGTAACGGCAAGCAATATGTATACACCCACGCCCACAACTCACTTGTGTTCTACTCGTACAAATCACATCTACGCATAAACCTGGCTCTGATACCACTGTTGGGGAACGGAGCATGAATTTCAAAAAATTTCCTACGCTCACGCAAGATCTATCCATGGAGATGCATCGCTACGAGAGGAGAGAGTGTGTCTACGTACCCTCGTAGACCGTTAGCGGAAGCGTCTCACAACGCGGTTGATGTAGTCGAACAATCCTTCGAGCTCCACCGATCGAGTACCGAACGTACGGCACCTCCGAGTTCTACACACGTGCAGCTCGGTGACGATCCTCGCCTTCTTGATCCAGCAAGACGTCGAGGAAGTAGATGAGTTCCGTCAGCACGACGGCGTGGCGACGGTGACGGTGAAATGATTCCGGCAGGGCTTCGCCTAAGCTCTCCAAAAATATGACCGAGGTGGAAAACGGAGATCGGGGCACCGCACACGGCTATGGGACAATTGTTGTACTTTGGGGTGCCCCCTTGCCCCCGTATATAAAGGATGAGAGGGAGGAGGCCGGCCCCCTAGGGGTGCGCCAAGTGTGGGGAGTCCTACTAGGACTCCTTAGTCCTAGTAGGATTCCACCTCCCATACGGAGTAGGAAAGGGGGAAGGGAGAGGGAAAGGAAAGAGGGGGCTGCGCCCCCTCCCCTAGTCCAATTCGGTTTGGGCAAGGGGGGGCGCGCGCCTCCTCACGTGGCCTGCCTCTCTTTTTCCCGTATGGCCCAATAAGGCCCATTACTTCTCACGGTGAATTCCCGTAACTCCCCGGTACTCCGAAAAATACCCGAAGCACTCGGAACCTTTCCGACGTCCGAATATAGCCTTCCAATATATGAATCTTTACCTCTCGACCATTTCGAGACTCCTCGTCATGTCCGTGATCTCATCCGGGACCCCGAAAAAACTTCGGCCACCAATCACATAACTCATATAATACTAAATCGTCATCGAACCTTAAGTGTGCGGACCCTACGGGTTCGGGAATGATGTAGACATGACCGAGACGACTCTCCGGTCAATAACCAACAGCGGAACCTGGATGCTCATATTGGTTCCTACATATTCCACGAAGATCTTTATCGGTGAACCTCATATGTCAACATACGTTGTTCCCTTTGTCTGGCGGTATGTTACTTGCCCGAGATTCGATCGTCGGTATCAAATACCTAGTTCAATCTCGTTACCGGCAAGTCTCTTTACTCGTTCCGTAATACATCATCTTGCAACTAACTCTTTAGTCACGGTGCTTGCAAGGCTTCTGTGATGCTGTATTACCGAGAGGGCCCAGAGATACCTCTCCGATAGTCGGAGTGACAAATCCCAATCTCGATCCATGCCAACTCAACAAACACTTTCGGAGATACCTGTAGTGCACCTTTATAATCACCCAGTAACGTTGTGACGTTTGATACACCCAAAGTATTCCTACGGTATCCGGGAGTTGCATGATCTCATGGTCAGAGGAACGTGTATTTGACATAGTGAAAGCAATAGCAATAAACTGAACGATCATTTGCTATGCTAAAGGTTGGGTCATGTCCATCACATCATTCTCCTAATGATGTGATCCCGTTATCAAATGACAACTCATGTCCATGGTCAGGAAACCTTGACCATCTTTTGATCAACGAGCTAGTCTAGTAGAGGCATACTAGGGACATAGTATTTGTCTATTATCCACACATGTATTTAGTTTCCGGTCAATACAATTCTAGCATGAATAATAAACCATTATCATGAATGGATAAATATGATAATAAACACTTTATTAATTGCCTCTAGGGCATATTTCCAACACCAAGATAGTGGGATTAACATCAACTAAAGTCATGACCTCTCCGAACCCACTTTTATCCAAAAATTCATAAGATTGATAATTCTCCAAAGTAGTGGGATCATTATTACTTAAAGTTGACGCTCTTCCAAACCCACTTTTAATAGTGTTGCAAATTTTATTATTAATAACATATTCATCATGAGGCTTAAATACATTTTCAAGATCATAAAAAGCATCATCACTCCAATCATGATCATTGCAATAAGTAGTGCACATAACAAAATTTTCATTCCCAAGCTTGTAGTTTTGCATATCTTTAGCACAATTGACATTAATAGAGTTTATAATAACATCATTGCAATCATGCTTTTCAATCAAAGAGCTATCAAGTATGGGTGCTATAGCAATAATTTCATTTTTAACATAAGGAACTATAGCAAGTTCATCTCTATAAGCATCATTAATATTGGCATCATGGACATAAGAATAGCAAGCATCACATTCATCAGGAGGGGATATTTCAATTGAATCAACGGGATCACAATTATCATGCATATCATTATTCTCTTCCAAAGCAGTAGACATTCTCGCAATAAATTCTTTAACATAGGCATTAGGAGCATAGTTTTCATAGCAATATTTAAGTATGTCAAAATTTTCAGATTTGTAGAGAGTAACATCATACTTTTCAATAAAAGAAGCAACTTCATAAGCACCCTTAAAAGCAACAAATTCTTCAATTTGTTGTATATCATAGTAATTATAAACACCTTTGGCATAAGAAGACCGGATTTCATTATCATTAAACTCACATAGGTAGGGAAGGTGTTTTTCAGGGTTCTTAGAGCAACAAGTAAAGTCATAAATTTCACATAGATTCCCAGCATAACATAGCAAACAATTTATTTGACGCCATAAGAGTCTCCCCTTTTCAGACAAACGGTGACGCACAAAATGAGCATGCTCCTTTAAAGATTTTCCCTCAACTAAACTAGTTGGGGTTTCAGTACGAGCAATAATGGATCGAAGATGATCCAAGTAGTAAACTTTAAATGGATCCATAGTATCTTATATTTTTACTTTTAGTTTCTGTTCTTGTGTGTTCGACATGAAGGCAATAAAAGCAAGCAAGCAAGTAAAGAAGCAAACAAGAAAAAGGCAAACGGAAAATATTTTTGTATTTTTGTAAAAAGTTTTTATAAGTGGGGGAAATGAAAACGAGAGGCAAATGACAAATAATGTAAATGCAAGGAGATGAGAGTTTATGCAAAGGTACTTGATAGATGTTGATGATGTCTCCCCGGCAACGGCGCTAGAAATTCTTCCTGCTACTTGTAGAAGAGGAAGGGATGATGCAGCATAGTAGAGATAAGTATTTCCCTCAGTTATGAAACCAAAATTATCGAACCAGTAGAAGAATCACGCAACACCTCATTAGCAGCACCTACACACAAACAATAAATTCTTGCACCCAACACAAACAAGGGGTTGTCATTCCCTCGGCGGTAAATAGCAATATTAAATTGTATGTGATAGATAAATAGATTGAAACAAAAATACAAAATAAAATAAATAAAGAAAAATTACTGTAAATATTTTTAGGGTTTTAGTATATGATTTAGATAGACCCGGGGGCCATAGTTTTCACTTAAGTCTTCTCTCAAGAAAATAACATACGGTGGGTAGACAAATTACTGTTGGGCAATTGATAGAAAAACAAATAATCATGACAATATCCAAGGCAATGATCATGTATATAGGCATCATGTTTAATACAAGTAGACCGACTCCTGCCTGCATCTACTACTATTACTCCACACATCGACCGCTATCCAGCATGCATCTAGTGTATTAAGTCCATAAAGAACGGAGTAACGCCTTAAGAACGATGACATGATGTAGATAAGATAAACTCACGTATGAATAAATCCCATCTTTTAACCCTTAATAGCAATGATACATATGTGTCATGTCCCTTTCTGTCACTGGGATTGAGCACCGCAAGATCGAACCCATTACAAAGCACTTCTTTCCATGCCAAGATAAATCAATCAAGTTGGCCAAAACAAATCAATAGATCGGAGAAGAAATACGAGGCTATAATAATCATGCATAAAAGAGTGCAGCAAAGACTCAAATATATTCATGAATAATCTGATCATAAACTCACAATTCATCGGATCCCAACAAACACACCGTTAAAAGTGATTACATCGGATAGAACTCCAAGAACATCGAGGAGAAAATTGTATTGAAGATCAAAAAAAGAGAAGAAGCCATCTAGCTACTAACTATGGACCCGAAGGTCTGTGATAAACTATTCACGCATCATCGGAAGGGCAGCAAGGTTGATGTAGAGCCCCTCCGTGATCGATTCCCCCTCCGGCAGAATATCGGAGAAGGACCCCAGATGGGATCTCTCGAGAGCAGAAGCTTGCGGCGGCGGAAAAAGTATTTCGTGTACTCTCCTGAGGGTTTCTGATTTTTTGGGTATTTATAGTGGAGGAATTAGGTCAAACGAAGCTCTGTGGGCCCCACGAGGTACCAGGGCACGCCTGCCTCCCCAGGCGCGCCCTGGTGCCTCGTGGGCACCTCCTGGGGCTTCTGGCTCCTCCCGAAGCTTGTAGTGTTGGTATTGTCCAGAAAAAAATCTCCAAAAAGTTTCGTGACATTTGGACTTCGTTTGGTATTGATATTCTGTAAAATAAAAACAGGACAGAAAAACAGCAACTGGCACTGGGCACTAAGTTAATAGGTTAGTCTCCAAAAATGATATATAATTGCTGTAAATGCATATAAAAACAATCAAGATTGATAATATAACAGCATGGAACAATCAAAAATTATAGATACGTTGGAGACGTATCATTATCTTCGGCACCAAATGTGCAGTAAGACTGTTTTGGCTGGTGATCGATCGAGCAGGGCCGTCTCAAACATTCGATGACGGTATGAGTGACGGTTTTTTTAGGAGACATTCGATGATGGTATGAGTGATTGACGTGCATGATTATTTTCACCACCTAGCATGCAGCAAGTGGATGGAGCATTTGGCTCGCCGGATGATGACATATGATTATTTTCGGCACCAGATAACGTGCAGTAATAGTATGCCGGGAGGTGATATCGAATACTAGTTGGCTAACCCTTCTTAAACATTCGATGATAACATGAGTGAATGAAGGGCAATATTTTTTCGCCACCTAATTAACGTGCATTAACAGTTTTCCGGGAGGTGCATCAAGCAGTTGGCAGCCCCATCTAGAACGTGCAATAACAGTGTTTCGGGAGGTGGATCGACCATTTGGCTCACCGGTCTCAAACATTCGTTGACGGTATGAGTGATTGACATGCAAGATTATTTTCACCACCTAGCATGCAGTAAGTGGATGGAGCATTTTGGTTCGCCGGATGATGACATATGTGATTGACATGCATGATTAAACAGGTATTGGATTATTTTCGGTACCATCGCACCTAACGTGCAATAACAGTGTTTCGGACTCTTATTTGGCCACCACGCATCTGATTGACAGGCAGGATCGATTATCCTGGGGCACTAACCGCGGGGATCTTGAGATTAGATATATCTGCGCATGCACATAACTGTACATCTTCTGACTTTTGTTGTGAATAAGAAGTGCTCAGACTAGGCCAGGGATTGAAATCATTGCTTTGGCAGCCTACATACTGCATTCACTACGACCCTAGCTTTTGGAAAACCTACGTGTGCTCAACCAACGTTTTTTCTTCGGAAAATGAGGATAGCGTCTGGCCTCTGCATCGATTGAATTCACACAGCCATATATCTATCTATTCTATCTATTATCTATCTAAAAGCAAAATACGGGTAAAAAATAGAGAAATAGGCTAGAAAATCCCACAAAAATCAGAAACATCCGGTCATCTATTAAACTAACTAAATGACGACGAGCGTGGGATCTCTTAAATAGTCTACTGACATTATATTTCAAAGATATTACCCACCAATACCCTTAACTAAGTTTCCTCATACCGCTTCCACGTTTCCACCTCCATGGTAAAAAAAATAAGAAGATGACGAAAACTAGGTTACAGATGCCCTAGCATGTGCTCACGCCGCCGCGGCCGTTTCGCCTAGCTGACTCGATCCTCTACTGGTCGATTGGCAACACGAAGCTAGCACCTTAGCCTTGCAAGATGCGCAGGACTCAGCTAGCCAACTCCGATGACAAAAGATCGATTCCCATGCACGTAGAGAAGTCAGCATGGCTGATTGATTCCTCGCCGGCAGACCTCGCTAGCCAACTCTGACGCCTTAGATCGATTCAGACGCACGTACATCAGCCAGCAACGCTGATTGATTCCTTGCTGGCCGGAAAATAGGAGCGTTTGGTACGCACGATGACGGAGCAAACTGACTCGATCCTCTCTTCTTCGGATCGATTAGCAACATGAAACTAGCACCATAGCCCGGCAAGATGCACAGGACCTAGCCATAGCCAACTCCGGTGCCTTAATTGATTCACACGGATGTACAGCAGCCAGCAAGGCTAATTGATTCCCTGCCGGCCGGAAACATGCGTGCATGTCATTCTTCTCAATCTCGGAGCGATTGACCTGCCCCTCCATGCCGTCACGGCATCATTGCTCTGTTGCGATTGGCGCTACAGCCAATCCCTCTCCATCGCAGAGCAAGTAGCCTGGCGCCGGTCGACAATCGATGATTGCGGCCACCAAAACGTGATGAACAGGTAACCATGATTGAGATTATGATATCCCCTTATACATCGCGTACAGTTTCTTTACTAATGTTGGCAACCATGGCCTTGATGATTAAATTTATTTGGTTTTACTAATGTTCAAGTTCAAGCATCCAGGATGATGTTGAGTTCAACTCTTCCAGGCTTGGATCAGTACGTGCGGTAGCCAGGTCCCACGGGCATGTGAGTTGTTATTTAATCGGACCAGGTTAGCCTATTCTAATCAGTATTCTATCTCCAAAAAAATCTAATAAGTTATGCACGTACAAGCATGCCCTCTCGAAACTGATCATATAGTGAGATTAAAATTTCTTGAGTACTCGGCCGACTTAGTTCGCCGAAAAGTTTGAGCGCCACATCGATGGTTGCAGCATGACAGGAATTTACCATATGCACGAGAGGTTTGGAGAGAGTGGAACTTGCCTATATTTAATTGAAAAAGGGACACGTTAATCTCTATTATTTATTTGCGTCAAAGATTGTCCAGCACATCAATAGCCTAAAGTCCTAAAAACAAAAATATTTCAAGAATAAGCTTTAACACCTGCTTCTAATGTAACATGTAGTATAGTTTTTTTAATCTCCCTTTCAAGAATGCTCAAAATGTTCACATGTCTTAGAATTATAATACATAAGGTAAACTATAAACGCTCGGTTCAAATGTATCATATGTTTTTTTAATTCTCTTTCAAGAATGCACCAAATTGTGACAAATAAGGCACTACGTTCTTTCACATAAGCTAAATTATCTAATCCGTTAACTCTGCGTTAACCACAGAAATTAACGGCTGAGATTTAAAAATAGATGCTCATAAATATGTGCCGATTTGTACAAGCACGGACGTATGACACACGATAGACTCCTGTACACAAGCGGCACGACATGGAGTCCGGACGCCCTACGTACGCTCTTTCTTTTGAACTTTGCAACATGTACGTGCTCATCAAAGGTAGTGCGCCCCAACTCTAAATTGTTTATTTATTTCCTAATAGCGGTCGGACTGGGCCTGACAGCTACATGCATGAGAAGCACCTCCATGTGAAGCGTGCGACTTTCTGAAAAACAAAAAGTAAAGCGTGTTCCATCATCGCAAAAAAAAAAAAAAAGGGAAGCATGGCATGTCCATGTGAAACAGTGAAAGAATGAGTAGCACTCTATTTTGTTTGTTCAGGACATATAAATATTGCAAAATAATTAGGGCCTCTTAGTCTCACAAGATTATCAAAAATACAGAAATATAAAAGCATAGAATTGCAGTGTGATCTCGGCTCGAATTACGTCATTGAATTTGCACCAAGTTTTTTTATTCCACCTCATCAGAAACAATATATTCTTTTTGGGAGACTTTACTGGGATAGAAAGTTACCTTTGAAATATGCTGAAATACCACCCAACACATGCATGTCCTCGAGAAGGACAATGGTGTATCAATGCGAATGTGTCACGTTTGCAAGCGATCATATTGTATGGAGGAGGCCAAACATTGTTGTCAACATGGATGCAATCAGAAAGAAAACGTTATGTCGAGAGTAACTAAGAGCGAAATGTTTTCGCAATGGAAATAGAAACAAAGTTTAAGTACGACTCGCCGATATTTTGATTTAGTTATTGGTGGAAAAATTCTTAGAAAAATATATATGTGTGAATAGGTTCTTAGGATGAGGAGTGCAATAGATAAGTTAGAACTTAGCCCGAAGTGTTATGATTTTGCATGAAAAACAAAGGAACATTGACCTTCTGTTGTAAGATAAAAATGTTCTTACCAACATTTTTATGCCGAAGTACAATAATGTGGTGGCGAGTTAACTGGGTATGAGTAGCGGGTCACACGATAAATAACTTATTGGAAAATATTACAAATAATTTAATAGAGGAATACACTTCAAGGAATTATTTATTTGCCAGAAACAAATCCTCACAGAATTATGTTGAATAGTGGCATGGGTGTCGGCAAAATACGGCCAGGGAAAACAAAAAAATTCCATAAATAATTTGGCTATCTAATAACACAATAACATTTTAAAATTTATATCACAAACATAACAATAATTAACAATTCTAGCCTCGCAAATGCGCGGGTCACCCTGCTAGTTATTATATATTCAACAATGCCGAGCAAAGTCAAGCATCGATGCCGAACAAACCGGCCTAAAAAAACCGAGGCTATCCAAATCGGACCTGTCACGCAGCAGTATCTCCACAAACCTACCACGAACCCTATGACCACCGACCATAATCGACAGGTCAACATGTGAGCGAACAACGAAAAGTACGCTACTCCTAGACAAAACACTACAGTATTAAATAAAAATAGTTGCAGCCTACATCGATCCCACATCTTAGGCCTGGAGCAACTTATTTTTATTAATAGCGCCTTAGTCGGTCTTGAACTTGAGACCTCTTGACTTTGATACCATATTGAGTTCATGCACCAGCCAGTTCATCCAGAAGTCTGAACTAATGGAGAGGGGCTGGCAATATATTTTAACATCGTCCGTCGCTACGATCGACCGCATTGACCATGCGTAGGCCACTCGTGTCATCTAGCATTACGGCCACTGTAGAGAGGATCTGTACATTCGAGCCATCGGTCTGGACTGACTTCTTCATCCGATACGAGCCAGAACAACTCCAGGTATATAGAATTTTTGTTATGGAATTAGTATCCACAAGTCATCAACCCGTGGAGCCGTACAGGAGCAATTTTGAATTTAGAAGATAGTTATACCCCCGAAAATAGAATTTTTTTTTTAGAATACAGTTGTTTTTCATAACATGTACCATATGTATAAAATCTGTCTAGGAATTAGTAGTTATTTTGACAATATTTTCCATATGTATTTTTTTTATGAAATTGGAATAATGACAACTGAGTAGGGACGGACGCTCCTCCGCTCCTACCCGCAGCGCTCCTTCTACCCTCCTCCCTGTCACGGATTGGGAGGGAGAGATCGAGAGGGAGAAGGGCCCGGCACCTTCTACCTCCTCTCCACCCTCACCTCCACCGTGCCGCCATGTTTACATGCTTGTGCCGCGTAAGCTCTTGGAGCAAAGGAGGAGGAGGAAGTAGACAGAGAGGTGGCTATGAAACCCTAGAAGCGTCGCCCTTTCTTTCTGTCGCCACGGGAGGTTGAAGGGGGGGGGGAGGAGAAACGAGGACGGGGGACTGCGGGTGTGATGGATTTGGTTTTTTTCTCTGATTTTTGGCGTGGGATTTTAGCATGGATGACGAATGACGGATAGACGAGGTGGGGTTCGTTCGGGCAAAAAAAAAATCGGTGGGAGGGAGGAGGTCGGCCAACGTAACCCTAGAGGCGAGGAAGCGAATGTACCAACTCCCCTTTAATAGTAGAGGTTGAAATCCTGCCCTCACCACCTCGTCCTCCCTCATCCATTTCTTGAGGACGTGCGCGTATCCAACAGATCCCATATGGTGGGTGGCTCCTCTCTTAGTCTTCTACAAACAAATCATGAAATTGAGTAAGTCCTCAACAGAAAGAAAATACAAAAACAAACAAAATATACAAAAATACAATACCTCACTGCGGCAGTGGCGCTGTGCCCTTACCCTTTCTTCATGTGGTGGCGGCTGTGTGAAGCCCTCCTCCTTGGGCTGGAAGGGCGCGAGGTGCGGCGGCGGAGGCGGTGCCGCCACCCTTGCCCTTCCCGTTCGTGGCGGTGTTGGTGACCGTACAGAGGCCTCCTCTTCGGGTTGGAAAGGGGAAAGGTGCGGTGGCAAAGGCGTCGCCGCGGCCCTTGCCCTACCTGTGTGCAGCGGTGGTTGCGTCCTCACGGACCCCTCCTCCTTTGGTTGGAAGGGGACGAGGTGTGACGGCGGAGGCTACGCCGTCGACCTTGCCCTTCATGTGGACGGAGTGGTGTCGGCCGGACAGAGGCCTCCTCCTTGGGTTGGAAGGAGACGAGATACGGCGGCTGAGGCGGCGCCATCACCATTGCCCTGCTCGTGCGCGGCGGTGGAACAGAGAGAGTTTGAGGAGAGAGTAGAAGCGGTGGTGCAGCCGCCACTGGGAGGGAGAGGGAAAGGAGAGTGAGGGTTAGGGTTTGGGGTTGGAAGGGAGGCATATAGATGGGGTAGGTGGGATTTTTGACACAAGGAGTATCCTGGAGGTTTCTAGATGGTAACCGCCTCATGTAAGGATGCAGTCGGTTGCTCTTAGATAACCGACAACAATAAAACTTTTATCAAAGGTGGTTTCGAAGTTGCAACCGAATCAGTGATTTCTTTGAGTCGGTTATGATTAATTAACCGAATGAGTGGGCTTACTGGTGTCGGCTGAAGTTATTTTTCAAGAAAACCGCCTCCGTGAACTGACTTGAAAGCTAAGATTTGTACTAGTGATATCTACATATGTATAAACAATAGCTGAAATTTAAAGCATCTACTTTATTTTTTGAAAAGAAACGCCACCTTAATTATGCAAAAAATAAATTCCCAGAATACTATTTTGATTAAAAAACTCGACTCATGTTTTGAACAAGCTTGTTATTTCGTTGCTGAAAAGATTACTTATAAAAAAAGGTACACCGTTTATTCTTTAAGGTTGAATTAAAGCGTATACAACTCCCACGTGTTTGTGCCTAATTGAAATCACTGGCTTACTTGGTCAAATATGTAGCCTTGCCTAATCTCCAAGGAAGGATACTTCAAAATAAATCATTTTATATTCCTCTCTGTTAATAATGACTAATCATTGAGAGGACTAACCTGTTGTTGGATGGTTAGGAGCATGGTTGTACCCCTAACCCATGAGGGGTCAAACCCCAGGTTTGACACCTTGTGTGTCTCATTAAGGCGGATTATTCTTTAGTAGGAGGTGACGTTCCCATCGATCGCGAGACGCATGTGGTGACTACTTCAATCTTGAAACTCCGCGACTCCGGTCTTCAGTAGGCACTGTGTGAGAATGCACGTGTGTGTCTATGTTATACTCGGTGTTTCTCAAAGAGAAAAGACTACTTGTTTTTCCCTAAATATGAATAATTATTTTGAATACTTTTTTTAACCTCCATAAAAAACATCCACATATTTGTTCAAAAATCTAAAATGTTTCACTAGATATGTAGATATATACTCAAACTATCATATGCAGTTGTTTGACAAATTATAAAGTTTGTGACATGATAATTTTGTGTCTATTGCCAGTCCACCAAACTTGAATGAATTATAATCACTTGCAAGGCATTTTCAATGGTTCTGTGCTCAATAT
Source organism: Elymus sibiricus (assembly GCA_039707655.1). Classification (NCBI taxonomy): domain Eukaryota; kingdom Viridiplantae; phylum Streptophyta; class Magnoliopsida; order Poales; family Poaceae; genus Elymus; species Elymus sibiricus. The sequence continues at coordinate 18,985,707 of CM077666.1, read as the reverse complement.
ACACAACAATAAATAAAAAGCATTATTTGTGTGAGTATAGTACATTTATCTTTATATTTATTCCGTACGTTTATGGAGAAGGATTTGTATGTTTCTTCTTCTTTGTGGATATATATATATGACGTATTTCCACGCTGCAAACCAAGAGAGGTTCTCACTCAACTTGCCAAGCTGCCTGCCATGGATGTGTGGTTAAGCTTGTGTTTCGTTGCCTCGTCCACGCTACTGGCCCTTTGGTTTCGCAAGAGCAAGCCCAAGAAGAGGCTGCCTCCTGGGCCATGGTCCCTGCCGATCATCGGCAGCCTCCACCACCTCGTCAGCGTCCTCCCGCATCGCACGATAATGGAGCTGTCTCGCCGGCATGGGCCGCTGATGCTCCTCCGGCTAGGCGAGGTCCCCACCGTGGTGGTCTCCAACGCCGAGGCGGCGACGCTGGTGATGAAGACAAACGACCTTGCATTCGCAAGCCGGCCATGCAGCCCCACGCAGGAGATCTTCGGGTGCGGCGGCAAGGGCATCCTCTTCGCCCCCTACAGTGACCACTGGCGTCAGATGCGCAAGGTGTGCATCATGGAGCTCCTCAGCTCCCAGCAGGTGAAGCGCATGGAGGCGATCCGGGCCGAGGAGGTGGGCAACCTCATCTGTGTCATTAACGACACGGCCTCGACTGGCGCCAGCGTCAACGTCAGCAAGAAGGTGACGGAACTCGGGAACGTCATTGTGTCGCGGGCGGTCTATGGTGGCAAGTTCACACAGCAGGATGAGTACATCAGCGAGTTGGACAAGGCGTTTGCCGTGCTGGGCGGCTTCTATCTCGTCGACCTCTTCCCGTCGTCGCGGCTGGTGCGATGGCTCAGCAATGGGGAGCGCCAAATGAGGAGGAGTTGCGGCCGCATCCACCAAATCATCACGGAAATTATCGAGGAGCGCAAGGCGGCGCGAGCTGCCGGCGGTGGCGCCTGCAGCTGCGACGATGAAGACCTGCTCGACGTGCTGCTCAGGCTGCAGCAGGACGACACGATGGAATTCCCTCTCACCACAGAGATTATACGTGCCGTCTTGTTTGTAAGTGTTGTTTTTTGTAGTCACTTTTACACAGACATCAGTACTACACACTTCAACATAGATGATTCACATACACATCAGCCAATGATTCACAACCATCCTGAATTAAATTCACATAAGAAGTTCACAACCATAACTCCATAAGTTCACAGGCATGCATCTAAATGATATAAAGTTCATAGCAGTCATCCAACATAAGATAGCAACATTGTTTACAACCAACATCTAAGGTTCACAACAACACAAAGAAAAAAACCTCACACTCAAAAAGATCTGAATCCTCCTTCGTCCGTCATGACACGCGTGACGAAGAAGTGTGCGAATTTGCCTCTAACATTGGCAAGGTCGGCGTACTTTATCGGTTTTCGTCCATTGATGCCAAAATCTGCACATAGGTAAAAAGTAAGTAATTAAAGTCAGATTTGACGGTAAGTAAATGAAGTCAGATTTGGTGGCGTATAGGTAGGAAGTAAGTTAATTCTGAAATTTAGAGGTAAGTACTAACCGTAGGTAAGCCCTTAGTGTCTTTCGACCTCGTAGTCTGAACAACCCTCAGCATTTGCTTACAAACATAAAAACCACAAATGTTTGGTTCCTTGTGGCTGTTGGTTGCACTGAAAAGTTGTTGAGAAATTACGGCATTAATTATGACACTATTTAGCATTTAGGAGGAATATTGTACCAATCGAATTAGTCAGACTATGGCAACGGTGCTGTTGCGATGACAGTAGTGGCAGGTGGAGGTATCAGAAGTCACGGCAGAGGCCACTGCGGCAGGACGGTGTGGATAATACACGAATGACAAGACATGTAACACTTGTAGGATTTGCAAGTATCCCTTGTGGCATGAACACACGTGAAAAAAAGAAGCCAAAATACACGGAAAACCCTTTTCCGTGTAGTAGCGCACTGGATTTTTCACTCGTGGGCGACATGAGGCCAAGGCAGCGCCGTGGATGACTTGAGGCGGTGTGGGGAAGAGGAAGCTCCCGGGATGGTGCGGGGAGTAGGTAGCGACGGGGGCGCCGCTGCATGAAAGAGGCTAGGGTTTGGGACTTGGGATTCGGGGAAGAGGAAAGTGGGCTAGTGGGGAAAAGGAAGTGGCCGAGACATCTAGTGATTTTTTGGGGGTTAACACTCCTTGGTCCATGCTTTAGCTGAGAACAATTATGTGTCCAACGCAGAAAACACAAGGAAGAACCTCTATCTGTTATAAGTATTCCATGTGTTGCATGCTGATTCACGACACATGGAAGCATTGGCTTTTCCCGTGTGTTGTTGTTACGTTCCATGTGTTAAGCAAAACACACATAAAATATCCCGTGTGTGCAAGTAAAACCCACAGGAGAGACCAAACAACACGGGGAAGTTATAGATTCTAGTAGTGATGGGCATATGTGTGAGAAAGCACATAACTATGTTTGCACCTTCTGTCGTCTCTCACACACAAATTATGTCTTAGCCATTTCTTTGTTTGGTACTACTAAATAAACGTATAATATCTAACTATACATACCACAACCGCTGTTTCTAGGACATGTTTGCAGGTGGCACCGAGACCTCAGGAACAGTTTTGGAGTGGGCTATGTCGGAGCTCGTCCGTAATCCTGAAGCCATGGCAAAGGCACAGCTAGAGATCCGAGAGGTGCTAGGTGAAGATCGAGCTATCATTACCAATAGTGACCTTGGTGAACTCCAATACATGCGGATGGTCATTAAGGAGGTTCTTAGGTTGCATCCACCCGCTCCTCTAGTCCCTCGCACGACTAGAGAGGACTGTAAAATTATGGGGTATGACATGATTAAAGGCACCAACGTATTCGTTAATAATTTTGCAGTTTCTAGGGATCCAAAGTACTGGAAAGATCCTGAAGAGTTTAAACCTGAGAGGTTTGAGAACAACAACACTGATTACAATGGGACATACTTTGAATTCACCCCCTTCGGGGCTGGGCGGAGACAATGCCCCGGGATTCTATTCGCCACGTCTACCATGGAGATCGCATTTGCAAACCTTCTCTACCACTTCGACTGGGTGCTTCCTGGCGGGAAGAGCCCGGAGTCGCTAGATATGTGCGAGATATTCGGGATCACCGTAGTAGGAAGAAGATCTGACCTACAACTGGGAGCTAATCTACATGTATGCTCCAAAGCAACCAAGATATAGATTGTGTGGCAACAGATGCTGCTATATGTGCACATATGGAGTCTCGCTATATGCACGTGCATGCCTATATTGCATTGTACCTTAATTTATACATTTGAATAAGAGAAACTCAGTGGCAAAAATTATTGTAGCGTACTATTGTTTACATGAGCAAGGTGTCCTGCGCAACTGCAGTCTTCTTAGAGAAAACTAGATCATAGGCCGAACATACAAATTCAACATGATATTAAATAAGGGGCCGTCTGGGCAACATTCATCTTTTTTTTGCTAAATCACACTCGATTTGTCCACCCTCACATGCAACTATTTTATATATGGACATATTTCTTGTATTAAATAATAAAATACCTAGTTAGACATTTCTAAATCCAACAGTATAAAAAAAGATTGAGGAATTTTTGCTTCATTTCTAAAACACATAATTGCACAAACAAATGTGCAATTTCATATTTCAAAATATGCAAATTACCCAATTGCACATCTATAACCCAATTGCACGAAGAAGTGCAATTTCAGGCTTCAAAATGTGCAAACAAGAAAATTGCACATTTCTAAACGCAAGAATGCACAAAAAAAATCCAGTTTATACTTTCTGAACCTGCAAACTACCCAATTATACATTTCTACACCCAAAACTGCACAAAAACAAATATGTGCAGTTTTGGGCTTCAAAATATGCAAACTACCCATTGACATTTTTAAACCCAAAACTATACAAAAATGTACAAACATAGGTTTCCAAAAAATGCCGCTACGCACATTGCACATATTTACTCGTAAAAGGTGCATAACGTTAAAAAAAATCTAATAAACAAAAAAACAAATACAAACTACAAAAATTAGAGCATCTCCAGCAATAGCCCCTATTTCCAAGCCACCAAAGGCCAAATGGGGGCTACCCCATTTCCCGAGCCCTAAAAAATACCACCAACTCCAGCAATAGCCCCCATTTCTTTTTCTATTCTATTTCCACATGTACTCTACATTTACATATATACTCTATGTTTAGTCCTAGTTTCACACCACAATAATTCAAGCCTAAATATTTATAAAGCATAGAATTCAACCATCACTACTACAGAATAAGTCAGCGCTAATGGGTCAAAACCCTTCACCACTGACAGACGCCGACCTGTCTGCACGTTTCCGTCAATGGTGAGTCTGTCAGCACTAACGGGTCGGCCTACCCGTCATCGGTGAGCCCCCAGCTGGACTGCCTCTCCGCAGCCCAGCTGCCGAGGAAGCATATACATATGTACATTGAATATATATCATTACATATATATTGCATATCATCACATACATACATTACCGCATATCATCACTTACATACGTACATTAATTGCATTCATCATGACATACATTCATTCATCAATGACATAAAAATATATACCTTTGTCTCTTTTCGGTCTTGTGCAACAACTTCCTGAAGAATCCAAGGGAAGACATCTTGCAGATTTCATTCAGTTCAAGTATTTTTTCATATTTAACGAAGACATAAGACTTCAACACAAGTTATATTATCGGACTACGACAAAGAGATGAAAACACAAGTTATATGCATCTACAAACTACAAAGCAAGCTTATTATAGTTTGTACACAAGACATTAACATTGAGCTTCGGCGGGGATTATTGCTCAGTCGCCGGTGAATCGGACTTTGTGGAAGAAGGCCCCTTCGCAGAAGATGTCTCCTTTGCGGAAGATGGCTCCTTCACCGAAGAAGTTTGCTTCTTCGCCGAAGATGGATCCTTCTCCGAGGATTGCTTTTTCACCAATGAAGCAGGCTGCGCTGAAGATTCCTCCTTCCATGGCAAAGATATATTGGGGGCTGTCGAGATCTGGGGAGGGCCGCTGTAGAATGTACCAGCTTGCTGCATCACTTCATTAATGAATTGAGCCACTAACTCTGATGCCACTACTGCAAAATGACGCTTTCATGGACCCCTTCCACTGGGGAGGGGGTCACCATTGATATACATCCTTTGGCACGTCAGTGGAAGTCAGTGCCAGGAAAGAGGGAAGGACCTCCACTGACGGGCATATAATCTACCCCTCAGTGGGGAGGTCACAGCAGCACCGGTCGGCGGCGGTGACGCACGGCCTCGTCGAATGCCGCCACGGCCTCGTCGACAATCCTAATCGGTGAGTCACTGGATCCCCTCTGTGTGCCCAAGGCCATCGAGCCATGGCCGAATGTGTTGCCGGCCATCGTGCCATGGAAAATGCGCTGTGGTGGTGGTTCTCTGGCCACCAAGTTTGTACTATGGCTTAATTAGGAAAAATTAGCATGTTTAACCTTGTTAGCTTAGGGGTTTCTACTTACAATTAATTAGAAAAAATAGCATGTTTAGCCCGTTAGCTTAGGGGTTTCTAGTTACTACGGTCTTGAAAAAAACTAGAAACTGTAAATTCAATCATTACATTTTAGTCTTTACAAAACATTGCAAGGCATAGATTAATGCAAAGACATGGTTCATTTAAATCATATACATTGGTAAAACTGAATAAAGAGAAGGGCAATTTAAATATTATTAACATATCAGGACCATCTAATTAATAATTCTAGCGAGTTATCTTTGAATTTAGAATCAAATAAAAAACCATATATTATGCTCAAGGAAAGTAGATATAGATAGGAGCTTATACCCTCAAAAAAATCGACTAGTTTCTTAAATTTTAAAAAGATTTTTTTAGATCGATCATGTGTATATAATTCAGGATTGCCGCACCGGAAGAGGGGCCTGAGATTCCACCAGCCTCAAGGAGGGGCGTGCAGTACATGAAGGAGGTCCTGTCGGGCCGCACTGAGGCCCAAATTGACACCGCGCTCCTTGATTGTACTGTTACGGTGATTGGCGATTTTAGAAACCATCCATCCACCCTAATCTGACGGTGGAAAAATAGGAGTTACGAGGAGTTACAAAACTAAAATTACGGAAAATTACATATAACGGTGGGACCATTACAAAATTTTGATAGGACCAGTTAGTGTTTTCAAGGATAGATCGGTCACACGGGTAGAACACCCCGATAAGTGGGATATGTGGGATAGCCCACGGTGCCCACATCGAACTCACGTATCTAAACTAGCCGGCCACGCCGCCGCGGGGATTAGGGATCGCCACCGCATGGCTCAGCCATGGCCACGTCGCCGCCGTCCACCTCCGCCATGGCCGGCCTAGCGCCGCCGTCCACGTGCGCCATGACCGGCCTAGCGCCTCTGTCCACCTCCTCCGTGGCTGCCATAGCGCCGCTGTCCACCTCCCCCATGTCCGCCTCAGCGCAGCCGCCTGCCTCCACCATGCTCACCACACTGCCGTTGTTTACCTCGACCGTGGCCCCCAGCAGCTCTTCCCATCACCAATCCATCCCTCTATCCCACCATTCCCATCGCCGGCAAGGTTCGCCAGAACAGGCCGACACAATCCCCAAGATCAAGATCCAATAGGACTGGATGATTGCAGCGTCAGAGAAGAATTTGTAACAATCTACAATAATCAGGGTAAGCCCCCTCTTCCAATTAGCATAAAAGCTCCAAGTTCTCCCCTTTGTCCTCCAATTAGCATATTCTCTGGATGGTCTGTAGGTTGAGTAGAAACACATCAATGAGGTCTTGTTTCATTAGGATAACAGAACACATAATCTGTAGAAGTAGGATGCAGTATTTTCATTTGCTGAGTTGATTAATAAGGTTTAGTTCATCTTATACCAGAATGGCATGAATCATGATACTGATGTGCTTCTATGGCAAAAATAATTCTACAACACTAGAAACTCCACATATGTGTACTAGATAACAGGAGTAGCCAGATAACAGGAGATACAAGAGGAATATTACAAGTGTTGAAAATTAACAGTAACTAGTAGGCTATTAGTTACTGTTAATTTTTGTACAGAGTTTATATCACTAAATTCACAATTGCAGATCTAGCATAAAAATGGTTAGTATAAGAAGTAATATTTTCTTCTGTTCATGTACTCGAAATGTAAAAGAAATTACCACTAGAATTATCCGAAGAAAAAATAATCTAAATCAAAAGGAAATGGTTCAGACTCCAAGGAAATAAGTGGTTAAAAGACAAGGAAATCATGTAGGTCGTAATCATGTAGCTCTGTTTGCCTATCGCAGATTGCAACCAACCTGAACTCTCTGCATTGCAGTGTCATGCCCAACTAAATTCCACAACAAGCTAGCTTGAACTATCTGGATAGCTTGAATTGCAGAAGCAGTAGCAGTAGCAGTAGCGGTCAGTACTGAAGTTGATCTACTAGGATGGTTTTATTGTTATGTCTTAAAATTTCTGGTGCCTCTCGCTTCATAAGAAAAGATTAAATCTTTCAGATATTACGTTTTTATCTAGGAGCAACAAAATCATAGATTACAAAACTGAAGTGTAATCAACCTTTTCTTCTCAGTTAGTAGTTGGATGTAGCAGTATGGGAGTTAGTAATTGGATTCTGTAGTTCACCTACCAGCAAGCACTCTTACCTTTAGTTCGGTCACATTCTTTTGAATACTGGTAATTGAATGATGCAGGACCGTGCTAGTACAGACACGAAGGTACGTTCCTTTATTTACTTATTTTATCATTATGTCATCGACATACAAACCAAAATCATTTTATAACCGCAGCAGGATGAGCAGGCACAATGCAATTATCAAGAAATTTGACTTGTACATTGTGAAAAATTATCCATTCTCGGATGATAGTGGCGATGACATGAATGAACATGTTGGTTATAATGCCAAGTTACTACCTATTATATAAAACAAATGGCTACATCATTTCTATGTTGATCTAACTACCATTCTATGCTTTTGGACAGGGTATGTACGAACAAAACAGAAATTCATGTGAGTTCAGGGATAGGGGCGAGGGGGGCTCGGACAAAGATGGGTCATCGCCAAGAACGAAGAAACGAGCACTTAACAATCCCAGGAAGGCATTGACTTTTGGCAGCAATGGCGATCTTCTTTAGTAGCCTTTTACTTTTTGTTCCTGTTTATTAAGCTTGAGAGCTGATCTGTTGCTCCAAACAGTGTTTATAATTTATGTCCAGCCAAAAAACACTTCATTCAAGACATAATTGTGAGACTATTTTTACAAGAATATGCTTTCAACTTCAAAGTTTTGCCCAATTTTCAGATGATGGTTCGTTTGATGCCCACACACTAAATAGTGGCTTGTACTAATTTTCAGCATTTCAACATTTTCAACATAAGGAATTCTACGGGAATGTGTTTTTCTCACTTATATCTACCACCTTCTCATTGTAATATCTTCCATGGTTTGGTTTTTAGTTTTATAACATCGGAAGTAAAAGAAATATCATAGCCAAAATTCCTTAATTTTATACAAGACGTTATGATAAAAAATTAGCTCATTTGGCTGAACGGTTTACCGTAAGCACCAGGAGACGTGAGCCTTATCATTGCAATAAGAGCATCTACAACCACGATTACATATTTTGCTGCCCAAAAAGCCATTTTGCTCCCTCCACAACCACAAACCCCAAACGTCGGAATCCTATTTCATACAAATCCAGGCATAGTACGTAGATCATAGGAGATAGCATAAAAACTTAGCAATTCGGACATCACACATTGCATTAGTTCATCCAAATGGGCCGACGGAGTTCAAATTCAACCTAAAATGAAAATAAAATAACTAAAATATAAACATAGCAATGCGGGGTGGCCCGAGTTTACCACTTCTTGGCCGGGGCCTTGCCCTTGCGGTCGGTGGCGCGGCGGTCTATCTCCTCCATGTATGCATCTACGGCGGGAGGATTGTCGTCTTGTCGCCCGTGCTGGTGGTGCCGCTCTCCGACGCCGAGGAGATGTAGCCGGACAGGCGACGGTTGGCAGGCCTGCTCCCTCGCGTGTCGTGTCGCCTTCTCCTTGGTGGACCCCTTCTCCCTTGCGGGGCGCTAGGAAGCTTCGAGCCCGAGCCAGAGCGCCTTCGAGTTTTTGCGCCGAAGGCGCCTAGCGTTGGACTCCTCCGTGGTCAGCGAATGCCGCATGACCTCGCGGTGGAGTGCCTTCTCCGGGTCGACGAGGACGGAGCATGCGCATTGGCGGGAAGAGTCGGGAGCCACGAGCACGAGCACCCAGCGCTGCCCGGGCAGTGCTGGCACTGGAGGGGAAGGGAAGACAGCCGCCCTGCTCCAGGATCTGGAGCGGCGCAGAGCGGGACGGGCGAACGCGGCCCACATTGCATCGGCGTGACCTAGAGGAGCTGGCGGCGGACGCGACAGAGCTTGAACTCCCGCCGGTGTGGGGTTTTTGTGGGGACGGCGGTGGGAGCGGGGTGGGCCAGAGTGGGCCGATTCGACATGGCGATGGTGCGCGGGCGCGTCCAGGCCGGATATGGGGACTGCCGATCAGTCGGGGCGTTTGGGCTGGTTTTAAGCAGCATAGTTGGATGCGGTTTTTGCGTCCAAGCAGTGACCGGGCAGCCCACCCAGACGTGTGGGGCGGGTATGGGGTCCGGTTGCAGATGCTCTAAGACACCAATAAGTCAGAGTTGTCTCCCAGGGAGCAAAAAAGCAGAAAAGCAGGAAGTGAGTTTCGAGAGTGTTGGCTCATACGGAGCACTTGAATAAACCATATTGTCAATGCTCAGTACAGAGCTACCCGACTGTCTGGAAAATTACATATTCAGAATTTAACAAGTTCATGGATACATGGCAGAGTTAGAATAACTGTAACAAGTTCTCCAAAGGAATTACTAGTACACAATTAACTGTGATGCAGAGGTCGGCGACAGTGCCTGTCAGGCGAGACAGACGTAGACGACGGTGCTGTCTGGCGATCCGGCGAGGCGATATGTCGACGATGGGTGGATGGAGACCATGTACCAGAGTAAGCAGGAGGTCAAACATGTGATCAGAACGACAAAGCTGGGCCCTGGAGCAGTCCTCATCACAATTACGAAATGGTTTTGTTCGTTCTCATCATCTTCAAGGAATTGCAGACGAGCACATGGGTTCACACTTGGGAGCTTTTACAGCCTCTCCTATTCCACATCAGTCTTCCAATTTGCCGATGCAGAAATCCTCAATGATGTCGAAGACTCGTGTGCCATGCTGCAGGCTGAAAGTGCGTCAAGTTAGTATAGTTATGTGAAATATAGTTCTTAGTACAATGACGTGCGAGCTTCACGTGCTCCTGAAAAGTATAATGGAATAGAAATACATGTAGGAAAATCAGATGTAGCTCTCCATGACAAAACTAGCCAATAAGAAACATCCCCATCGATAAGAAACATCCACATAAGTGTTGTTGTTTAAACTAATTTTTTCTCCTTTGGACCATCCATCAGCTAGAACTATAAATTTACTAATGCAAATATCTTCTGTCTTGTTTTGGATAACAACATCATGTACCAAGATATCATGGATATGGACCAGTAAATTTTGTCAGAGGGCGAACACACACAGTTTCAGTGATAACAGAAAATAAAACACTGGGCACTAAATTACGAATATGAATCAAGTGATTCGAGTGAAAATTATGGATGAGAATAAGGCTCGGGAAATTGACAGCACACCTTTTCCTTAAGCTGGTTGGAAGCTACATGTTCAAGTTTCACCAAGGTTGATTAACTTGAATTGTGGACATGCGAAAACATAACTAGAACTGTCGTTTGTTGTCATTTGCAATCAGTACGGGGCAAATGACAACGCTTAAATATAACAGTTATATCAGAACATATATTACAATTCATAAAGTATAAGGTCCCAAATTCAAAACCATGCATACCTGAGCAGATGCCAGGATATGTGACAGTACCAATTCCAATATCTGATCCAGTTTACCTACCCATCCTACTACTGCAGGAACAAGTTCTCTGAGTGCAACATCCACCACAACCCCATAAGGGTCATGGACGAACTGAAACAATAGCTCCTCAACCTACCAAACAAAAAGAAAATTAGGCAAATTCCAGAGGAGTATTATCTTTCAGTGATTTGCTACCTTTCAAGCTCTTGTAACCAAATATTAGCCCACAACAAAACAGGCATTTAGCTAATACACCGAAATAAAATTTCCACTCCTTCACTGATTCTGAGAATTAATGAGACTTAGACTGACCTCATAATATTTATCCATGTTTGAAAATAAAGGAAGCAGCAATGCCAGATTATGTGTTGCAGCCTCCCTTACAACAGTTGCATAATCTTCGGCAAGTATTTGCACAATAGATAGGATAAGGGCATCGCGTATCTCGGGACGAACTTATATAGCCAGTTCTCCACAGGACTAAGCAACAAGCAACCTACGCTCCTCATATTAATGATTTATCTAAACACCAAGCAATTTAATTAAAATAAGATCTCAAAAGGAAGATGGCCAAAAGACTTGTCACAAAATTTGGAATACCTGTTCCCAACACTGTGGTAGTAATTCAGTCTCTGTTCTCATCTCCCCAACATTCGTGGCTAATTACACGCAAGCCTGCATGGTAGCGAGCGAATACATACAAAATGGTAATTTACTAATTTACATGATAACAATAATAATAAGTGTGCATTTGTATATTAAGTTGCAAACCAAATCATGAGAAACCCAGATCAATCTGTATCAAGCAATACTCAAGAACATACATCCATTATGATGCGCCTCTGTTGTCCATCAGGCCATTTTATCAGATTGAACAATGTGTGAGCCAATGAATCCCGTATATCGCTATCTGGATGTCTTTCTATAGCACATATGATCAATGGAACAAGCCCCTGTAACCATTTTAGCAGCATGTGACACTGGTTATATTAAAATAAATATTTGCACAAACAACAAAGGTTAAAGATGGGAACAAAAGCAAATAGGTTCGATACATGGCCGAAAAGACCTCACAAGCGACGCAGCGCATGCTGATAATAACTTTCACACCACACCACCAACGAAAGCACCCCAAGGACTAGGTGATTATGCTAAGTAGATGTTTCCATGATCTAGAGAAGTCATAAGCTTGCTCTCAGTATACTTATTTAATTTTCAGTAATAAAGCAAGCTAGATTTCAGATTTGGACTCTCACAGCTACTCTAATCATGCATGCCAACAATTCGTACTACTGGTAAATCGCCCTAATCAGGAGCTGAAATCAATATATCTGAACTAAAGAGCATTAGATTTTATCAAACATCCCCCGGGGCATAAACCATACATCTTCATCATGTCGCAGGGGAGAGCTTAATTGTGAGCACAACCCAATACATGAGTATTCTTTTTTTCCTGGGAAAAGACATAAGTATGCTAACCACCACAGTAAGCATGAACATAATATGTTCAGATTTGTGAACAGGCAAAAAAACAGAGTTGTAGTACTAGAGCGTATCGGCAAATATATTTCTCTGAACTAGCAGCTGGTTGGGCGTTGTTGAGTTGCAATCACACCATGGGACAGCCGTCGCGCAAACATGAGGATCAGAAGAGCTAATACAACACGTATGCAGTTACCTGTAGTGGGAGGGAAGGTCGCCGGCGGCGCTGACTCAGGCAGTAGGGTATCCGGCATACGGTGGAGAGAGATCCTCTGTCACTGGCGGCGGGTTGGGGGCGGTGGGGCAGCCGAGGCTTCGGCACGCCGCGATGTACGAGCTGCGGTACTGCCGGCCGGCCGGAACACTGATGGCAGGAGCGACAGCAAGGTACCGGACTGCTGCTTCTCGCTTGGATCGGGGCCGCCGCGCGGGGATGATCCGAACGGCGCACCGACCTACCCATCTACGAGCGGGATGTGCGGCGGCGGCTATGCGAGGGGAATTGGATCGTGGGGATGGCCTCTGAACGTGCCGTGAGGAACGGAAACGGACGAGAGACTCAGTTACTATTATACCCTTTTACAGAAAAAATAAATCTTTAAATGATTTTCTGAGATCCAATGGCCAGAAAAATTCAGAGGTGGAGTTATATGAAATTACAAATCGTAACTCTCCAATCACCGTAAAAGTATCTATAAGTTTTTGTAGTTTTCATGGTATAATCTTACTAAATATGCAATGTTTTATCATTTATTTGGACTAACATATTAATAAAGTGTCAGAGTGCCAGTTGCTATTTTTTGTGTCTTTGGTTACAGAAAAAACAGGCATTTTCTGTACGTCAAAAAACCTGAGAAAATTCAGAGGAAGTTTTTACACCAGAAGAGGCACTGCGCCAAAAGGAAGCACCTGGGGGAGGCCCACATGCCTCCACGGCACGGCCCAGGGCTAGAGCGTGCCGCCAGGGTGTGTGAGGCTCTGGGGCATCGGCTCCCCTCGGTTGTCATGCCCCTGGTCCTTGAATACCCCGAAAACACTCTCAGAATTATCGTGAATTTTTTCGTCACCGCCACTTCGCGTTTCGAGGGGATCTTATCTACAACCCTGTTCCGGTACGCTGCCGGAGGGGGGAATCATCGCCTTCTTCATCAATATCGATCTCCGCTGCTCCCATGATGAAATGTTACTACTGCAGAAACAGCTACTAGTGATGGGCGCAATATCGCTACCAGTAATGAGCAGGGCGCCCGTCACTGGTTACTCGCCACTGGTAAGTGGTTACCAGTGACAGGAGGCCCACTCGTCACTGGTAAGTTCATACCAGTGACGAGCGTGCATCGCCGCTTGTCACTGGTATCCAACATAGCAGTGATGGGCGCGGCCCATCACTGGTATGCAACACACCAATGACGTGCACTCCAGGCCGCCTGTCACTAGTACTTTGAGCAGGCCCAGCCCATAATTTCCTCTTTATATATAACCAGCAATTAATATTTGAATTCCACATCAATATATTCAATTCATATCATATCACCACACATATATCGCAGTATATATCCATGCAAGATGAAATTAACCACAAAGACAATATATAACAAGTGTAGACAATATACCGACTATGATGAAATTGAATAACAAGTGTAGACAAGTTTGGAAATACACAAGTACAAACACAATAAACTTGTAGTGTGTGTTCTCCTCTAGGGCCTAGATTGACACCTTAACAGAAGTGGGGCGAGCATCTTCCCGGCTGTTGAACAAGGGTGGGATTTCCCTTCCTCGTTGCTCTAAGCAAGCCGCATGTTCCTCCGGTGTGTCGTTGCCGCTGCAGAAAATCACGGTAGACAAGACGACGTCCTTGTTGATGATTTTCACATACATTCTGGTAGCGTGCAAACTCTGGCCTCGAGTCGTACGGTAGGTGCTCGAGGTTATTACCCCACTTGCGAAAGTCATCAGGTTTGTGGAATGTGTTCCGCGCCCGTACAAAGTCGTCCGTGTGAGAAATGACGTAGCAGCCACACGTCACACTATTCTCTGGCTGCTGTCTACAATAGAATTCAGTCACATGTTTGAAACATGGAGGACCACTTCTTTTTGCCACCGTTCCTCCCTTGTGTTTATAGTTGAAGAGAGCAGCATCCAGAACTTTCTTGAGTAGGGTGTAGTCTTTCTTCTTTCTTTTCATGGAATCAAAGTAAGTAGCAATGCTTTCCTTCGGCTCTAGTAGTAAGAGGATCTAATGGTCACTGCGCAAACATGTGAACAAACCATTATATATTAACCCACGAAGTTGGCTAGGTGCACAAGCTTAAGGGAAATTTATGAAAGCACATAGTAGAGAAGCACTTACATGCGATTGTAGGGCACGAGTAGGTAGTCCTTGCCCTTATGCGCTAGCAGGGCTAACACGAGGTAGTCTTTCATAATCTGCAGACCTTGTTTGGAGTGAATGTTGTTCTCGTGCATGTGATACAGATCTGCTATTCCAACATCCAGATGATTCAGGCATCTGGCCTCTCTAGCTTGGTGCATCACCCATAGCCTGACTAAGGATGCTTCGAGAATATAAAGGACATGGCAAAGATCTCCGCAAACTCAAGATAGAATTTGTCCGCGGGATACTGCTCGACGAAATGGAAACACTCTGGCACCTTCACCACGTAATATGAGACATTCTGTTCATCAGGAGTTAATTCCACTTGTCGAATGTTTTCATGCAGAATTCTCATTTCATTTGGAAAGGTGTTGAACTCAGCCATTGGTACCATGTGGTGACCCGGGATATGATGGCCCTGCCATTGGCGACCCATTGATCGCTGTCCTGATTGGGAAGATGATGTATAGGTTAAGTGATTTTTCAACCTCGCCTAATCCATTGTATCCTTAGTACTGGTGACGGCCTGTCTGTACTTCGACCCTTTCCTTAATTTTTGTGATTCCAGAGATACGACCCTCTTTGTCTCGGCCATTGCTTCGCATGTTGCGCCGATGAGTGTGTTAGGAGACAGGATTGTCTGGGCTTGATCGTCATGCTGGGGTGGGGTGGGGAGTGGGTGGTGTATCTTCAAATAATTGATGCTCTTGGGCAGTAGGCATGTCAAGCTCTGCGCCCTCATCGGCGCCTTCCATATCCCTAAATGAGAGAGGTGGGCAAAGACCCAAAGGAGATGGTCATGGTGATGGAGTGTGGGTAAGCTTTGTTGACGGTGTTGCGCGAGGTGTCCATCAACTTTATCGCGTCCTTCGACCACCTAAGGAAAAACCTAGTGCATTGTCCTAGTTTCTCGTAATCCTCTTCAGGTAGGCCAGTCAAAACCAATTCCTCGAAGCTCCACCTTAAGCAACTCCACCCTCGCAAGTTTGGTGGTAAACCCACATAGTGCATCTTGTTCTCTGGCGTTATTGGGTGGAATCAACCTTGTGCAGCCATTACCATCAAGCCAAGCACCTGGGTCTGGAGATGGCATGAACTGATTACCTAGAAGACATATATACGAGTGGACGCATCATCGGTGTTAGAATCCGAACAATGAAACCAAGACATACTAGAATGATTTGTTGAGCTGACGATGCTTACCGTGAGGTCGTTGATTGAATTTGGCATCCCGGGGCCGATGCCCGAGACAGAGGGGCTGTTACTCCTTGCAGCAGTGAAGGGTGGTGGCTGGGTCTCAAGATGCAAGGGCGGCTGCTGGGTATCAGGATGCATGGGTGGACGTCATAGTTGCTCATATACAGAAGGCCCTAATAGATGTTTCACCGCCGCCTCCACTCGTGCATCCAAATCTTGTTGTTGCTTGGCTCTCCTCCTCTCGTGGGCTTGCTTGCGGGCCTGGGGAAAAACTTCACCCCATTGAGCCCCATACCCGACGCCTCTTGCACAGCCACGAGGCTCCTTCATGTCGATACCTTTTGCGAGAGGATCTTTCCGCCTGTCGCTATCGACAGAGTCCTGGGAGCTTTCAGGTTACTGGCTCTTTATCTGCAAGTAACATCACCCATTTAGAAACGTACCTATTTGGAAAGTAATCTACGTAGGACAAATATAAAGAAATGGGTTCAAAGGTTACCAGTTCTTTGTGCACCTCCTTCAGTTTCTCATGTGTGTAGATCAGTTCCCCCATCACTGGGTCATATCTTGCATGGGCCTCATAAAATCCTTTCCGCACCCTGGCATGAGTTCCGAGAAAGGGTATTCTTTACCAGCCGCAATCAACTTTGCATCCTCTTTGTCCCATATTGGCTTCTTCCCTGGGTAACCATGGCTGCAGAGTCTGTGGTTACCCACGATCTTCTGCCACATGTCCTTCCCCCACTCACTCTTCTTCTTGAACTCAGTGCCCGAGTGAGCTTGAACGTACTCGTTCCAGTCCGCTTCCTCAATCGAAGGCCAAAGCTTGTTTATCTCGGTCTCAAAATCTTTACCCTTACTTTATTGGCACTAAATCGCCACATATTCAAGGCTTTGGAAAATGTCCTCAGGGCTGTAGCTTCGACTCACTCTTTGTCGGTCTCCGGGAAGGAGTATCTGTTGTGCAGCTTCTGCAAGAGGACAGTTCAAAGATGCTCGGTTTCTTTCGTCTTTATACAAGGGCACGTGATCTTCATGGTTTCATGCAGGATGCAGCCTAAGGCATTGCCGTCACCCTTAGCAGCTTTTTTTGGACTGGCAGGTTTACCCAACTCGTTGACTCGAGTGACTACGAAGGTGTCCGTACTCAACTTGCTTGGTCTGCTAGGCCTGCACTTCCTTTATCACGATCGGTCACGTCTTCAGCACCGCTGGACTCTTGTTCATGACCGGACCCATGTCCAGACTCTTCATCCGACTCATCATCGGATGAGTCATGCTCATTGTTGTCCCCGGTGGTTGGGTCGTCGACGATGGCCGCCCCCTGAGAGATTCATTCGAGGGCCAAATCATGGGGAGGTTCCGTACACCCCTCCATATCTCAGGGCCATGCCGGGTGATAACCCACAAGTGTAGCGGATCAATTATAGATCTTTTCGATAAGTATAAGTGTCGAACCCAATCAGGAGCAGAAGGAATTGGTGTCTGGAAATTAGCAAGGAATCATTGCAAATTGCAAGAAAGGACGTTTGTTGTTTGTTTGATTGATTGAACGGTTGCAAGAATTGAAATAACACGAAAAGTAAAATAGTGCAGCAAGTGGCACAATCCTTTTTGTGTGCTAAGGACAAGCCGATTGTGTTTCTTATGTGGATGGAATCATTCTTGAGGACAGCAGGAATATCACCTAGCTGTTATTACCCATGATCCCTTGCATTAACCTTTGTTGTTTGACAGTTGTCATGTGGATAGAACCTAAGCTTATGTGCTTGTAACACCCGTGTAATTAAGCTACAGTGATTCCCCATGAGTAGTGCCAAGTCAACATCTTTTGAAATGCTAAGTGCCACTTGATCAAGAATTCAATTCAAATTGCAAGTCAAAAATTTACATCTTCAAACATGGAAACAAAAATGTTGGTAATATTGCAAATATTTCCCTAGTAATTATGTTAAGGAAAACAACATCACCTGAATTACCAAATTGCCCCTGTCAATTAAAACAGTGGTCCAGCAGCACTTATATTGGCCATTTTGAAATAAACAAATACTTATGGTTTTTCAAATGTTGTGAAACTTTGTGTGTGGTCTAGGAATGTTGTGTGTGATTTATGTGTGAAGTTTCATGTTCACCAAAATTCATTTGATAGCAAAATAAAATGCAAAACAGAAAGAAATAAAAGAAACAGAAAAGGAAAAAAGAAAAATGGAAAAGAAGCCATTGTGCACTTGGGCTGCAAGTGCACAGGAAACAGCCCAGCCCACCTGCCTGGCCATTGTCTTCCTCCATCGCCGTGTCACCGCGCGTGCGCTCCTGCCGTGGATGGACACCCGTCGAGCATCCGCCGGCTTCCAGGGGAGGATAAGGAAGAGGCCGAGCCCCTGGACTAACCCTAGCGCCACTTCTCCCTCTCCCTCGCTCGCTCTCTTCTCCACAGCACGAACCCGACGCCACCGTCGCCATGGCTTCGCCGCCCGCGTAGCCACCGGCCTTCCCGCGCCAAGCCAGCCTGTCCAGGAGACACGCCGTCGTCCGCTACGTCGTCTACAGCCACCAGCTCAAGCCGACGAGCCCCGCATCGCCGGATTCGCCATCGTCTTCTTCCTCTGCACCACCGACGATCTCCGTCGATTACCGCCTTTCTGCTGCTCCAAAGCTATCAGCGGGCCCCCTTGTGCCTTCCCGGTGAGCTTGCGCACCTTTCCTCTCTCTCCCGCGCTCGATCCCGCCTCCCTAGCTGCTGCTGTCGCCATGCCCGAAGCTCGTCGCCGCCGCGGCCACATCCCGCAAAGCTCGCGCCCGAGCTTCGCATCGTGCTCCTGGAGCTCGCAGGAACCCAACGCACCCACCGGCTCTTCCTCCCGTGCCCCCTAGCCTCGAAACCGTCCACCCCCGAGCTCCGCTGCTGCCACCGCCACCGTTCGATGCGCGTTGCTGCGTGCGTTCGAAAGCACCCTCGCACGCATCAAATGGGCGCCCGTAACGCATTTCCGACGGCCGCCCAAGCCCCTCCGCCGTCGTTTTCGTCGCCGGACCTTCGTTGCCGGCACGCCACCGCGACTGTGCCACTACCATGCGGGCACGTGTCATTAGCCACGTTGATTAGGTGCTAATCCATCACTGACCAGCGGGCCCCACTGTAGCTAATTAGGATTAGGTTTAAATAAAATTGTTAATTAAATCAGTCACTAACAACCTGGCCCCACCTCACTAATTAAGATAATTAGATTAATTTAATTCACTGTTGTTAAACTAACAATCACTGACTGTTGGGTCCCACTGGTCAACTGCAAGTGCACAGTCAGCACTTGACCCAGTCAACTGGTCAACTGCTGACTGGGCTAAGCCCAGACAACATTGACTGGGTCAACTGCTGAATGTGCACTGCTGACTCAGCCCCTGGCCCCACCTGTCAGCCTCATATACACTCTGCAGTGTACACTCTCTGTGTGCATTTAGCATTTTACCAATTATTTTCGAAATAATAATAATTCCAGAAAATCATTTAAACATCAGAAAATCATTTAAACTTCAGAAAATCATATAAAATAATCCGTAACTCGGATGAAAATAATTTATATATGAAAAATGATCAGAAAAATATAACGAATCCGAATATGTCATCCACATGCATGACAAACCCCTCTAACATAACAAACATTGAACTTTTGCTACCACATCAATATACCAGATAATACCTGGAGCTGGGAAAATATTTCTGAATATTTTCCCTCTTCATTTAAAATGCGTAGTAATGCATTAGAGCACATAATCATCACACCTTGCCATGACATGCATTGTGTTGCATTTGTATGCCTTTTATTTATCTGTTTCCCCTTCATCGCATCTTTCCGGTAGACCCCGAGACCGCTGACACCACTGGATACGACTACATCCCCAACGATCCGTCCTTCTCAGCAGAGCATCCAGGCGAGCAAAGCCCCTTAATCATTCCGATATCGCCCATTCTTTCTCTCTATTTCTTGCATTAGAGAGTCGGATCAGTTATTGTCTTATCGGTAGATCCTATTCTGATGCATAACCTGTTTTTCATTACTGTTGTTGATACCCTACCTGATATCCTATTATGCTTAGTATAGTTCTGCTAGAGTCTCATTAGTGACCCTACACCCTTGTCCGTTTGCCATGCTATACTATCGGGCCGTGATCCCTTCGGGCGATGATCACGGATATACTTATACTACTACAATAAACATGTTCATACTAAAGTGTTGATACGTTGAAGTCGGGTCGGCTTAGAGAGCACCCGCGAGTGATTCATTGTGGCGGCTGGCTGTTAGCGGTATCACCCAGGATGTGGTGGTAGCTCGGGATCTATCCCGACAGACGACACAAATCGTTCTCTGTGGTGGAATGACAGGGCAGGCGGAGACCATCTAGGAGAGAGGTGGGCCTGGGCCCTGGTCATCATCCGCGGTTACTTAAATAATAATAGGCTTAACGAGATCTGGGTATTTGATCCGGGACTGCGACTGGCATATACGCACTAACCGCCACGCGGGATAATGGTTATGCGGCCCTCGGTGTCGTCCGTTCCAACTGAAAGCTCTGTCAGACGTCACAAGAAACGGGGGCTGATTGTTGGGGTGAGTCGGTTATGCCTGCTGTGTATACAGAGGTGGGCTTGGTCCCCGGCCAATCACACAACGTGCAGGAGCGCTTAGGGCGAGTGGCCAAAGACCACTTTGCGCTTAGGCTGTAGACCGGCGTTTTGACCCCTCTGGAGAGCCTAGTTAGGACTTCGGCGTGTCAATCATTCTGAGGCCGGGCATTACCCAGAAAAGTGTGCCCAGACAGGGATAATCGAGCGTGTCGGGCTATGTGGTGCACCCCTGCAAGGAAGACAAAACTATGCGAATAGCCGTGTCGACGGTTATAGGACGACTTGGAGTTGTATCCCGACCTCCAACAACTTAAACCGGATACTTAATAAAATACACCCAGATAAAGGTTGGAATAACCCGAGGATCGCTTTCTCGCAGGGAGTCGAGAGAGGATCTCACGGTATGCTGTTATGATATTACTATACATATACAAGTTGTTATTATATATATTTGCTCCTCTCTTCTGATGCTGCAAGAGCGGATAGTCTTCTTTAAGATGAGCTTCCCCCTTATTCTGGCATTTCTGCAGTATAGTCCAAAATATAGCCCCATTCCTTGATACCGATGCATATCTAGTATAGATCTGATGTAAGTCTTGCGAGTACTTTGGATGAGTACTCACTGTTGCTTTGCTACTGTTTTCTACAACCCGGTTGCTACATTCTGATGATGGCACCATGGATCCAGCAGAACCCCAGGGCGAGTACTACGTGGAGACCGATGTCGACCAGTAGTTCGGAGGTCCCAGGCAGGAGGCCTGCGCCTTTTCGATCTAGTGTCGCTGTTTTGCTCAGCCTTCTTAAGGCAAAACTTGTCTAACTTGTCTGTACTCAGACTTATGTTGTTTGATGACTGATGTATTATCGGGTCTTCGTGACCCTAGTTTGTAATATAAAGATTTATGTTTAAATTTGTGTCGTAGAGTTGTGTTGTGGTATCACCGTGAGTCACCGTTTGTGATCGTGCATGCTGCGTGATTGATTAGTGCACGGTTATCGATCGGGGGTGTCACAAGTTGGTATCAGAGCCGACTGCTTATAGGAACCCGCAAACTCCTTGGCCGATGTCGAGTCTAGTCTTTGAAAAACTATTTTTGAACTACTAAGTGTGTTGTGTGGCTTACGGGCCACATCGCAGATGGATAGGATTAGGATCTTTTATTCCTCATCTTTACTCTGGGTTCTGAACTTCTCTTCTCTTCAGGTTATAGATTTAGTTAACTCTAACTCTAGGTTCTAGTGACCATTTCTCCCGAAGATCCACTCGATACAGATGATCTCCTGATTCACCAGAAGGTTCTGAAAGCACTCTTCGATGTTTCGATGTTCCGAAAGTTCTCTATCGCTTGAAGACACCAACGAATAATTCCTCACACTTACCGGAGATCCAATCCTTACCAGTTACCCTAACCTGATGCCTCTGCATTCCTCCCTTTTCTCGATGGACTCTGATGTGAATCCATTGGATTAATCCTTACATTGTCAGCTTTCACGGACCACAGGGTCCTTTCATGGAGGATTTCCCGACTTATCATGTACAACTTCCAGGATTCCGTGGATTCTACTGAGATCTCCGTAGTCTTGCTATATGTTGTACTTGTACTAGTTGCGTGCCTGCATGCTGCCTGCGATAAGACCAATCCTTGTACTAAACTCTATGTATGCATCCTTTTGCAAGACATGATTGCCGCTATCTTTCTGCCGCGCCTAAGCCCTTTGCTGTTGATTACACCTGCAAATGTTCCATGCACCTGCCACTCATACTTGTGTAATGTTGCATTGCTAAACTGCCCCTGTTGCTTTAAGCAAGATGGTTAGAGGTGGTGCTCGTGGTCGTGGTCGTAGTGATGACGATCCACCACCTCCACCTTATGTTACCGCCATGATGGCACAGTTTGAGCTGAACCGCCAGTACATTACCAGAATCATGAACCAGTTTCCGAACCCCAATGCTCATCATCAGCCTGGTCCGGTTACACTCCAGGATTTCGTGCGCCTCAACCCAACTGTTTACCGAAGCTCCACGAACCCGTTGGATGTTGATGACTGGCTCCGTGACATCACTTTCGGGATGGAGTCTGCCGATGTTGCCCCTACCAACTACGTCACCTTTGGGGCATACCATCTGAAAGGTCCAGCTACACAATGGTGGGAAGGCGACAGGCGTATGCTGCCTGGTGGAACCATTGTCACTTGGCCTGAATTCCAGACTACCTTCCGTGCCCGTCACATTCCTCAGGGATTGATGGACAAGAATAAGAAGGAATTCCGCAACCTCACTCAGGGTCAGAAGACAGTTGAAGCATATCAGCGGGAATTTCTCGATTTGGCCCGCTATGCTGAAGATGACGTCTCCACTGATGCACGCAAAAAGGAGAAGTTTTGTGAAGGATTATCCCCTGAACTGAAGCATACACTTAGCCTCCATGAGTTCGCAGACTTTGTGACACTTGTCAACAAGGCTATCCAAGCTGAGACTAGTCAGGTTGAACTCCAGGAGTCACTCAATCGCACTCGTGATGTTGGTTCGTCTTCGGGCCCGTCTGCTCAGAAGCGTCGAGTGTGGATTCCTCACAGCGTCTATCGCCAAGTTGCCCCAGCACCGAGGCCTTTTTATGTTGCACCTCGTCCGCCTCCACCATTGAAACAACTCAGAGTTCAAGGTGGACAGCCCAATAATATGGCTCCCCGTCCCAATGATGGCTTGTGCTATAAGTGTGGATATCCAGGTCACCGTGCCAGAGACTGCCGTCAGAATCAGCTTGCACTTCCTTCCACTGGTCAAGGAAACGGCCGTGGCAACTCTCAGCTCAGAAACTATAATACCAGGCCGCCTACATTTATTCGTGGTCATGCCAACCATGTTGATGTTGAAGAATCTCAGGAGGAACCAACTATCGTGATGGGTACCCTTCCTGTTAATTCAGTACCCGCTTCTGTTCTTTTTGATTCAGGAGCATCGCATTCGTTTATCTCTGAAGCATTTGCACTCGCACATAACATGACATTTGAAACAATGAAATCCCCATTAGTTGTTAATACCTCGGGATCCCATTGTCATGCCACCATGATAATCCATAATGTCCCCATCGAGATTTAAGGATTACAATTCCTTGCCTATCTCATCGTCCTCTAGTATTCCAACATAGATGTCATCCTTGGTATGGATTGGCTAAAAACTTTTTGCGCTTTGATCGACTGTGCCGCTAAGACAGTCCAACTTTTACACCCCTCCGACCAGATCGTGAGCTACTCAGCTCGAAAGATCCAAAATGCCGAAGCCCAGATATATGCGATGAATGCTTTGAATGCATCACCGCTGAATAACATCGAGAACATCCCGGTCGTCCGTGACTTCCAGGATGTCTTTCTAGAAGAACTTCGAGGAGTACCCCCTGTTAGAGCAGTCGAGTTTGTCATCGACTTGAAACCAGGCACCGCTCCTATTGCCAAGCGTCCATATAAGATGCCACCACATGAACTTCTCGAGCTTAAGAAGGAAATCGAAGAATCTCTTCGCAAAGGATTCATTCGTTCTAGCTCTTCCGCATGGGGTTCCCCTTCGCTCTTTGTTAAGAAGAAGGATGGAACTAATCGTTTTGTTGTTGACTATCGCCCTGTCAATCAGGCGACAATCCAAAACAAGTATCCACTTCCCAGAATCAATGACCTGTATGATTAACTTGCCGGATCATTCGTCTTCTCTAAACTTGATTTGAGGTTTGGATACCAGCAGATCAGGGTCCGCGAAGAGGACATTCCAAAAACTGCCTTCGTTACTCGCTATGGTTCATACGAGTACACTGTCATGTCCTTTAGCTTCACGAATGCTCCAACCACCTTCTCTCGATTTATGAACTACATCTTCATGGATTACCTCGACAAATTCGTCATGGATTATCTTGATGATATCCTTGTATATTCCAAGAATGAAGAAGAACATGTCAAACATCTTTGGCTTGTACTAGAGAAGCTTCGTGAACATTAGCTATATGCCAAGTACTCCAAGTGCAAATTCTGGTTGTCTGAAGTGACCTATCTTGGTCATGTGATTTCCGCCGATGGCATTGCTGTTAATCCAGAATGAGTTCAGGTTATTCTTAACTGGACTCCTCCGCGGAATGTCAAGCAAGTCAAAAGTTTTCTCGGAATCGCCAGCTATTGCTGTCGTTTCGTCGAGAACTTCTCCAAGATTGCTAAGCCATTGACTGACCTGCTCCACAAAGGCAAGAAGTTCGAGTGGACACCTAAATGTCAGGAAAGTTTTTAGACTCTGAAAGACAGATTGACTTCTGCCCCAGTGCTTGCTCCCCCTGATACTCACAAGGACTTCGTGATCTATTGCGATGCCTCTCGTCATGGATTGGGCTGTGTCCTAATGCAAGAGCGCAAAGTGATTGTTTATGGCTCTCGACAGTTGCGTCCGCATGAAGAGAACTACCCCACACATGATCTCGAACTTGCAGCAGTAATTAATGCTTTGAAGTTATGGCGAAATTACCTTCTTGGTAATCATTGCGAGATCTACACTGACCATCAAAGTCTGAAGTACATATTCACTCAGCCCGCTCTGAACCTTCGTCAGCAGCTATGGATGGAAGCAATTACAGACTATGACATGGGAATTTTCTATACCCCTGGCAAGGCTAATGTGATGGCCGATGCCTTAAGCCGCAAGTCCTACTGCAACAATCTTATGGTACAGCAACAACAACCACTTCTTTATGAAGAACTCCGCCAGTTGAACCTTGAGATTGTTCCCCAGGGTTATCTGTACACATTGGTCGTTGCACCAAATCTTGAACACACAATTAGGACCATGCAACTGTATGACTCTGAAATCGATCGCATCAAGCGATATATTGCTGGAGGCAAGCCCTCCTGCTTCGTCATTGATGATCAGGGCACTGTATTTTTCCGGAACCGTCTCGTGGTTCCTAAGTTCAATAACATGACTGAAGACTTTATGAAAGAAGCGCATGATACGCCTCTGTCAATTCACCCTAGTAGCACCAAGATGTACCAAGACATTCATCAGAGATTATGGTTGGCTATGTGGTGCACCCCTGCAAGGAAGACAAAACTATTCGAATAGCCATGTCCACGGTTACTGGACGACTTGGAGTTGTATCCCGACCTCCAACAACTTAAACTGGATACTTAATAAAATACACCCAGATAAAGCTTGGAATAACCCGAGGATCGCTTTCTCGCACGGAGTCGAGAGAGGATCTCAGGGTATGCTGTTATGATATTACTATACATATACAAGTTGTTATTCTATATATTTGCTCCTCTCTTCTGATGCTGCAAGAGCGTATAGTCTTAGTTAAGATTAGCTTCCCCCTTATTCTGGCATTTCTGCAGTATAGTCCAAGATATAGCCCCATTCCTTGATACCGATGCATATCTAGTATAAATCTAATGTAAGTCTTGTGTGTACTTTGGATGAGTACTCACTGTTGCTTTGCTACACTTTTCTACAACCCGGTTGCTGCATTCAGATGATGGCGCCATGGATCCAGCAGAACCCCAGGGCGAGTACTACGTGGAGACCGACGTCGACGAGTAGTTCGGAGGTCCCAGGTAGGAGGCTTGCGCCTTTTGGATCTAGTGTCCCTGTTTTGCTCAGCCTTCTTAAGGAAAAACTTGTCTAACTTGTTTGTACTCAGACTTATGTTGTTTGAGGACTGATGTATTATCGGGTCCTCGTGACCCTGGTTTGTAATATAAAGATTTATGTTCAAATTTGTGTCGTAGAGTTGTGTTGTGGTATCACCGTGAGTCACCGTTCGTGATCGTGCATGTTGCGTGATTGATTAGTGCACGATTATCGATCGGGGGCGTCACAAGTTGGTATCAGAGCCGACTGCCTGTAGGAACCCGCAAACTCCTTGGCCGATGTTGAGTCTAGTCTTTGAAAAACTATTTTCGAACTACTAACTGTGTTGTGTGGCTTACGGGCCACATAACAGATGGATGGGATTAGGATCTTCTATTCCGCATCTTTACTCTGGGTTCTGAACTTCAATTCTCTTCGGGTTATAGATTTTGCTAACTCTAACTCTAGGTTCTCGTGACCATTTTCTCCCGGAGGTCCACTCAATATGGATGATCCCTTGATTCACCAGAAGGTTCCGAAAGTACTCTCCGATGTTCCAAGAACCCCTTGTGCCTACTGCCTTGCATTTCGTTATCGCATGAAGACTCCAACGAATAATTCCTCACACTTACCGGAGATCCAATCCTTACCAGTTACCCTAACCTGATGCCTCTGCATTCCTCCCTTTTCTCGATGGACTCTGATGTGGATCCATTGGATTAATCCTTACATCGCCAGCCTTCACGGACCACAGGGTCCTTTCGTGGAGGATTTCCCGACTTATCATATACAACTTCCAGGATTCCGTGGATTCAACTGAGATCTCCGTCGTCTTGCTATATGTTGTACTTGTACTAGTTGCGTGCCGCCAGCGATAAGACGAATCCTTGTAGTAAACTCTATGTACGCATCCTTTTGCAAGACATGATTGCCGCTATGTTTCTACCGGGCCTAAGCCCTTTGCTGTTGATTACACCTGCAAATGTTCCATGCACCTGCCACTCATACTTGTGTAATGTTGGATTGCTAAACTGCCACTGTTGCTTTAAGCAGGATGGTTAGAGGTGGTGCTCGTGGTCGTGGCCGTGGTGATGACGATCCACCACCTCCACCTTAAGTTGCCACCATGATGGCACAGTTTGAGCTGAACCGCCAGTTCATTACCGGAATCATGAACCTCAAACCAGCTGCTTACCATAGCTCCACGAACCCGTTGGATGCTGATGACTGGCTCCGTGACATCGCTTTCGAGATGGAGTCTGCCGATGTTGCCACTGCCAACTACGTCACCTTTGGGGCATACCATCTGAAAGGTCCAGCTGCACAATGCTGGGAAAGCCACAGGCGTATGCTGCCTGGTGGAACCATCGTCACTTGGCCTGAATTCCAGACTGCCTTCCGTGCCCATCACATTCCGCAGGGATTGATGGACAAGAAGAAGATGGAATTCCGCAACCTCACTCAGGGCAAGAAGACAGTTGAAGCATATCAGCGGGAATTTCTCAATTTGGCTCGCTATGCTGAAGATGACGTCTCCACTAATGCACGCAAACAGGAGAAGTTTTGTGAAGGATTATCCCCTGAACTGAAGCATACACTTAGCCTCCATGAGTTCGCAGACTTTGCAACACTTGTCAACAAGGCAATCCAAGCCGAGACTAGTTAGGTTGAACTCCAGGGGTCACTCAAGCGGACTCGTGATGTTGGCTCGTCTTCGGGCTGGTCTGCTCAGAAGCGTCGAGTGTGGATTCCTCACAACGTCTATCGCCAAGCTGCCCCAGCATCGAGGCCTTCTTATGTTGCACCTCGTCCACCTCCACCGCCAAAACAGCTCAGAGTTCAAAGTGGACAGCCCAATAATATGGCTCCCCATCCCAATGATGGCATGTGCTTTAAGTGTGGACAGCCAGGTCACCATGCCAGAGACTACCATCAGAATCAGCTTGCACTTCCTTCCACTGGTCATGGAAACGGCCGTGGTAACTCTCAGCCCAGAAACTATAATACCACACCGCCTGCATTCGGTCGTGGTCATGCCAAATATGTTGATGTTGAAGAATCTCAGGAGGAACCACCTATCATGATGGGTACCCTTCCTGTTAATTCAGTACCCGCTTCTGTTCTTTTTGATTCCGGAGCATCGCATTCGTTTATCTCTGAAGCATTTGCACTCGCACATGACATGACTTTTGAAACAATGAAATCCCCATTAGTTGTTCATACCCCGGGATCCCATTGTCATGCCACCATGATAATCCATAATGTCCCCATCGAGATTGATGGATTACAATTCCTTGCCTCTCTCATCGTCCTCCAGTCTTCCAACATAGACTTCATCCTTGGTATGGATTGGCTTAAAACTCATTGTGCTTTGATCGGCTGTATCGCTAAGACAGTCCAACTTTTGCACCCCTCCAACCAGATCGTGAGCTACTCAGCTCGAAAGATCCAGAATGCCGAAGCCCAGATATATGCAATGAATGCATCACCGCTGAATAACATCAAGAACATCCCAGTCGTCCGTGACTTCTAGGATGTCTTTCCAGAAGAACTTCCAGGAGTACGGCCTGTTAGTCGAATTTGTCATCGACTTGAAACAAGGCACCACTCCTATTGCCAAGCATCCATATAAGATGCCACCACATGAACTTCTCGAGCTTAAGAAGGAAATTGAAGAATCTCTCCGCAAAGGATTCGTTCGTTCTAGCTCTTCCGCATGGGGTTCCCCTTCGCTCTTTTATAAGAAGAAGGATGGAACTAATTGTTTGGTTGTTGACTATCGCCCTGTCAATCAGGCGACAATCCAAAACAAGTATCCACTTCCCAGAATCAATGACCTGTATGATAAACTTGCCGGATCATCCGCCTTCTCTAAACTTGATATGAGGTTAGGATACTGATACGTCTCCAATGTATCTATAATTTTTGATTGTTCCATGCTGTTATATTATCAATCTTGGATGTTTTTATAAGCATTTACAGCAATTATATATCATTTTTGGAGACTAACCTTTTAACTTAGTGCCCAGTGCCAGTTGTTGTCTTCTGCCCTGTTTTTGTTTTACAGAATATCGAGACCAAACGAAGTCCAAATGCCACAGAACTTTTTGGAGATTTTTTTATGGACAATACCAACACTAGAAGCTTCGGGAGGAGACCAGAAGCCCCAGGAGGTGCCCACGAGTCACCAGGGCACTCCTAGGGGGGTGGGGGGGGGCAGGCGCGCCCTGGTACCTCGTAGGGCCCACAGAGCTCCGTTTGACCTAATTCCTCCACTATAAATTCCCAAAAAATCAGAAACCCTCAGGAGAGTTCACGAAATACTTTTTCCGCTGCCGCAAGCTTGTGTTCTTGAGAGATCCCATCCGGGGTCCTTCTCCGGTAATCCGCCGGAGGGGGAATCGATCACGGAGGGGCTCTACATCAACCTTGCTGCCCTTCCGATGATGCGTGAGTAGTTTACCACAGACCTTCGGGTCCA
The DNA here is from genome assembly GCA_039707655.1 of Elymus sibiricus. Classification (NCBI taxonomy): domain Eukaryota; kingdom Viridiplantae; phylum Streptophyta; class Magnoliopsida; order Poales; family Poaceae; genus Elymus; species Elymus sibiricus. The sequence goes on along the minus strand of CM077666.1, from coordinate 18,955,923 downwards.
TATTTAGTAGCTAGATGGCTTCTTCTCTCTTTTTGATCTTCAATACAATGTTCTCCTCGATGTTCTTGGAGTTCTATCCGATGTAATCACTTTTTGCGGTGTGTTTGTTGGGATCCGATGAATTGTGAGTTTATGATCAGATTATCCATGAATATATTTGAGTCTTTGCTGCACTCTTTTATGCATGATTATTATAGCCTCGTATTTCCTCTCCGATCTATTGATTTGGTTTGGCCAACTAGATTGATTTATCTTGCCATGGGAAGAGGTGCTTTGTAATGGGTTCAATCTTGCGGTGCTCAATCCCAGTGATAGAAAGGGACATGACACGTATGTATCATTGCTATTAAGGGTAAAAAGATGGGGTTTGTTCATACATGAGTTTATCTTGTCTACATCATGTCATCGTTCTTAAGGCGTTACTCCGTTCTTTTATGGACTTAATACACTAGATGCATGCTGGATAGCTGTCGATGTGTGGAGTAATAGTAGTAGATGCAGGCAGGAGTCGGTCTACTTGTATTGGACATGGTGCCTATATACATGATCATTGCCTTGGATATCGTCATGATTATTTGCTTTTCTATCAATTGCCCAACAGTAATTTGTCTACCCACCGTATGCTATTTTCTTGAGAGAAGCCTCTAGTGAAAACTATGGCCCCCGGGTCTATCTAAATCATATACTAAAACCCTAAAAATATTTGCTGCACTTTTTCTTTATTTATTTTATTTTGTATTTTTGTTTCAATCTATCTATCTATCACATACAATTTAATCTTGCAATTTACTGCCGAGGGATTGACAACCCCTTGTTTGTGTTGGGTGCAAGGATTTGTTGTTTGTGTGCAGGTGCTGCTAACGAGGTGTTGCATGATTCTCCTACTGGTTCGATAACCTTGGTTTCATAACTGAGGGAAATACTTATCTCTACTGTGCTGCATCATCCCTTCCTCTTCGGGAAAATACCAACACAAGCTACATGTAGGAGGAAGAATTTCTGGCGCCGTTGCCGGGGAGACATCATCAACATCTATCAAGTACCTTTGCATAAACTCTCATCGCCTTGCATTTACATTATTTGCCATTTGCCTCTTGTTTTCATCTCCCCCACTTCAAAAAGTTTTTACAAAAATACAAAAATATTTTTCGTTTGCCTTTTTGCTTGTTTGCTTCTTTGCTTGCTTTTTATCTTGATTGCGTAGCCACGATGTCTCACGAAAACACAAAATTGTGTGATTTTTCCAATACTAATAATAATGATTTTATTAGTACTGCGATTACTCCTCCCGCCGCTAGTGCGGAGACTTGTGATATTAATGCCGCTTTGCTAAATCTTGTTATGAAAGAACAATTTTCTGGTAGTCCTAATGAAGATGTTGCATCCCATCTAAACACTTTCGTAGAATTGTGTGATATGCAAAAGAAAAAAGATGTGGATAATGATATTGTGAAATTAAAATTATTCATGTTCTCATTGCGGGATCGTGCAAAAATTTGGTTTTCATCTTTACCACGAAATAGTATTGATTCTTGGGATAGGTGTAAAGATGCTTTTATTACTAAGTATTTTCCTCCCGCGAAAATTATTTCCCTTAGAAATCAAATTATGAATTTCAAGCAACTTGATCATGAACATGTTGCCCAATCTTGGGAGAGGATGAAATTAATGATAAGAAGTTGCCCTACTCATGGTCTAAATTGATGGATGATCATACAAATTTTTTATGCGGGATTAAATTTTGTTTCTAGAAATCTTTTAGATTCCGCCACGGGTGGTACTTTTATGGAAATTACTTTGGGAGAAGCTACTAAATTGCTTGATAATATTATGGCAAATTATTCACAATGGCACACTGAAAGAGTTCCCACTAGTAAGAAAGTGAATTCGGTTGAAGAAATTAATACTTTGAGTGATAAAGTTGATGCGCTTATGAAATTGGTTGCTAGCAAAAATGCTCATATTGATCCTAATGATGTGCCATTTTATTCTTTGATTGAGCAAAATAATGATCCGGTAGATGTGAATTTTGTCTCGCGAAACAATTTTAATAATAATGCTTATAGAGGTAATTTCAACGCTAGACCGTTTCCTGGAAATTCCTCTAATAATTATGGCAATCCCTATAGTAATTCTTATAATAATAATAGGATGCCCTCTGATCTTGAAAGTAATATTAAAGAATTTATTAATGCTCAAAATGTTTTCAACACTACGATAGAAGAAAAATTGAGCAAACTTGATGATATGTCTAGGAGCATTCATAGAATTATTCATGATGTGGAAAATCTTAAGACTAAACTTTTGCCACCTAAAATTGATATTAATGAATCAATTAAAGCTTTATATGTCTCCATGGATGAGACTAAGAAAAGAACCTCCATGCTAAAAGCTAAACGAGAATTTTTAGAAAGAGCGATTCATCTCGGTTTTTATCGTAGTAATGATGAGGATATTAAAATGATTGGTGTTTCATCTATTGATTCTTTGTTTAACAATATTAAACTTGATGAAAAGGGGACTGAAGAAGAGTCAACTTTAGCTAAAGAGCGTCCCCATAATTCGGAGGGTGAAAATCTTGATAAGAAAATTGTAAAAGTGGGTTTGGAGAGGTAAAAACTTTAAATAGCGATATGCCCACTCTCTTGGATTACAAAGATTTTAATTTTGACAATTGTTCTTTGATTGAGTGCATTTCTTTGTTGCAATCCATGTTAAATTCACCCAACGCTTATGAGCAAAATAAGGCTTTTACTAAACATATCGTAGAAGCAATGATGAAAGCGTTAGAAGAAAAGCTAGAACTAGAGATTTCAATTCCTAGAAAATTATATGATGAATGGGAACCCACCATTAAATTTAAAATTAAAAATTATGAGTGCAATGCTTTATGTGATTTGGGTGCTAGCATTTCCACAATTCCAAAATCTCTATGTGATGTGCTAGGTTTTACCAATATAGATGAATGTTCTCTTAATTTGCATCTTGCGGATGCCACTATTAAAAAGCCTTTTGGTAGAATTAATGATGTTCTTATTCTTGCAAATAGGAACCATGTGCCCGTTGATTTTATTGTACTTGATATTGAATGCAATCCTTCTTTCCCAACAATACTTAGTAGACCGTTCTTAAGAACCATAGGTGCCGTTATTGACATGAAAGAAGGGAATATAAAATTTCAATTTCCACTAAAAAAGGGTATGGAACATTTCCCTAGGAATAAAATTAAAGCACCATATCAATCTATTATGAGGGCTACTTATGGAATCAACTTGAAATATGACAATACTTGAAATTATACATTATGCCTAGCTAGGGGCATAAAACAATAGCGCTTGTTGGGAGGCAACCCAATAAATAAAATAAAATTTTCTGTTATTGTGTGTTTTCACTTTTATGCTACTGTTATGATTGTGTTTTTGTGTTTTTAATTAGTGTTTGTGCCAAGTAAAACCTTTGGGATGATTTGGAACATAGTATAATTGATGCTGTTTGGAAAACAGAAAGTTTTGCGTCCAGTGCTGGAATTGTTTTTCTGTACTGGAGTGTCAAAAAAATCTGAAATTTTTACACAGTATTGGTATATGAATTTCCCACGTTTTCCTAATTTTTCAGAATTTGTGGAGTTACAAAAGTATGGCTTTTAGATAGATTGCTACAGACTGTTCTGTTTTTGACAGATTCTATTTTTGATGTGTTGCTTGCTTGTTTTGATGAAACTATGGATTGTATCGGGGGGTATAAGCCATGGAGAATTTAGAATACAGTAGGTATAATGCAAATATAAAATATGAATTGGTTTGCAACAGTACTTAAAGTAGTGATTTGTTTTGTTATACTAACGGATCTCACGAAGGTTTTGTTGAGTTTTGTGTGATTGAAGTTTTCAAGTTTTGGGTGAGATCACGATGGATGAAGGAATAAGGAGTAGCAAAAGCCTAAGATTGGGGATGACCGAGGCATCCCAAGGTAATATTCAAGGAAGACTCAAGCGTCTAAGCTTGGGGATGCCCCGGAAGGCATCCCCTCTTTCTTCTACCAACCATCGGTAATTTTACTTGGAGCTATATTTTTATTCGTCACATGATATGTGTTTTGCTTGGAGCGTCGTGTATTATATAAGTCTTTGCTTTGTTTGCTTTTTAGTTTTTCACAATCATCCCTACTGGACACACCTATTTTGAGAGAGCCACACGTTCATCATAATTTGTTAGAATACTCTATGTGCTTCACTTAAATTTTTTGAGCTAGGCAGTTGCTCTAGTGCTTCACTTAAATCTTTTTGAGCACGGTGGTGGCTAAATTTTGAAGAAATTAACTCTCATGCTTCACTTATATTATTTTGAGAGTTGACAAGATTAAAATCTTGAAGAAATAAATTCTCGTGCTTCACTTATTGATAAGATTGAAATTTTTAAGAAATATTTGCACTCTCATGCTTCACTTAAATCTTTTTGAGAGTTGACAATAGTAATGGTAATTTTCACAAGATATGAATTGGTCACAAAGTGATGAATATTCAAGAGGGATATAAAAAAATACTTTCATATAGATCATTGGATATGATAAGTGTGATTCCTTGCAATAGTTTTGCGATATGGAGATGATAATATGTGAGCCATGTTTGTGAGTAATTGTGATTTAGTGAGAATATTCATGTTAACGTTTGTGATTCCCAATGCATGCACGTTAAGTCAATAGTTATGCAAAGAAATTATATCCTACTTATGGTGCATTATTCGGTGTTAGTTATGTTCAATGCATGTTTATGACCGTTTTTGCTTTTTGGTTGGTTGGTTCTCAATATTTTGCTAGCCTTCATTTGTACTAAGCAGAAATACTACTTGTGCATTCAAAATCCTTAAACCCAAGTTGTGCCAAATGAGTCCACTATATCTACCCATATGCGGTATTTCAATGCCGTTCCAAGTAAATTTGCGTGTGCCAACTCTAATTTTCACAATAATTTTTCTGCTTTGTGTGCCCGTACCGCTCATGAAGCAGCAGGGGTTGGCCAATATTTTACATGCTAGCTGTGTTATTCTCACGATGAGTGTTTATTCACTTGTCATTGCATGAGAGGATGGTTGGTAATAGGGATGCCAGTCCCACAATGAAATCAAAATTAATAAGAACAAAATTCCTTGGAAAGTGATGGTATGGAGGGCACCCATGGATACAGCTAGCCATGGATTGTGAAAGAATGGTGGAAAGGAAATAATATTTATTTTCTGTTTGAGAACCGCCTATGATGTGTCTAGCATGGAAGATATTGGGAATTCCCGGTCGTTTTCATTGACAGGAAAAGCATGCCTCTCAAAATATTTTTATCTCTCTAATTTAAGCTTTGAGCTCTGGCACATTAGCAAATCTCTGCTTCCCTCTGCGAAGGGCCTATATATTTACTTTTATGCAATTTTTATTTTTATTTTGAGTCTCCATCTTCTCTTATAAAGCACCAACTAGAGAGCACTATTGCCATACTTGTGCATTCTGTGTAGCTAATATGGAGTGTGTTTCATGAATGGATCAATGATTGAGCATAATGGGCTAGGGATAACTTTCTTTAGCGTTGATATTTTGAAAGACATGGTTGCTTGTTAGTATGCTTGAGTATTTATATCTTCATGTCAAATTATAGACTATTGCTTTGAATCATTCAAGTCCAATGTCCACGCTACAAAAGAAAAGAATATATGATGAATATGATAGGCAGCATGCCACATCAAAAATTCTGTTTTTATCATTTAGCTACTCGAGGACGAGCAGGAATTAAGCTTGGGAATGCTGATACGTCTCCAATGTATCTATAATTTTTGATTGTTCCATGCTGTTATATTATCAATCTTGGATGTTTTTATATGCATTTACAGCAATTATGTATCATTTTTGGAGACTAACCTATTAACTTAGTGCCCAGTGCCAATTGCTGTTTTCTGCCCTGTTTTTGTTTTACAGAATATCAATACCAAATGAAGTCCAAATGCCACAAAACTTTTTGGAGATTTTTTTCTGGACAATACCAACACTAGAAGCCCCAGGAGGTGCCCACGAGGCACCAGGGCGCGCCTAGGGGGTGGGGGCATGCACGCCCTGGTAGCTCGTGGGGCCCATAGAGTTCTGTTTGACCTACTTCCTCCACTATAAATTCACAAAAAATCAGAAACCCTCAGGAGAGTCCACGAAATACTTTTTCCGCCGCCGCAAGCTTCTGTTCTCGAGAGATCCCATTTGGGGTCCTTCTCCGGTAATCTGCCGGAGGGGGAATCGATCACGGAGGGGCTCTACATCAAACTTGCTGCCCTTCCGATGATGCGTGAGTAGTTTACCACAGACCTTCGGGTCCATAGTTAGTAGCTAGATGGCTTCTTCTCTCTTTTTGATCTTCAATACAATGTTCTCCTCGATGTTCTTGGAGTTCTATCCGATGTAATCACTTTTTGCGGTGTGTTTGTTGGGATCTGACGAATTGTGAGTTTATGATCAGATTATCCATGAATATATTTGAGTCTTTGCTGCAGTCTTTTATGCATGATTATTATAGCCTCGTATTTCTTCTCCGATCTATTGATTTGGTTTGGCCAACTAGATTGATTTATCTTGCCATGGGAAGAGGTGCTTTGTAATGGGTTCGATCTTGCGGTGCTCAATCCCAGTGACAGAAAGGGACATGACACGTATGTATCATTGCTATTAAGGGTAAAAAGATGGGGTTTATTCATACGAGAGTTTATCTTGTCTACATCATGTCATCATTCTTAAGGCGTTACTCCGTTCTTTTATGGACTTAATACACTAGATGCATGCTGGATAGCGGTCGATGTGTAGAGTAATAGTAGTAGATGTAGGCAGGAGTCGGTCTACTTGTATTGGACGTGATGCCTATATACATGATCATTGCCTTGGATATCGTCATGATTATTTGCTTTTCTATCAATTGCCCAATTGTAATTTGTCTACCCACCGTATGCTATTTTCTTGAGAGAAGCCTCTAGTGAAAACTATGGCCCCCGGGTCTATCTAAATCATATACTAAAACCCTAAAAATATTTGCTGCATTTTTTCTTTATTTATTTTATTTTGTATTTTTGTTTCAATCTATCTATCTATCACATACAATTCAATCATGCAATTTACCGCCGAGGGATTGACAACCCCTTGTTTGCGTCGGGTGCAAGGATTTGTTGTTTGTGTGCAGGTGCTGCTAATGAGGTGTTGCGTGATTCTCCTACTGGTTAGATAACCTTCGTTTCATAACTGAGGGAAATACGTATCTCTACTGTGCTGCATCATCCCTTCCTCTTCGGGGAAATACCAACGCAAGCTACAAGTAGCAGATACCAGCAGATCAGGGTCCGCGAAGAGGACATTCCAAAAACTGCCTTCGTTACTCGCTATGGTTCATATGAGTACGCCGTCATGTCCTTTGGCTTAACCAATGCTCCAACCAACTTTTCTCGATTGATGAACTACATCTTCATGGATTACCTCGACAAATTCGTCGTGGTTTATCTTGATGATATCCATGTATATTCCATGAATGAAGAAGAACATGCCGAACATCTTCGGCATGTACCAGAGAAGCTTTGTCAACATCAGCTATATGCCAAGTACTCCAAGTGCGAATTCTGGTTATCTGAAGTGACCTATCTTGGTCATGTGATTTCCGCCGATGGCATTGCTGTTAATCCAGAATGAGTTCAGGCTATTCTTAACTGGACTCCTCCGCAGAAAGTCAAGCAAGTAAGAGGTTTTCTCGGACTCGCCAGCTATTGCCGTCATTTAGTCGAGAACTTCTCCAAGATTGCTAAGCCATTGACTGACCTGCTCCACAAAGGCAAGAAGTTCGAGTGGACACCTAAATATCAGGAAAGTTTCCAGACTCTCAAAGACAGATTGACTTCTGCCCCAGTGCTTGCTCCCCCTGATACTCACAAGAACTTCGTGATCTATTGCGACACCTCTCGTCAAGGATTAGGCTGTGTCCTAATGCAAGAGCGCAAAGTGATTGCTTATGGCTCTCGACAGTTGCGTCCGCATGAAGAGAACTACCCCACACATGATCTCGAACTTGCAGCAGTAATTTATGCTCTGAAGTTATGGCGACATTACCTTCTTATTAATCGTGACGAGATCTACACTGACCATCAAAGTCTGAAGTACTTATTCACTCAGCCCGCTCTGAACCTTCGTCAGCTGCGATGGATGGAAGCAATTACAGACTATGACATGGGATTTTTCTATACCCCTGGCAAGGCTAATGTGATGGCCGATGCCTTAAGCCCCAAGTCCTACTACAACAATCTTATGGTACAGCAACAACAACCACTTCTTTATGAAGAACTCCGCCAGTTGAACCTCGAGATTGTTCCCCAGGGTTATCTGAACACATTGGTCATTGCACGAAATCTTGAACACACAATTAGGGCCATCCAACTGTATGACTCTGAAATCGACCGCATCAAGCAATATATTGCTGGAGGCAAGCCTTCCTGCTTCGTCATTGATGATCAGGGCACTGTATTTTTCCGGAACCATCTCATGGTTCCTAAGTTCAAGAACATGACTGAAGACGTTATGAAAGAAGCACATGATACGCCTCTGTCAATTCACGCTGGTAGCACCAAGATGTACCAAGACATTCGTCAGAGATTCTGGTGGTCTAACATGAAGCAAGACATTGCTCGATATGTTTCTGAGTGTGACATTTGCCGTCGCATCAAAGCAGAACATCAGAGACCTGCTGGAACTCTGCAACCTCTTGCTATTCCCAAATTGGAAATGGGACCATGTCAAAATGGACTTCATCACTAGATTTGCCAGATCGCAGAAGGGTGATGATGCTATTCTTGTCGTCCTTGACCGACTTTCCACGGATGCTCATTTCCTGCCCGGCAAGGAAACCATCACTGCTAGTTAGTTGGCATATTTGTATGTTTCCAGAGTTGTTTCACTCCATGGTGTTCCGTTGGTAATCAGCTCAGATCGTGGCAGCCTTTTCACCTGAAGGTTCTGGGAAAGCTTTCAAGAAGCTATGGGAACTCATACGTCCTTTAGCACTGCTTTTCCCCCCCAGTCCAGTGGTCAAGTTGAAAGAGTCAACCAAATTCTTGAAGACATGCTTCGTGCTTGTGTCATCTCATTTGGCAAGAAATGGGAGGAATCTCTCCCGTATGCTGAATTCTCGTACAACAATAGCTATCAAGCTAGTTTGAAGATGGCACCGTTTGAAGTATTGTACGGACGTCCGTGCCGAACCCCCCTGAATTGGTTAGAAACTAGGGAACGGCCACACTTTGGTCCGGATATTATCCAACACGCCGAAGAACAAGTCTGAATTGTTCGTGAAGATCTGAAGACTGCTCACTCTCGTCAGAAAAGCCAGTATGACCGTCATCACAGAGAGATGGTATATCAACCTGGTGAACAAGCTTACCTCCGTGTCACACCGATGAAGGGCACTCAGCATTTTTGAATCAAGGGCCAACTAGCTCCGCGCTACATTGGTCCTTTCCGCATTCTCTCAAGACGTGGAAAAGTGGCATGTCAGTTGGAACTACCGTCGAACCTTTCTCAGGTTCATGATGTCTTCCATGTGTCGCAACTCCGCCGCTTCTTCAAGGATCCTATCCAAGCAGTGGATCATGAATTGCTTGAATTACAAGAAGACCTCTCATATCAAGGGCATTCGGTCCGCATTCTTGATCAAGCTGAATGTCGCACCCGTCAGAAGGCTATCAAGTTCATCAAGATTCAATGGTCGAATCATTCTAAAGATGAAGCCACTTGTGAACGTGAGGATCGTCTTCGTGATGAATATCCCGCTCTCTTTTCGTTTACCTCCTAAATCTCGGGACGAGATTTTCTTTTAGAGTAGGAGAGTTGTAACACCCCTGTAATTAAGCTACAGTGATTCCCCATGAATAGTGCCAAGTCATCATCTTTTGAAATGCTAAGTGCCACTTGATCAAGAATTCAATTCAAATTGCAAGTCAAAAATTTACATCTTCAAACATAGAAACAAAAATGTTGGTGATATTACAAATATTCCCCAAGTAATTATGTTAAGGAAAACAACATCACCTGGATTACCAAATTGCCCCTGTCAAATAAAACAGTGGTCCAGCAACACTTATATTGGCCATTTTGAAATAAACAAATACTTTTGGTTTTTCAAATTTTGTGAAACTTTCTATGTGGTCTCAGAATGTTGTGTGTGATTTATGTGTGAAGTTTCATGTACACCAAAATTCATTTGATAGCAAAATAAAATGCAAAACAGAAAGAAATAAAAGAAACTGAAAAGGAAAAAGAAAAAGAAAAATGGAAAAGAAGCCACTGTGCACTTGGGCTGCAAGTGCACAGGAAACGGCCCAGCCCACTATGGCGCCCCGCCTGAATACCACTATAGCCAGACGGTTGCCGCACACACCAGCCCAGGAAATCACACTGGCATGTGCGTTTACAACAAGTATCATGAACACAGGCATTTCTATTAATGGATATATAAGTCTTACATGATATATTTATAGGCGTTGGTGTCAAGCTCCTACTACTTCCTTAGGGAACATCACACTCGACGCACGACCATAGCCAGAGTGGCTTAGTCAATGATCCTAGGGTTGTCGGGGAAAAGATGGAATTTATAGGCGTTTCCCAAAGGAAACTGGATTTGAGAAGAGAAATGCCATGGTTAGCAAGCAAGGTAGGGATATCTGGTTCACCTCGGGGTTCAGGGCTCACGGGTCGTTGCCTGGTGCGGACATCTTACACCGGAGGCAAAGGCCACGAGAGTTAAGGTCTGATGGATCCAAAAACCTAAGGGGTTGCCTGATGATCAATAGTAGCCGTGCCGGTTTGGAGAAGATGGCTGAAATCCATCGGGGCCTTTTACTAATCAAGAGGCAATGAAATCTAGCTAGGGTAACCTACAGCCAGCCTGGCTCTGTTACCATCCGTTGTGGCGCCCCGCCTGAATACCACTGTAGCCAGACGGTCACCACACACACCAGCCCAGGAAATCACACTGGCATGTGCGTTTACAACAAGTATCATGAACACAGGCATTTCTATTAATGGATATATAAGTCTTACATGATATATTTTACAAGGGTGATGGCAGCGGAAAAGCTCTATCTAAGGCAGCATGGTCCTGGTGCGGCTCCAATCCACAGGGATCTGACTGGGTTACTCTTCTAGCCCACGAACACTCCGGCTCCTCGCTAGCGGACGTCTAATCCTTAGGTGAACCTGGCCACATTGAAGGCCGCTGAGTACTTTTGAATGTACTCGCAAGCAACCAGACCAACATATACACCAAGCAATGCAATCCATGGCATTCAAGCATGCATGCATTATCTTAACAATATTAACTATCATGTTTTAGCAGGATTATCTAGCAATATTATATCATAACAGGATTATCTAGCAATATTATATCATAGCAGGATTATCTAGCATGATAACTATCAAAGTAACTGTAGTATGATGACGATACATCATATCAAGTAATTAATCCATACTCCGAATGTTTCGGGCATATGACCGTTTTTCTCTGAGCCATCCCATGGCTAACATCTCATATTCCTGACAACATCCGATGTCCATGCATTTGTACTGCAAGTCGGACCAACTTTACCATTCTCTGGTTCAGTCTTGGCAATAACATTATATAATTTGCTCCTCCCGACTCGACACAGACCAAATAGTGTGACCTAGAACGAACTGTGTCCCATGACCGAGGACGCGGCTATTCGAATTGATTTACACTCTGCAGAGGTTGCGCACTTTACCCACACCATGGAGCTCCTGGCCTCGTGCTCCCATTCGGGTTGACCGGTGCTGCTCCAACAAAACTTGTCTATTGCCTGGCACTCTTTCGGTCCTGCCGACAATCATACCCTCCCAGGGTCATGTCCTGGGTGGACCCTGTGTCACCCCGTGACACCTGCCACCGTCGTGGCCAAACAAAACTGTCCCAAACGGGGACGTGCGCACATAACCATAAACTGGGCTCACAGGATTATCGCCGCCTACCGGGCCAGGGTAGCACGCACGCATAATCCTCCCTATTTGGTGGTACCGACAAGAGGTAGGACAATAGACCAAGCTAGGGCCGTGCCATACCGGCAAATGTGGTTGCACTTGATGAGCTCGGTTCGGTGGCACTATGACTCGATCCAGCCGACAGAGGAGGTTGTTATCATTAAGTCACATTCTTAATCATTGGAGTAACAACAGTAATGCATGATGGAAACATAACAACCTATCTCCAGATTATCACAATGAGTCATTAGTGCAATAACATGATGAGCATTAGCAGGTAATGAAAATAGCAAGTTCAACTTAGCAGGAGTTTCGTCGCGGCGCAGCGAGGAAAGGAACGAAGGGGGAAGTGACCGGAGATGGGGGTGTGGACGACGGGGAGTCAGGTCGGCATGAATGGACAAGCTACGGCGGCCTGAGCTGGCCTGCCCGACGCGATGAGCACGCGGTGCACAGTTTCTATGTGCAGCTCACGCGGTCACCACGGGTAAATCGCGCTCTGGTGCCAGTCCAGCCGTCACACCTTGTCCAACAGGTTACTCACTGCTCAAATAGACAAGATTGGTCATTGGACAAGCCAGGAAAGGTCTAGGTTGGTCTTGGGGATCCGGAGCAGTTTCTGGACAGAAACTTGGGCAGGAAGTTGTGGTCAAACAGAGGTGCCAATGAGCTGTCCAGGTTGTCACAGTGAAATGTTATAAGAAGGACCACCTGCTGGAGAAATTTGAAGCCACACTACTAGAAAAATGCTTATTAGTGGCGCACCTAATTTCCCTATTAGTGGCGCACTATAGGTGCGCCACTATTATCACGCCACTACTAATAAGTAGTAATGGCGCACCCCTGGTGCGCCACTGTTAATGTACATAACAGTGGCGCACCACCTGGTGCGCCACTACTACCCCTCCCAGTGCGCCACTAATAGGCAGTTTGGGTGCGCCACTAATAGGCAGTTTGGGTGCGCCACTAATATACAGTTTGGGGGGGGGGCTACTGGTGCGCCACTACTAACTCTATAGGTGCGCCACTGGTATAAAATATGGGTGCGCCACTAATATATATATATGGTGCGCCACTACTATTAATTCCAGTATTTTTTTTATTTTTTTGATTTTCTCTTATTTGCACGGGTTACATAATACAATAAAGCACATAATATACAGTTTGCATTACAGTATAAATTACCATCAGTCAAATATAAACAAAAACATAATACAATTCATCACATTAGTCTCCGAATTCGAAATAGCGAACAAAGTTCAAATATTAGACAAGTTTAGGTCTAGAGACGGAGTAGCGAGTTTGCCGTCACATTACAAAGTTGATATCATCTAAACTACCATCACATAGAAGAGAGCTGCGGTCACGATGAGCATCATCGCGATTAAACTGGTCTTCATCCGGTTCCTCCTCCGCTCCCTCCTCTCTCCCGCTAGATAGCGCGCGTATCTAGCTTCCGCCTCTGCCCTAGTGGTGTACCCTTTGTAACTGTTACCGCTGAAACGGTGAACCTGTCTCCGACACTCCTCCCAGTCGTCGTACCTGTGTTGATGATGAAGAGGATGAGGTCTTTAACACTCTGGATATTGTCTCTCTAGATGCTCAGAGAGGGAAGTGGGGCCCTGTCCAAGCACAGAGGAAGAGTGGTGAGGAGAGGAGGAAATGAACATCTACTACTCCTACAGTAGTCCTACAAGAAATGAACATCTACTACTCCAACAGTAATTCAGGGAGCAGCAGAAAAAAATCAGAAATCTCCACCTCTGTTTGAAGATTTTTGTTGATGCAAACAAATGATCCTTCAAGGAGTAAATTTCTCTTGATGCAAACAAATGCTCCTTCAAGGAGTAAATTTCTGTTGATGCAAACCAATGGAGACTAAACTTGTCCTTGTATTACTAGATGCAAATGGAGTACAAACAAATGAAGCAAACATGGCTACTGTAGGAGTAGCTGATAATTCTGTTGATGCTACTCCACCGTCAGACTTCTTTTATTACAGCCCCTCTTAGAAAAAATAACACAAAAATTAAAAGCCCTCCCGAATACAGTATGATTCTCGCAAAAATTGGCGATACAAACTGAGTATGAAAACAAGCACAGTATGAAAAGATATCTTGATTGTTTTTTCCTTATCCTCTTGCAACATGGGAAAATGTAGGAAGTTCTAATTTTGCCAAAGTTTTGTGATGATGGCATCAGAAAACTGCTGGTACTTCTATTTTGTTGTACAACAGCGGTTCTGTGTTGGGTTCAGTTCAGTTCAGAGTGTGTCAACGGAAAAAAATCCAACCCTGCATTGGCAGCAATGTGCATGAAAAGTTGCAGAATCTGCACCGCAGCAGTAACAAAGTTGAGGAACCAACGGTACATACAAGGCAGATCCATGAAATTACCCACAAAGGTTAATCTACAGCACCAAACATGCCAAGGTATCAGCTAACCCTATCCTGAAGTTTGAACTAGCACTGCACATCAGGTACTACTAAACCAAAGCCTTTCGAACTTGAGTGCTACAGCGAATGATGGTGTTTGATTTTTAGCATACTTTCTCGATGTCTGTGGCTGTTGTACTTTGAAGCAATGGACTCCGACTCCGTCTCTACATCGAAGTCTGTGGATGATCAGGAAATCAAAACTACATGGTGCAAATCAATAGAGATCATTAATCTGCTTAATGTAAGGCTGTCCTAATCAATTAACGCACGACAACTGATCAAGAACGGTTAACCCATTATGTACAGAGCCAAGCTCCCTGCTTGCTCCGGCAGCAATTACCAATAAAAAACACGGCCCCATCCACCAGTACGCATATATAGGATCGTAAAAAGATCAATCAAGATCCACCTTTAGCCACTCCTTCCCAGGAGCTTGTATGCAGCATTGGGCATATGAATTTTTACATCAAGTGGCACTTCAGAAGTCAAGAGTATACACCCAATACTGACAGCACAAGATACTATGAATTTTAGAGTGCATGTCATGTACAGAACATGGCACCACACAAAAATTCAGAGTAAGAAAATTATCAGGGGACATGGTAGCACTTGGGTCAGAAATTCAGAAAACAGCCGAATTAACAGGCAAACACATAATTCAGAAATTCAGAGTAGGGTTGCACACAGAATTAGAGAGAACGTGATAATTCAGATGGGTGTTTCCTCTACTGACTGTACAAAGTAACAGAACACTGCATTCGCTTCAGAGGAGATGAACAAGCAAGCGTACTAGATGAACCGAATCGAGAGAGAGAGGAGGACCTTGTTGACGACACTAGGGTCGGAGCAGCCGAGCCGCAGCGAGCTCTCTCCTCACGCGGAAGAGCCGCGTCAGACCGAGAAGGGAAGCAGTGGCCGCCACCTCCTCCCCTCCTGGCGTGACGAGGGCGCGGATCCTCAAGCGCCGTGGCAGATCTGGCCGCCGCCTGGCCTGCTGCTCGATCTGGGAGAGAAGGTGAGGGGAGGAGGAGGGGTGGGGTCTGGGGGGCGGCTGCGGTGGGGGAGAAGGCCGAGCCCCGGGAGCGAGGTCTCCGGTGTGTGGGGGCGGCGGCGATGTGGGACTCGGGAGACGAAGAAATCCGGACAGCGCTCCAAAGTGCGGGGGAGTGAGGAGAGGGAGGCGCGCGGGGAGGAGAAGCAGGGGAGGGCCGCGGTAACAATGGCGCACCTGTGAGGGGTGCGCCATAAACAGTGTATTTCAATGGCGCATCTCCAGCTAGTGCGCCATTACTACTAGTAGTAATAGGTTAAAAGAGTCCGCGTCTGGTTATGAAAAGAAGTACTTACATGGCCTAGTGGTTGGACCCTTGATATATTAGCCAGCCAGCCAGGGTTCGATTCCTGGCGGCCCCATTTTTTGCATCTTTTTTAAAAAAATGTTTTTGATGTATATATGTCTATTGGTTGCACTAGTCCGGTCTTTAAACATTTTTTACCTTTTTCTGTGTTTTTTCTGTACTGTTTTTGTCAGTTCTTTTTTAGTTTTCTTAGGTTTTTATTTTTCTTTTTTGTTTGTTCTTTCTTTGATTTTCACCGGATTTCTTTGTTTATTTATGTTTCTCCCTTGTATCCTTTTGCACACTTCTGCATGTAAATATTGTTAAACAACATACATTTTAATGTATTTGAATATTTCCTATTAAATATATGGACATCTTTTAGGACAATATACGTGGGCTTATGTGTTTAGATTTAAGATTTGAATCATTGTGATAATTTAAGATTTGAGATAAAAGAAAAGGAAAATGCAAATGGAGTGATAAAACCATCGTGCAAAGATTTAGAATTAGATGACATGGTTGAAATCAAGTGATACATGTAATAATTTAGTTGCATGTAATAATTGAGCTTGCCACTGACACACACACACACGCGGCCGACACGTCGTGATTCGATCTTAGCTATCTTTTCACAATCTTCTTGCCCTTCTTCCTCGCGGTTGAATAATTTAGCCCCGGAACCCCTTGAATTGATCTTCTCTTGAACGGACGTCCTTTAGGTAGGGTGGTCCTGCTTCTTCTTGTGGTGTAGGATTCCATCGTTACCCCGGAGTTCTGATAATCGCTCTTCATGTCCTTTTCCTCGGTGTAGAATGTGTAGCAGTTGATATCGTACGCCTCATAGGTCATCAGGTTGTGCTCGGTGCCCTGTGACAAGGCGAATATGAGTTTTTCTTCCGCGGAAGAATCCTCATGTAAAGGGTACGACAGAAGCTTCTCCTTGAACCAACGCGTGAAACATGAGTTGTGCTCTCTGATTATATCTCCGTCCGTCCTCTGTTGGCCTCGGTCATTGTACGTCTTCTCAATAAAGGTTTTGTGCTCTACCACCCAAGGATCAACCACGTCTATGTGTTGTAGCGTGACTAGGTTTGCTCTTTCAAAGTCGGCGAATCGACCCTTGAAGTCGACATGCATTTCGCGGCGACCCTCGCGGTGACCCCATCCAGCGAGCCTGCCGAGGTGCCTGTTGACGGTCAGACCAACGGGGTTCTTGATGCCTAGATAATTCGTGCAGAAGGAGATGCACTCTTCGGTCAGAAAGCCCTTTGCTATGCTTCCATCTGGACGTGCCCTGTTGCGAACGTATCCTTTGATGACACCATTCATCGTTTCAAACGGCATCATGCTGTGCAGGAACGTCGGCCCGAGTTGGATGATATCCTCCACGATATGGACCAGCAGATGCACCATAACGTCGAAGAATGCGGGCGGGAAGTAGATCTCAAGCTCGCATAGTAGGTGGTCCCGCACGATAGCCATCCATGAAACCAGTGGCTTACTAGTGGCGTACCAGTGAAGAGCTGCGCCACTGCTATTTTTTTTTGGACCACCCTGCCCAGGTTACCAGTGGCGCACCCCTTCACTGGTGCGCCACTAGTAGCCAGGCATACTAGTGGCGCACCAGTGAAGAGGTGCGCCACTGCTATTTTTTTTTGGACCACCCTGCCCAGGATTACCAGTGGCGCACCAGGTCCAGGTGCGCCACTACTATCAAAAATAGTAGTGGCGCACCTGGACCTGGTGCGCCACTGGTAAGCCTGGGCAGGGCTGGTTACTGCCCAAAAAAAATAGTAGTGGCGCACCCCACCCCTGGTGCGCCACTAGTAATGTCACTATTAGTGGAGCACCTGTTTATGGTGCGCCACTGCTATATAGTAGTGGCGCGCCACATCTCTGGTGTGCCACTAATAGTGATATTATCTATAGCCGTTTTTCTAGTAGTGCCAATTGGACCAAGTTTGAGTGCACTTCCTTTGCAATGCCAAATTTGGTCCGGAAACTTGACTTTGATGCTGCACTCATCTGGCTTGATGAAATGAGCTGAATTTTGTTGTAGGGTGATGATTTGGAGGTATGGAGGTACTGGAAAAATTTCAGCTCAATTGGATATATCAAAATGGTACTTCCTTCACAGAGCTAGAATCTGGACAGAAACTTGATGGAATTTTTGGGAGAAATTGGCTAGCTAAAATGATGTGAATTTTTGCATGCTCACATCATATAGGGAATGTGGGGTCCTGGATTAATTTCAAGATTTTTGAAGCAATATAAAATATAGTTGCTTCACAACCTCAAAATAGGTCCAGAAACAAGAATTGGATGATGCTCTCAAAATTTGATCTATGGAACTTGGGTTCTTGATGTAAATGGTGAAGATATGGGTAGGAAAAGCTCGATAAATTATTTGGGATTTTTCCTGGCTACCAAAATGGTAGCTCCTTTGGAAAGTGCCCAAATTGCAATATTGGCTTTAAATAGGAAAAGGCAATTTCTCTTATTTAATTATGACCAATATTTTTATGGGAGCTCAATATGATCACAAGGAACATCTCCACAACTTTTCATGAACTTTGGAGATGGATAGATATTTTCCTGGATTTAATTCCTTTAACTGGCAGAAAAAGGAATTAATTTTAAATGAAAAATATTGCAAATGACTTGGCAATATTTTTGCATATCCAGGGTTTATAGATATAGGAGAGACTCTGGGAAAAGTTTGGGAGGCAATAGATCCAAGGAAATTGGGGTTCCTTTGTAACGGAAGGAATTAGGGTTTCCCTTCCGGTAGATCGGAGAGTAGGGTTTCGGTGGCAAAATCTTCAGAAAATATCTTGGGTGGCAAGGTTGGTCTGGAGGGAATCCCTGGTTGGACAGGAAAGGCAAGACTAAATGACCATCTTCATATACCCAAGAGCGAGAGAAAAACCAATAACACCGAAAAAAAGATGGGAGTCAAATCTCGTGAAGGAAAAAAAACAAGGAGCAAAAACTAGGGTGTCACACCCACCTGCCTGGCCATCGTCTTCCTTCGTCGCCGTGTCCCCGTCGAGCATCCGCCTGTGTCCAGGGGAGGATAAGGACGAGGCCGAGCCCCTGGACCAACCCTAGCACCACTTCTCCCTCTCCCTCGCTCGCTCTCTTCTCCACAGCACGAACCCGACGCCACCATCACCATGGCTTCGCCGCCCGCGTAGCCACCGGCCTTCCCGTGCCAAGCCAGCCTGTCCAGGAGACGCGCCGTCGTCCGCTACGTCATCTACGGCCAATAGCTCAAGCCGAGTTGCCCCTCATCGCCGGATCCGCCGTCGTGTTCGTCCTCTGCACCGCCAACGATATCCGTCGATTGCCGCCGTTGTGCTGCTCCTAAGCTATCAGCGGGCCCCCTTGTGCCTTCCCGGTGAGCTTGCGCACCTTTCCCCTCTCTCCCGCGCTCGATCCCGCATCCCCAGCTGCTGTTGTCGCCATGGCCGAAGCTCGTCGCCCCCGCAGCCACAGCCAACAAAGCTCGCGCCCGAGATTCGCATCGTGCTCCTGGAGCTCGCAGGAACCCAATGCACCCACCGGCTCCTCCTCCCGTGCCCCCTAGCCTCGAAACCGTCCACCCCCGAGCTCCAGCCGCCGCTGTCGTTGCTCCTCCGGCCACCCCCGCTGATGCCGCCACCACCGTTCGACGAGCGCTGTTGCGTGCGTTCGAACGCACCCTCGCATGCGTCAAATGGGCGCCCGTAGCGCATTTCCGACGGCCGCCCGAGCCCCTCCGTCATCGTTTTGGTCACCGGACCTTCGCCGCCGCGGCGCCACCGCCACTGTGCCACTGCCATGCGGGCCCGGGTCAGTAGCCACGTTGATTAGGTGCTAATCCGTCACTGACCAGCGGGCCCCATTGTAGCTAATTAGGATTAAGTTTAAATAAAACTGTTAGTTAAATCAGTCACTAACAGCCTGGCCCCACCTCACTAATTAAGATAATTAGATTAATTTAATTCACTGTTAAACTAACAGTCACTGACTGCTGGGTCTCATTGGACCCAGTTGACCAGTCAACTGCTGACTGGGCTAAACCCAGTCTATGACATGTGGGTCCCTTTGACCTGCTGACCAGTCAACGTTGACTGGGTCAACTACTGACTGTGCACTGCTGACTCAGCCCCTGGCCCCACCTGTCTGCCTCATATACACTCTGTTGTGTACACCTGTGTGCATTTAGCATTTTACCAATTAATTTCAAAATAATAATAATTCTAGAAATTCCAGAAAATCATTTAAACTTCACAAAATCATATAAAATAATCCGTAACTGGGATGAAAATAATTTATATATGAAAAATCATTAGAAAAATATAACACATCCGAATATGTCATACACATGCATGAAAATGCCTCTAACATAACAAACATTGAACTTTTGCTACCAGATCAATATACCAGATAATACCTGGAGCTGGGAAAATATTTTCGAATATTTCCCCTCTTCATTTAAAATGCATAGTAATGCATTAGAGCACATAATCATCACACCTTATCATGACATGCATTGTGTTGCATTTGTATGCCTTTTATTTATCTGTTTCCCCCTCCTCGCTTCTTTCTGGTCGACCCTGAGACCGCTGACGCCACTGGATATGACTACATCCCTGGCGATCCATCCTTCTCAGCAAAGCATCCAGGCAAGCAAACCCCCTCGATCATTCCGATATCGCCCATTATTTCTCTCTATTTCTTGCATTGGAGAGTCGGATCAGTTATTGTCTTATCGGTATATCCTATTCTGATGCATAGCCTGTTTTTTATTACTGTTGTTGATACCCTACCTGATATTCTATTATGCTTAGTATAGTTGTGCTAGAGTCTCATCAGTGGCCCTACACCCTTGTACTATCGGGCCGTGATCCCTTCGGGCGATGATCACGGATATACTTATACTACTACAATAAATATGTTCATACTAAAGTCGGGTCGGCTCGGAGAGCACTCGCGAGTGTGGATACGTTGAAGTCGGGTCGGCTCGGAGAGCACCCGCGAGTGATTCACCGTGGCAGCTGGCTGTTAGCGGTATCACCCAGGATGTGGTGGTAGCTCGGGATCTGTCCCGACAGCCGACACGAATCGTTCTCTATGGCGGAACGACAGGGCAGGCGAAGACAATCTAGGAGAGAGGTGGGCCTGGGCCCTAGTCATCATCCGCGGTTACTTAAATAATAATACGCTTAACGAGATCTGGGTATTTGATCCGGGACTGCCACTGGCATATATGCACTAACCGCCACGCGGGATAATGGTTATGGGGCCCTCGGCGTCGTCCGTTCCTACCGAAAGCTCTGTCAGACGTCACAAGAAACGCAGGCTAATTGTTGGGGTGAGTCGGTTATGCCAGGTATGTATACAGAGGTGGGCTTGGTCCCCGGCCAGTCACGCAACATGTAGGAGCGCTTAGGGCGAGTGGCCAAAGACCCCTTTGCGCTTAGGATGTAGACCGGCGTGTTGACCCCTATGGAGAACCTTGTTATGATTTCGGCGTGTCGATCATTCTGAGGCCAGGCATTACCCAGAAAAGTGTGCCCGGACAGGGATAATCGAGCGTATCGGGCTATGTGGTGCACCCCTGCAGGGAAGACCAAGCTATTTGAATAGCCGTGTCCACGGTTACAGGACGAGTTGGAGTTGTATCCCGACCTCTTACAACTTAAACCGGATACTTAATAAAATAGACCCAGATAAAGGTTGGAATAACCCGAGGATCGCTTTCTCGCAGGGAGTCGAGAGAGGATCTCAGGGTATGCTATTATGATATTACTATACTTATACAAGTTGTTATTATATATATTCGCTCCTCTCTTCTGATACTGCAAGAGCGGATAGTCTTCGTTAAGATGAGCTTCCCCCTTATTCTAGCATTTCTGCAGTATAGTCCAAGATATAGCCACATTCCTTGATACCGATGCATATCTAGTATAGATCTAATGTAAGTCTTGCGAGTACTTTGGATGAGTACTCACTGTTGCTTTGCTACTCTTTTGTACAACCCGGTTGCTGCATTCAGATGATGGCGCCATGGATCCAGTAGAACCCCAGGGTGAGTACTACGTGGAGATCGAAGTCGACGAGTAGTTCGGAGGTCCCAGGCAGGAGATCTGCACCTGTTTGATCTAGTGTCGTTGTTTTGCTCAACCTTCTTAAGGCAAAACTTGTCTAACTTGTTTGTACTCAGACTTATGTTGTTTGATGACTGATGTATTATCAGGTCCTCATTTGTAATACAAATATTTATGTTTAAATTTGTGTCATAGAGTTGTGTTGTGGTATCACCGTGAGTCACCGTTCGTGATCGTGCATGCTGCGTGATTGATTAGTGCTCGGTTATCGATCGGGGGCGTCACAGTGCTGCAAAACCATTGACTCACGCATACTTATGATTATACCCCTAGCAAGCATCCACAACTATTGAGAATAATTAAGACATACATCTAACCATAGCATTAAAATCTGGGGTCCCTACTCATTCCTTATGCTATAACTTATAAACTTGGGGTTCAGCATTCTGTCACTCCAGCCTCCCCTCCTAGAATTGTTAAAACATAATGCTCTTCTCTAGGCCCATAATGTTGAAGCAATATGCAGTCCATGTTTGCACATCACCACTAGAGAATTACACCACAACATATTATCAAACATCAAACATTATGCAATTTCACATGACTGGCATCAACATGCTTTCTCCTATGTCCTCAAGAACGCGATGGTTTACTCACAAGACATAATAATGAACATGATCAGTGGGGTATGGATATGATACACAATCTGAAAGTATAAATTCTTCACCAGTAACACACTCAGCATCAACTACGAGAAAGTAATTAACACCAGGAAGTGATCACGGTAACTGATCTATAACAATTGTTCATAGATGGGATGGAGATGGAGATGGGGGTATGTGCTATTGATGGGGATGGTGGTGATCAAGTGGATGCAGATGTTTCCCACGATGCCTTGCTATTGAGGATGACGATGGCTTTGAATTCCCTTGGCCGGAGGAGGCAGATCCTCGGCAGAATCAGCCTTCCGGGAGAGATGGTGTTCTCTGTTCCGCCACGGTGGCAAAAAAATGTGATAAAAATCCCTCAGGTGTTTTTAGGGTAATATAAGACCAGGGGCACCGGAGAGGCAACCAGGGGTGCCACGTGGGCCCCACGCATCACCTCCATGCGCTTGGGGCCTGGGACGCATGGGCCAGGTCTGTGGGCCCCACAGGCCATGCCCTGGCCCATTTTCCTGTCTCTGGGCTTCTATTCTTCTGAAAATACTTGATGTATTTTTATTTTATTTTTTCTGCTCCAGAAAAGTCCTTTTCTTCGCGTGACTTTATCCTCTAGTGATGTCAGATTTCCGGTCCCCCCCCCTCCGGTGCAAACTTGCAAAATAACACACAGAAGGAGGTAAAATGGTGCAATGGCTTGTGAATAATAGTCATAAATAAAAAAAATTACTTCGAGAAATAGTGATGCAAAATGCACGTATCACCGGGGCATCTGTTAGTGTACGCGATGAAGAGGGGGTTCTTGCGGCCATTTTAGAACTAAATGCGATGTTGTTAAAAGAAATGAATAAAATAAAATGAATAAGGCAAAAATGCACATAATTGACCATGACAAAGACCTATAATAACCCTAATAACCATAAAATAACTAAAATAACCCTAATAACCATAAAAAATTGGCATGACCTTTGCTAAAAATAGCAAAAATCAAGTATGTCAAACGTTGTCAAAGCAACATTTTGACAAAATGTTGACAACTCATTTTCCCTGAAAAGTAAACATTGCAACCAATGTTGCCTCGGCTCAATGAACGGTACCACAAACAAATATACACCTCATATCTCATATTCATCCACATCCAAAAATATATGAACAATGGTCTTCTCAGCTCATACTCCACCACGATGACGGCGCCACAACAATCAACACATATGCATAACGCTAACCCTAAGCATCAACACAAGGAGATCACCGAGGGTGGTGTCCAACATTGATCGAAGAGGTGGAGGAGGCAGAGGCGGGTAAGAGTGCGGAGGAGAAGTGGCGAGGAGCCAAGGAGCCGAGGAGCAGCGGCGAGCAGGGTGAGGTGTTGCGGCCTCACAACGGAGGTCGGGCAAGGAGTGGCGGAGGTCGAGGAAGTGGGTGGCCAATGCGGCGTAGGTTAGGCAAGGGGAGACGGATCCACCACGATGAGGTGGCTGTGTGCGGTGGGCAGGGCCGAAGGCGAGGAATAGTGGCCAGGCGCCATCAGTCGTGAGAAGATTAGGGAATTTGGGCACGGGATTTGGGGAATTTTTCCCCAACTCCCGCGCGGGCGATATATATGCTAACGTTACCAGTGACGAGCAGAAAGGGATACTCATCACAGGTAAGTTCTACACTAGTGGCGAGCAAGTATGGCAGCTCCTTGTGACGACCACACCAAACTCCTCCTCACTGGTAACTTTTGAGGGTTTTAGGGTTTCAGCTAGAGTTAGGGTCCAATCTTTTTCTACATTGATCCAGAAGGCACCAAACATTTTCTACATTGAACATCGTACATTACATTGTTCGTGTCAAAATTATGATTTTTTCTGGATTGATTTTCTATTTTTTAGGCATTAAATGAATCTCTAGGTATATTTACTGGATATAATTCAAATTTGAACATCAAGTATATTAGAAAATTCCTAAAATTTGGCTGAAAATCATATTTAATTAAGTTCTTAAGTACCTTCGTAGTTGTTATCCAAGAAATATATGAAAAATTCAAACATTTAGTTGGGAAAATTCAAACCCTTAATTGCATTTATTTGTTTTTCAATTTAAAAAAAGGTAAATTAAGTATAAAAATTATGAAATTTGGCACGGTTCTATGATATGACCTCAAGACTCTGTGTTTAAAATTTCAAACAGTTTCACAAAAGTTTGGTTGTACATTGCTTACAAAGGGAAAGTATGAGGTTTGAAGTCGAACTCATTGTAGCTTTCAAAGGGAAAGTATGAGGTTTGAAGTCGAACTCATAGTTGCTTTATCATTTGAACTTAAAATTTGGACTACGGTTTGATAATATGCAATTATATAGTAATATACCTTCTTGTTCAATCTTTTAATGTAAGAATTTATATATTTTCTATTTTTTGAAATAGCAAGTTAAGGTACCATGTGAAGTACATTCAAAAAATATAGATCGAGGAGGCTCCAAACTTTTTCTACATGGAACATACAACATTACATTGTTCATGTAAAAATTAGGCATTTTTCTGGATTGATTTGCTATTTTTAGGCATTAAATGAGTTTCTAGGTATTTACTAGATATAATTCAAGTTTGAACTACAAGTATATTAAAAAATGCCTAAAATTTGGAAGAAAAATCATATTTAAGTTCTTAAGTACCTTGGTAGATGTTATCCAAGAAATATATGAAAAATTCAAACATTTAGTTGGGAAAATTCAAACCCTTAATTGCATTTTCTTTTCAATTTTAAAAACAAGGTATATGAAGTCTACAAAATATGAAATTTGGCATGGTGCCATGATATGACCTCAAGAGGCCTTGTTTAAAATTTCGAATAGTTTCACAAAAGTTTGGTTGTACATTGCTTAGAAACTGAAGAATCTCTAAGGAATTAATTAACTTACATCATTAATTCAGTGCAAATACAAAAGAGATACACGGTACACAATTTTCCCTCTAGTCTTCTCACTCTTCGACAATCTTCTCAACGGTAGTCTTAGTGCTGTTCCTGGTATACATTAGTCCCTTAGAGTGACTCTGTCTTTTGAAGGGATTGGCGGTGGTACATGTAGTTTTGCTCCTTCCGGTGGGCCGTGGCTGTTTTTTAGCATCGTCATTTTCTTTTTCCGTATCAAGATCATCGAATTGGTCATAGTTGTCCACGTCAACGACACCATCTATTCTGATGATACTCCTTTCGCCTCTCCTCACGACATGACGGCTTGGCTTCGTCTGGTCGATTATGTTGAACCACTGGGCCACTTGTTTAGCTAATACCCAAGGCTCATTTTTCGGTAGTGATTACTTTCACATTTACTATCTCAATAGGTACCACTTTTGGTATAACCATGGTTGTTGGGGATGGTTACCAGCATGTAGACCCGGCAGAGTGATAACCCGGCCATGAAGCAGGCTCGGCGGGTCAACCTACTGCAAGGCTGAAGGAATCGTCGCGGGCTGGCTTAACGAGGCTTGGCGAGGATGGGCCGGCTTAGGCAATGGGCCGGCTCATGGAGATGATGAGTGGCCCGGAGGCCGCCTTGAAGAACAAGTAGGAAGAGTAGGAGACGGATCAAAGGACAACCCAGACTCTCATGTAATCTAGGGTTCCACCTGTATATATAAAGGGGAGCACCTATGCGAAAAAGACTAAGTTGCAATCTCCTTGAGAGCTAGGTTAGCGAATCTGCATCCTTGTAATCGAGATCTACAGCAATATAATCAAGCAGGACGTAGGCTTTTACCTCCACCATGAGGGGCCGAACCTGGGTAACCCGGCGTCTTCTCGTTCCCGATCAACCCCATTAAGCTTCCACACTTGTGCGATGGCCTCATCTCTAAGTCCTTTCACAAGGGCATCTGCCGTGTCAAAACCACGACAGTTGGCGCCCACCGTGGGGCTCACGCACGGTGGAGTTGAGTTCTTAGCGGGATCTCTTCCAGGGTTCGGGAAGTATGCGGTTGGCATGATGACCAAGAGCCGCCGCGGGAAGTTCTACATCGACGATTCATACTGGGGCCCCAACACCGACTCAATTGAGTACGGGTACCGTGTCCCCTTCGGCAAAATCCATACCTTCATCGGCGTGGTCGGCGAGTCGGCCGCCGGGTTGGAAAGCATCGCCAGCGTTGAGTCGGCACGCCGCGCCGTGCCGAGTCAAGTGAGACCCGGCCTGCGTCAAGCCGCCCGGAACCGTGTCTTCGTGGGTTTCACCCAAGGGGTGGCTTCATCGGAGAACTCCCTGTTTGGAGATGATACCCTCGTTCAATCTGACGGCGAGTCCTCGACGGGAGAAACCGAGTCAATCCTTCCTTCGCATAACGGAGGGATCGGGCATACAGACGTCTTTCCAGATAGCCCTGATCCGCCTCGCTTCGTGGCGGTATACATGGCGGGCAGGCAAGATCTGGTGCGTGACCCGGCCAATCCAGTGGCGGGGCAGAACCTCCTTGCCGGCTCAGGAGGTGCCGGCGCGTCAGCCGCCGGCTCACAGAAAACCGGGGCTCAGGCGCTCGCGGACTTGATGACTACGCTGGCAGCCCTGGTGGCCGAGCCGGTCACCGTGGAAAACGTAGCGGCGCGCAACACGGAAATCACGAAGTGTCGCGGGCAAATGGCCATGACCAAGAGGACATCAATGCAGAGAATGCCCGCATGTTACAGGTACAGGCCCGGATTGCCGAGGAGCGGCAGCATCTGGAGAAGGAGGCGCATTACCTGAACCGCCGACAGGCCAAGTCGGAGCTCGTCCACAGGAGGCGTCATCAGAGCCGGCTTCCGGCTAATCTTGAGCCGACTCAGCTGTTCACCACACCGCCGGCTCCGACGAACCTGGGGGCTGGAGTCATCCCCACAGGAGAGCCGCCTTTGCAACAGCCGGTCCAGCAGCGAGAGCCGGCCCAGCACCGCACGGCTGAGCAGCAGCAGCAGCCGCCGTCTCACCAGTTCCAGACCCCAATTGGACACTACTCTAACCCGGTGGATAACGCGCTGGCAGCGACCCACAACTTGGCAGCTATTCCGATCAAGGGGGACGGCCCGATTCAGACCGAGGCCAGGAATGCCATTGCAATGCTCAAAATGGCCGTAGGACAGCAAGCCAACTACTCGCATAGCCAGCATCGGCTTCACTCGACCCCTCATCAGAGCCGCACCAGGAGTCAGCGCCCTGAGTCGCCTGCGGTTTCCAGCAGCGCGCACCGCAGGAGAGCCGCCCAGCTGTTGGCGGAGCAGCACCAACCTAGGATCCCGCAAGACGTTGCGGAGGCGGCTCGAGTCCTTCGAGCATGACAGGAGGAAAACACGCGTGCACGGCACGACCCACCGGCGCACGTCAACACGCCAGTGCGAGTCAACCCGCCGCCGGAGATCAACCCGCCGCCGAATGTCAACTCGCCTGTCGCGACCCAGCCAGATGGTCGACTTGGGGGCTCTTCAAGCCGCATGATCGGAACTCCATGTTTAATACCAGCGCTGCGAGAGGCGCGCATAACCCCCGATTTCAAAGGTCCTCGCAAGGTTCCTAACTATACAGCGAATCTGGAGCCCACCGAGTGGATCTAGAGTTATGAGCTGGCAATGGACTTTTTGGGCGCAAGTGAGTCAGTGTGCGCGCGTTACCTCCCTCTGATGTTGGAAGGCCCTGCACGCACCTGGATGAAAAACCTACCGGCGAATTCTGTCAACACATGGCAGGAACTGAAGGAGCGCTTCATCAAGAATTTCCAGGGAACCTGCAAAAGGCCAACCACAATTGTTGATCTTGAGCGTTGTGTCCAGCGCGAGGATGAGTCGGCGCATCACTGGGCTCGCCAGGTTGCGGAGGTCATACACAGTTCTAACAGCATCTCGGCGGCTCAGGCAGTGCTCGTTCTGGAAAGAACATGCAAGTTTCAGCCCCTGGTCCAGAAGCTTGGGCAACTCAAGCGAAAGGTCAAGGACATGGGAGACCTCATGGATGTCTTAACCCGGTATGCGGAGTCAGATAACACCAAGGATCCGCTGTCAGACGAGGAGAAGTCCGACAAAGGGAAGAAGGCTGGCGGTAAGGGTCAGCAGCAGAACAACAACAACGGTCAAAACAACAACGGTGGTAAACGCAAGGGTTACGATGGTAGCTCTGATCTGGGGGTGAACACAAACACAGAGAACAAAGGTCAACGGCAGAATGACGGCTCAAGGAGGCAGTCTGGTAATCGCCCTCTCACTTACGAGGAAGCACTCAAAGCTCCTTGTCCGAAGCACAGTTACAATGGTAAGTCGTCCAGTCACTCCTGGGAAAATTGCTATGTCATGCAAGAGTTTGCCAAGCGGGTCTTCCAGAATCATCATAATGGTGGCGGCAATGGCGGCCAACCCATCAACCAGGGGGCTTCGACGGCTGCTATGGCGGCGACCATGACGGGCTAGGGTGGAGGGGATATGGGGTAACTTATGGAGGGGCGAGAGGTAACCCGAGGGCTTCGACGGCTGCTACGGCGGCGACCATGACGGCGAGTTCATTGCTCGTCTAGTGCACAGCGCCACTTGCTGCTGCTTTTATATGCAAGGTTACCTGTGATGAGCGTAGAAACCTGCCTGATACTGGTATATATCGTACCAGTGGCGAGCCGGTGACTTCGCTCATCACTAGTAACCTGGCTAGGAGGCAGCACTTACCAGTGGCGGGCGCACATACGTGCCAGCCACTAGTATAGCACATACCTATGACGATCGAAGCAGGCCGCCCGCCACTGGTAAGTTTGGCGTGCCCAGGGGGCTCTGTGCAACACACCAGGGACGAGCCCAAATAATGCCTATTACTGGTAATAATATACTAGTGATGGGCGTGATATGCGCCCATCACCGGTAACTTTTCCAGTTAGCAGTGACGGGAATTTTTTGTGCTCGTCACTGGTAAGGTGGCGGCTAAAGTTGTTTCTCCAATAGTGTTTGAGTAGTCCATCCCCTGGACTATGGGTTCGTATCAGTAGCTATGTTGCATCTTCTCTGCCATGCCTCAATACAATGATCTCATGAGCTGCCCTACATGATTGTGATCCATATGATGTAATTTTTGCGGTGATCTATTGCTATGTGATGAATTATTACTTTATGATCAGATCATATATGTTGCCTTTACATGGATTATAGATGTATACTGCTCTCCAATTTGCTAGTCTAATCATTGGCCAGTTTAGATGAATGAATGATCAATAGTGGGTGTGGTGTGCATTAGATGGGGTAAATCTCTATAAGTGATTATTTTGTTGATAGTAAGAGAGAAAGCTTATAGTTGTATTTGCTCCACTAAGGATAAAATCATAGTTGACTCGTTGTCCCAGAGATGTGCTAGGGGTGAGGGGAATCTTATTATCAACTTTATGTCATCTTGCTTAATGCCATGCTCTATTTTATTACTTAAGTACTTAGAAATCCATGATGGATTTTGGTCTCTAGGTGGAGTATTAGCTATAGATGTTTGCAGACGGATGTCGGTCAATAGATACATGGATGTACTACCTATAGGAAGTCATCGCAACATATGTTATAATTTTCCATAATTGTTTTGATTTTTCATTACACATACCTACGCTTATATTTATGCACCACCGTTACTTGGAGAGATGCTACTATTGAACCTACAAACCCCGGTCCAATTTTCCTTATAAAAACAACAAAAGTTTACTTTTTCATGCACTTTTGTTTTCTATAATTAATTATTCTGAAAATACAAAAACACTTCCAACCATACGATACGCTCATAACTTGTTGCAACTAGCAAATCTAGTGAGATTGACAACCTCACTAGAGTTGTTGGGGACACAAGTGAAGTTCTTCTTCTGTGTTGCAGTCATGTTGACTGGAGCTAGGGGTGTTGCCTCTACATACTGATACCTTGGTTTCTCAACTGAGGGGAAAGTTATTGCTAGCTACAAACCCTTGCACTTGGGGGTCCAACACTTGCTACCACGTGTGATTCTTTGGACCAAGCAAGACTTTTTCTGGCGCCGTTGCTGGGGAGGAAACATTAAGTTCCATAGGTCCTGCAATAAAAATATTTATCTTCCTTGTTATCTACTTTGATTAATTTATTTTATTTATCTTAGTTTACTTTTTTGCTTTGCTTATAAACCAAAAACAACAAAAATATTTTTATTTCAGCATGTAGTTACTTTCTTTCACCTAGTAGTTATCGAAAGCTTATCCAAAAATGTTGTCACCTCTGACGTGGAAATTCTTGTCTTTAAACAAAGGGGAGGTGAAACAATAAAAGACTCATGGTATAGGGTCAAAGACTTGCATGCTAGATCTGAACATAAATGCTCAATAAGTGTTCTCCTTAGAAACTTTTATATTGGAATGTCTTCATGGTTTAAATATGTAGTTGATACTATAGTAGGAGGAAACTTTATGGGTGGCAACACCCTAGATGCTGTTAACGCTATTGAAAGTCTAGTAGGAACCCCTGCTTTAGAACAAGTTCGTGAAGATACTTTAAATAGAGTCATGGGGAGACTGGATGAAATAAATGCTAAAATACCAAGTATCAAAAAACTGGATGAGAACAATAAAAAACTACATACTGGGATAAGTAAGTTCGAAGGTCACTTGATAATGCTATAAAAAACCTTAATCAACTAGTGGGAAAATTGAACACTCAATGTGGTATGGGCCTTACAGCTAATCAAAGAATTGGAAACTTGGAGAAAGTAATGGGAACTTTGCGGACAACTTTTGGATCCATAAAAGTGATGGGAAATTTTTGTTTTTGCCACTCTAGATTTTGACCATTTTTCCTCTGCCACTCTAGCTTTTGACATTTCAATTTTGTCACTCTCAGCTTTTGAAAATACATCACAATTGCCATTCCAAGTGGCAAAAGCAAAAATTTCAGAGGGCATATTAGTTTTGCTTATGCCACTCTAGCAAGGCTAGAGTGGAAAAAGTGAAATGTCAAGAGCTAGTGTGGCAAAAGCAAAACCGTTAAAACCTACAGTGGCAAAAACAAAAATTTCCCAAAAGAGATAGGCAGTTCCTCCAAAACAAATGCACCTCTAACTTCTATGTATGTACCTAAACCCACGGGGTAGGAGTTTTAAAATCACCCTCACCAACAAATAAAGTTAAGAAGGGGAACTTGAAGATGGTCACTCAGGGGGAATTCACTCCACTTGATTTTAGTGCTTCTAATGTTGAACCTTTGCTATCTAGCCCTCTGAAAACCCCCCCAATATTAATCTCAAAGCATTAGGCCCAAGAGGACTTATCCTTTTGGTGATGGAAAAATTTGACCATCAAAATAATAATGCCTAACTCAAAGGCATTAAAGAAAGAGTTTCTGGGAGGCACCCCAAAGTTATCCTTTAATTTTCTTTGCATGTGTCACATTGTTATAGTACTGTAGCAGTGAAGTTTTTATTTTATTTTAATAAAGAGCCAAGAATTACAGTTAGCATCATTAGATTACAAGTAGTCACTACTAGGGAAAACCCTAGTAGTAGCGTGGGGTTAAGAGCTATCAGTAGCGTGGGTTCCCGCGCTACTGATAGGGCGCTACAGCTAACATTTAGTAGTAGCGTGGGTAATACCCCACGCTATTGCTACTGGTGTTAGCAGTAGCGTTTGTTTTGAACCACGCTACTGGTATTATCAGTAGCGCGTGTTTCTACCCATCGCCACTACTATTAGAGCGTATTTCATTTCTTTATATGTATACTGAATTTATGCGTCGTTATACAATTTTTATACAGTAGCGTTGAAGAGGTTGTGGAAGAAACACAGGTTAGATTAAAGTGGATGGATGGATCCAAGTGAGCAACTTGAATTAGTGGGACCAACATCATATCGTCCCACTAATTCAAGTTGCTCACTTGGATCCATCCATCCACTTTAATCTAATCCGTGTTTCTCCCAACATCATATCGTCCCACTAATTTGAGTTGCTCACTTGGATCCATCCATCCACTTTAATCTAATCCGTGTTTCTTCCACCCCAATAATATAACAACTCATCATCTGTAGTCATATAATAATAACTCATCATCATCATCCATAGTCATATAACAACTCATCATCCGTAGTCATATATAGAATAACTCATCATCATTCTAGCACATGAGAAGTAGTACAACCTCGTCATCTTGATCATCGTAGTCATATAACAACTCGATCATCATGCGCATTCATATAATAACTAACCATCAATATAGCACATGACAAGTTAACCAACACTAGCTAAGGGTAGTCATCCTAGGTAAATAATTCATCAACATTCTAGCTAGCATAACAAGTACTACCTAGGACCTACTCCTCTCTCTTAGGTAAAATATCATAAAACAGGTAAACCCCTCCATCTCCATAATGGAGAATAGAGATCCACCTATCTCCAACTTGTGGCCTGCGCACATTCATGTTGTCTCCAATTGGTTGCATGCGTGCATTCATTACTTTGCTCCATTCTTTGATATCGAGCCTTTCATCCTTTAGAGAAATCGAGTATGCACTATGGAAAGCCATCGGCGGATCTGGCCGTAAGCTAACCATACTCATATGACCTTCGGTATACATCAGGTCAGGCACAACTTCCTTCGGGAGCTTCTGTTGAAGAACATAATAGTAACATAGTTAGCAATGTAGTTTACTTAAGAAGAATGTATGCAACCATAGTTAACAAAATCTTACCATTCTATTTGCACTGATGTTAACCTCATGCAACTCATGGACTAGTGGCACGTATCCACTATAATTTTCGGCAATTTCATATTTGATCTTATAAGTCTCAACATCATTAATAAATGAGACAAGAGAATTTTTCTCCTCCCAAGTTAGCTCGGAGCCATAACTGTAGTAGGTCTTGTCTACAGCCTTCCGAGTATTTTTTGGAGAAAAGAAATAAGCTATGAATTATAAATAAACAAGCTTAGTAGGGATGAAAACCAACTATTTTTAAATAAACAGTATAAATTACTTAACAAAATTGTTTGACAAACTCACATAGAGGTAGAACTGGAATCATGTCAACATCCACCCAAATGTCGATATTATCTTCATGATCATCTTCAGGATCACCAAGATCGAAGGTTATTTTCATATCCTCCTGAAATCCGTAGGCCTTGCATAGTGCTCTCCAATTTGAACACCCAAAATGTGAGTGATTTATTGCATTGTAGAGCTTAACCGCAAAAGTGAAACCATGTTTCGTTCTTAGGTGAGCTTTCTTCGTCTCCATACTCTCCCTATCTTCGAAATCGAGCTTTTCCAAGACATACGGTCTTGCATAGCAGG
The DNA here is from genome assembly GCA_039707655.1 of Elymus sibiricus. Classification (NCBI taxonomy): domain Eukaryota; kingdom Viridiplantae; phylum Streptophyta; class Magnoliopsida; order Poales; family Poaceae; genus Elymus; species Elymus sibiricus. Next base: position 18,922,077 of record CM077666.1, on the reverse strand, counting down.
GGATGCACTAGTCGAATTGTAAAAAGCGGAAATTAAACGTTAAAGCAAAAAGCACAAGTCATGCTTAATTACAAAAAAATACATGCCGTCGTTACATACCGTAAAAACTTCAAAGCTCTCCTTCAGCGTGACAGTGAAGCACCTACCATTATCTAGGTGAGGCATGTCACACGTACCTCCATCGTCGGTGGAGTAATCGCACTCAGGGATCCTATCGTCGTCAGACATTTCCTATGTTCATGATTCAATTAAAGATTAAAAATCGATGGCAATTAACAGGAACTCAACACACAGATCACTATTCAACACGGGTTGACTTTCGGTCTGTCTAATCTCCCTTGAAAAACTCTCATCTCTGGTGGTGTATATGGTAGGCACTCCCTCTCTGATATTGCGACCATCGGTGATGGTCGCTCCTCCATTCTTTCCCGAGTGCATTACACCAAAATGTCTAGCACACGGAAATGAAGGAGAAGCGACCCCCACGACAACAGTCGGGATTCTTCCTCTCTCATATATCGACTGTCGGTGATGGTCGCTACTCCTCCTCCCCCTAGTGCATTCTGTAGGTCTAGCACAAGGAGAAGAAGGAGAAGCGACCCCCACGACGACAGTCGGGATTCTTCCTCTCTGAAAGTCACACAAAATGCCCCAACAGACTGAAAGTCAACCCGCTACATATATCGAGTAATGACATAAAAAATGGCCTATGTTTAGTTGGAATGTCGTTTAATTCTCATTCCGGCAAATCACGGGCACTCGATATGTCGTTCTTTCTAGCACAGGTCATGCCAAAATTCACGGAAAATTTCGGCATGACCTTTGCTTAAAAAGGACATATCGAGCGCCTGAAATTTGCCGGAACGGAAATGAATCAACATTCTGGCAAAACATAGGCCACTCGGATTAGTTTCCCGGCAAACATAGGCCACTTTGGGCAAGCACATATCCTTCATTTTCCAAACATAGGCCACATGAGCATTTATATAAAAAAATTCAAACTTGGTATGCTCATTACATTTCAGTGGTTGAATTTTGACAAAGAACATTGCAATATATCTTCTTACCCTAACATTTCATTTGGACAGCAAGCATAACTAAATACCCTAGTTCTTCAAGAAAGTAGGTCTCTCTCTCTCTCTCACAAATTTTAGAGCATAACTAAATTTGAGTTAACGGAGATACCCTAGTTCTTCAATGAAAGTAAGGGAATTCATAACTGCCTAGGGTATTTTGTCTATGGTATATGCTGCATTTCAAAGGGGTAAAAACATCATCTTGCTATAGGAATGAAGTAATTTCTGTTATACACAAATCTCCAAACTCCTTCATTTGTCAAACCATTTAAAATGCTACAAACTACTTCAATTAAATTCAGTTAAATTAAAGTGTCCAATGCATATCTATGTTAACTCAAATTTAAACTCAAAATTCACTAGGCAGCAACTACATCCAAACCTATCATATGTGTGCCTATCATCTGTGAAATATTCAGTTCATCGGCGCAGGCAAGCAGCGGATCGAGTAGTGAGAAGACAAGGGAGAGGCCTTACGAGCAGTAGGACTTGGGGATGAACTGGAGTGGGCCGGCGGGCTTGGAGGCGAGGCAGGGCGGGCCGGCGGGCTCGGAGATGACAGGAAGACGGCGATGGCGCGAGGTCGGCGACGGCAGTGCAGGCGACAGCGACGGGGAGCTTGGGCGGAAGAGAGTGGAGTGAGACAGTGAGGAAGTGGACGGTTGGGAGAGACGATAAGACGCGCTTAGCAGCAGCACGGCCATGGGACCGCGCTACTACTATCATCTTAGCAGTAGCGCTGGTCCTGTACGCCACGCTGCTACTATGGGTAGCCCGGGGGGTACGGTGGGGGATCACTTACCAACAGCGCGGAGTGGGCAGCCCGTGCTACTGCTATATGGTTACCTGTAGCGCGTGTTACAGCCCCGCGCTGCTGCTAAGTAGCAGTAGCACTGGGCCATTACCCCACGCTGCTGTTAAGAGTCTACCTATAGGGTTTTCCCTAGTAGTGAGTTTCTTCTGTTTTGCTGTTATTGCATAAATATTAGCTCCTTGCTGGAACGTCAATAAATTGTGAAAATTTTACACAGCGTGCAATTATAAGTCTTATGTACGTACTAATTGTTTTAGAATTTTTTGCTTAGTATAAGTCCTGTTATTAATTGCATTTCTGCTGGCTACACTGTTTAGACAGATTCGTGCTTTACTTGTTTTAAGTTATGTATACCTACCTTTGGATATTCCTATGGGGGTGTGGGAACTCAATCGTGCTTAGATACACTGTAGCTAATGTTGGGAATTAGCATTATGATATTTATATAGCACATTTATGCATGGATGTTATTGTTTTATAGACTAACCTACTCATGAGCCCGTTTATGTTTTGTGAGGATAAAGTTTTTAAGATTTTGGGAAGCCTCCTTGGTATAAATACCCCCGATCTTTTCCCTTCTACCTCCTGAATTCTCGAGATGAGAATTTCTTTTAGAGGAGGAGAATTGTAACACCCTTGTGTAATGAGCTACAGTGATCCTTAATGATTAAGCTAAGTCACCTTGATTTGCAATGCTTGATCACATTGGATTCATTTCCCATTTCAAATTCCACCACTGAATTCAATTCAAATTTTAAGTGAAATTTGATGTTGCACCAAAATTGTAGCAAAATAATTCATCATTTAGCAAATATTCCATAACAAATATTTGTTAAGCAAAACAACATCACCACCATGCTAAATTGGGTATAGCAATTAAAAGAGTGTTAAAACAGCCTATTTAAATGCTTTTCTAGTTATGAAAAATCCAAACAAATGCAAATGCCTCCCAAACTTTTTGTGGCAGTGCCAAATATTGCAATGTATTTTTGTGGCCAAGTTCCATATTTTACAGAAGTCATTTTGGCAGCTCCAAATATTGCAAAACCCTCTCTGTAAAAAGAAACAGAAAAGAAAAGGGGAAAAAGGCCTAACCTACTGTGTACTGGGCCTAAGTGCACAGAGCACCGGCCCAGCCCACCTCTCTCTCTCCCTCTACCTCCCGCTCTCTCTCTCTGGTGCGTGTCGCCGCGCCCGTGGCCGCGCGCGCGCGTGCCGGTGAAACGGCGACACGGCGACGCTACAGGCGCCGCGAGGAGATAAGGCCGGCGCCCCTCGGCTCCGTCATCGCCCTCACCCACTTTCCCCCCTTCTCCCTCACTCTCTCTCGCCCGCATTCCACCTCACCCGAGCGCCGCCGTCGACATGGCCGCCCCATAGCTGCGGCCACCATCGTCCTCGCGCCCTTCCGCCGTGTCCAGGAGGGCCGCCGCCGTCCGCTTCTTCCTCCACGCCAACACACGCGAGCCGGGGAGCACCCCATCGCCAGGATCGAGCTCTTCTTCCTCCTCGGATCGCCGGCGTTCTCCATTGGCTCCGGCTGCTCTGCAGCAACTAGCCTCTCGCCGGGCCTCCGTGTGCCCTCTCGGTGAGCGCCGCGTCCAACCCCTCTTCCCCGTGCTCGCTCGCTGCCTCTGCGATGCTGCTGCCATCGCCGCAGCTCCGCCGCCGCTGCTAAGCTCCGTTCCATCGATCTAGCGCTATAGAGGCTTGCCCGAGCCCGTCATCGTGCTCGTGGCGATGCATAGGTGCCGAGCTCTTTAGTTTGCCGTTTGCACGCCTGCGGCATCGGTCCCGAGCTCGACCGATTCCGGCCGCCGCCCTCACAGGTCGCCGCCGTTGCTGTAGACCATCTCCGGTGACGCCACCGCCACCAAACGAAGCGGCTCCGTCCGCTTGTTCAAACGCAACAAACCGCTCGCAAAACGGTGCCCCGTAGCGGTTTTTATGGTGAGCTCCCGAACGCGCCACCACGTTTTTGGTCGCCGACGGTGAGTCGCCGGCACCGCTGACCTGGCACGGCATGGGGCCGACCCTGGGTCACTGACCTGTGGGTCCCACGGGCCCAGTTGACCACGTTGACTTGGTCAACGTGCTGACTGGGCTAGTCCCAGTCACTGACATGTGGGCCCCCACCACTAATTAGTTTAATTGACTAATAACTAAAATCAGTTAAGTTAATAGTCACTGACATATGGGGCCCACCTGCTAATTAACCCCTTTTAGTTAACTTAAGCACTGATTAATTCACTGTGTATGACATGTGGGGCCCTGGAACTACTTAAATGGATAAGGCCGGCCCAGTCAGCTGCTGAGTCAGCAGCTGGGCCCACCAGTCAGCCTCTGCTGACTAGACAGTTGACTCAGTCAACTGGGCCCACATGTCAGCCTCTGTTGCACATTTCTGGGTACACTTCTGTGTACCCATAGCAATTAATATTTAAATGATTTTGAATTTAAATTAAATCCAGTTAATTCCATAAATTTTAGAAATTGTTTAAAAACTTTGAAAATTCGTAGAAATTCAACCGTAGCTGGGATGAAATAGATTTCTATATGAAAAATGATCAGAAAAACGAGACAAATCCGAATATGCCATCCACATAGCTGTCACATGCCTCCAAAACTGCAAACATGGAACCTTCCCCTCCGGTTCATCTGTCTAACAGAGGCCTAACGCTGGGAAAATATTCCCAGATATTTTCCCGCTCCGTCTGTAACGTGTAGCACTGCGTTAGGTCACCCCAACATAGCATATTGACATGTCATCCATATGTGTTGCCTTGTATTTATTGTTTCTTCCCCCTCTTCTCTCCGGTAGACCCTGAGATCGACGCTGCCCCCGAGTATGACTACGTCGTCGACGACCCCTCTTTCACCGCAGAGCTTCCAGGCAAGCAAAACCCCCTTGATCATTCCTATATCGCCCATTCCTTCTCCCTCATGCTTGCATTAGATTTTGTAACTTGATTGCTCCTATTCTGATGCATAGCCTGATTTTGTGACTTGTTGATGATACCTTACCTGCTGTCCTATATGCTTAGTATAGGCTGGTTAGTGATCCATCAGTGGCCCTGCACCATTGTCCGTGTTGCCTCGCTTTGTTACCGGATGACTCGATCAGTGCGATCGATGTGCAGAGACCGACACAGCACCGCACCGCCCCCCCCCCCCTAGTTGTATGACTCTACAGAGCTACTATCGAGTGCCGAGGGTGATACCTCCTACCTCACTCCTGATGATATCTCTGTAGCGTAGCTAGTCGGTTGTGGGTTACCGAGTGTGATTCCTCTTTCACCACCTCCGATGATGCCTCTGTCGTGCAGCCCCTCGAGTGTGAACCTATCGAGGGTGATTCCTCCTAGGTCACCTTGACGGATACATCGAGTGGGAATCCATCGAGGGAGATTCCTCGGATTTCCCCTTGATGTTACAGACACACTGTTGCCCCTTTTTAACTGTTACTGAGGGACTGAAGTGACAGGTGGTACCACCCCGGTAGTGGTGTACCTGAGTTCCCGACAATCTCTGGTGAAGTCGGGTTGACCTGGAGGGTACCCGCGAGATAAATACGAGGCTCGGACGGGCAGGCAGACCGCCCATGAGAGGGATGGGCCTGGCCCTTGCCGTAAGTCCTCGAGACAGGGCGACAGGAGCACTGATCATCACCGCGCGCTCCCATCACACTAACGGGTTGGGATATGTGATTTGAGTAGGCCTCTGGCCTTTTCGCACTAACCACCACGCGGGAATAGTATGGGCACTCGGCGTCGTATGTTTCAGCCGAAGTTCTTCAGACGTCAGCAGTTGAGCGGCACGCGCCCGGTTGGACTGGGTACGCCCGCTTGTGTATACAGGGGGCTAGGTCTGCTCCTGGCCGTCCTCGCAACGCGCAGGAGTGCAAAGGGCGATGGGCCCAAGACCCTTGAGTGCTTAGGATGTAGACCGGCGTGCTGGCCTCTTTGTTGAGCCTAGGTAGGGCTACGGCGTGTCGATCAGCCGAGGCCGGGCATGACCCGATAAAAGTGTGTCCGGCCAGAGTTAATCGAGCGTGTTGGGTAAGTTGGTGGACCCCTGCAGGGAAGTATATTTATTCGAATAGCAGTGTCCATGGTAACGGACGCTCAGAAAGTATCCCGATCTACTACAACTAGAACTGGATACTTGTGATACTTAATAATATGTTAGCTCCGGGATTGCTTTCTCGCAGGGAGTCGAGGAAGGATCTCTGGGCATTGCTTCTACTTAACTATTACTTTATATTATGCTACTCTACACTCTTCTAATGCTGCAAGACGCTGGAAGATGCTAGTCTTCGATAGGCTAGGCCTTTCTCTCTATTCTGGCATTCTGCAGTCCAGTCCACAGATACAGCCCCTCTTTTGATACCGATGCATATCTAGCATAGTTCTGATGTAAGTCTTGCGAGTACTTTGGATGAGTACTCACGGTTGCTTTGCTACCTCTTTTTCCCCATACCCGATTGCTACGATCAGATGATGGGGCCTCGGAGCCAGCTGACCCCGTCGACGACTACTACTACCACACCGACGGTGCTTACTACTACGTGGAGACCGATGACCAGGAGAAGTTCGGAGGCTCTCAGGCAGGAGGCCTGAGCCTTTTCGATCTAGTGTCGTTGTTTTGCTCAGCCTTCTTAAGGCAAATCTGTTTACTCTTTATGTCTGTGCTCAGATGATGTTGCTTCCGCTAACGCTTGTACTCGAGCTTATGTATTCGAGCCCTCGAGGCCCCTGGCTTGTAATATAAATCTTGAATTATTTTATTTGTGTCTAGAGTTGTGTTGGGATATCTTCCCGTGAGTCTCGGGGCTTGATCGTGCGCATTGCGTGTATGATTAGTGCACGGTCGAGTTGGGGCGTCACAACCTATGTTTTTATTTGTCTTCATAATATGTGTAAGTTCTTGAAGCATCATTTTATTTCCCTTTTGAATAAAGATAATCATCACATCTGGAAGTTATCGTTGGAATGAGAGAGAGATGCATGGCTATTGCATTTTATTTACTCTATGTGCTTCACTTATATCTTTTAGAGTAATTGGTGAAGTAAACACTTTAAACTCTTTGTGCTTCACGTATATTTGTTGGAGAGTTGGAACATAACTAGCATTAGATCTTAATTGTCATATCCATGGTAGACTTGTTAATGGGTTAGGACTGAAATTATGAACTTGCATAGGAAGTAAGAACAAACTTGACTAGAGCAACAACTAGAATATTCAACATATAGGACTGGATACTTGGCAATCATTTTGAAACAATTTGAAAGCTATTAATTTGCATTGTGATAGAGTAACTTGCACCTTGATATAGTTGGTGTTGTTAATGTTCAGTTGAACCATTACCTTTCTTTGTCCTAAGTACAAAATTTGGGGACTCTAGTAGTGGCTTGATTAGCGCTAGAATGTTGTCATGGATTTTTAAATGATGGCCCAGTGACTTTGGTTTTACCGGGGCAGCACGATGGTTAACTCCTACCAACATCCCCCCTCGGGGTACTTAGCTTTTGAGTCTTATGCAATATGATGCCATGAGGCTCTTGTGTAGTTTTTGACTTCTTTATGATTCAAGCAAGTTTGAAGCTTTTTACACTTCCGTTTTATCTTACATATTGCTAGCCTCTTCGGTATTCAACATTTCCCACTCTCACATCGATACATGGTGCATACTTCACTGGTATATTCAAACTCCATGGGAGAACTTACTCCTATTCTCCTACACATGAACCAAATATCTTCCTCAAAAATTCCACCATACCTACCTATCATGGAATTTCCATAGCCATTCTGAGTATGTTGCCATGCACTACCATCATCATTCCATTGCATACATTACATGGCTAAAGACATGTTGTTTATTGTCATATGCTTTACATGATCATGTAGCTAGCTTCATACACAAATAACCATTGTTCATCGTTTTCATATGCTATGCTAGATCTTGTAATTCCTGGTACACAGCGAGAGCATCCATATAGAGTTTCTCTCATTTTTAGAGATTGGGTTGTGATTACAAACAATCGAAGTATGTCAAAGTAAGGTGTTGCTACTACCAAGAGAGAGAGAGAGAGAGAGAGAGAGAGAGAAAGAGAGAGAGAGATCAACTAAAACATGCACCAAGGCGGTGTCACCAAAAAAAAGGTGATAGAGAGAAGGAGCAACACCATTATAATTTTTAGTATACACTAAAAGTGCTTCAAAGTAGCACTACTTCATTCATTGTAAAGTAGAAAGTTTTATGAGCTTCATATTGTCACATACACTAGTAGCGAATTTACATTATAGAACTTGGCTTGTATATTCGTATGATGAGCTTCCTCAAATGCTCTAGGTCTTCATGAGCAAGCTAGTTAGATGTACCCCCACTTAGTCCATAGGTGAGCTTTCACATATTCATAGCTCTATGTGCATCCTAGTTGCATAGCAATCATTTCTCCTTGCATTAACATCGATTACAAGGCCTTCTCCATTGCCTAATGATTAGCTACATTGATGCAAGACTTTCTTCGTTTTTGACATCTTCCAACCCCCATCATTATTCTATTTTTCCACATAACTATGAGGCCTAGACCTGCGCTCTTTTTTTGCATTAAGTAGTTGAGTGGTTGGCTAACGGAAATAGAAAATTTTGCTATTGTACTTGGTTAGGCCTCAGGTTGGTGTTTTGAAGTGATGGCTAATGCACAACTTCTTTTGTTTATGACGATCATTGCTTTGTTCCCAACATAATATTGACATTATTTCTAAATCTTTGGCATTGAGAATTTTGGCATGACGCATTGATTATTTGATGGGTAATAGGGAATTTGTCAATGTGTATTGAGATAGCTAATAGTTGCTACCTATAGACAATTGTTCTGTATCCTTTACTTGTTGTTTTAAATTCACCAAAGAGAATTACATTTAATGATCATGCTCTTGTTAAGGTACCATTCAACTCCAAAAATTATTTTTTGGGTTATCATCCTACATGCTCGAGGACGAGCATGGATTAAGATTGGGGATGCTGATACGTCCTAAATGTATCTATAATTTTTTGTTGTTTTTATGCTATAACTTGCTGAATATGCAATGTTTTATCATTAATTTGGACTAACATATTAATAAAGTACCAGAGTGACAGTTGCTATGTTCTATCTTTGGTTACAGGAAAAACAAGCATTTTCCATACGTCCAAAAAATAAGAGAAAATTTAGAGGAAGTTTTTACATCAGAAGATGCACTATGCCAAAAAGAGGCACCTGGCAGAAGCCCACATGGCCCCACGGTGCGGCCTGATGAGTGCATTTTGCATCATGTTTTTGCACCGTAGAGGTAGGATTTTCTGTATTTTACCACGATTGTTTGCCTTTTTTGCTTAATTTGACTAGGAGCCCCAGATTTAGGAGAATCTGAGTATTTAATTGGAAAACCTCTATATTTGGTGGAAAATATGAAGATTGGACACTTCAGGAACCTTCCTTGGGAGAAGAGAACCCAACCTAAACAAATTGCACCTTGATTTGCGCCTCCAGAACAGAAGATGACCACCGGTATGAGCCCATGCGCTTGTACCACATGCCACCGCCTCCGCCTGATCAAATAGTTCATCCATATGCAAGTGGATCAGAGAGACAAGACATAGAGAGGGTCCAGGAGAGGATCCAGCACTGAAAACAGCACCTCTGGAAGAGATCCGAAGGGGGAATCAGGAAGAGGGCATCCACCACGCCCATACCTCGAACACGGAGGCCAAGACATTGAGATCCACCACCTTCATCACCATCCATGCCATCACCATCGACTCTCATGACCATCTCGTTGTAATATCCGAACTCGTTCGAAACAGCACCTTCAGAAGGGAGCCGGTGGGGGAATCGGCAAGAGGGCATCCGCCACGCCAATACCTCAAGCACGGAGGCCAAGACATCGAGATCCACCACCTTCATCACCATCCACGCCATCACCATTGACTCTCATGCCCATCTCATTTTAATATCCGAACTCATTCATTACAATCCCAGACTCGTTGTGGGTTTGTACACAGATTACTTTAATCATTCATCCGTAATTCACATGGCTATCTCATTTATGTCTTGTGCTCCCATGTCTGAGTAATTTCACTAGCTCTCGGGGATATGGAGGAACCCTAGTATATTATATGATTAGAGTGTAGTAATATATTTGATCTATGTGATATTGTCGTGATGATGTTCTTCACGATGTTGTGCGAATGTCGACTGCGCAATATTTGCCATACGGGACACGAAGGATATCAGTGCTACTGTAAAGCGAGGTTAGAGGTACGGTGGGGACAGAAGCTACCTCTCTCCTTAGCGAACCTGTGGTAAGGGAATAACAGAGACCCATATGCGTTATGCCACTGATATGTCTCAAACGTATCTATAATATTTGTTATATTCATGCTACATTCATATCTTTTATACATAGTTTTGACACACTTTCTTATCATTTTTATTGGACTCACGTATTAATCAAGTGCCAAGTGCCAGTTGCAGTATTTTATTGTTTTTGGTGTAGCAGAAAAATATATTTCCGAGGATCAAATAAATAAAATAAAAATATGATGCTGATACATGTACCGGAGGAGACACTGCGCCATAGGCCCACCTTGAGGGGGCCCTCCAGGGCCCCACGTACCCCTCCCACACGGGCAAGTCACGGGGCGAGTGGCATGGGCCCATGGGAGCCTCGAGCATCCCCTGGACCTCTCCTTTTACAGCAAGCTTCTCCCCGAAGTTTTCTCCACCGCCTTAAAATTTCAGATATTTTGGAATTACGGATCTTTAGGAATAAATATTATGGTTTTCGGACTCAGAAAGGGATCCAGAAACTGCTCCCCTGAAAGTTAGATCCAATCTCGGGGGAGGCTCTTGTCCTCCACAACCATGGCCACCAAAAACCAGAGGGGAGACCCTTCCCCCACCAAGGGGGAAGGCCAAGGAAGAGGAAAAAGGAGGGGGGCTCTCGCCCCCTCTCTTCCATTGGCGCCGAAACACCGACGGGGGAACTATCATCACCGCCATCGTCTCCATCGACTTCACCACCATCTCCAATCGCCATCTCCCCCCTCTGTACATTGGTACATACATCCACAAACCTCTGTAATCCCCTACTTGAACATGGTGTTTTATGTGATGAATTATTATAGAACGATTTTTTGCACTACCGTTATGTCTGAGAAGTTTCCTATTGTCTATGGCATTGGTGATCTATTATGATTGATATGAGTTGTATGTTATGATATGGTGCTGTCCTCTTGTGCTAATATATGAGCGTGTGCATAGGTTGGATCACACTTGAAGGGTTAGTAATGTGTTGTAATAAATTTACAAAGGGAGGCTCAAGTGACAGAATTACGACACCCGGAGTAGAGGAGTTATGATGCATGGGATAAACAGGACCCATAAAACTTAATGCTATGGTTGGATTTAAGTTAATAAATTCATAGTATTTGTGGATGCTTGCTGAGGGTTTCAATCATAAGTACATGTTAGTCAATGGATTTTGCAGCATGTTAGCATAGGCCTCTCCCACATATAAAACTACAAGTATGTCTATTTGTTGTTTTATCATAGCCAAATGCCTAGGGATAATCCGCAATCACTACCACCACTACATCCACACTCGCTCTCTTTTACTTTATGGCAACTTTAAATTTCAGTACCTAACTTTTATTAATTGCACTTTATAATTTTGCACACTACATCTTTTGCACTTGCTAATTATCATTTGTTAGAGAGTGTGATGGCCTACAAGTGCACTGGATTTCATTGTAGCTTTTTCGAAGTAAGAGTATCGATCCCACAGGGAGCACATGAATTGGAATTTTGTCCCTTGTAGAGGCTTAGGGAATTGTACCTGCATGTAATTGTAAACTCAAAGCAAAGTGAGGGCGGAAGTGAATAATGATTTTGAGTAGGTTGCGAACTGAAAGTAATTAAACAAAGAATTTAAATGAGCGCAGTAGAATGAGTGTAACGTTGGAACTAGCAGAGGATTAAAGCATTCTCAGCGAGTCTAGAATTCCCATTGGTATGTGTCTATCGTGACATATGCCTTAGCATAGTACTAACTGGATACTGGAGCCAGTCTTGACATTTGAGATGGGCGGATCCAGGTACAGAATACGTTCTACTTGAGGTAGACTTCGTACCACGCACGCCACTACGGTAGTGTCCCCACTCCAGTTATCACTACGGTAATTAAAGGTTTCCCCGTGGACGCGGCCTCACCAAGGGTTCTCCATTATTCCCCTATCAATTGCAAAGGCGAGAAATTGAGGCCTTTACTGTCACCTCTAATTACCTCAACATCCTAACCTTTACAACGACAGTAATATGCTTTGTGGCCTTGCGGTGGAAATGCTGAGTGGGTCCCCTTCACAACATTCACGAAGGCTATAAAACCAAATATTCAACAGAGAATCTCATATCCTTATTAACGTATTCAGCACCTATACATACCAAGGTTCATCCATATCCCCGGGAACTAATTATTTTCTTACCACTTCCTTCATCTCAGGATTGAGTTTTCTTTGGTATTCGCGTACCGGCGTGGCTCCCTCTTCCATATATATACCATGTCTACATATAGAAGGGCCTATTCCTTTAAGATCGTCCATGGAATAACCGAAGGCCTTACTGTGTTTCTTCAAAGTTTCCATGAGTTTATTATTTTCTTCATCTGAAAGGTTAGCACTTATAATACCAGGGTATTTATTTGTTTCATCTAAAAAATCATACCTCAATTCTTTTGGGAGAGGCTTGAGCTCAAGAGGAGGAAGTCCCTCATCACCTTTCTTTTCGAGCACATCAAACTTCTCCTCAGCATCGGGTTCTTGCACAGGTGCCGTGTTAAGGTGCTGGTCGATTTCCATCTTACCAAGGTCTTCATGACTTTGATCATAATCAGAGAGACTCCTCTCGAGCTCATTGTCTGATGTCCCAAAGTAAATAGCAGCGAGCTGTGCAATTGTTTTGTCTTCATGGTTGTCATACTCTCTTGGTTGAGGATGATTATTAAATCTAGAGAAGTGAAATTCTCTTTCTACTTTGCAAAAGCACTGAGAAACCACTTCTCTCTTACAATCAATCTTTGCCCCTGCAGTATTCAAAAAGGGTCTTCCAAAAATAATTGGACAAAGATCATCTTCAGGTTTACCTGTGTCTGCAGCCTTAATGCTTCCTTTGACAAAAGATGTTGTCTCTTTTTCCATAGTAACCACATTATTACTTACTGGCTTGTTGATCGCTTTCTTCTTTTTAGGGGGCATCTTAACTTGAACCGCACATATATCTCGATTATTCCCTTTTTGCTGCATTAGCTTTTTGTGATCATACTCCAGTTGTGCGGCTCTCCTGGGATAAGGTAATTCCTGCACAGGCTCATAATCGTTTTCAATGGGAGTTTCTAATGATTCCACCTCCAAGGTCTCAATAACTCAGTAAAACATTTAACAAGCCGAAGCACAACATCAGGGTCAAGATAAAGACTTTCACTAAGTTTATTGACTCTCCCTGACTTAAGATAAGCTTTTATGCAATCAAAATCTATCTCAACTCCTCCTTCTCCACCCTCATCAGTCCCCCAAGCTTCATGATTGGTGATGTCTACTACACAACTTATTCTTGTAGACTCGTGTTGGGTTTCCAAGCGCAGAGTTTTGTAGGACAGTAGCAATTTTCCCTCAAGTGGATGACCTAAGGTTTATCAATCCGTGGGAGGTGTAGGTTGAAGATGGTATCTCTCAAACAACCCTGCAACCAAATACAAAAAATCTCTTGTGTCCCCAACACACCCAATACAATGGTAAATTGTATAGGTGCACTAGTTCGGCGAAGAGATGGTGATAAAAGTGTAGTACGGATAGTAGATGTAGGTTTTTGTAATCTGAAAATATAAAAACAGCAAGGTAGCAAGTAACAAAAGTGAGCACAAACGGTATTGCAATGCTTAAAAACAAGGCCTAGGGTTCATACTTTCACTAGTGCAATCTCTCAACAATGCTAATGTAATTGGATCATATAACCATCCCTCAACGTTCGATAAAGAATCACTCCCAAGTTCCTATTAGCGGAGAACATAAGATAGAAATTGTTTGTAGGGTACGAAACCACCTCAAAGTTATCCTTTCCGATCGATCTATTGAGCTATTCCTATAAGTGTCACAAACAGCCCTAGAGTTCGTACTAAAATAACACCATATGATACATATCAACCAACTCTAATGTCACCTAGATACTCCAATGTCACCACAAGTATCCGTGAGTTGATTATACGATATGCATCAAACAACTTCATAATCATAATATTCAATCCACACAAAGAACTCCAAGGAGCACCCCAAAGTTTCTATCGGAGAAAAGATAATGAAAACATGCATCAACCCCTATGCATAGATTGCCCCAATGTCACCACGGGAATCCGCGAGTTGAGTGCCAAAACATATATCAAGTGAATCAATATAATACCCCATTGTCACCACGGGTATTCATATGCAAGACATACATCAAGTGTTCTCAAATCTGAAATATTCAATCCAACAATAATGAAACCTCAAAGGGAAAAGATTCGATTCATCACAACAAGGATAGAGAGGGAAGAAACACCATATGATCCAACTATATTAACAAAGCTCACGATACATCAAGATCGTGCCATATCAAGAACACGAGAGAGAGAGAGAGAGAGAGAGATCAAACACATAGCTACTAGTACATACCCTCAGCCCGAGGGTGAACTACTCCCTCCTCGTCATGGAGACCGCCGGGATGATGAAGATGGCCTCCGGTGATGCTTTCCCCCCTCCGGCAGGGTGCCGGAAAAGGGATGTAGATGAGATCGTGGTGGTACAGAGGCTTGTGGCGGCGGAGTCGAAGTTCTAGGGTTATTTCTGGGGGTTTCTCTATTTATAGGATTTTTCAGCGTTGGAATCAGGTCAGACGGAGCCACGTGGGCCCCACGAGGTACCAGGGCGCGCCTGGGGGGGTGGCGTGCCCTAGTGCCTCGTGGGCACTGGGTGGCCCCCCTCCAGTGGGTCTTGGTTCCAGTATTTTTTATTTACTCCATAAAAAATCTCCAAAAAGTTTCATCCAATTCCAAGAACTTTTATTTCTGCACAGAAAACAACACCATGGCAATTCTGCTGAAAACAGCATCAGTCCGGGTTAGTTCTAATCAAATCATACCAAAACCATATAGAATTGTTATAAACATGGCATGAATACTTCATAAATTATAGATACGTTGGAGACGTATCAGCATCCCCAAGCTTAATTCCTGCTCGTCCTCGAGTAGGTCAATGATAAAAGAAATAATTTATGAAGTGTGAATGCTAGCATAGTGCATAAGTTTAATCAATGATAATTTCAATCACTTTTCCTAGCATCATGACAGTAACTTTTTGTCATAAAACTCATCATGATAAAGTAGCAATTAAAAACAGAAATTTTAATGTGGAATGCTACCTATCACAATCATCATATAATCTTTTCTTTTATAGCATGGACATTGGACTTGAATGATTCAAAGCAATAGTCTATTGTTTGACATGAAGATATAAATACTCAAGCATGCTAACAAGCAACCATGTCTTTCAAAATATCAACGCTAAAGAAAGTTATCCCTAGCCCATTATGCTCAATCATTGATCCATTCATGAAACACATTCAAATATTAGCTACATCCAATGCACAAGTGTGACAATAGTGCTCTCTAGTTGGTGCTTTTGTAAGAGGAGATGGAGACTCAAATAAAAATAAAAATTGCATAAAAGTAAATAGATAGGCCCTTCGAAGAGGGAAGCAGAGATTTGTCAAATGTGCGAGAGCTCAAGGCTGAAATTAAAGAGATAAAATATTTTTGAGAGGCATGCTTTTTCTGTCAACGAAAACGACCGATAATTCCCAATATTTTCCATGCTAGACACATCATAGGCGGTTCCCAAACAGAAAATAAGGTTTATTTCCTTTCCATCATTCTTTCACAATCCATGGCTAGCCGTATCCACGGGTGCCCTCCATACCAACACTTTCCAAGGAATTTTGTTATTATTATTTTTGATTCATTATGGGACTGGGCATCCCTATTACCAGCCACTCTCTTGTGCAATGACAAGTGAATAAATACTCATCGTGAGAAAAACACACCTAGCATGGAAAATATTGGCCACCCCCTGCCGCTTCATGAGCGGTATGGGCACACAAAACGGAAAATTATTTTGAAAAATTAGAGTTGGCACATGCAAATTTACTTGGAACGGCATTGAAATACCGCATATAGGTAGGTATGGTGGACTCATCTGGCACAACTTGGGTTTAAAGAGTTTGGATGCACAAGCAGTATTTCCGCTTAGTACAAATGAAGGCTAGCAAATAGATTGAGAAGCAACCAACCAAAAAGCGAAAACGGTCATAAACATGCATTGAACATAACTAACACTGAATAATGAGCATAAGTAGGATATAACTTCGTTGCATAACTATTGACTTTACGTGCATGCATAGGGAATCACAAACCTTAACACCAATATTCTTACTAAATCACAATTACTCACTAACATGACTCACATATTATCATCTCCATATCGCAAAACTATTGCAAGGAATCAAACTTATCATATCCAATGATCTTTCATGAAAGTTTTTTATTATATCCCTCTTGAATATTCATCACTTTGGGACCAAATTCATATCTTAAGCATATTGCCATTACTATTGTCAACTCTCAAAATAATATAAGTGAAGAATGAGAGTGTATGTATTTCTTCAAAACATAATCACCACCGTGCTCAGAAAGATATTAGTGAAGTACTAGAGCAAATGGCAAACTACTCCAAGAAGATATAAGTGAAGATCAAATGAGTAGTTAAGTAAATAGGTAGCTATGTGAGGACTCTCTCTCATTTAAAAATTTCAGATCTTAAGTATTTTATTCAAACAGCAAGAAAAAAAATGAAATGACATTCCAAGAATAGCACATATCATGTGAAGAAGCAAAAACTTAGGCTCAACCAAAACTGACCGATAATTGTTGATGAAGAAAGGTGGGATGCCTACCGGGGCATCCCCAAGCTTAGATGCTTGAGACTTCTTGAAATATTAATTTGGGATGCCTTGGGCATCCCCAAGCTTGAGCTCTTGTGTCTCCTTAATTCCTCTCATATCACGGTTTCGCCTAAATCTTAAAAACTTCATCCACACAAAACTCAACAAGAACTCGTGAGATAAGTTAGTATAAATCAACTCAAAACCTTAACATTCTCTACTGTAGCAAATCACAAAAATTATAATTAAACATTGCATACTAAATGCCTCTGCATATTTTATACTCCTATCCTTAAATAGAAACATTAAACAAGCAAACATATGCAAACAATGCAACTATAACAGCAATCTGCCAAAACAGGACAGTCTGTAAAGGGTGAATAAGAATCCATAATTACCTCACTCCAGAAATTCTGAAAAATTACCACGTGACATAGAACTCATGCATGCTTACTGTGTAAAAATTTCAGATTTTTATCATGTTCTGACTATTCAGGAATATTCTGGACATAACAGAAAACTTTCTGTTTTTAAACAGCAACACATGAACTTGCAAACTGAGCATGGTAAAGGCTATAATTGGCATTTTATTGAACTAAAAGATACAAAACATGATTATTGATAACAGCAAGAAAATCTCAACAAAATAAAATTACGCTCCAAGCAAAACTCATATTATGTGACGAATAAAAATATAGCTCCAAGTGAGGTTACCGATAGTGTTGAAGACGAAAGAGGGGATGCCTTCCGGGGCGTCCCCAAGCTTAGTTGCTTGGGTCTTCCTTAAATATTACCTTGGGGTGCCTTTGGAATCCCCAAGCTTAGGATCTTTCCACTCCTTATTCTCCTCATATCGATATCTCACCCAAAACTTGAAAACTTCAATCACACAAAACTTAACGGAACTTGGTGAGATAGATTAGTATGATAAAAATAAATCATCCACTTAGGTACTGTCAAGACAAGATTCATAATTGTTCTCACATAATGCCTAATGTATTCTATCATTTCCACAATTTATATTACTCAATATAAGCTATGGAAACACTAAAACAAGCAAACTATGCATCGAAAACAGAATCTGTCAAAAACAGAACAACATGTAGTGAGCGATTTAAAAACCATACTTATGTACCTCCAAAAATTCTGAAAAATTAGGAAAACGTAAAACAAATTTAACCAAATACTTTGTAAAAATTTCAGAATTTTTTCACTCTCCAGTACAGAATAGAAATTCCAGCACTGGACGCAAAAGTTTCTGTTTTTGCACAGAATCAAATCAACAAGCATCCACACTATCCCAAAGGCTTTACTTAGCACATTATTGAAAGAAAACATATAAAACATGATTACTACAGTAGATTAATCATGTGAACACACAAAAACAGTAAGGGTAAATATTGGGTTGTCTCCCAACAAGCGCTTTTCTTTAATGCCTTTTAGCTAGGCATGATGATTTCAATGATGCTCACATAAAAAGTGAAGAATTGAAAAATAGCGGGAGCATCATGAATCATATGTTCCTCTCTCATAATAATTTTAAGTACCATCATGAATGGATTCATCAATATATCTATCATATAAAGCATTCTTTTCATGATCCACAAGCATAGAATTTTTATTACTCTCCACACAAGCAATTTTCTTCTCATTCATAATAGTGGGAGTATAGTATGAAACTTGAATACTATAAATTGTTTCCACATTAAAAGAGTGATGTTCTGTAAAAGGATTATAACAAGTATTATAATAATAATCATCCCTGTTTTTCATAACATAAGTATCATCACAATAATTATCATAGATAGGAGGCATGAAATCATCATACCAAATTTGATCATTCAAAGTAGAGGGACTAAAAAGATCATCTTCATTAAGTATAGCATCTCCAAGCTTGAGACAAACATCAATTGCAGCAAATAAATTCTCAAACATGTCATTCTCATCAAATATAGCATCCCCAAGCTTGTGGCTTTGCATATCATAAGCATAATCACTCTTATCATCAATAGTATGAATAGCACCAATAGTATAACAATTATTATCATCACAATTTTCTAAGTTGGTTCCAAAACGATTTTCAAGATTATAAGAAGTATCATTATTCTCCCAATCATAATCATCATAATGAGTAATAGGCATAATAAAATCATCCTCAATAGTTCCTTCGGACATTGTACCATAAGACAAAGAAGCAATATCATCTTCAAGTATATCATCTTCCACAATTATTTTTGATTCACTCTCATGAGGCACAACAATAATAGGGGCAACATTATTTGGGAGGGATACCTTTTTACCTCTACTCTTTCTTCTTTGCTTCTTCTTCACCACATCATGTGTGGGTTTAATCAATTTTTCCGAGCTTATTATTGATGAGATTGGTTGAATAGGAAGCTCCTCCTCGTCACCTATTTCATCATGAGAGACAATAGGAGGGAAAGTGGAAATCTTTACCCTTTCATTAGTGTTCCTTTTATATTCTATTGGTTTTACCATCTTTCTGTAGTTGGCAATATAAGCATTCTCATTGCAATTTACCACACAAAACATATAGATTTCCTCTAGATTAGTTTCAATGTTGTCTGTGAGAATGAATACTTCAAACCAACTATTTTTATGAGTCAATTCCTCACACCCCAAAAATAGATAAAGCTCATTATATAGTTCAAGGGCGGTTAAGTCATTACAATATTTAGCCATGATTCGATCATGAAAAAGTAAGCAGTGAAAATTAAGGTGACCAACTTTATTGTAGAGTTCACAAGTAATAGGATAAAGAGAACATAATTTTGTAGCAAATTCATCTATCACTTTGAGCAAAAAATTGGTTCTATCATGTTTATGCTTCTTACAAAATCTATCATCCCTATAAGGCATGTCTTCACAAACTTTATGCACTCCACAAAAATTGACATGCTTATAAGAAACATTTTTGTCATGACTAGTTCAATCATCATTAGTATTTTGGTTATTCATAGAATTCATACTAACAACATTGCAATCATGCTCATCATTCAAAGATTTTATGCCAAACATTTTATTGAATTCTTCTTCTATCAATTGAGCACAATTTTCCGCTCCATCATTTTCAAGAAAGACATGATAAAGACGAATAATATGAGGCAACCTCAATTCCATTTGTTTGTAGTTTTCTTTTATAAACCAAACTAGTGATAAACCAAGAAACTAAAAGATTCAATTGCAAGATCTAAAGATATACCTTCAAGCACTCACCTCCCTGGCAACGGCGCCAGAAAAGAGCTTGATGTCTACTACACAACTTATTCTTGTAGACTCGTGTTGGGCCTCCAAGCGCAGAGTTTTATAGGACAGTAGCAATTTTCCCTCAAGTCGATGACCTAAGGTTTATCAATCCGTGGAAGGCATAGGTTGAAGATGGTATCTCTCAAACAACCCTGCAACCAAATACAAGAAATCTCTTGTGTCCCCAACACACCCAATACAATGGTAAATTGTATAGGTGCACTAGTTCGGCGAAGAGATGGTGATAAATGTGTAGTACGGATAGTAGATATAGGTTTTTGTAATCTGAAAATATAAAAACAGCAAGGTAGCAAGTAACAAAAGAGAGCACAAACGGTATTGCAATGCTTAAAAACAAGGCCTAGGGTTTATACTTTCACTAGTGCAATCTCTCAACAATGCTAATATAATTAGATCATAAAACCATCCCTCAACGTGCGATAAAGAATCCTTCCCAACTTCCTATTAGCGGAGAACATAAGATAGAAATTGTTTGTAGGGTACGAAACCACCTCAAAGTTATCCTTTCCGATCGATCTATTGAGCTATTCCTATAAGTGTCACAAATAGCCCTAGAGTTCGTACTAAAATAACACCATATGATACACATCAACCAACTTTAATGTCACCTAGATACTCCAATGTCACCAGAAGTATCTGTGAGTTGATTATACGATATGCATCAAACAACTTCATAATCATAATATTCAATCCACACAAAGAACTCCAAGGAGCACCCCAAAGTTTCTATCGGAGAAAAGATAATGAAAACGTGCATCAACCCCTATGCATAGATTGCCCCAATGTCACCACGGGAATCCGCGAGTTGAGTGCCAAAACATATATCAAGTGAATCAATATAATACCCCTTTGTCACCACGGGTATTCATATGCAAGACATACATCAAGTGTTCTCAAATCTGAAATATTCAATCCAACAATAACGAAACCTCAAAGGGAAAAGATTCGATTCATCACAACAAGGATAGAGAGGGAAGAAACACCATATGATCCAACTATATTAACAAAGCTCAAGATACATCAAGATCATGCCATATCAAGAACACGAGAGAGAGAGAGATCAAACACATAGCTACTAGTACGTACCCTCAGCCCCGAGGGTGAACTACTCCCTCCTCGTCATGAAGACCGCCGGGATGATGAAGATGGCCTCTGGTGATGCTTTCCCCCCTCCGGCAGGGTGCCGGAAAAGGGCTGTAGATGAGATCGTGGAGGTACAGAGGCTTGCTGCGGCGAAGTCGAAGTTCTAGGGTTATTTTTGGGGGTTTCTCTATTTATAGGATTTTTCAGCGTTGGAATCAGGTCAGACGTAGCCACGTGGGCCCCACGAGGTACCAGAGCGCACCTGGGGGGGTGGCGCGCCCTGGTGCCTCGTGGGCACTGGGTGGCCACCCTCCAGTGGGTCTTGGTTCTAGTATTTTTTATTTACTCCATAAAAAATCTCCAAAAAGTTTCATCCAATTCCAAGAACTTTTATTTCTGCACAAAAAACAACACCATGGCAATTCTGCTGAAAACAGCGTCAGTCCGGGTTAGTTCTACTCAAATCATACCAAAACCATATAGAATTGTTATAAACATGGCATGAATACTTCATAAATTATAGATACATTGGAGACGTATCAATTGGCGTGTATTTTATCAAGCAATTCCCAAGCTTCAGGTACTTTATTACTAGTGAAAAAACCTCCCGAGGCTAGGTCTAATTGGGATTTGCATTCCTTTCTAAGCCCTCCATAAAAGAAGTTCAGAACTTGCCAATCTGGGATACCGTGATGTGGACATTCATCAAGTAGAATACGGTACCTTTGATACGCCTTTACTAGGCTCTCACCTAGCCTTTGGTCAAAGTTTATAATCCAGCACCTAGCTTTGTAGGCTTTTCTCTCGGGTAGTAGTGCACCAAGAATGCCTTGCTTAATTTTTCCTAAGTGTCAAAGGTACCTGCGGGGTAAGAGTATAGCCATGTTCTCGCCGAAGCAGTTACTGTTTTACCGAACAGTTTAAGTTTCATATCATCCTAGCTAAAAGCATTAAGTTTAAATGTCCCGCATATTTCATCAAATAATTGTAAGTGTCAGTGAGGGTCTTCATCATCATTACATTTAAACTGCTTACCATGCAATAATTCAAGTAGGCTGGGATTTGTCTCATATGCCTTATCGGGGTTAGGTCCAAGTGACGTGAAGATGTCCCCGATGGGTGGCCCTAACAGTTCCATTACGGTGGGCTGGTAATAGTGTCCAAATTCGGCCAGGACTACCCTGGACCTGCAAACAACTTAGTACACGCAAATAAACAATACTCAAAACACAGACCGAAAGCGCTCAGCTCCCCGGAAACGACGCCAGAAAAAGCTTGATGTCCTGGAAGTGCATAGGGTTTAGTTATAGCTTCTTCAATGTAAGAGTGTCGATCCCACAGGGAGCACATGAGTCAGTCTTTGTCTCTTATAATGGTTTAAATAGCGATGCCTGCAAGTTAGATGCAATCCAAAGCTGGGTGGAAACGGACGAAAATGATGGATGATTGTTGCAAACTGAAATATAAACTGCAAAAGTGAAATATAAGTAGCGCGAGACGTGAGTAACGGTTGTTGGAATCAGTAGGATTAAAGCGTTCCCAGGGAGTCCGGATTCCCCACTAGTATGCGTCTAAACAACTGATGCCTAAGCATAATTCTACGTCGGATTCCTAAGTCACTTTATATGTTTCTCTTTGTGGGCGGAGCCAAGTACAGAGCGTGCATACTTGCAGCAGCCCTGTATCACATACGCCACTACCATTTGTCCCAACTCTGGTTACCGAATAGTAATTAAGGGTCTTCCCATGGGCGCATCTAAAAGCGGTCTCCGTTTGTCCCCTGCTGCAATGATCCGGGAGGAAGGCAGGTCGGCCCTGTCACTAACCTACCTCCTCAACCGACCTTCATGCCAGCAGTAATAACCTTCCGTCCAAAAGAGGCATATGTTGGATGGTCGACTTCACCCAACATCAAGAAGATTATTAACATAAACATACAAAGAGGATATCAAATCCTAATATCATACGATCTTAAACATACTAGGGTTCCTCCATATCCCCAAGAACTAGGGAAACTACTCACACATCGAGGGTACAAACATCGCGTGGCGGATCATGATGAACATGGTGATTGCACACAAAAGTAATTCAAAAGTGAATCCACACCAACTACTGTATTACAATGAGATGGAGATGGGATGGTGATGCTGGAGATGATGGTGATGATGCCCTCTCGATGCGTGGTTGCGGCGGCGGACTCCTTGGATCAATTCCCCCTCTGGAATCCTTCTGGAGGCTAGGGTTCTGCCTTCTGGGCGTGTTTCTGGATGGGTTCTTCTGTTTATCCTCAATTCTAAAGCACAGAGGCGAAGTACTTGACCAGGCAGAGGCGGCGGCGCTTGGTACGACCACTGGTATGACCGCACGCTCTTGTACCAGACGCCGTCTTTGGCTCTGGAGCCTCTTGCATGACTTGTTTCTTCTCCCTCTTGCTCAATCTTTTTATCGTAAGATTCTATCACATTGATTAACCTGATTTATCACCATAAATTGATCTTCTTTCCTTAAGCTCCAAATAATTCCCGTACATCATATCCTGACGAAAACACACAAAAGAAGGTGCACAAACGCGGTAAAATCCGAGAAATCCTAGGCTACAACACAAAATTAAAGACAAATATTATCATACATTTTGGAATCATCAACTCCCCCAAGCTTAGAGATTTGCTCGTTCTCGAGCAAATGCCGCAGCTTGTAAGAAAGAGGTCATCTTGATTATGAGGTGCGGATAATATAAATGCATGAGTCCATCACAAGATTCAAAAATCCATACAAGATAGATGATCATGACGAACACTATGATATCTTCACTTAATGAGATGATCATGAAGGCTTCCACACCTTTACTATTCTATCGGTTAGCAAACGCATTACAGCTTAATGCAGTAGCTCACTTGACTTTCAGGCGAGCAAGTGGTAACGGTCTCTCGGTTTTCTATAAAAGCCAAGTTCTATTCTCCTTTCTTTTCATTGGGTCAGGCTTACATGCCCATCTCACATTCAGTTTAATACATGCATTTCATGAAAGCTAAGCATGACTCCTTTCAACGAGAACGGAGTTTTTGTAAAGGTTTGTTTTATTAAGGAGAGTTATACCATTTAATCCACTTGGTCTTAATCATTTTATTTGGTCGGTGAGACAATAGTCTATACCGGTTTTTACACAACTATTTTAAAAGAGTTGAACTGAAAATAAAAGTGATCGATTCCATTCAGTTGCTAACCTTTCCTATCCGATCGATACTAAAGATGTGGAAGACTTATGCTCATCATGAAGTGAACATATATTAGTGCACATTTTTAATCAAGCATCTAGTATGACTTCAAGAATAATATAATGAAACAGTCATCACAGCTATCCGATACTCATTGGACATAAGAATCTTCCCTCAATTAAAAGAACACGATCGTCTACTTTTATTCAACTAAAATGAACTAAAAACTTTAGCTGGAAATTAACTTGGGAAAGCGATAAGGGATACAAAAGGGCCTCAAAATCCCTCCAAGCTTAAAATGCTAAGCCGGCGAGATTCATTTAGTCTCCTTTTTATTGGTACCGGAGTTCTTTGCAGGCGCAGGCAGAGTAATGTGGGTGAGCGTGTCAAGAAGGAGCTTGTTGGTCATCTCCAGGTCTGCGATCCAAAGCTTGTACACACAAACCGCTTCGTCCAGATCCGTGATGATCCTCAAACTCGTTGCCAACGCCGCCCTGGTTTTCTTCGTGATCGCATTCTCCATCTCCTTGATTTGGTCACGCAAAACATCACTTTCAGTTTTTGAACTATTAGTATGTACCTCTGATTCATGAGCGTGATGCTGGACGGGGGTGGAGTCAGGATCTGCGAGGAGTTTCTTCCTCGGGGGTCCTACGGTGATGCGTGCTCCAATGGGGTGCTCCTTGTGCGCCTTGGGGTTCATCTGCTGCGATCCCTCCAACGGCTCATGAATAGTGCAGCCATTAAAGCCACAGCTAGCCGTAGCAGTTGGATCGATCTTAATGAAGTCGAGGTGGTCGCCGGTGCTGACAAGCTTGACGGACTCGATGGGAATCGGTTCCAGCATCTTGTCTTCTTCTTCATCTTTATCATCCTCAAAGAACTACTCCTCCGGTTCCTCCTCTGAGGAGGACCCGTCACTATCCATGTGACGTGCCCTCTCCCTCTTGGAGCCACGGGGTGAGTCACGTCCTTCGAGCTCCTGATCCTCCTCCTCCTGGGAAGAGGTTTTCCTCTCGTCCCATGAATGTGCCATGGCCTCCCTGCACTTCAAGCTCCACAAAACTTTGGCTAGATTGGTTTTCTTAGCTTTGGAGAAAGAGGAGGCAATGGAACAGTATATAAGGGGCTAGGCTCGCAGGTAATCTCGAGATAAGGTAGATTGAAAAGGAATAGGAAACAAACCAAACAAAATCGGGAATAATTTGAACCGAATCGGGGTCGTATCGTGCTTGACGGCGTCTGGTACGAGCGCTGGCGCTCGTACCACCGGTCGTACTAAGTTTCATCCTCTAGACAGAACGATGGACGGCCTATGGTACGAGCGTACGCGCTTGTACCGCCGGTCGTACTAAGTTTTGGCACCCGTAGCATTTTTTTTCTTCAGAAAAACACAGGTAAGAGTTCCTCTGGACAGAACGATGGCGCTCGTACCCTAGGTCGTACCCTCCTTCAACCAGAGTAATAGAAACATCCAGAGCCAGAGAAGGCGGTTGGTACGATCGCAAGTGGTCGTACCATCGCTCGTACCGCCTGCTAAAACCGTCAGTCTTTACAGAAAAATAAGACGAAACCAAAGAAATAGAAATTTTGACGTTTTAATCTAATCTCAAGAAGTTACCAGCAATATTTTGGCGCTTTGCCCATGTCGTGGGAACGATTCCGACAGTACGAAAGGGGTAGGGTAAAGGAGCATGATCTACCGAGATGCATATGGGTGACACGGTGGTTTTAGCGAGTTCGGGCGTCTCACGGTGGAGATAACAACCCTACGTCTCGTGCTCCGGAGAGGCTTTAGTCGAGTGGAATATATGAGTTACAGGGGGTCTGAACCCTTGTGCCAGAGGGGAGGGGCGGCTTATATAGAGTGCGCAACCCCTCATAAGTGTCTGGCATCCAAGAGTCCGTTCGGGGCTATAAAGGCGTACGTTACTGGTAACGTACATAATAAATGCTACTAAAGACTCTGACGAACGCCTGCCCGTTGGCCTCCCTGGGGTGGCTTCTGGTCTTCTTCGGTCGACTGTCTCTTGATTCTTCCAAGTGAAAAGTAGCGTCGAGTGAAAGGTAATCTCCGAGTGGATATTGTCGAGTGAAAGGTAATCTCCGAGTGGATATTGTCGAGTGACTTGTATGCCTTGGTGATTTCAGTCGGAGATCTCCTTGTAGCCCTTAAGCTTTCTGGGGCAGTGTCCTTAGGTAGGGCAGGTAGGTCAGGCCTATGACCCTACCCTAGGCACACATCCCCATCATTAACCCCCGAATGGATCGGGGTTTGAGTGGAAAAGGAGTCAATGCAGGTTCTGACAAGACACAAAAATTCCGAGTGCATTTTGAGGCTTCTTAGAAATCTGCGTCGATTGAAACTTTTGTCGTTCACCATGATCGATTCTGTCTTGAAATGTGTCCGGGTGAAACTGAGCTCGAAATCAGGTCCGAGTGAAACTGAGCTCGAAATCAGGTCCGAGTGAAACTGAGCTCGAAATCAGGTCCGAGTGAAACTAAGCTCGAAATCAGGTCCGAGTGAAACTGAGCTCGAAATCAGGTTCGAGTGAAACTGAGCTCGAAATCAGGTCCGAGTGGTCTGCAGAGTCTTCTGATGTGACGGTTCGCTCCGTCGGGTCCGTTTTTTACGGGGTCCGGAAAGTTTGTTTTCCAGTCGACAGGACAGACCTTGTCGAGTAATAGTAGGTCCAGTGGGGGTACGCTGAGTACACCCACTGGGTGTAGTCCCCGAGACCGCCGTCGAGTGCTTGCATCGGCGGGGGTCTTAAGTTCGTTTTGAAAGTTGCTTGCCACTCGACAGGATGGACCTGGTCGAGTGATAGTATGTCCAGTGGGGGCACGCTGAGTGCACCCACTGGGTGTAGCCCCCGAGACCGTCGTCGAGTGCTTGCATCGGTGGGGGTCTGATAGAGACAATCTTTGCTTGTTTGTTTTCCAATCCTTTGTTTGGCTAAGTTTATTTGGCTTCTGAGTGAGATGGATGCTCATTACTCGGAAGAATTTTGAACTTAGGCGAAAACTGGTTCGCAACAAAGTTTCCGAGTGAAAGTGTTGCCTGTCACTCGGAACAACCATTAACTTAAGCGAGATCTGACTTGCGGCTAAGTCCCCGAGTGAGAGGAGTGCTCGTCACTTGGGAGAGTTTATAACTTAGACGAAGACTGGTTCGCGGCTAAGTTTCCGAGTGAATGGGATGCTATTCACTCGACAGAGTTTTTAACTTAGGCGAGAACTTGTTCGCGGCTAAGCCCCCGAGTGAGAGAAGCGCTCGTCACTCGGAAGAGTTTTCAACTTAGGCGATACGGAATCGCAGCTAAGCCCTCGAGTGTGGATGATGTCCTCACTCGGAATGGTTTTTAACTTAGGTGATACGGAATCACAGCTAAGCCCCTGAGTGCGGATGATGTCCTCGCTCGGAGTGGTTTTTAACTTAGGTGATATGGAATCACAGCTAAGCCCCCGAGCGTGGATGATGTCCTTACTCGGAGTGGTTTTTAACTTAGGTCATACGGAATCACAGCTAAGCCCCCGAGTGTGGATGATGTCCTTGCTCGGAGTGGTTTTTAACTTAGGTGATACGGAATCATAGCTAAGCCCCCGAGTGTGGATGATGTCCTCACTCGGAATGGTTTTTAACTTAGGTGATACGGAATCACAGCTAAGCCCCTGAGTGCGGATGATGTCCTCGCTCAGAGTGGTTTTTAACTTAGGTGATACGGAATCACAGCTAAGCCCCCGAGTGTGGAGGATGTCCGCACTCGGAGTAGTTTTTGACTTAGGCGATACGGAATCGCAGCTAAGCTGAGCGATGGCGCGCGGGGCGGCCGATGATGAAGACGTGCCACACGGAGTGTCGATGCGCGGGGCATCAGGCTGAGTGGCGACGCGCGGAGCTGCCGAGTGAAGGCGACGCGTCCCGTAGAGTGAAGTGCCGAGAGATGATGGAGCGTCCGACTGAATCGGGATGCACGGAGCTGCCGAGTGAAGGCGACGCGTCCCGTAGAGTGAAGGCGTGCGGAGCTGCCGCGAGACGATGGAGCGTCCGACTGAATGGCGATGCGCGGAGCTGCCGAGTGAAGGCGACGCGTCCCGTAGAGTGAAGGCGCGCGGAGCTGCCGCGTGACGATGGAGCGTCCGACTGAATGGCGATGCGCGGAGCTGCCGAGTGAAGGCGACGCGTCCCGTAGAGTGAAGGCGCGCGGAGCTGCCGCGTGACGATGGAGTGTCCGACTGAATGGCGATGCGCGGAGCTGCCGAGTGAAGGCGACGCGTCCCGTAGAGTGAAGGCGTGCGGAGCTGCCACGAGACGATGGAGCGTCCGACTGAATGGCGATGCGCGGAGCTGCCGAGTGAAGGCGACGCGTCCCGTAGAGTGAAGGCGCGCGGAGCTGCCGGGTGACGATGGAGCGTCCGACTGAATGGCGATGCGCGGAGCTGCCGAGTGAAGGCGACGCGTCCCGTAGAGTGAAGGCGCGCGGAGCTGCCGCGTGACGATGGATCGTCCGACTGAATGGCGATGCGCGGAGCTGCCGAGTGAAGGCGACGGGTCCCGTAGAGTGAAGGCGCGCGGAGCTGCCGGGCGACGATGGAGCGTCCGACTGAATGGCGATGCGCGGAGCTGCCGAGTGAAGGCGACGCGTCCCGTAGAGTGAAGGCGCGCGGAGCTGCCGCGTGACGATGGAGCGTCTGACTGAATGGCGATGCGCGGAGCTGCCGAGTGAAGGCGACGCGTCCCGTAGAGTGAAGGCGCGCGGAGCTGCCAAGTGACGAAGACGTGCCTCGCCGAGTGGCGATGCGCGGGGCGGCCAAATGACTAGCGTTTAGTTGTCCGAGAAAACCTGCACATTCCTTGTCCGAGTGCAGTATTCATCCGAATGAAGCTGGACGTTTAGTTGTCCGTATGTACAATGTATGCGAATGAAAAATGAAAAAATACTTAGCTTGTCAGGCAAGCCGATGAAGACGTGTCCTCCGAATAGCGACGCGTAGGGCGACCAAGTGGACCTCCGCAGGAAGGTCGATGGCGTGTTGAGCGAGAGGGAGCAGATGCCGCAGTCGAGAGTCGCCCTGACCCGTCGCCACGTTCGCTGAATGGAGACGAATCCACCACTGTGTTCGCCGCATGGAGCCGATGCCGCAGACGAGAGTCGAATGCGGCGGTCGTGGTCGCTGCTGTGGAGGACCAGCCGAGTGAACCCAGGGACTTCACGGTCGAGTGAGCCCTGTCCGAGTGAACTGCAGCTGGCTGCGATCCGGTCGTTGTGGAGCTGGCTAGGCAGGCCGACGCGGAGTGCCGGGCTCCGAGGCGCTGGTGAGGTTCAGCGTGGACGTGCTCACGAGCGCACGAGCGCCGCTCCCTTCGATGGAGGCGAACGGCTCTATCCGGCTTGCAGGCGGACAGGATCTAGCGGGCGTTGACCTGCAGATCGAGAGCCGAGCAGAGAGACGCCTTCCTGCTCCAAAACGGATTAAAATTAGCAATAAACGCCTAGTAATTAGGTGTAACTACTTGACTAGCAAACGCATGGAAGGAGTTGCCCACGTCCAGAGTCTGTACGCAGAACCTGCATGCAAGAGGCGTTAATTAGCGCTAATTAAGCAAAGAATTAATGCAATGGGAGTTTCCTTTTCCCACGGCCATTCACTGCATGCAGTTTATTGCAGCGCGCCGTGGAGTTTCCCGGACTCGATCTTGAGGCCCCGGAAGGCATCGAACTCGCTGGGGATGGGACCGTCGGCGGCTCCGGAGAACAGCCCGGAGAGCGTGATGTGGACCCTGCCGAGTGCCGACGCAGTCGCCGAGGGCGTGCTCAGCGCGGAGCAGCACGTCGACGAACACAACGACGCCGGCGGGCACGATGAATCTGACCATGGCAATCCAGGTCGCGTGTGTGGGGTTCGATGACGGCATCAAGGCCGGAGACGGCGACGAGCAAACGGCGTCGGTGCCGGTGCGTGGAAGCGCGGTGTCGGCGCGGCAGATGGAGTCAAGACGACGGGCTGACAGCGCCGACGTTCGTGCGCGGGGGCGTGGCGATGGCGTCGTAGACGAGGCCTGAGACGACGACGCGCGGACAGCGTCGCTTCATCGTCTGGGAGCAGAACCACTGATCAACCTACGGGAGGAAAAGATCAACCTATTGTTAGACAATTTATTGTAAAAAGACTGGATCGAATGGATACTTCCCTGATCCTTTAGTTTGTACGAATGGCCCAATGGCCAGAACTCCAGCGGTCAATTTCTCTGGCGATGGTCGTTGATCCGCTGTTGAAGATTGAAGAAAAAACCATTTGTACCATGGCTCGATAGACGCCACGCCCCACGGTGGGCGCCAACTGTCGTGGGAACGACTCCGACAGTACGAAAGGGGTAGGGTAAAGGAGCATGATCTACCGAGATGCATATGGGTGACACGGTGGTTTTAGCGAGTTCGGGCCTCTCACGGTGGAGATAACAACCCTACGTCTCGTGCTCCGGAGAGGCTTTAGTCGAGTGGAATATATGAGTTACAGGGGGTCTGAACCCTTGTGCCAGAGGGGAGGGGCGGCTTATATAGAGTGCGCAACCCCTCATAAGTGTCTGGCATCCAAGAGTCCGTTCGTGGCTATAAAGGCATACGTTACTGGTAACGTACATAATAAATGCTACTAAAGACTCAGACGAATGCCTGCCCGTTGGCCTCCCTGGGTGGCTTCTGGTCTTCTTCGGTCGACTGTCTCCTGATTCTTCCGAGTGAAAAGTAGCGTCGAGTGAAAGGTAATCTCCGAGTGGATATTGTCAAGTGAAAGGTAATCTCCGAGTGGATATTGTCGAGTGACTTGTATGCCTTGGTGATTTCAGTCGGAGATCTCCTTGTAGCCCTTAAGCTTTCTGGGGCAGTGTCCTTAGGTAGGGCAGGTAGGTCAGGCCTATGACCCTACCCTAGGCACTCATCCCCATCAGCCCAAGACTTGTTCTTCAGATATAATTTTGTCCCCTCCTTCTTCTCTCTTCTTGGTTTTAGAGAGGAGTTGGTCCTGGCAAGTTTGCTGGGATGCAAAGTGTTAGCATAACCGACGGTATCGAATTCTCATTCTTTTCTTACCTCGGTTCTCAGAGATGGATCCTTCATGTTAATTAACGGGGGTTCAGTATCCCCGAAGGTACGAGTTGTGGATTTATCCAATACCACCGTAGTACCATAAGGGATACAGATCGCCTCCTCTAATAGTTTTTCATCATCCCTCTTTATGAAAGAGACATTTATTACCGTCTCATCTATTTCACTGCGATATGATATCTTAGTATCAAATTCCTGCAAAAGAAGAGCCCACCGGATCCATCTTGGCTTTGTATCTTTTATTGCCAATACCTCCTTTACTGCTTGACGATCAGTGTATATGATGACCTTCGTCTCTGTGATGTAAGGCCTGAACTTTTCATAAGCAAATATCACTGCATATAATTCCCTATCCTTTCTAGCATTATTCCTTTGGGCATCATTTAAAGTGTGACTAGCGTAATAAATAATATTAAACTTGTTACCTTCGTGTTGCCCCAACACAACACTTACCGCATTGTTATCAGTTTCACAAACCACCTCGAGTGGTTGATCCCAATTAGTGGGTTTGATAACTGGTGCCATGAGCAATGCTTATTTTAGTTGTTCGAAGGACGCTTTCCACTCCTTAGGGAATTCAAATGGAACGCTCTTCTGCAAAAGGTTAGTCAACGGCTTCAAAATACTGGAGAAATTTTTAAAGAAGCGTCTATAAAAACCTGCATGCCCTAGAAAACTCCGTATCCCTTTTATGTCCCTTGGATACGGTAGCTTCTCGATTGCATCTATTTTTGCTCTATCAACCTCGATACCTACTCCGGATATTTTGTGGCCTAGCACAATTCCTTCGTTTACCATAAAGTGACACTTCTCCCAGTTTAAAACAAGGTTGGTGTCCTCACACCGCTGCAAAACTTTGTTAAGGTTGTGAAGGCAGTCATCAAAAGTTCCATAGACCCAAAAATCGTCCATGATGACTTCCATGATTTCTTCAACAAAATCAGCGAATATAGCATTCATGCATCTTTGAAAAGTAGCAGGAACATTACAAAGTCCAAATGGCATACGACGGTAAGCATACATACCAAAAGGGCAAGTGAACATAGTCTTCTCTTGATCCTCGGGATGCACAGCTATTTGAGAAAATCCGGAGTATCCATCGAGGTAGCAAAAGTGAGTGTGCTTCGCCAACCTCTCAAGCATTTGATCGATGAAGGGTAGTGGATAATGATCTTTCCGCATCTCCTTATTTAATTTCCTGAAATCAATACACATTCTATACCCCACTATTGTTTTAGTGGGGATTAGTTCATTGTTTTTATTATGTACCACCGTAAACCCTCCTTTCTTAGGAACACAATGAACTGGACTAACCCACTTATTTTCACACACAGGGTATATTATCCCAGCATCTAGCAAACGAATTAATTCTTTTCTTACCACTTCCTTCATCTCAGGATTGAGTTTTCTTTGATATTCGCATACCGGCGTGGCTCCCTCTTCCATATGTATACGATGTGTACATATAGAAGGGCTTATTCCTTTAAGATCGTCCATGGAATAACCGAAGGCCTTACGGTGTTTCTTCAAAGTTTCCATGAGTTTATTCTTTTCTTCATCTGAAAGGTTAGCACTTATAATAACAGGGTATTTATTTGTTTCAGCTAAAAACTCATACCTCAATTCTTTTGGTAGAGGCTTGAGGTCAGGAGGAGGAAGTCCCTCATCTCCATTCTTTTCGGGTACCTCAAACTACTTCTCCTCAGCATCGGGTTCTTGCACAGGTGCCTCGTTAAGGTGCTGGCCGATTTCCATCTTACCAGGGTCTTTAGGACTTTGTTCATAATCAGTGAGACTCCTCTCGAGCTCATTGTCTGGTGTCCCAAAGGAAATAGCAGCGAGCTGTGTAATTGTTTTGTCTTCATGGTTGTCAAACTCTCTTGGTTGAGGATGATTCCTAAATCTGGAGAAGTGAAATTCTCTTTCTTCTGCAAAAGT
The DNA here is from genome assembly GCA_039707655.1 of Elymus sibiricus. Classification (NCBI taxonomy): domain Eukaryota; kingdom Viridiplantae; phylum Streptophyta; class Magnoliopsida; order Poales; family Poaceae; genus Elymus; species Elymus sibiricus. Next base: position 18,888,489 of record CM077666.1, on the reverse strand, counting down.
GCAGAGAAACATCTCTCTTACAATCGATCTTTGCCCCTGCAGTATTCAAAAAGGGTCTTCCAAAAATAATAGGCCAAAGATCATCTTCAGGAATCTCCATGACAACAAAATCTACCGGGTAAGTGAAAGTACCAAGAACAACATAAACATCAGGTGGCATACCATAAGGTTTTCTAAGCGTACCATCTGCAAGTCTAATGTCCATGTCAGTGGTTTGGAGTTCATTAAAATTGAATTCATCATGAATCTTAACATAGAGAGTATAAGGTATCACATTAATTGAAGAACCAATATCACAAAGCCCGTAATAAGATGTGCTACCAAAAGAGCATGGTAACACAGGTTTACCTGTGTCCGCAGCCTTAATGCATCCTTTATCAAAAGATGTTGTCTGTTTTTCCACAGTAACCACATTATTACTTACTGGCTTCTTGATCTCTTTCTTCTTTTTCGGGGGCATCTTAACTTGAACCGCACATATATCTCGATTCTCCCCTTTTTGCTGCATTAGCTTTTTGTCATCATACTCCAGTTATGCGGCTCTCCTGGGATAAGGTAATTCCTGCACCGGCTCATTATCGTTTTCAATGGGAGTTTCTAATGATTCCACCTCCAAGGTCTCAATAACCTCTTCCTCGGGGTCCTCATCAGTGTAACATTCCCATTTTCGTTTGGGAATCTGCAAAAACTCAGCATAACATTTAACAAGCTGAAGCACAACATCATGGTCTAGATAAAGACTTTCACTAAGTTTATTGACTCTCCCTGACTTAAGATAAACTTTTATGCAATGGAAATCTATCTCAACTCCTCCTTCTCCAACCTCATCAGTCCCCCAAGCTTCATGATTGGCATGTATGTTATCTAGCAATTCCCATGCTTCAGGTACTTTATTACTAGTGAAAGAACCTCCCGAGGCTAAGTCTAATTGGGATTTGCATTCCTTTCTAAGCCCTCCATAAAAGATGTTCAGAACTAGCCAATCTGGGATACAGTGATGTGGACATTCATCAAGTAGAATACGGTACCTTTGATAAGCCGTTACTAGTCTCTCACCTGGCCTTTGATCAAAGTTTATAATCTAGCGCCTAGCTTTGTAGGCTTTTCTCTCTGGGTAGTAGTGCGCCAAGAATGCCTTGCTTAATTTTTCCCAAGTGTCAAAGGTACCTGCGAGGGAAGAGTATAGCCATGTTCTCGCCGAAGCGGTTACTGTTTGCCCGAACAGTTTAAGTTTCATATCATCATAGCTAAAAGCATTAAGTTTAAATGTCCCGCATATTTCATCAAATAATTGCAAGTGTTGGTAAGGGTCTTCGTCATCATTACCTTTAAACTGCTTACCATGCAATAATTCAAGTAGGCTTGGATTTATCTCATATGCCTCATCGGGGTTAGGTCCAAGTGACGTGAAGATGTCCCCGATGGGTGGCCCTGAGAGTTCCATTACGGCGAGCTCGTAATAGTGTCCAAACTCGGCCATGACTACCCTGGACCTTCAAACAACTTAGTACACGCAAATAAACAATACTCAAAACAAAGACCGAATGTGCTCGGTTCCCCGGCAACGGCGCCAGAAAAAGCTTGATGTCCTGCAAGTGCACAGGGTTTAGTTGTAGCTAACTTCAACTTCAAAATCTTTGATGTCTTAGAAATGGGAGTTAGTGAGGAGCGGTTCATCCACGTATCACCATCCACGCTTGGCCTAGAATTTCATGAAGTAAACTATAGAAAATAGAATGAAATTTCCACAAACTGACTTAAGCGCCTCCTAAAATATAGTATAACAAAAGTTAAGCACCATGTGGATCATGGCCGTCAAGAAGTGACATGGGCCTGGTCGACAGTTAAGGGAGTGCCACAAAGTAACCGAAGTGTGAGCATGCGGGCCCACAATAATTTCTTAACCTGGTTGACCATATATTCTATTTTTACATAGCATAATACGGACGGTGAAGTTGAGACCACTACGTCCCAGACCAATGTTTGAATTCTTTTCAACAAAATACAATGACAAAATTATATCTTGAAAAACAGGATAAACGTACATTGGGTGTGACAAAATGGCACAACAACTGAGCTTGTTCAGGTGCACATATAATATGTTGTACTACATGCGTATACCATTTAATATTTCCCATTATTAATAAGTGACTTAACTAAGAGTTTACTTAAGATTGATTTAGGAAAATGACTGGTTCGTATGCAAAGCCTGCAGCAGACAAATATGTATCCACTACAATAAAAATATGAAAATAATGGAATATCAGTTTGAATGTAAAATAACCTAGACCCTTGAGGTGTTCCATTAGAAGTTGGTGTTGTAGTGATGAACTCAGGTGCCAAAAAAATCAGATGTTTCCCACAAAATTGTGTGGGAAACATCTCTTGAATTTGAAGGAGTTACAAAGTTTACCTAAAGATATCGACTAAGATCAATGTAATCCATTGCAAATGTTAGGAAAAGAGAGATGTGATAGTAGTATCGCACTTGATTTTGAGTATATGTTATAAAAAGACGTACACAGCCATGCCTCAGTGGAACCGTCAGTTCCGTTATCTGCCAGTGAGAGGGGCATCATCAAGCCCTGTAGGCCACGCCAGGATCCTTCCTGTACACCACCGTATTACCTTAGTCCCTGAATCATCCTGCGCTGAGTAGCCAAGTCAGTCACTGGAACCACAACTTCAACCATACCACGACCTCCGCACGAAGGCTCTTTTTTTTTTTTTTTTGAAAAGGGTAGTACCCCGGCCTCTGCAATGCATAACCTCCGCACGAAGCTAGGCGAGAACATAGATTTTCCTTGGATCCACGTTGCCCCAAGTCCTTCTTCCACCGTGCAGCTTCTGTGATTGACGCACATGGAGCGGCGGCGGCGGCGGCGGCGGCGGCGAAGCCACGATAGCTCGGCCAGATGGATAATTAGGGTTAGTATGCTTCGCTACAATTAGCCTGCCTGATAGATCTCGTGAGAAACAAGCAATGTTTTTTGTTTAGGAAAACCTTTTAATTCCACCGACTGAAAACAGCCAACCCATCAGCCGCCCGGCGTGCATGACACGTGTCCCCACGTGCCGACGATGGAACCTTATCTCTTTCCCCTGGTTCCTCTCTCCGTTCTTTTCCCCCAACCATGGCGTCTCTCCTCGCCATTCTTTTTCCCCGTTTCCTGCTGTGATTCATTGTCTCGTGGCCCGTCATCTCCCCAATCCCTCCTACATAGCTTCTCTCCTGGACACACGGTGGCTCCTCCAGCACGTAGCAGCAGGTCGTAGCTCTCTCGAGAGCCCAATCCCAATCCCAAATCCTTGGTCATCCCTCGCTGAGGGCGGCTGACCGGCTCGTGGCACGCTGCTGCAGCTAGGAGATGAGGGGGAGGCGGCTACAGAGGGTGCTTCAGGGACATCACCTGTGCTGCGAGGGGGTGGTGGCCACCGGAGTGCTGCGACCAGTGAGAGACGATGCCGTACGTGACAGCGGCGCTGCTGCAATGACGGCGAGGCGTGGCTGCTTCTGCAATGGCGGCGCTGCTGCGACATTGGCAGTGGTGCGATGGCGGTGCTTCTGCCGGACGAGGTCTGCTGCGACAGGGGCGTTGGAATGCTTTGACGGCGAGGCGCTGCCAAGGGGGCGGCACCGATGCACCAAGCTCGCGGGTTAGCAACAGCACACGTTGTTTCAGAGTTCGCCGGCGCTGCATACGAGGTCAGGATGCTGCAATGGAACACGCGTGGATGATGAGCTCCGTCGGTGCTGCAACAGGCGCCGGAGCTCCGCTGGTGCTGCAATAGGCGCCAGCGCTCCGCCGCTGTTGCAAAGGGGGTGGTCATGCTGAGAGCCGATGCTGTGATGCACCCGCCTCCTTTTGGAGCACTAGCTTGCAGCATCGCGCGATGATGCTGGCTGCGCGGCAAGTCGACGGTGGCGACGCTGCAATGAAGCATCGATCATGTCGTGACTGGCGCCGTGCCGGTAGTGCTGCGACGAGGGCCACCTCCGCGCTCGCGCATCCGAGCGTTGTGCCGCATCTGAGCGATTGCGTGACGTGGGGAATGAAGCAATGACATCCAGCGAGCTGTGCGTTGACCAAATCTGATAGCCATGCTGCGTCCAGATCACAATGATTGGACGGCTGCCAACCCGACTGATTTCCCTTGGAAGGGAAATTAGTCGGTTGACGCCTAGCAGGGATTTTTTTTTTTACCCTGAAATAAGTGATGGTTAGATCAAAACGTACAGAATTAGTCTAGGCTTAGATCAAAGGTTTATTTTTTTTACGTAATGGCATAGGTGGGTAATTTTCATGAAGTTTTATGCTGAAATGCTATTGTCAAGATCAAACGGCTGTAATTTTATGATGTATCAAACTAACGGTCCGATGTTTCGGATTATTGTAAGAATTTCTAGCTTAATTCCCTATTTTAACCCGTATTGTGCTTTTAGTATATAATAAATAGATAGATAGATAGCGGAAATCCCATTTGGCTCCCGAGCGCATGTAGTCCCGATATCTGGGCCGGTTGCTGGCCTCGTGATTCGCCCTGCTCGTTGTATTCTGAGGTGTATTTTAGAACTAGGTATCCGTTTTTACTTGCGAAATTGCTCTGCGTACGACTTTAAATGTACGATTCAGTCCGACCCAGTGATCCCACGATTACCGCTGATGCAGAGATTTGATCGGAGGGTGACTGAGCAGTGTCGTACAAAGTCGTACAAGTATTCATCGTACGCCTAGCACTGCTCTTTTACTTGTGTATGGCCCATGTCTGACCCTGCAGTAATTACCGAGAGCGTCGTTTGAGCCAACGGGAACAGACGTTTGTTGACCTCCTGGACCAGCATGTGACTAGGATAGACAAGAAATATGGAGCATGCGCACAGGTGGAGCTCATGCAGGCCAGCCTTCCGGTTGTCTCCCCTCGACTTTTCGGCGGTGGGAAGATTATAGTTTCCTTTATGAGTATGATGCAGGATTATCACTTATGCAGTTTCATACTTGTACTAAAATCTTACTTCACTTAAATCTCAATTCTGTTTCAAGCATACTTTGTCGAATTCTCATCGTTTCATGGTTTCTACAAAACAAAATATCTACTTTAGTTCTCATTGGTTTCATGGTTTCTAGGAAACAAAACATCCACTTTGTCAAGCACTCAAGATGGAGGTGTCTGCAGACTACAGTTTTCCTGAGAGTCAAGTCTGAGGTAGTCAACATTACATATGCATAGATGAACTTGCCCACTGGACTTGAACTTTGATTAGTGAAAAGACACTTTCAACTTTGTCAGTTTCATTCACACATCGTTGTGATCTAGAAAGCATACCAAAAAAATGCTTTTTGAAAATGCCCTTGGCTCTGAACATGTATGGATCCCAGTGCACCACCTTCCACTGAATTTTGGAGAAATATGATAATTCCTATCACTATTTTTTCCTTTTTTACTTTATTATATCTTGCTAATTTTGCCTTTTTTTAGAAATACAGTATGCTAATTTTGCCCTTTACTTGAGGCTTTTGCTACCATGAGTGCGAAATATACTTTTGCTACCATAATTTAGGATGTAAGGCCATGCTATCTAAAGTATAGACACAGTAAGTCTGAACTTAAGAGCTGTGGTGATCAAGTTTGAAATCTACCATCAGCATTTTACAGTTTGACCATATAAAGTTTTATTTTAACTGCAGATGGACATGCATTTGTTTTCTCCGGATAATCTGGTATGTACCATATGGTACTATTTCTTTTTCTCCTCTGTCAACTAGTTCTTGTCACTACCAGAATTTTCATCTTTACCGAGTAACCAAAAAACTCGGCAAAGGCCGATTTAAACTCAGTAAAGTCTTTGCCGAGAAATGTTCTCGGCAAAGCATACTCGGCGTACACAGATTTTTGCCGAGTACCCTTTGTCGAACACTCGACAAAGTCAGCATCAAATGCAAGTACTCGGTGAAAAAAAGTGAACAAACGGACGGAGCAGACGGCGCCGTAGCCACGTGGCGCTGGTGATCTGCCGAGAGCACCACTCGGCAAAGGGGGTGAACAGAAACAACTAAAAAATAGCGCCGCCCAATCCCGTCTCAGATCCAATGGTGGGCAAATCCCAGCGCCGACGCTGGTATGGTCGCGTGCACCGCTGCTAGTGGTGCTTGCCGTCCCGTGCACCCCGCGATGGCCCCGTGCTGGTTACCGCAGTGCAGCCGCCTGCTAGTGTTGCTTGCCGTCCCGTACACCCGTCGCCATGGCCGCTCCACCGCTGGCGCATGAGCGATGCGCGTGACCTGCTGGCGGGCGGTGGTGGTGCGCGTGCAAAGCCATCCTGGCACCACCTCCATCACCGCTGCAGCAGCCCCCCGCCCCCCTTGCCCGCCAGCAGCTCGGGCGGTGAGGACGCTGCTGTGCTCCTGTCGTCGACGACAGCGGCTGCAGCCGTCCGGGAGGCTTGGGGCCGAATCACCATGGCCACCAGCTCGCGTCCGAATCATCGGGAGGCACGCGCCATAGGGGTGTAGGAGCGGCGGCCACCAGGTGTAGGCGCGGTGCCCACAGGGTGCATGCACACGGCGTCGACGGCCTGCGCACGCGGTGGCGCGCGGGGGCGGAGAGGTAAGGGGAGGGCGGAGGCGCGCGAGGTCGCTCGCGGCAACAGCGCGCGACGGCGGTTAGCGGCGGCGGCGCGCGACGGCGGTTCCGGCGGCGGCGCGCGAGGGCGGCTCCTGAGCGTAGCGAGTCCTCCACGTGAAGAAAGACTTCACGCGTGTGTTCTGCGCTAGGGATAAGATCCCGTACGTGGCCTTATTTGCCTCCACCAATGGGCATTCAGCTTGCCACATCAGTGATCCGTGTGCTGGATGCTCATTGGTGGATGGTGTGTTTCTTTGCCATATTTTAAATATAGCTTAAATATATCAAACCGCCGTCAAAAGATGCCAATTTTTGGCATGGATCATGTAATGATATATTTCAAGTGTACAAAAAATTTCAAAGCCAACGCATAAAGTGGCGGTCACTTTGCATGAAAACTTGGTTCGTTTCGTCTCGTAAGCTAGTTTCTTCTTCGGAGATGGTCTGGTTTGTAAACAGTCCACGTGACAACTTTTGCGAAACCTTCTCAATTTTTTACCACAACATGTAGGTGTCATATGAGGGCACCATGCCAAGTTTCGTGTTTTTTAGACTTTGTTTGGATTTTTTGAAACTAAATAACCACCAAATTCCATGTCCGGAGTTGAGTCTTTGCACCCTCATGTTTGAAATTGCTTTACTTTTCTTGGATAAGGCATAAACATGGACTCAAGAATACAAATATGATTTTTTAACTCATTTGTGGCGACCATTTCATGTACCCGCAGTTCAAATTTGATTTATATCCATGAAATGATTAGAAATGCAATTAATGGCTTAAGTATAGCAAACGGACATTGAAAGATGCCAAATTTTGACACGGATCGTGTAATATTGTATCTCGAGTGTAGAAAAAATTTCAAGGCCAATGCATGAAGCAGCGGTCACATCGCCTTCAAACTTGGTCGTTTCATCTCGTAACCTAGTTTCTTCTTCTATTTCCTTTTCATATGAGGGCACCATGCCAAGTTTCATCTCGTAAACTTGATGCCCGAGTCTCGGCCAACATGCTGCTTGGGACTCTTCTTGTTCTTCTTTACGTAATTTTTTTTAGGGATTTTTCATTACTTACTTGTGCAAAAGAGAAGTAATCCATGCAAAGAAAAAAAATAGAAGAAGAAGTCAAAGAAAATAGAAGAAGAAAGCAAAGCAAAGAAAATACTCCCTCTGTAACTTAATATAAGACGTTTTTTTGACACCACGATAGTGCTAAAAAATGGCTTATATTAAGTTGCGGAGGGAGTAGGTGCTTATTAAAATATGGTTTTCGGCAGATCCTTTACATAGTACTATGGCTTCTGAGAGCTGAAAAACCATAGCGGTCAACCATAGAACATACGATGCATAGACAAACATCAGAAAGGTTGGCCTTCGATGGTTGATATGCAGGCCACTCTGTCCAGGTAGAAAATCATCCGTAAATGTCAACCTCATTAGTGAAATCCTGGAAAAAATTTGCACGACATGACCCATCATGTATCACAGAAATCAAAGAACCATTTTGTGTTTGTGCCTATATGGTCACGCTTACAACAGAGCACGGTTTATCTGCTTGAGCTAAAAGATTGCAAAATCCTGAACATGTTCGTACAAGAGATAAAAGGAGGAATGAGGGTGACAGACGACAACTCATCAATTATTTCCTGGCATCCTCTATCTTAGACCCCTGCATGCTAAATGAAAAGAAAAATAAAACAAATCAATCTCCTAGATATGATCACTAACACAAATAAAGGAAACTGGAGTAGATCAAACAAGGGAAAATGATAAATCTTCACACTACTGGAAAATTGAACTTTGCCGAGTGTTCGGCCTTTAGACCAGTGCTATTTGTCCGGAACTCGGTAAAAAGGCGTTTGCGGAGTGCCACACTCGGCAAAATCACAAATTCGGCAAAGCATGCGATTTGCCGACTTCCGTGGGGAAAAGACTCGGCGAACTGGAAAAACTCGACGAAGTAGCCTCTTTGCCGAGTGCCAGTTAAAAAACACTCGGCAAAGACGAGAAACTCGGCGGACGTGGCGCCACAGTCGGTATTGTGGACGACTAACTAACGGCATGGACCCTTTGCCGAGTTCCAGCTCTCGGCAAAGTTGTTTTTGTTGCTGCCTTGCACAGCCAAGTAGTACTAGTCCTTAGTTCGTGTCATGTTAGGACAGCTACGTGTGTAGCTACTAGTACGTACGTGTGTAGGTACTAGCACGAACTAATGTTTTCTATTTTTCTTTCTTCTATTTGCTTTAATTATTCTCTTTGCTCTTCTTCTATTTATTTTTCTTTGCTTTGATTTTTTGTTCTATCTACAGCGCACGGCAGGAGGCCAGGAGCAAGGGGTGGGTGTTTTGAGCTCCTGATGGCGTGCTGAGCACAATGGCATGCTCGGACGCGGGATTCAGTGGCTAGAACGACGACGGCGACATGGCCGGCAGAGATGAGCTCTCGGCTCCGATGGCTAGTGCGGTTAGAGGGAGCAATCGAGCGCGGGGAGAGAGGGGAACGGCGTAGGAGCTCACAGCGAACGCGACGAGCAGGTCAGTGGGCTTGGGGAAGCGTTGGAGACGACGTGCGGTTGCCGGCGATCTCGGCGGCCGAGGAAGAAGACAAGGAAGAAGCCGGCGATGCAGGGCGTCCGGCGAGACGTGGCTCGGTGAGGACGACGCAGGACGGCGAGGTGGTTCTTGCAGACACGGAGACGAGGCGCGGGGGTGGCTGTGGCCGTGAGAACTATGGCGGCGCGGCCATGGAGGCTTCGGCCATGGCGATGGGCGGGCGAGGGAGAGAGGGAGAGTGAGCGGAGTGAGGTGGGATCGATCCGGACGGCTTCGACCGTCCCTATCCCATCGGCATCGAGGCAGGCAGGCAGCTGGGACGTGGCGGCCTCGGCACGGCCGTGCGCTGTCTTGCCTCTGCCTACTGGGAGAGGTTGAAGACGACTGGCACTGGTCTAGTGGGCCGGCCAGGTAAGTTGGGCCAGGTGAGTTCTTTTCTTTTTTCTTTTTTTCTATTTTGTTCTGTCTGTTTTGATTTAGTTTAGGCACTAAATCATTTTAGGAAATTCTGAAAATATTTGTGGGCACTTTCTGAATTGTTCCAGTGGCCCTCGGTTAATTTCAGAATATTTGGAGCAATTAAATTATATATAGCATTTAAATAGATCCAATTCGAATACTTTTGGGTTAATTCAAAGCCCATTGACGTCCTGGAAAAATGTGCAGCATTTATCGTTAGGGTTTTCACCTTTTTCCCTAAATCATGAACATTTTTTAAGGGCATTTTGGGTTCATTGAAAATTATCTTAATTGATCCTAGTTTATTAATGTGGTGCTAGGGTTTATTCAATCCCCATTTCAAATTTCAAATAAATTTAAACATGATGCAAACATGAAAGGCTAGCCTAGTGCATACCAGAACTAGGGATGTATAACTCACCCCCACTCAAAAGAATCTCGTCCCGAGATTCAGAAGGCGTCCGAAAGAGAGTGGGGTACTCCAGTCAAAGATGATCTTCTCGTTCCCAAGTAGCTTCTCTCTCAGAATGATGAGACCACTGAACCTTGAGAAACTTGATGTTCCGACGTCGAGTGACACGCTCTGCCTGATCAAGAATATGAACAGGGTACTCTCGATATGTGAGGTTATCCTGGAGATCAAGCGTTTCGTGGTCTAATTCGCGGATGGGATCCGAGAAGCAACGCCTAAGTTGAGAGACGTGGAAGACATCATGGATTCGAGAAAGATGTGGGGGTAGTTCCAACTGGTAGGCAACCTCTCCTCGTTTAGCGAGAATGTGAAAAGGACCTATGTAACGAGGAGCCAACTTGCCCTTGATACCGAAACGATGGGTACCCTTCAAAGGAGTAACCCGAAGGTAAGCCTTCTCGTCAAACTCACACTAGTAGAAAACAGGGAATCAGTCCCGGTTCCAGAGGGCCTTTAGTCCCGGTTCTGGAACCGGGACTAAGCATCCGGGACTAAAGGTCCCCCCGTTTAGTCCCGGTTGCATTACGAACCGGGGCTAAAGGCCCTCCACGTGGCCGCGTCTGGGGCGGGGGATGGAGGACCTTTAGTCCCGGTTGGTTTTTTTGAAAAAAAAAATTTGAATTTTTTTTAATATTTTTTGATTTGTTTTTAAGTTTTATTCCGATTTTCAAATCTTTGAATTATTTAACAATTTAATCTCTAATCACCCCTCCTCACTGCTCCAGCGTGGAGCACTCATTCCAAATCGTCTAACTTCCCGGCCGGTCACCCATCCTCTCACTGCTCCAGCCCCAGCACGCTTAACTTCCTGGTTCTATCGGCCCTAGTTTCCAAGTCTGCACTTGTTGTTTTCCTGACAATAGTAAGCTATCAATCCTATTAACCCTTAGGTCTTGATGTCACATGATTTAATTTTTTGAATTCCAAACAATTATTAAAATAAACAACAATGATTAACAAACAACAATGATAAATTTAAAAACTCAAAAAAACTTCAAAAAAAGGCAAAAATTTCAAAAAAACTCAAAAATTCTCAAAAAACAAAAGAAAAACAAAAAATCCAAAATAATACAAAAAGTTCAAAATAAAATAAGTAATAATAATATTGAATTTCATTGAAAATAAAATAAGTAATAAAATAAGAATCTTTATGCGGAATTAAATTATTAATTTTAAAACTCAAAATTTTCAAAAAATTCAAAAAAAACACCAAAAACTAAAAAAAAACAAAAATTCCAAAACAATATAAAAAGTTCAAAATAATCAAAAATTCCAAAAAAATGTCAAAAAAATTGAAAAAATTGAAAAAAATATAATAATAATAAAAAAAAAAAAATTCAAAAAAAAAAAAATTCAAAACCCTAAACCCGGGACTTAAAACGTCCGAAACTCTATTCTAAACAGTAAACACGAAAGGTTCAAACCCTAAAACCTAACCCTAAACTTGGAAATCTAAACCCTAGCCCTAAACCCTAAAACGTCCAAAAACTCTATTTTTCCTTTAGAATTTTGTGATTTTAAAAATTCTCGAAACCCCTAAACCCGGGACTTAAAACGTTCGAAACTCTCTTCTAAACAGTAAAACTAAAGGTTCAAACCCTAAAACCTAACCCTAAACTTGGAAATCTAAACCCTAGCCTAAACCCTAAAACGTCTAAAACGTCCAAAAACTCTATTTTCCCTTTGGAATTTTGTGATTTTAAAAATTATCAAAACGGAAAACAAAAAGTTTCTTCGGATAGATCTTATTTTTCTGCAAATTTTGATATATTATTTGTATTTTTCTGAATTAGAATGATTTAGTTATGATTTTTCTAGGATTAATGTTGTAAAAACGGTCAAAATTCATATTTCAAAATTTCTATACCAACTAGACACTAAAACCTAAAAGATATAAGCAATTTAAAACAGAAAATAAAAACAGAAAACAAATGGAAAAACAGAAAAGAAACTTTCAAAACCCCTTTAGTCCCGGTTGGTGTCTCCAACCGGGACTAAAGGTCTAACCTTTAGTCCCGGTTGGAGACACCAACCGGGACTAAAGCCTCAACCCCTTTAGTCCCGGTTGGTGTCTCCAACCGGGAATAAAGGTCCCTTTTGAACCGGGACTGATGCCTGCCGAGCCCCGACCGGCGCCCTAGCCGCTCGAACCGGGACTAATGCTCACATTAGTCCCGGTTCGTAATGCAACCGGGACTAATGTGTAGATCGAGCTGGGACCAAAGCCCTGTTTTCTACTAGTGTCATAAGTTACTTCCTTATGACGACGGTCATACTGGCTCTTCTGACGGGACTGGGATGTCTTCAGATTCTCACGAATGATGCAAACCTGCTCTTCTGCCTCCTGGATCATATCCGGTCCAAAGAACTATCTTTCACCGGTTTCTGACCAGTTCAAAGGTGTTCGACATCTTCGTCCATAAAGAGTCTCGAAGGGGCTTTCTTGAGGCTGGATTGGTAGCTGTTGTTATAAGCAAACTCAGCGAATGGAAGACACTTCTCCCAATCCATACCGAAAGAGATAACACAAGCTCTAAGCATGTCTTCGAGGATTTGATTGACCCTTTTCACTTGACCACTCGACTGTGGGTGGAAAGCGGTGCTGAAGGAAAGATGGGTTCCTGATGACCCACAAGTATAGGGGATCAATCGTAGTCCTTTTGATAAGTAAGAGTGTCAAACCCAATGAGAAACAGAAGGAATTGATAAGCAGTTTCAGCAAGGTAATCGCTGCAAGTGATGTGAAGTAACTGTAACAGATAGTTTGATAGCAAGATAATTTGATAGCAAGTAACAAGTAACCAAAGTAATAAAGTGCAGCAAGGTGGCCCAATCTTTTTATTGCAAATGACAAGCCGGAAGTACTTCTTAATATGAGCAAAGCGTTCTCGAGGACACATGGGAATTGCATCTAGTCACGATCATCATGTTTAGTTGATTCGCGTTCACTACTTTGATAAATTGATATGTGGGTGGACCGGTGCTAGGGTGCTGTTCTTACTTGAAAGCATCCGCAACAATGAAAGAAGAATTAAGATAAATCTAACCATAGCATGAAAAATATGGATCCAAATCAGCCCCTTACGGAATAGCACGTAAACTAGGGTTTAAGCTTCTGTCACTCTCGCAACCCATCATCTACTTACTACTCCACAATGCCTTCCCCTAGGCCCAAGCATGGTAATGTGTCATGTAGTTAACGTTCACACGACACCACTAGAGGAAGAACAACATATACTTCATCAAAATATTGAACGAATACCAACTTCACATGATTACTTATAGCAAGACTTCTCCCATGTCCTCAAGAACAAACAGAACTACTCACAAATCATATTCAGGTTCATGATCAGAGGAGGATAATATATGATTAACAATCTGAACATATAATCTTCCACCAAATAAACCAACTAGCATTAACTACAAGATGTAATCAACACTACTAGCAACACACAGGTACCAATCTGAGGTTTTGGGACAAAGATTGAATACAAGAGAGGAACTAGGATTTGAGATGAGATGGTGCTGGTGAAGATGTTGATGGAGATGAGTCCTCCCACGATGAGAGGAACGTTAGTGATGATGATGACTTCGATTTCCCCCTCCCGGAGGGAAGTATCCCTGGCTGAATCGCTCCGCCGGAGGGCAAAAGTGCTCCTGCCCAGGTTCCGCTTCGAGACGGCGGTGCTTCATCCCGAAAGTCTTCCCTTATTTTTTTTCTAGGGCAAATGGCCTCATATAGCAGAAGATAGGCATCGGAGGGCGGCTGTGGGCCCCACAAGGCACTAGGGCGCGCCCCCCTGCCTTGTGGGCTCCTGGTTGATCTCCTCTGTTATATTTTTCTTCCATTATTTTTTATATATTCCAAAATAATTCTCCGTAAATTTTCAGGTCATTTGGAGCTCCAGAGAATAGCTATCTCTGCTGTAGCCTTTTTGGGTCCAGAATTCGAGCTGCCGGCAATTTCCTCCTCTATGTATAACTTGCATAAAAGGCGAGAAAAGGCATTACCATCATAAAGTGAAATAAAGATAAAAAACATTATAAATAATAGTAGGAAAACATGATGCAAAATGGACGTATCAACTCCCCCATGTTTAGACCTCGCTTGTCCTCAAGCGAATGCCGAGATCGATAATCATGACCACATGTTTAGAGAGAGAGAGGTGTCGATAAAATAACAAACTTCTCGTGATCAAGTAACAATTCAATCACACGTTAAAGTATAAGCAATAAACTTTCTTGAAAACTAACAAACTATGTTCTCAGTCATCGAAACAATTGCAATTCATCACACTCTAAGAAGAGTCTATGTAAGAGCTTTTGATTTAGCAAACTTCACATACTCAACTATCATATAGTCTTCCATGATAGCTGACACTCAAAGCATAGTTTTAGAACAAAACATTTCAGCCAGACACATAGGAAGATGGGGGTTTAGTGTTTCACCTCCCAATAGATTTATCTCGAGGATAATGTCAACAATAATAAATCATGATCATTTATATTCAAGTGGATATACGTGACTGGATTTTTCCTCACCACATGATGCTTGCCAATTGGAGAGTAATTAAGATTGGAATAAGGATGAATATAATTGACACTTGCATAATAGTAAAGTCTTCAAACATTATAAGATAGACCCTTCACAGAGGGAAGCAGAGGTTGTCATGCGCTTTTCAGTTTTGATGTGCAAACTCTTAATGCAAAAGAACGTCACTTTATATTGCCCCTTATGATAGCAACCTTTATTACGTAGTCCATCGCCTTTATTGCGTCACCATCATAATTTCGTACAAAGCTTATTTTCCCTTACAATAAAAGATCATACATATTTAGGAGCAATTTTTATTGCTTTGCACCGATGACAACTTACTTGAAGGATCTTATTCAATCCATAGGTAGATATAGTGGACTCTCATGACAAGAAACTGGGTTTAAGGGTTTCTGGATGCACAAGTAGTATTTCTACTTCGTACGAAGTTTTGGCTAGCAAAAGATTATAAGCAAGCACCACATGTTGGAGGATCCATGACAATATAACTTCTATGTGAATATGAACAAACATAACTCATTACGTTGTCTTCCTTGTCCAACATCAACTATTTGATCAAGTTTTAAAAATAATTAATGGGGGCTCACAATCATAAAAGATGTCCAAGATAGTATATTTATATGTGAAATCTCTCTTCCTTTATTATTCTTTCATGAATTGCATCAATGACCAATGCTATGTTTGTCAACTTCCAACAAATTTTACCAATTATACTCTTTATATGTGATGTCATTACTTCCCATGGGAATAGCATATGAACCTTTTATTTGTTGCAATGATCTATGCAAAAGAGGGAAGTAAAGAAAGACTCCAACTCATACTACTCTTTATTATATAACTCCAACACACGATTACATAGATAGGATGATCATGTAACAAGCACTCGAAAACTACTTCACACTAATAATTTTATTCTTCTAGATCACAAAAATAACTAAGGATCAAACTAAGATAGGTAATGATAATAAAAGGTGACGGTGATACGATACCGGGGCACCTCCCCCAAGCTTGGAACAAGCCAAGGGTGGTGCCCATACCCGTGTGCTCAAGCTTCCTTCTTTGGTGATGGTGGTGATGAAGTGGTGGCCTTGTCCTCCCACTTGAGGATGCGATTCTCTTCTTTGAGTCTATTGACTTCTTGTTCAAGCTCCCAAATCCCGTGATGCAATTTGCCAGTATCTTCTTGCACACGACGAGAAGGGGTAAATTGGATCTTATGATTTTTCCCTATGTCTGGGAGGCTTGATTTCTTCAATTCCACATGCATATCCCTAGGTTGAGGTAGAGGGGTGTCTTCTTCTTCTTCTTCTTCGCTCGAGTACTATGGCTGCTTCAGATCAGCATCCTCCTCCTCATCTGTTGGCCACTCGTAAGGGTTAACGTCACCATAGACCCTGGGGTTTAATGTGAGGTGAGAGACATAGCTCTCTCCATCTGAATCTTGTGATGACATAGTGGCCTAAGTCTCCAGTCCTGGCAGAAAACAGATCGAAATAAGAACAGAGAAGAAACGTGCGATACGGAGGTCAAAACAGTGAGGAGTATATATAATGATTTTTTATTTTGCAGGAGAAGTATATGGAAGGAATACGGAGTCGGGAAGGTGCATGAGGGGCCCACAAGGCACCAGGGCACGCCCAGAGGGGTAGGGCGCGCCCCCTGCCTTGTGGTCTCCTCGCGGACCTTCTCGGCTGTTTCTTATTTTTGTATTTTTGCTAATATTCCAAAACGGACAGAAAATATTTTTATGAAATTTTTGGAGTCGGTTTACTTACCGTATCACATACCTGCCCCTTTTTCAGGGTTCTGGAGTGCTCCGGAAGGTCTCTTCTAGATATTCTTCCGGTGTAATTGCTTCGATAATATTTGTTTCAATATTAATGGGAGTACCTGCAATATAATGTTTAATTCTTTGCCCATTAACCACCCGCGGATTAGTTCCTTCGGCGTTATTTATTTTGATGGCTCCGGAATGGTAAACCTCCTCGACAACGTAGGGGCCTTCCCACTTGGAGAGGAGTTTGCCTGCAAAATGTCTGAAACGAGAGTTGTACAAAAGAACTTGATCACCGATATTAAATTCTCGTTTCTGAATTCTTTTATCATGCCATCTTTTTACTTTCTCTTTAAACAACTTGGCATTTTCATAGGCTTGTGTCCTCCATTCATCTAAGGAGCTAATGTCAAATAACCTCTTTTCACCGGCATGTTTGAAATCATAATTAAGTTCTTTAATTGCCCAATAGGACTTATGTTCTAGCTCAAGAGGTAGATGACATGCATTTCCATAGACAATTTTATACGGAGACATACCCATAGGGTTTTTATAAGTAGTTCTATAAGCCCACAATGCATCATCGAGTTTGTTAGACCAATTCTTCCTAGACCTATTATCAGTCTTTTGCAAGATTAATTTTATTTCTCGATTACTCAATTCAACTTGCCCACTAGACTGAGGATGATAAGGTGATGCTATTATGTGGTTTACATTGTATTTAGCTAAGATCTTACGAAAGGCACCATGAATAAACTGTGAACCACCATCAGTCATTAAATATCTAGGGACTCCGAACCTTGGAAAAATGACTTCCTTAAGCATTTTAATAGAGGTGTTGTGACCAGCACTACTAGTTGGAATAGCTTCTACCCACTTAGTAACATAATCAACAACAACTAGGATATGAGTATAGCCATTAGACGAAGGAAAAGGTCCCATATAATCAAAGCCCCAAACATCAAATGGTTCAATAACAAGTGAATAATTCATAGGCATTTCTTGACGTCTACCAATGTTACCAATTCTTTGACATTCATCACAAGAGAGGACAAACTTACGTGCATCCTTGAAGAGAGTAGGCCAATGAAAATCAGATTGCAATACCTTATGTGCAGTTCTGTCTCCAGCATGGTGCCCTCCATATGCCTCGGAATGACACTTCCTTAAGATTTGTCCATGCTCATGCTCAGGTACACAACGTCTAATAATACCATCTACTCCTTCTTTATATAGATGTGGGTCATCCCAAAAGTAATGTCTTAAATCAAAGAAGAATTTTTTCTTTTGTTGGTAGGTGTAATTAGGTGGTATATATTTAGCAACAATGAAATTAGCATAGTCTGCATACCAAGGATTATCACGAGAAGTGGAAGCATTAATAACAGCTTATTGCTCATCAGGAAAACTATCATTAACAGGTATTGGGTCAACAAGAATATTTTCCATCCTAGACAATTTATCTGCAACAGGGTTTTCAGCTCCCTATCTATCAACGATATGCAAATCACACTCTTGCAACAAAAGGACCCACCTAATCAGTCTAGGTTTAGCATCTTTCTTATCCATGAGGTATTTAATAGTAGCATGATCAATGTGAATAGTAACTTTAGAATCAACAATGTATGGTCTAAACTTATCACAAGCAAAAACAACTGCTAAAAATTCATTTTCAGTAGTAGCATAATTTCTTTGAGCACTATCCAAGGTCTTACTAGCATAGTGAATAACATTTAATTTTTTATCAACTCTTTGACCTAGAACAGCACCAATAGCAAAATCACTAGCATCACACATTATTTCAAAGGGTAAGTTCCAATTAGGTGGTTGAACAATAGGTGCAGGGCTCTCTTAAGTATTTCAAAGGCTTCTACACAATCGTCATAAAAAACAAATGGAACATCTTTTTGTAAGAGATTAGTGAGAGGCCTAGAAATTTTAGAGAAGTCCTTAATGAACCTTCTATAGAAACCAACATGACCAAGGAAACTTCTTATACCTTTAATATCTTTAGGACATGGCATTTTCTCAATTGCATCAACCTTAGCTTTATCTACTTCAATACCTCTTTCAGAAATATTATGACCAAGGACTATACCTTCATTCACCATGAAATGGCACTTCTCCCAGTTCAAGACAAGGTTAATTAGTCTCTTCACATCTCTGCAAAACTTTATCAAGATTGTTCAAACAGTCATCAAAAGAAGTTCCGTAAACGGAAAAGTCATTCATGAAGACCTCAACAATTTTTTGGCAGAAATCAGAGAATATAGCAGTCATGCATCTTTGAAAGGTAGCAGGTGCATTACATAAACCAAAAGGCATACGTCTATAAGCATAAGTTCCAAAAGGACAAGTAAAAGTAGTTTTCCCTTGATCTTCTTGTGACATAGGTATTTGAGAGAAACCAGAATATCCATCTAAGAAACAAAAGTGTGTATGCTTAGACAATCTTTCTAACATTTGATCAATGAAGGGCAAAGGATAATGGTCTTTTCTAGTAGCTTTATTTAATTTCCTAAAGTCAATTACCATCCTATAACCAATTACAATTCTTTGCGGGATAAGTTCATTTTTATCATTAGGAACAACGGTAATGCCACCTTTCTTAGGGACACAATGAACAGGAGTTACCCATCTACTATCAGCTATAGGATAAATTATACCTGCCTCCAGGAGCTTTAATATTTATGTTCTTACCACATCCTTCATCTTGGGATTTAAGCGACGTTGATGATCGACAACAGGTTTAGCATCAGGTTCCATATTAATCTTGTGCTGACAAAGAGTGGGACTGATGCCTTTAAGGTCATCAAGAGTATATCCAATTGCAACACGATGCTTCCTCAAAGTTTTCAATAATCTCTTTTCTTCATGCACTAAAAGGTTAGCATTGATAATAATAGGATATATTTTCTTTTCATCAAGATAAGCATATTTCAATGTATCAGGGAGTTTCTTTAACTCAAACACCAGATCACTCTTAGGTGGAAGAGGGTCTCCCAAAGTTTCAACAGGCAAATTATGTTTAAGGATAGGTGCTTGCCTAAAGAATATTTCATCTATTTCATTTCTTTCATTCATATGCATATCATTTTCATGGTCTAGCAGATATTGTTCTAATGGATCAGTAGGAGGCACAACAATAGAAGCACGACCAATAATATCATCCTTATCAGGCAATTCCTTAACATGAGGTTGTCTATTAAACTTAGAGAAATTAAACTCATGAGATATATCACCAAACTTAACTTTAACCTTTTCTTTAACACAATCAATTTCAGCATTAACAGTATTCAAGAAAGGTCTACCAAATATAATGGGACAGAAATTACCTTGTTGTGATCCGAGTACTAAGAAATCAGTGGGATATTTGATCTTACCACACAAGACTTCAACATCTCTAACAATCCCAAGTGGTGAAATAGTATCCCTGTTTGCAAGCGTAATAGTAACATCGATATCCTCAATTTCAGCAGGTGCAATAACATGCATAACTTCTTGATATGAAGAAATGGGAATAGAACTTATACTAGCACCCATGTCACATAAACCATGATAGCAATGATCTCCAATTTTAACAGAAACAACATGCATGCCGACAACTGGCTTATTCTTATCTAACATATCTCATTCATTTCTAACAGGCTTAGCAATCCTAGCAGCTTCATCACAGAAATAAATAACATGCCCATCAATATTATCAACCAAGAGATCTTTTACCATAGCAATAGGAGGTTCTACTTTAATTTGTTCAGGTGGTTTAGGTGTTCTAGTATTGCTTTTGTGAACCATAGTTGTAGCCTTAGCATGTTCCTTAATCCTAACAGGAAAAGGAGGTTTCTCAATGTAAGTAGTAGGCACAACAGGATTAGCAAAGTAAACTATTGTTTCAGCTTTGGAAATAACGGGTTCTTTATGAATATCTTCAATGGGTGGATGAAACTTAAACCATTTCTCCTTAGGGAGATCAACACGAGCAGAAAAGATTCTCAAAATTTAACCACTATCTCAGAGTCAAGTCCATATTTGGTGCTAAGCCCATGAAAAACATCTGTTTCTAAAAAAGACTTAACACAATCAAACTCGAAGTTTATACCTGACTCGTTACCTTTGTCGATTTCCCAATCTTCAGAGTTGCATTTAATTATTTCAATAAGATCCCATTTAAATTCAATACTCCTTTTTGAGAAAGAACCAGCTGAAGAAGAATCAAGCATTGTTTTATCATTATGGGAAAGCCGAGCATAAAAGTTTTGAATAATCATCTCTTTCGGGAGCTCATGATTGGGACATGCGTGCATCATGTCCTTAAGCCTCCCCCAAGCTTGAGCGATACTTTCTCCTTCATGGGGCCAAAAATTATATAAATAATTCTGATCACGATGAACCAAGTGCATAGGATAAAATTTCTGATGAAACTCCAGCTTCAATCGATTCCATTCCCATGTTTCGGGTTCACCCAATAGCCTATACCATGACAATGCTCTTCCCTTCAAAGATAAAGGGAATACTTTCTTCTAAACTCCATCTCTAGGTAAACCTGAAAGCTTAAACAATCCACAGAGTTCATCTATATATATCAAGTGCATATCAGGATGTATCGTTCCATCTCCTGTGTAAGGATTAGCAAACAGTTTTTCCATGATACCAGAAGGAATTTCATAATAGATATTTTCATTATTTTCAGTAGGTCCATTAGGTTGAGGAGCGGCTCTTACCACTTCCGGTCGAGCTGAAGATACCCCGAACAAGCCCCTCAAAAGATTATCTTCCATAGTGTCAAGTGAAGATAAAATTCAGCACGTAATATAAATGTTTCCTTACCAAATTCCACTCACCAAAAGCGCTTCACTCCCCGACAACGGCGCCAGAAAAGAGTCTTGATGACCCACAAGTATAGGGGATCATTCGTAGTCCTTTCAATAAGTAAGAATGTCGAACCCAACGAGGAGCAGAAGGAATTGATAAGCAGTTTCAGCAAGGTAATCTCTGCAAGTGCTGTGAAGTAACAGTAACAGATAGTTTGATAGCAAGATAATTTGATAGCAAGTAACAAGTAACCAAAGTAATAAAGTGCATCAAGGTGGACCAATCCTTTTATTGCAAAGGACAAGCCGGAAGTACTTCTTAATATGAGCAAAGCGTTCTCGAGGACACATGGCAATTGCATCTAGTCACGTTCATCATGTTTAGTTGATTCGCATTCACTATTTTGATAAATTGATATGTGGGTGGACCGGTGCTAGGGTGCTGTTCTTACTTGAACAAACAACCCTCTTATTATTACCCCCTCTTGCAAGCATCCGCAACTACGAAAGAAGAATTAAGATAAATCTAACCATAGCATGAAACATATGGATCCAAATCAGCCCCTTACGGAATAGTGAACAAACTAGGGTTTAAGCTTCTGTCACTCTCGCAACCCATCATCTACTTACTACTCCACAATGCCTTCCCCTAGGCCCTAGCATGGTAATGTGTCATGTAGTCGACGTTCACACGACACCACTAGAGGAAGGAAAACATACACTTCATCAAAATATTGAACGAATACCAACTTCACATGATTACTTATAGGAAGACTTCTCCCATGTCCTCAAGAACAAACGGAACTACTCACAAATCATATTCATGTTCATGATCAGAGGAGGATAATATATGATTAACAATCTGAACATATAATCTTCCACCAAATAAACCAACTAGCATTAACAGACAGATGTAATCAACACTACTAGCAACCCACAGGTACCAATCTGAGGTTTTGGGACAAAGATTGAATACAAGAGATGAACTAGGGTTTGAGATGAGATGGTGCTGGTTAAGATGTTGATGGAGATGAGTCCTCCCACGATGAGAGGAACGTTGGTGATGATGATGGCTTCGATTTCCCCCTCCCAGAGGGAAGTATCCCCGGCAGAATCGCTCCGCCGGAGGGCAAAAGTGCTCCTGCCCCGGTTCCCCCTCGAGACGGCGGCGTTTCATCCCGAAAGTCTTCTCTTATTTATTTTCTAGGGAAAATGGCCTCATATAGCATAAGATGGGCACCGGAGGGCGGCTGTGGACCCCACAAGGCACTAGGGCGCGCCCTGGGAGGTAGGGCGCCCCCTGCCTTGTGGGCTCCTGGTTGATCTCCTCCGGTATATTTTTCTTCCATTATTTTTTATATATTCCAAAATAATTCTCCGTAAATTTTTATGTCATTTGGAGCTCCGGAGAATAGCTATCTCTGTTGTAGCCTTTTTGGGTCCAGAATTCCAATTGCCGGCAATTTCCTCCTCCATGTATAACTTGCATAAAAGGTGAGAAAAGGCATTAGAATTGCATCATAAAGTGAAATAAAGATCAAAAACATTATAAATAAAAGTAGGAAAACATGATGCAAAATGGACGTATCAGTTCCCATGGCAGTCTGGAAACTATCCCAAAATCGGGATGTGAATAGACTTCCACGGTCGGAATTGATCTCTAGTGGAACACCATGAAGAGACACTATCCGAGAAATATATAAGTCAGCCAACTAACTAGCAGTGATACTCTCTCGAACAGGTAGGAAGTGAGTCAGTTTAGAAAGACGATCAATGACAACGAAGATAGCATTATTCCCTTTCGTGGTCCTGGGAAACCGGTGATGAAATCCATACCAACTTTTTACCATTTCCACTCGGGAATAGCTAAAGGCTGAAGGGCGCCAGCAGGCCTCTGATGCTCTGCCTTAACGCGACGACAAACGTCACAGTTAGCAATAAACTGAGCAACTTCTCTTTTCATCCCTGTCCACCAGAACCTCTGGCGTAGGTCCTGATACATCTTAGTACTACCAGGATGAATCGTGAGAGGAGATTCATGGGTATCCTTAAGGATCAACTGCCGTAGATGTTGATTCTTGGGAACTACCAAGCGGTTCTCAAAGAAAACAACACCTCGATCATCCATAGAGAAACAACCAACAACTCCCTTATTAATGTTTCTCTTGATCCGGGAAATTCCCGTATCCTGCTTCTGAGCAGTGATGATCTGATCCTCAAGAGTAGGTTTCGCCACCAAAGTAGAAAGGTAGCCATAAGGAACAAGGTGAAGGTTAAGCTTATGAAATTCCTCATGGAAAAGTGGTTGACCTTGTAACAACATGAGATTGTTACAATAGGATTTATGACTTGACGCATCAGCCATGACATTGGCCTTGCCTGGGGTGTAAGATATTCCTAAGTCGTAATCCGTAATCAACTCTACCCAATGTCTCTGCCTGAGATTCAGATCCGTTTGGGTGAAGATATACTTGAGACTCTGGTGATCGGTGTAGATCTCGCAACGGTTACCGAGAAGGTAATGTCCCCATGTCTTAAGTGCATAGACTATGGCTGCAAGCTCTAGATCATGTGTAGGATAATTATCCTCATGTGGATGCAACTATCGAGATGCATAGGCAATCACATGGCGATCCCGCATAAGAATGCAACCAAGTCCCTGTCACGAGGTGTCGCAATAGATAACAAAGTCCTTAGAGAAATCCGGTGGCACAAGCACGGGGGCAGAAGTCAGGCGTCTTTTCAGTTCCTGAAAACTGAGCTCGCACTGTGGGGACCACTCAAACTTTTTATCTTTCTTGAGGAGTTCAGTAAGAGGTTTGGTAACTTTGGAGAAGTTCTCAACGAAGCGGCGACAATAGCTCGCTAAACCAAGAAAACTCCTAACTTGCTTAACCGATCTAGGTGGAGTCCAATTAAGAACCGCCTGAACTCTCTCGGGGTTGACAGCAATGCCCTTACCAGAGATCACGTGGCCTAGATAGGTCACTTCTGGCAACCAAAATGCACACTTGGAGAACTTGGCATAAAGGCGGCGCTCCCTGAGTTTCTCCAACACTAATCTAAGATGCTCAGCATGTTCTTCCTCGTTCTTTGAGTAAATAAGAATGTCATCGAGGTAAACTATGATGAACTTATCTAAGTACTCCATGAAGATCGAGTTCATCAAGCGAGAGAATGTGGCTGGAGCATTGGTTAGACCAAAGGACATCACGGTGTACTCGTACTGGCCATAACGAGTGACAAAAGTTGTCTTCGGAATGTCCCCGTTTCTGATCTTGATTTGATGGTAGCCTAACCTCAAATCCATCTTGGAAAAGACCGAGGATCTAGCGAGCTGATCATACAGGTCATTGATCCTGGGAAGCAGATACTTGTTCTTTAGCGTGACCAAATTAACGGGACGATAATCTACAACCATCCGATCCGTTCCATCCTTCTTCTTGACGAAGAGGACGGGACAAACCCAAGGAGAAGAACTCGGACGGATGAAACCCTTTTGCAAGGACTCATCAAGCTGTTTCTTAAGCTCAGCTAGCTCTAAGGGTGCCATCTTATAAGGTCTCCTAGAGATTGGGGCGGTTCCTGGGATGAGATCTATAACAAACTCTACATCTCTGTCAGGTGGAATGCCTGGCAGTTCCTCTGGAAAGACATCCGGAAAGTCACGGACTACCAGAATATCTTCAAGAGCTGGTAGAGGACTGGCATTAAGAGAATAGAGTTGACGCTTTGCAACTCTAGTGGAGACAGTGACTATCTTGCCAGATGGGTGGGTAAGCTGAACAGACCTAGTGGAACAATCAATCTTGGCATACTGAGCTGTCATCCAGTCCATACCCAAGATGATGTTAATGTCTGAAGACTTGAGAGCTATAAAAGAAGCAAGGAATACAAATCTATCAACAAGGATTTCATTGCCATAGCTTACCCTAGAAGTTTGCCATTTGGATCCAGGAGTCTGAATTATTAGTGGAGCGGGCATGCCACAAAATGACATGTTGTGCAAGCGGGCATAGCTCTCCGAGATGAAAGAATGAGATGCCCCAGTATAGAACAGAACCGATGATGGATGTCAATTGACAAGGAGTGTACCAAGAACTACGTCAGGATCATCTTGAGCTTCTTCAGCTGAGACGTGATGCAGACGTCCTCGTTCAGTGGTGGATGGCCGGGCACGGATCATCTTGTTTGATGGCTTACCATGGCCAATAGACTTCCCAGACTGAGGTGGTGCAATACTGTTCTGAGGGCAATTACGAACAATGTGGCCTAGCTATCCGCACTTGTAGCAAATCGCGGAAGTAGGACGTTGACCCGCATTGGCAGGCGGTCCACCAATAGGCCTGGTGGAACATACTGCTGAACTGGGTGAGGCACCACATAAGATGGCCTTGGTGCATATCCGGGTGGAAGAGCTGTGTTCGGAACCCAAATCCGGCGCTTCTCTGAACTAGAGCCGGAAGAAGAAGAACCAAAGTCACGGGTGTGCTTGCGAGACTCCTCATAAATGAGCTGAGCTATCTCCGCATTAATGGCCTTGTTCACAAGAGCCTGAAAAGTATCGCAATGGTGTAAGTGAAGCTCACGGCGCAACTCAGGGTTGAGACCCTTTTGGAACCTAGCTTGCTTCTTGGCATCAGTGGACACCTCCTCTGTGGCATAGTGGGCGAGGTTCCCAAACTCTCGACTATAGGCATCCACAGTCATCGTACCCTGGGTGAAACTACAGAACTCCTCCCTCTTGCGATCAATAAGACCCTGAGGAATGTGGTCATCGTGGAAGGCCTCAGTGAAATCTCTCCAAGAAGTGATCTGGCCAGCTGGAAGCATAGCCTCATAGTTTTCCCACCACAGACTGGCAGGACCCTCAAGATGGTATGCAGCATAGGTGACCTTGTCACCTTTAGCCACGTTCGCGGAACGCAGCTTATGGGTGATGCTGCGGAGCCAGTCATCAGCATCGAGTGGCTCAACAGAGTGATGGAAAGTTGGTGGCTTCAAACTGATGAAGTCATGGATGGTCACTGACTCATTGGGCTGATGTGCGGTGTTCTGCTCAATACGTGCCAACAAGCAGTTGCTCTCCCGCTTGTTCCTCTCAACCATCTCTAGCACCACTTCCCTAGCCCTGCTCACGGCCAGTAGAAGCTCGAGTATCATGAGACATCCTGAAGAGAAAAACCCATGGTGTAAGCAAGGATGACATATCGACTAGGAAGGAAAGAATACAGAAGCATTAGAACCTCTCAAAATCCTAAGAAAATTTGGGCAGCACAACATTTCGACATCATATCTCAAGGTTCCGTGATGTTACTAAACACTACTACCAGGAAAAACTCGAAAACTGGAATGAGACTCACAACAACCAATCCTATAAGTCTACGGAATAGTAACTCGTGATCCAGATAGATAGATGAGAAAGCCTAGTTTCTTAACCCTGTAGAAAAGAAGAGGGTGACTCAGAATCAGAATGACACAAGGTAAGGAGTAAAAAGAGCCTTACGTTCCCTTTTCCACAATCAATTCCCCTATATAACTAAAGCATTTCTAGAATCGACATCGACCAGTTTGGCTTAGTAATCCTACAGTCAGTCAGGCTCTGATACCAAAGCTGTCGGGACCCCGATCCTAAGGCACATGGATCTAGCTATAACAAACCATATAAGTACCTTGAGACTCATGCACGGTTCACACGGCTGCCACCTTACCTTGGCCAAACCATTTGCGCGTTTTGTCTCTAGCTTATATGAATAAGTCGCTAGCAACCATATGACAAAGAACCCGGGTCGACATGATTAGTTATAGACCAAGGTGGCACAATCGTACAGGGACAGACATAGGTAACCCAGCAATGCACGTGTTGGTCATCAACGTGTGTAACCGAGTCATAGCAAGCTACAAGGGCTCCGGTAAACACCGCATGACATTTCCCCGTAGGGACAGACACAGGAGCAAAGAAGGACACATGTCGATCAATCCATGTGTCCGGAGTAGTAGCGAACTACCAAGGCTCAGTGGAAGCACAAAGAGGCATTTCCCTATAAGGAAGGCTACCATAGGCGTACAACTAGGTGTCGAACCCCACACATAGCAATACATATCATACGTACGCATAACATGCAAGCATGTGTTGTACAACATGGCATCACAACATAACTCTACAACTCAAGTATAGATAAGGCTCGAAAGAGCCATACATAACATGATATTACAAACATGGGTCTCATGACCCAACATACAAAGTCATACAAGCAACGGAAGCATAAACTTGTCTGAGTACAGGCAACTGAAAAGAAAGAAGGCTAGAAGCCTGACTATCTACAGACCCTCCCAAGGTACAAGATCATAGCTGGGATACAAGCTACTCGTCGTCATCGATGTCTAGGTAGGACCCACCTGTAGTGTCGGAAACTCCTCTGCAACAGTTTAATAAGCAACCGTGAGTACAAAGGTACTCAGTAAGACTTACATCAGAACTAACTAGTATGCATCAGTATCAAAGAAGGGGGTTGTGGAGTTTAACTGCAGCAAGCCAGCTTTGACTCTTGGCTAACCTGTACTACGACTACCAGTAGTTTAATAAGGTGAGAAAGCGCACACGAGGCCACTAGCTAGTCACCACAACAATACACTACTATGGATCCTCTCCCGTCTCCCTACGAGAAGGCCATCCATAGCACTCACACTTATCTTGCGCATTTTAGAGTATCCATTTAAAGTTTTCTATGAACCATATAAGTCTCCAAGTAGTCCATATCCAAGGACGCGGCTATTCGAATAGATCATTAACCCTGCAGGGATGTACTTCTTCACACACGCTCTCACCACTTACCACCAAATACACGTCATGTATCTCAGCAACCTTCAAGCGGAAGCCTGGCGAGGGTGTCGGCCACAACCGTTAACCACGCAAGACTCTAGTCCTGGTTTATCACCTATCTGAGGTTGATCCCGCAAGGGAAATCCGGCCAAAGTTTCCATTACAGCCCCAAATGATGTGTGCAGGGTTCCCAAACCCACCTCGTCGGATGGTACTACATTTGGTACACCGTACCATAGTGCCTACCGTAACAAAGCCTACCCCTCCGGTCAACGCTAAGTACGGCCCCCAGCACATCCTACAAACACCAGAAACTAGTTGCAACTCCTGGACAGAGATCAAGGCGATTAATAAGTTGAGAGAGCTTGGAGTACCCGGAGCCCAATGTGTGGTAGTAACTGTTCTTGGATAACATACACAGAACTTGGTTCTTAAGGACGGTACCAATGAGACAACCCACCATGTACTCCTACATGGCCTCTCATCGCTACCTTTACCAAAACGTGTTCACACACTTAGCTCTCGATAGTAGGACATGTTCACAACCATTCCAAGTCATCCCAGATGAATCAGACCTGACACAACTCTAAGCAATAGCAAGCAAGGCATGGATGAAGTCACAACATGGCTCAAGAAACTCCTAATCATGCTAGGAAGGTTTAGCTATTTACTATGAGGTCATGCAAAGGAATGGGTTCAACTACCGAAGCAAGTAACAGTTGAAACGTTGTTGTCCTAATGCAATAAAAGAGCGCAGGAGCGAGAGAGTGGGATTGTATCGAAATGATCAAGGGGGTTTGCTTGCCTGGAACATCAATAGTAGAGCAGTGCTCCTCGGATAGGTAGTCGGTGCCACTCGCAGAGGCAGAACCTATCGAGAAGGACAGTACCGGAGAGGCAATCAATACACAACATATGCAACAATATGATGCATGAACATGACATGTCAAGGACGCTATGAGTTGAGCTAATGCAACTAGCAATGATTCAAATGAAGTCGATTTCAACCAAAGGTTCAAATGCAAACTCCATATTTAGCATTTTAAATGCCATTTAGATGTTTTCACTTATACAGTAGGTATAAGTTGCTTTGTCATGCATGAAAATGGTACAGATGAATTCTTTGGATTTTTCTGATCATTTTCCATATATATAAATAATTTCATTCTGAGCTACGATTGATTTACTGTGAATTTTTGAAGCTTAAACAATTTTCTAGAATTTATAAATCATTTCTGAAATATCAAAACACCAGAAAATCATTATGATGTCATCAATGCGTCACCCTTGCGTCAGCAGGTCAACTGAGCCGTCCAGGGTCAAACCTGGCCAGTGGGGCCCACTAGTCAGTGGCTCATTTGGTTAACCATAGTAGTTAGTGTTAATTTTGGCACTAATAAAAAATTAACTAGGTGCCGGCCCCATATGTCATAGACACTGGGGGGCTGTTAGTGGTCAAACCTGGTCAAAATGACCGGCAGTTAGCCGCCGGCGATGACAGAGACGGCGGAGCGGCTCGGAAAACCACCACAGGCGACTAAATCGACGGCGCTTTGGCCCTACGTGGAGCTGGTGCACGCGTGCGTCAACTGGTGCAAGTGGTTTCGCCGGGGACGTCCTAAATCAACGGCGGCGACAACGAGTGCAGCGGCCGGAGTTCGGGCGTCGACAGCAATGGCGTTACAGCGCATGGAAGGAGCAAAGGGTGGGTGTTTTGGGCTCCTGATGGCGTGCTGAGCACGATGGCATGCTCGGACGCGGGCTTCAGTGGCTAGAACGACGACGGCGATATGACCGACGGCGATGAGCTCTCGGCTCCGATGGCTAGTGCGGTTAGAGGGAGCAATCGAGCGCAGGGAGAGAGGGGAACGGCGTAGGACCTCACAGCGAACGCGACGAGCAGGTCAGTGGGCTCGGGGAAGCGTTGGAAACGATGTGCGGTCGTCGGCGATCTCAGCGGCGGAGGAAGAAGACGAGGAAGAAGCCGGCAATGCAGGGCGTTCGGCGAGGCGTGGATCAGTGAGGACGACGCAGGACGGCGAGGCGATTCTTGCAGACACGGAGACGAGGCGCGGGGGTGGCTGTGGCCGCGAGAACTACGGCGGCGCGGCCATGGAGGCTTTGGCCATGGCGATGGGCAGGCGTGGGAGAGATGGAGAGTGAGCGGATTGAGGTGGGATCGATCCGGACGGCTTTGACCATCCCTATCCCTTCGGCGTCGAGGCAGGCAGGCAGCTGGGACGTGGCGGCCTCAGCGCGGCCCTGCGCTGTCTCGCCTCTGCCTACTGGCAGAGGTTGAAGACGACTGGCACTGGGAAAGTGGGCCAGCCAGGTAGGTTGGCCAGGTGAGTTCGTTTCTTTTTTCTATTTTTCTATTTTGTTCTGTCTGTTTTGATTTAGGTTAGGCACTAAATCATTTTAGGAAATTCTAAAACTATTTGTGGGCACTTTCTGAATTGTTCCAGTGGCCCTCAGTTAATTTCAGAATATTTGGAGCAATTAAATTATATATAGCATTTAAATAGCACCAATTCAAATACTTTTGTTTTAATTCAAAGCCCGTTGATGTCCTGGAAAAATGTGCACCATTTATGGTTAGGATTTTCACCTTTTCCCCTAAATCATGAACATTTTTGAAGGGCATTTTCGGTTCATTGAAAATTATCTTAATTGATCCTAGTTTATTAATGTGGTGCTAGGGTTTATTCAATCCCCATTTCAAATTTCAAATAAATTTAAACATGATGCAAACATGAAAGGCTAGCCTAGTGCATACCAGAACTAGGGATGTGACACAAGAGCCTACCTCGAGGAGCGGACCGATTAGCCAAAGCAGCAGCCATCTGAACCATCTTCTTCACTCCAGCCTGAAAAGCCACCTTTTCTCCTTCCTTCAGCAGGCCTGCCCAATACATCATAAAAGAACAAGCGGTGAAGATAGACTCCAAAGGGGTACGAACTATGTGTCTCTCGAAAGTAACCTTGTTGCGGGTACACCAGATACCCCAACATATAGCAGCAATAATCATCATATAATACTTCTTGCCACCAGGAAGATAGCTATATAACCAAGACCAACATTGCCACAGGAATCTGGGGCAACATGATGTGCCCAAAGCCAAACCAAATGCCCCCCAAACCGAGCGAGCAAATGTGCAGTTAAAGAACAAATGGTCAGCAGTTTCAGTTTCATGGCAAAAGGAACAAGATGGGTTCCCAGGCCAATTCCTCTTGCGCATATTGTCGCGTGTGAGGACGGCATTCTGAAAGAGCTGCCACTGGAAAAATTTAATCTTCAAAGGGATTTTAGCTTTCCACAACCATTTATAATTGGGCCCTTACAAATCTTTCTCTAGACACTCGTACACAGATTTGCTAGTAAAATTTTCTTTACTATTAAAATCCCAAGCAACAGTATCAGGTAAGTCATTCAAAGTTAAGTTCTTGGCACCAGAAACAATCTCAGCCCATTGCTCAACAAGTTCAGCAAACAATCTACATCTGAATCTGATCTCATATCCATTTGTAACAAAATCAGCAAGTGTACAATCTTGATCCTGACATATATCAAATAGGATAGGGAAATGAGACTTCAAAGGGATATCAAGCAACCAAGGATCATGCCAGATCCTGACCAAGTCTCCATAGTTAATTTTAATTTTTCTACCAGCCATATAAATCTCTTTAACTTTCATGATAGCTTTCCGGCAAGGGGAATCAGAAAAATGAGTTTGCACGTTAGCAACCATTTTACGTTTAAAGTATCTAGCATGGACAATATGTTGCCATAAACCATCACCAGACTCAAGCTTCCACCACCACTTCATGAGGAGGCTAACATTTTGTTTATGGAGGTCTTTGATGCCCAACCCTCCAATTCTCTTAGACCGACAAACTCTGGCCCATCTGACCATATGATATGCCCGTTTTTTCTTACCCTTCCTCCGAAAGAAATGTCTACGATGAGTGTTCATCTTCTCAATGAAGGTTTCGTTAAGGAGAAACATAGACATGAAATACGAAGGGATCCCATCCAGGCTTGAGTCAAGCAAAGTAACCCTAGCACCAGTAGATGTTGCATAGCTGATCCAAGCATCAAGCCATTTGATCAATTTAGCATCAAGGAAATCCGAATCAATAGTTTTTAACATAGCATAAGTCACTGAGACTCCAAGGTATTTCATAGGAAGAGTACCCACTTGGCGACCAAACATCTCGGCATAAAGCTTAGCAATCTCATTATCTCCCCCAATAGTGAAAACCTCACTTTTAATGAAATTAATTTTCAAGCCTGAAATGAGCTCAAAAAGGTAGAGTAACAACTTGACATTAATTGCTTTTTCAACATCATGGGAAAAACATAAAGCTGTGTCATCCGCATATTGCAAAAAGGCAACCCCCCCCCCCCCATCAACAAGATCAGGAGCTAAACCTTGAAATAGGTTGTTCTTTTGAGCAGCCAGCATCATTTTGGTAAGACACTCAGCAGCTAGGTTAAAAAAGGGGAAAGGGGGTCGCCCTGGCAGACCCCCTTGGCACTTTGAATATAAGGACCAAGTTCATGATTGATCTTAACACTAACCGTGCCATTATGCAGGATTTGGGACACCCAGCCACACCATTTGTCGTTAAACCCATGTTTCACATGGCAATCAAGCAAGAAGTCCCAATTAACTTTGTCGTATGCTTTCTCGAAGTCGAGTTTAAGGATAACACCTACATGTTTCTTAACATGGGTATAACGCATAATCTCATGTAAGGATAAAATGCCATCCATAATATTCCTGCCTTTAATAAAGGCATTCTGTTGCACACTAAACAACTTAGGTGCATAAATTCTCACCCAAATGTCCATGACCTTAGTGATCAATTTGTAGGGGCATCTCAATAGACAAATAGGGCGATATTGCTGCATTTTCTTAGCATCAGAAGTTTTAGGCAATAAGGTAATGATCCCATAGTTTAACCTCTGCACATCTAATTTGCCCTCATAAAACCACTCAAACAGCCGAAAAAGAACATCGCACACCACATCCCAACAATGCCGGTAAAACTCAGCAGGGATATTGTCAGGACCAGGAGCACGGTTGGGTTCCATGGCAAATAGTGCAAACTTAGTTTCCTCGAGAGTGAAAGGTCTAGTCAAGTCCTCATTGTCACTAGGAGATAGGGTTTCCTCACTGGGCCACAAGGAAAGGTCAATGCTGTAGAGATTGCCAGGGGCAGGGCCGAACAAATCTTTGTAAAAGGCAGTGGCATGGGCAAGTAGGTTTTTAGTCCCTTCAATTACAAAGGAATCGCATTCAAGAGAGTGCATAGTATTTTTTCTACACCTCCCATTGGCCATTTTATGGAAAAAGTCAGTATTATTATCACCTTTCAACAACCATCTTTCATGAGACTTTTGATGCCAGAAAAGCTCCTCATCCATATACATGTTATTAAGCTCAACAAGGATATCTAGTTTCCTAGAATAGGCCTCTCCACAAAGGTCACTAGCTTCTTCAAGCAACTCCAACTCTTGAAGCTCCATTGTAAGGAGATTCTTCTTAATTTTGTTATTCCCAAAAATATTGGATCCCCACCCTTTAAAAAAAATTGATCCTTTTTAACTTGATGTTCAAAATATTAATAGGATCAGAAGTGTAAACAGGTTTAGACCAAATGGAAGATACAAGGGGAAGAAACTCTGAATTATTTAGCCAGGCCACATCAAATTTAAAGCACCTATTACCATGAGCTCTAGATGGGGCCACCCCACCATCATGCAACAGTGGATTATGGTCTGATAGTTCTTTCACCAAATTTTTAACAGACACTAAAGGGTATAAATCCTCCCAATTAGAGGACATTAAGACTCTGTCCAGCTTCTCTAGGGTGGGGTGCTCTTGCTTATTAGACCAAGTAAAACAACCTCCAGACATAAAGACCTATCTAAGGCCAAGCAAGTGAATAACAGAGTTAAACACATCAGAAAAATGGGATATGGGAGTTTGTTTGTTTCTCTCACCACTATGTCTAAGAATGTTGAAATTCACTCCAACAAGGTAAGGAGACTTGATTTTGTTGCAAAAGGAGGATAGCTCAGCCAGGAACTTAGCTTTATGTTCATCATGTGCAGCCCCATAAACTGTTAGCAGGGCCCACTTGCATTTCTTTGACTTATCAAATAAACTGATTTGCAAAATATATTTGCCACAAACAGTGTCAATGACCTCAAATTTTTCAAGTCTCCGACCACAAAGGATGCCACCAGACTTGCCACTAGAGGGAATCTATTCCCAATGGAAATTCATAGCAGGATCAAATTTCCTAAAGAAGGAAGGTTTATAATTTTTCTTCACGGTCTCTTGAAGACCAATAAAATCAACATTATTGGCATTTATAATATCCGTCAGGCAGGAAGACATGCCCTTCTTTCCTGCCCCCCTACAATTCCAAAATAAACCTATCATTTATAACGATCAGGTTTATCCCTCACTCTGGTAGGTCTATCAGGATCAAGGGTAGGCTTACCAACATTATTCTTTTTCTGACTTCTAGTCAAAGGTCTAGAAGATATATTAGACAGAGAAATAACCACATTTCTCTTATTAGGAGATCTTCTTTTTTTTCTTTCTAGATTGAACTATAATAAATGGCACATCCTCTTCCTTATCCTGATCACCCCAAGTCAACGAAAGAGGAACAACATTGCCTAAATTGTCATTAACAGTGAATCTTGGGGGGGTTTTCTCAGAATTCTTATCATGTAACAAATTCCTAGAGACTTCAAATTCACGCAAAATATCAACCATAGCAAAGTTGTAATCAAGAATTTTAACTCCCATAAGAGAAGCACGTAACATGATAGTAGTATTAGAGAGGACCGAGAACTGATTATGGGATGTAGGTGTGGTTATACCTTCAAGGTTACGCTTCTTCGACCTCCCAACTGCAAGTTCCTCCACCCGAGCTAACTTTTGGTACTGATTGCACGCAACAGGTACAAATGGTTCAGGTACCACACAATCATGAATAGGAGATCCAGTAGGCGACTCGACAGTGTACTCACTGCGAGCCCCACCAACTTTAGTAGACCCCTCCTCGAGTTCCACAACCCGAGGTTGAGAGGACCATGTCACATAGTCTGATAAAGGAGGAAAGTTAGCACCACCAGAAATTTCAGAGTTGTATAAGAAGGCAGGTGAAGGAGGAATAGGGGTTTGCACAATAGCCCAAGCACCTATGTTCATAGTACTGGCAGGAGGTAGAGAAGCACATAAGGAGACATTAGTATCCAGATCATCAGAATTGCCATCAGAGCTAACATTGACAACTGGCGAGGTGTAATCAGAGGTGTCCAAAGCAGCATGCTCTTTGGCCATAGAATGTATCAACAACTCACTATGATCTCCATCGTCACTATCTTCTTTCTTCTCGGTTTCAGAAACAGTAGACAAGCGTTGAGAGCTCACTATATAGTTCTAGGAAGAGGAATTCCCAATTACAGAAGCACTAGTCACCCCCTGTTCCGTAGATGACCCAGGCTGAGATTCAAACCTGGGCCTTTTAGGAAAAGTAGGCGAAGAACTTCTATCAACCGAAACAGAGGATTGGCTTTTTCCAGGACCTCCAACCACAATTTTTTCCACCTCATAAAAGAAGTCATAAAATTTCTCTCCTAGCATTCCTTCAGCAAATGGAGGGATTTTTTCAACGTCCCTACACCTGAGCAGGATACGGGCATAGTCAGGCCTATGCAATGTGGCACCATCAATTTCCAAGGTGATCCCCACCAAAGCGGCAGCATAGGAAACATGCTCAACACATCTTTTCTCTAATGGAACATTACGAACCCTGACCCTAGCTTTCTGCATATCGACCTTAGCGCCCACACACGCCGACCAAGGTGTAATGCAGACCACAGCCGAGCCATCTTTCAATGGAAGGCGTTTACCATAGCAGCAGGCTCTTTCAACCTCTCTAGCATTAGGAAACCTCATGAAAAATTGTGTAGGACTGATAGGACGAGCAGTACAACGCCATTTTTTAGGTTTTAAAAAACCATTGAATTCATTCTCAATTTCTTTAACCGTAGCAGACCCCTGCACAATAGTGATCACGGCAGTACTAGTCTTTTCACTAGCTTGCTTAGCAGAACATAGATCAGGAATGTAAAAGAAACCCTGGCCAGGCGACTGAAAGCCACACATGAAAGGAACACACTCCCCAGGGCGAAGAGATTGACACAAGTGCGCCATATGACCAAGTTTGCCACACTTTTCACATCTAATCGTCGGGTAGTCAGGAGCGAAATGACCTGGGAGATTGCAGTTGTGGCAGAGCTCGTCGGCGTTCTTACCGCTAGGAGGAGTAGGAGGAGGAGCCCCCCCCCCCCTTTAGGCGCCGCCATGGGTGCCGGATCTGGTCACTGCTCCCTCGCGCCCCCGCCTTGAGCCAGCGCCGCCGTCTCCCAATGATCCCCAGCTTCCGAAACAGAGGACATCGATCCGCCGGGTGGAGGAGGTGGTGGATCCATGCGTTGCCACACCATATTGCGCCCCTGGCTGGGTGCCGACTTGCGGCCTCCTCCATAGTTCCCCTGCCCAGCACCATCACACCGCCCACCAAACATGCCGCCACCGCAGTCACCCATCGGAGTTGGTGCGGTGGATCGAGGGACAGATCCCGCCGCAACCTGAGCAAAGGATCGCTCGTCTCCGGCGACCTTGCCCGGCCACAACTCGAACGAATCGGGAGGAGGAGTAGAAGAACTAACCCTAGATCTGACCCACAGATAACCGAATAGAGACTCGAGATGCGAATCGCCAGAGGGGGCGATGGAATGGGGAGGGGTAGGTGGAATCCCCACCCGCGGCTCCCTAAATAACACACACTCGGTGGCTGCACTGGGACCCTCATGGCGGTCAGACGGCCATGGCCCGAGGATCCCACCACCCGCAGCGGTGCCAGGTGGAGGACATCGGGCGGCTGCATGCGGCCATGGCCCAGGCGCAGGCATGCAGGACCCAGAGGCGATCGAGTTCGTGCATGGCGATGGAATTCGCCGGTCAACCCTCGCCAGGTGGCAGGGAAACGAAACCACTCTGCCAGCGTACACTGCCTCACCTTCACGCAGAGCCCTAGCATCCACCGTCCGCCCGCTGGACTTGTAGAGCACCAACCGGAGCGCCTCTCGTCAGAGAAGGAGGACGCCGGGATCGAACGAGATCGTGCGCCGTGATCGGAGATCAGGGGCGAATGAGGCCTCCCATCTCGTGTCGGCTGAGTCGCCCGTGTTTCGAGGCCCGGAGACCATACGTACGTACGTTTCGAAAGTAGCGGATGGAGTCGGGGACAGCATCCAAAATTCCTGCCCCTCCGGATAGATAGATAGATAGATAGAAGATGTTGTTAGTCACATATCCCGTGTGGTAGCCGGGCATTAGACTTGGCGCACAGCTGGTTGTGCGGCATCCAATTTGAGGGAGGAGCAAAAGACAATATAAAAGTTTCAAGTATCAGTGGCTGTGATTACAAGAAGAACAAAACCCACGAACCCACTTTGAGCCCAGATCCAGGTCGTAATTAGCTCCTTTTCTCGGCATAGGCAGTTACGATCATGCTTACTAGAGCATGAACAATGCAAATTGTTACAGAGGTGCTTAGCAAAATAAATTAATCTTTTTTCATGTAAGATCGAACTGGTATTTGTTTATATATCCGGAGAGCAGTACGTACTCAGTTGCTTGAAAACAAGTACATAGTTTCTTGAGAAATAAGCATAACTTACAAGCAACCAAATTAATAAGCAGCCAAATCTTAAGTAGGTTACTTTTTGGGAAAATTCAAATTAACATTTATTTACATATTATTCATATTTTATTTTTTATAAATTATAAATATGTCCAACAAAAACTAAACTTAATCTATTGGATATATATGTATATATTTATTTTGAAGATTTAGTAAAAATAATCACTTAATTTTGAGTTATAAATCAAAAGTTTTTGATATCTACTGATGCAGAGATTACTAATGGCATGTGCATATATGCACACACCACTATTAAGTGGTCCTGTTTTTCTTAAACATAATGGTCCAGTTACTAGTGGCGTGTGCATATGCACACACCACGGGCAAGTGGTCCCTTTTTTTCTGAACAGAATGGTCCAGTTACTAGTGGTGTGTGCATATGCACACGCTGCTAGCAAGTGGTCTAATTTGTTTTGAACATAATGGTCCAGTTACTAGTGGCTTGTGCGTATATATGCATCCCACTAGTAATCAGTTAACAGTGGTGTGGCCGTCCTTGCGCACTTATAGGCACACCACTAGTAACCTTCCACCTATAAGGGTTTCTGCAATAGTGTGAGATTTTTCTTTTTGCACCACTTTTTAAGGGCTCCGGAAAGATCACTAGTTCTAGCATAGTTCTACCATGTAAAGGCTTATTGGAAGTATCTCTCCACACAGAATTGGCATGGGAATGAAACTCTTTTTCCCATAAGCCACCAATTTTCAAATATATAGGTCCTTTTAGGTATTCCAAATTGAGAGTCAGTGGACATCAACATAGGAGCATGATCACTACGAAAATAGGAAGATTATGAACATTATAGTTAGGAGAAATGTCACATCATTCAACATTGACAAGGCATTTGTCCAAGCATTCAAAGATAGGGTGAGAGGAATAATGGATGTTCGTCCAAGTGTAATTAAGCAGGGTCACTATACCCAAGATGAATGAAGCCACATTGTTTGACGAGACAGAAAAGGATGCATACACCTTGTATTAACATTGGGAGAACCCTTGCCTACATCATACAAAATGTTGTCCAAGTCTCCAATACATAGGTTATGATTGCCTTGATTATACACAAACGAGGCAATAAGATCCCCATATCTGACTAGCGATGACGAGGGTCACTATATAAGCAAACTAGAGCAAAATCTTCATTAGAGGCTATAATTAGATAATATCACATGAAAACTAGATAGATGAACAAAAGTTTGAATTCATCGTTGCATATTATCCAATCTAGTCTCACGTTCACTTGTTCAAGTCATTGCCTGGAGTTTGTTCAGACTGCTCTTCGGGATGAAAACACATGATCTGATCTTAGTGGTTCGGTCCAAAGACTGGGTGCTCGATCGTGTGTCATTCCTTTCCGGAAGGCGTCTTTGTTGGAGCATCTACCGTTTTAAGCAATTTTTGCCATCATTGATAGTTTAGCTTTTTGCCTTCTCCATGCCTTGACTAGCTTTTGACACTCACCCTCCTTAATGCATATATACTTTGATAGTGTTGGGCGCCAAGGACAACCTTTGAAGACTGGAGACGAAAATAATCTCTCTTTGCTCTCCTGTAGTGGGTGAGCAAGGAAGCAACAATTTGTGCAAGCTCGGTGGTTCCAGCTTTGCTGATATCTTAGTCAGAATTCTGGGCACCAGAAAGGTAAGCACTATGTTTGTTTAAATCAGAGAATTTCACCGCCTCGATGCTGTATTGCACTTAGTTAAGAAGCTAGCGCTCAAGTCAAACTTGCATATCCTGCAGCTCAGAACAGTCCCGTAGGCTTTGAGCTGGTTGCTGTTTTTGGCCATCCAAGATAACATCATGCATGGCACCTCGTTGACATGGTATATAATTTTGGCACCACGCGTCGGTTGAGGTAATTAATTGCATGCTAAGTTGGGGACCTCATAAACGTTAGCATGCATGTGCCATCTAGCCGCGGCCGAGTAAATGATGACCATCAAGGCGTTCGGTGGGATGTTAGGAGCTCAGCTACTTATGCTCGAACAGTGCTAGTACCAATTATTGAGAGG
This sequence comes from Elymus sibiricus, assembly GCA_039707655.1. NCBI lineage: Eukaryota > Viridiplantae > Streptophyta > Magnoliopsida > Poales > Poaceae > Elymus > Elymus sibiricus. The sequence goes on along the minus strand of CM077666.1, from coordinate 18,848,608 downwards.
ATGAATCACAATATTTTCACGTTCGCTCGTTCACTTGCTTTTCAAGTACTCACTCCTTCCCAAAATGGAAGGTGTGATTGACTTTTTCTGGTCGCACAACTTCAGTTATTGCCCGATTCTAAGCTGATCATGCATTTTGTTTTCCGGTTCTGCTATTTCTCATGCAAGTGATTTTTTTTCACAGGGTAAGTTAATTTTTTTGGGGAAAGTTGTGCCTGTGCGGCCATATAGGTACACCCCTTATCCTGACCATCCATTTTTACATCAAAGTTCATGTCGATTCCTATGCATAGCCCTCCGAGCTCGGGACAGGGACGGCCACGTCGCCAACAACCTTGTTCGAGACTGGGACGACTCGGCTCACTCCAGTGTCGAGGCGGAGAAGAGGCATGGGTTTGGATCGGGGCTCCGTCGTTTCGACCCGCTGAGATCAGACAACAGTTTTTCTTAGAAAACGGCGAGACGAGAAAGATGGAGAGTTATGAAATTTCAGTCCAACAACTAGAAAAATCAACCGAAAGCAATTTTTTTTCTAGCAACTCCAAATAGGTGGTCTCCTCCTTGTTTTCACGATACAGTAGTTCCAGTATTATTCGCAAAAAATGACCCTTTCAAAAACTTAATCTGTCCACTAACCCCTCGGAAAATTTATTTGTGAATCAGGCCCTTGGTATATACGCCAAACCGTTTGACTACACTCATATATGCAGTGTAGCCAACGACTACAAGACGATTTTGTAAAGTAGTTTGGAGTCGCTCCAAACCGCTTGGAGCGACTCATACACTTAGTGTAGTCAAACGATTTGGCTACACTGCGTGTATGAGTGTAGTCAAACTGTTTGGCGTATATACTGAGGGTCAAATTTGGAAATACGTTTCTCGAAGGGCCAGTGGACGGATTAAATTTTCGAAAGAGTCATTTAGTACAAATATTACGTAATTCCACCATCACTACAGGATTCACGGACTATGCTGACGGCTTTGGCCGTCGGCAAAGGCCCGTAAACCGTCGGCATATCCTTTGCCGACGGTGGCCTTCGGTATAGACCCGTCGGCATAAATGGCGTCGGCAAACCACGGTCGTCGGTCGGCATATATGACCTATGCCGACGGCTTCACTGTGGCCGTCGGCAAAAAGAATTGACGGCGCGTCCGTCAAGTGCTGTACGGACACGTGCACGCTGCAGCTGCTGCCACGCGGTAGGTTTATGCCGACGGTGTAGCCGTCGGCATATATAATTGACGGTCACGTGGCAGTAGCTGGTGTCTCCTGGAGTGCATATATGCCGACAGCAAAGCCGTAGGCATACCTCACAGGTAGCCGTCGGCATATATGCCACGTGTCAGACGCTGGTAGCTCGGACCAAGGATATGCCGACGGTTTAACCGTCGGCATAGTTTTGGTCAAATTTTTTTGTTGGCTTTGCTTCTGCCCTGCAAATAAAATAGCTACAGTACCAAAACCAATATATATGTAACAGCATCACCATCTCACATTGCATCATCATGCATCATCCAAACCAACATATCATCATCCACATATATAACATCATGAAAATCAAATATATAACATCATCCACATAGCACGAAGTCATCCACATAGCATCATCCACATCACACACATATGTATCACACAAAGTACCAACTAAAGCAACTATATAACATGAAACCAACTATATAGCAAGAAGACCGTTGGCCATAGAGCACCGCCCACCGCCAGAAACCGAAGTCGACCTCCAAATAGCATCATCACTACAAAATGAAGAATCACAACTGTTTAGTATGGCATTTAGCATGGCATTTTGTCTAGTTCTATGTTTGCGGCTTCGGAAATGTTCTAACTATGAAAAAATGCATCTTGAGAGTAGGGGACTTACAAAAAGAGGCGAGCCACGGGACGAGGTAGAACCACCACGAGCATCACCACCTGGGTTATGAAGTGGGGTGACTGGGCTCCGTGAAGCAGGAGTACCATCACCAGGAGCAGAAGACGAACCACCTACGTTTGATCCGTGGGATCCCTACATTGTGTTCGAAAGAGACATTAAGGAGAGATCTCAAGCTACTTGTTGAAAAAATGATATGTAATGCTTGACGGGTTTGGCAATGTACTAACCGGAGTCCCGTCGCCACCACGTGCCTAGACTTCTTCGATCGTTAGCATTACTGGGGCCGGTCCAGGATTGGGTGGTGGTGGTCCCATTGGTGGAGCCCGAGTGCCATTTTCCATCGCAATGTACATATTCTGCACGTTAATTGACAAAGCAAAGATGGAGGTCAAAAGTAGTGGTTCACCTTTACCGCAATCATGTAGGGTAACGCAGCAGAAAACAAAAAAATTCCGTACTACATACACGCCCAGGACCACTATGAAGATGCATACAAGGTTTTATCTGATCATTACCGACTCATAGCGCAGCGGAAGGAGAGTCGGTGGAGATTGTTGCTGCAGATCGCCGCGGCTAGGATTTTACAACCTCCCAACCGCGAGGATGCTCTCCCTCGCACAGTCCCTCGGACAGCCCTTCGGAAGGCCGTCGGCCAGAAACTCGATCAGTCACTCGGACAGCCCTCCGAGAGGCACTCGGACAGAAACTCGATCAGTCACTCGGACAGCCCTCCGGGAGGCACTCAGACAGAAACTCGATCAGTCACTCGGACAGCCCTCCGGGAGGCACTTGGACAGAAACTCGATCAGTCTCCCGGGCATCACCTCAGTGTATGCCTCGAACTAAGATCGAAACTACGACCTCTCTACTAGGTTGCACACATCCGGTGTCAACTATCCGGCAGGGCTTCGCCGTCCAGAACTAGGCCCTACTGAAGACTGGACAGCCTTTCGGCTCTACGAAACAATTTCGTGTGAGGGAGAGAGAGATTGCAGATCATGCATGCCTTGTGTTTGAGAGAGAATGAGTGAGTTTTGAGAGCTCTCTCCACCTCTATTTATAGGGTGAGAGGCTACGGGCGAAATAAAAAAATGCCCTCATAATAGTGTTCCCACTATTTAGAATAGTGTTTTCACTATTCATGAGATATTTCCTCCTAACAGTGTTTCCACTATTCATGACACTTTTCATGAAATATTTTCAGCGTCCGTTTAATCTGAAAACATTCCGGAAGGTCCAGAACATTTCTGGTACCCCTTAAAAAAATTCTAGATGCGTTCGGAACATTTCCGGTATGAAGTTTCTCTCTGAAACATTTTCGGTTTTCTCTCTGAAATTCTACTGTCGTTTCTGAAACTTTTCCGGTAACATTCTCTCGGACTCCCTATCTATTTACTTAGCAGATAGATGACCCTTAAGTGTGTGACCCTGTTGGCTCGGTGAAGTATAGACATGACCGGAACTCTTTCCGATCAATGATCAATAGCGGAACCGTGGACATGCATATTGATCTCTATACCCACACGAAGGAATATTCGAGCGAACCTGCAATTACCGAATGCTGTTCTAGTTGCTTCGCGATATGTTACAAATACCCGAGGTGAGATTTAGTGGCATCTCCGTGAATCAACAACTTGTTCACTATGCCAGTTTACTCGTTACCGGTTTTGTTCTCTTTTCTCGTTCCCGCGTTTCAGCATCCCCGTGATCAAATCATGATGTGTCTGGCCAGACGATGATGGATACCGTAACCCCAAGAGGGCCCAAAGAATATCTCTCCATCGTCGGAGGAGCAAATCCCAATCTTGAGCTATCAAGTCCCTTGTCATACTTTTTCATGAACCCGAAAGCCGCCGTAATAGCCACCCTGTTACGGATGACGTTTAACAAACACCAAAGTTCATGAAGCAAGTATGAAGGAATTCGATACTCTCATGGTCTAAGGAATTATGCAAACGCTAACTTTTTCTGTGTTATAAAACCATTAACTTGTGACGAATGTATCTCATAGCATAACATCAATTTGGGTCAATTCAACACAAGTGTTCTTCTAACATTGTGTCCTCAAAATTGCCGGCATAGTCATGCCCATGATCAGGAAAACGTGACCATCATGCAACACTTGAGCTAGTCTTAGATGCACGACTAGGAATACATTTTACCGTTTATTATTCCACACCTGCATATGGGTTTCCCTCTGAGACTTTATGGATATACGGACTCAAGGACCATTGCAGTTATAGCACGGAATATAAACTTAATCACGAACTTGGAGATAAATAATAGCTTTTATTATTGCCTCTAGAGCATATCTCCTACAGACTCCCACTTGCACTAGAGTCAATAATCTAGTAAATGCTAATGCACTTTACACCTGTGGCACACTGGTGTAAAATATGCTCCGCTTGTGGTATAGTCTTCGTCCTACGGATCTGACAACTTCAGGTCCGTGTGTATCTTTGCACATCCTCGCGTTTTCACGCTTTCACAAAATTCATAATTTGTGTGTACTTGACTTTGTATATATGTGAATCACTGGTCGAACTTTGATTCCTCAGACTGAGCTATGGAGTAATTATTTACAATAGTGTTCCATTGATCAATGTCATCTTGGAACCATACCAAGTTCATGAATGAACTGTATGATCCAACACCCTCTTTGTTGCTTCCTAAGCGGCAACATACTTAGCCTTCGTTATATAATTCGCCACAGTAACCTGTTTTGAAACAATTCCAACTTACTGTGCCACCATTTTGTGTATAACACAAAACCCTTAATTTAAATAAAAAATCGCTTGGAGCACAGATGAAGATTGTATCGATGTGTCTTCTTACAACGATCCTGTATCGATGTAACTTCTTACAACAAATTCTTCATAATGCCAGCTTGCGAGAAAACATGTCATCAGTGCTACTATAGTATTCAACGACGTTTTTCACTGCTGTCCCATGATCAACACTTTGATCACTTCGGTATCTTACTCGCAACTAATTTGGAGTATTGGACATATCTGGTTGTTTTACATACCATGGAATACATGATTGATCCAACCAAACAAGTGTGTGGAATATCCATCTTGTATTTTGCTCGTCAGTATTTTTAAGGACACCGAGTCTTGCTAAAAACTCTTTCCATGTGACTTCGGCAAGAAACTCTTCTTGGCGTTTTTCTTATGCTAAATTATTTTAGCATCTTGCCAATATGTATTTTGGCTTAGCCCTATTTAGGAAATTCTATCTCCATAGATAATTATGCCTAATACCGAGGCTACCTAGTCCTTAGTACTTTCATTGAAAAACTATTTTCAGCGAAGTCCTAATCCGTGTCAAGAAATTTATATTATCTCTAATCAACAATGTGTCATGCACACAAAGTTTTAGAAATATTATTCCGCTCCCACTTACTTTCTTGTAAACATAAGCATATTTGTTTATCCTTGATGAAATCAAACTCTTTGATTATTTCATAAAAAAAAAAGATTCTAACTCCATTTTGCTCGCTTCCGTCCATTATTGGAACTCTGAAGTTTGCGCACTCATCAGCATCCTCTGGATCGACAAAATACTTTGGACTGTATCACATACATGTCCTTGGTTGTATTTCCTTCTCATGGAAATACTTTTGGCGTCCATCTGTCATATCTAATCATTGAAATATGTATTAATTGCTAGTATAACCTGAACCGACTTTAAGCATTGCTACGACGAGACAATCTCGTCGTAGTCAACTCCTTAAATTTGTCATAAGCAACAAGTCGAGCTTTATGAATAAAACATTTTTATCCGTATCAGTTTATAGTTTCATTAATATTCATTAGACTTTTAGTCTTCCGGAGGATTTATCAAGATCTAATCTTAAATCATATATATGGATACTATTTCGAATTATTTTGGCATTTAGCCAATTCCGGAGTCAGGGCCAATCAACGGTTCCTTGTATATTGTAGGTATGCAGTTTTCTAGCAACAATACCTCGTTTGCGCACCTCAGAGGTTTGCACGAGTTTTGCCTACGTGGTTCAGCTGTAAGTTCGACCGAAGTCCATCCATCTCATGTAGAGGCTTCCGTATCAGTCATAGTAGAAAACTCTGGAATAACTTCCAAGGTTTCTTTTCTTAGACCTGATGACGAAGATACTTTTACCTCGTCGAGTTGCACTGCCCTCCCACTCACTCTTTTGCAAGAAACATTTTCTTAAAAAATCATACCGCTTTATGTGGAAAACCTTTTGCCTCGGCATAGTGATGCAGGAATGCCCAACAATTTGGGATAACCTACAAAGTAGTACTTGTCTGATTTGGAATGGGTTTGTAAACATTTTACACAAGCCCCATATTCCAAATGTTAAGAAAACACACAACATGATTTGGCATACCACACCATGGCGTTATTTCAACAGATCTGATGGCGCTCTTTTCAGTGTAAAAGCTGCAGTCTCTAAAGCATTACTTTAAAAGTGATAATGACAAATTGTTTTATGTCATATTTGATCTTACCATGTCATATATGGTTCGATTACATCTTCTCGGACATTCCACTCACAGTGGTGTTCCGGGAGGTGTAAGTTATGAAACATTTTTCACAACTCATCAGACATTCGCTAAACTTGTAACTCAGATATTTCTTTCCGTAATCTAATTGCAGAAACATAATTTTCTTTGTACAATAATTTCTACTTCATTCTGAAAACCTTTTGAACTATTTCAAAGGATCCATACTTATGTCTCATTAAGCAAATATTCACATATCTATTTGAGTCATTACTGAATATAGATAAATTCACTGCTAGCAACAACACTTATTGGACTACACACATCAAAATGTATGATTACCAGTAAGTTCGTCGCTCGTTCCTTATGGCCTGTGAACGGTATTTTGGTTACTTTACTTTTGGACGAAAGTTGCAAGTGTCAGATGATTCATAATCAAATGACTTCAAAATCCATCAATATGGAATTTCTTCATGCGGATTTCTCCAATGTGACCAAAATGCAGTGCCACACATATCTGGTATTCTTTTAATCTTGCGACATTTAGCGTCATTGTTATGGATGTATTCTATTATCATCAATATTCATAACATACATCTCATTCATGATGGAAGCATGTCCCCTTATGTTATTCATAACACTTAACAACAATTGTTCTCTTATGAACAAGCTTCTCGCAACAAAACATTATGCAATGGGCTAGAGTGTATGAAACTCTAAAATGAATTACGAAAATAAATGCAGAGGTAATACGCCTATAGAAAGTATAGTAACTTTTACCATGTTCCCAGCATGTATCCAAAACCTCGTTACTCGCTAGTTTGTTAGGCCTTAGTAGTTCTTGTTTCAATTTGCAACATAATGCAATCGAACGGGTATCCTTGTGATCAACTTTTAATCACAATACCCAAGAATTAGCGATTAAAAATTTAATCCTAATCCCCAAGAATTTCATCTTTGACCAGCCTTCTATACATCTATAACTCGTATGATATTCATACATGAACTGGACATTCCAGTCTTCTTTCTTTTTTCCTTTATACTTTTAACAGTTTTACTTCTAATATTTCTCCTACTCTCAGAAGAAGCACCCAACATTAATAGTGGCGTCAGCCCCGGACTTCCTAGGCATGTAAGTCTCACTGACACCCTTTGGTCATTTCCTTTCTCTTTAAGTCGTTTGTTTTATTCACCTTCATCACATGACAGGCGTTCTACTGGATCCCTCTCTTGTTAGTATAATGCATAATATACACTTCACTAATACTTGGCAAACAAATATTGCTTTGGATATCTCATATCTTTTAGCCTTTGTCTATATCTGAAAACTAATTTTCAGTTCCATGAATATCTCATAACTATCCCAAACTTTTGAAGTTCGGGTACCATGTAAGCAAGCATATTGCACCTGAACGTACGGAATTCTAGCTTTTGGAACGATGGACGAGAGTCACATCATCCATAGCATTAGCGGGATAATACCAAAAAAATGCAATAGGACAAAGTCCTTGTCGGCACTTCTTGAGGACAATCCTCACATTACGTTATCAACCATAAAGTTTTAACCAGATAAATAATAGCTTATTCAATTTAACAGGGAAGGTGGAAACGCTAGCCAATATTCTACAACTATAATGCAAATCACACTTAGACTATGTTCATAACTAATTCCACTGAGAATTAAGCAAATTAATTCTAAAGTGCGCTCCCACTCAAATCAATATCTCTCGTAATTGATTGTGAGTGATACAAGACCCGTATTTCAATTCAACGCCATTGAACGAGATGAACACTGATGGCGTGAACTTCAATCGGTAGGCCAACTTGCCGATCACATCTCGATGTGACTCTTGTTCATCTTTCGATGGGCATGTTCCGATCTCAGGACGATCCTCCGGAACGTCAACACAACCAAGTGATCTCTCTACGAGGTCTCAACTCACCCGCCTCACACTTCTCTAATCGTTCGTACGCATGGAGATCATGTGATACCCCGAAGAGATAGGTGCTGAGACAGTGCTACACTTGGAAGAACACTAACTACTTGATATTTTAAGTGAGAGATCACCCTAATAAAAGCGACTACCGCGTATTCAAAAGGGTGCATCATAAGGGATAAACATGTCAGCCAATTCATAATAACATGATATGGTATAGCCCTTTTTGACAGAGAAGTCTTTATTTTCTTCGTCATTGGCTTTTGCATTGGAGTCCACCTTCGCGAAACTTGTCACTGCCTTGTCGATGCACCAGATAATATTGCTAACTCTATAGCTAATAAAATTAGTGCATTACATAAGGTTGACACACAGGTCATTAAATTGACAATCATATGGCTCCAGCCATCATGCTGAATCATGACACGCAGGTCATGTTAATCAATTTATATCATATAGTCATCTCAGACATAATCAAATTAAATATGACGAAGACTCTAGGAGATATGCCCTAGAGGCAATAATAAATGTTATTATTTATCCCCATGTTCCTAATTAAGTTTATATTCCATGCTATAACTGCTGTGGTTCCCGAGCCCATATATCCATAAAGGCTTTGAGGAAAACCCATGTGCACGTGTGGAATAATAAACGATAAAAAGTATTCCTAGTCATGCCTCTAATACTAGCTCAAGTGTTGCATGATGATTATGTTTTCCTGATCATGGGCATGTCTATGCCGGCAACTTTGAGGGCACAATGTTAGAAGAACATTTGTGTTGAATCGACCCGAATTGATGTTATGCTATGAGATACATTCGTCACAAGTTAATGGTTAATAACACAGAGAAAGTTAACGTTTGCATGATTCCTTAGACCATGAGAGTATCGAGTTTCTTCCTGCTTGCTTCATGAACTTTGGGGTTTGTTAAACGTCATCCGTAAATGGGTGGCTATTACGGCGGCTTACGGGTTCATGGAAAAGTATGTCAAGGGACTTGATAGCTCAAGATTGGGATTTGCTCCTCCGACGATGGAGAGATATTCTTTGGGCCCTCTCGGTGTTATGGTATCCATCATCGTCTGGCCAGACACATTGTTATTTGATCATAGGGATGCCGGAACACGGGAACGAGCAAAAAGAACAAAACCGGTAACGAGGTAACTGGCATAGTGGACAAAGTGTTGATCCACGGGGATTCCGATAAATCTCACCTCGGGTATTTGTAACATATCGCGAAGCAACAAGAATAGCACACGGCAACTGGAGGTTCACTCGAATATTTATTCTTGTGGGTATAGGGGTCAATATGGGTGTCCACGGCTCCGATGTTGATCATTGATCCGAAAGTGTTCCAGTCATGTCTATACTTCACCAAACCTATAGGGTCACATGCTTAAGGGTCATCTATCTGCTGAATGCTAGACAGGGAGTCTGAGAGAAAGTCACCGGAAAAGTTTCGGAGACAACGGAAGAGTTCCGGAGAGAAAACACCGGAAGAGTTTCGGTAAAACTGAAAAGTTGTTTCGGGGTATACCATTAAGTCAAATTGGTTTCGGCACATGCCTGGAAATTCTTGGAGGGTGCCAGAATTGTTCTGGGAACTTCTGGGATGTTTCCAGAGAAAAAACCCGGAAATGTTCCGGAGCTGCCGGAACCGCTTTGGTTGATTTTCGCAGATGAAAATCACTAATCAGGAATTGTTTCGGAACGCGTCCAAAATTATTTTAGTGGGTACTGGAAATGTTCTAAGACCTACAGAAATATTTTTGGATTTAACGGTCGCGGAAAAATGTTTCCGTGAATAGTGAAAATCACTTTATGGTTACTTTACGGAAAGCCACTTTTTTGGGCTTTTTCCCAAAATATCTTGGGGATGACATGGAAGGATGAGGTCCCCTCTACCCCTTGGGTTTTCCTATAAATTGAGGTGGAGAGGGGATCTCCACACTCACTCTTTCTCACATACAAATGCCATGCATGATCTGGCCTTCTCTCTTCCTCCCCGCAAAGTAGTTTCGTAGAGCCGAAAGGCTGTCTGGGTTCCGGTGGGAACTAGTTCTGGACGGCAAAGCCCTGCCGGATAGATGACACCGTATGTGTGCAACCCCATAGAGAGGTCGTAGGTTCGATCTTTTTGCCCGAGGGGCTGTTCGAGAGTGCCTCCCGAAGGGCTGTCCGACTGACCGTCCGAGTTTCTGTGAGTGCCTCCCGAAGGGCTGTCCGTGACTCTGTCCGGGGGACTGTCCGACCGCCTCCCGGAGGGCTGTCCGTGGGACTGTCCGAGGGGCTGACGAGGGAGTACATCCTCGCGGTTGGGAGGTTGTAAATCCTAGCTGCGGGGATCTGCACCGACGATCTACATCGACTCTACTTCCGCTGCGCTATGAGTCGGTAACGATCAGATCAAAAACCTTGTATGCATCTCCATAGTGATCCTAGGCGTGCTCGCAGTACCGAATTTTTTTGTTTTCTGTCGCGTTCCCTTACAGTGGCATCATGAGCCATGCTATGCGTAGATGCAGGTTACGATCTAGAATACATAGAGATGTATGGGTGTTGCACAATATAATTTTGTAGTAGATGAGTTCTATTGCTGAAAATTATTTGTGCGGGTAGCAGATGAAATCTGTTACCCGATGTTCTTATTGCTTCCCTGAAATTTGCGTATTTCTGATCTTGATATCGGCATGGTGGAGTTTCAAAGTTCTGGCAATCCGTGATCCTGATTGATCAACGAAGTGCTAACGGTTCGTTGAATTCCACCATAGTTAAAAGAAATATGAAATTTCACAGATGAAAGGGCAATGCAGATATGATCTGCACGGGGGTCATGCGTGTGACGAAGTTCAGTATGGGGCTCTAGATTTTATTATCTCGTGTTTCATACACCCCGCAAAGTTAATCTAGCGACTTGAATAATCATACTTGATGATAAACGTTGGTAGCTGCGGTTTAAGTCAAAACCTTAGAAGCCACGTAAAATAAAATTTTGCATAAACCGATTAGAGGCATCTAACTTGGTTTTGCAGGATGTGCATGTGATGTGGTATAGCAGTTCTCATATTAATTTGATTATGTATGAGATGACTATATAATGTCCATTAACATGACCTGCGTGTCATGATTCGGCATGATGGATGGAGCCATATGATTGTCACTTTAAATGACCTGCGTGTCAACCTTGTTGTAATGCATTATTTTATTATGCTATAGAGATAGCAGTATTATTTATTGCATCGACAAGGTGGTGGCAAACTTCGCGAAAGTGAACACCGACGCGAATGCCGAAGACGAAGAAATAAAAGACTTCTCCGTCAGAAAGGGCTATACCATACCATGCTATTATGAATTGCCTGAGATGTTTATCCCTTATGATGCACCCTTCTTGATTGCGCGGTAGTCGCTTTTTATTAGGGTGATCTCTCACAAAAATATCAAGTAGTTAGTGTTCTCCCAAGTGTAGCACCGTCACGGCACCTATCTCTTCAGGGTATCACATGGATGCATGGGTACGAACGATTAGAGAAGTGTGAGGCGGGTGAGTTGAGACCTCGCAGCGAGATCACTTGGTTGTCTTGACGTTCTGGCTTGATCATCCTAAGCTCAGAACACGCCCATCGAAAGATGAACAAGAGTCACATAGAGATGTGATTGGCAAGTTGCCCTACCGATTGCAATTCTCGTCAGTTGAGATGGATGCATCCTTGGCGTTGAATTGTAATATGGATCTTGTATCACTCACAATCAATTATGAGAGATATTGATTTGAGTGGGGGCACACTGTAGAATTAACTTGTTTAATTCTCAGTGCAATTAATTATGAACACTGTCTAAGTGTGATTTGCATAATAGTTGTAGAAGAATGGCTCGCGTTTCCACCTTCCCTATTAAAATTGAATAAGCTATTACTTATCTGGTTAAAACTTTATGGTTGGAAACGTAATGTGAGGATTGTCCTCTAGAGTGCCGAGAAGGACTTTGTCCTATCGCATGCTTTCGGTATTCTCCCGCTAATGCTATGGATGATGTGACTCTCGTCCTTCGATCCAAAAGCTAGAATTCCGTTACAGTCAAGTGCAATATGTTTGCTTCCATGAGACCCGAACTTCAAAAGTTTGGGATAGTTATGCGATATTCATGGAACTGAAAATTATTTTCAGACACAAACAAAGGCTAAAAGATATGGGATATCCAAAGCAATGTTTGTTTTGCAAAGTATTAGTAAAGTGTTTACTAAGCATTTGACTGATGAGAGAGGGGTCCAGAAAAACGCCTGTCATATGATGAAGGTGAATAAAACAACAACTTAAAGAGAAAGGAAATGTCCAAAGGGTGTTAGTGTGACTTACACGCCTTGGAAGTCCGGGGCTGACGCCACTCTTAAAGTTGGGTGCTTCTTCTGAGAGTAGGAGAAATACTAAAATTTAAATTGTTAGAAGTATAAAGGCAAAAAGAGAGAAGACTGGAATATCCAGCTCATGTATGAATGGCATACAAGCTATTGATGTATAGAAGGCTGGTCAAGGAAATAGTTCTTGGGAATTATGATTAAACATGTTAATCACTGATTCTTGGGTATTGTGAGTTGATCACAGAGATACCCGCTCGATTGCATTCTGTTGCGACTCCATGCAAGAACTACTATGGCCTAAAAGACTTGCCGGGAATGAGGTTTAGATACGTGCTGGGAACATAGTAAATGTTACTATACCTTCCATCGGTGTATTACCTATGTATTTATTTTCATAATTCATTTTTGGAGTTTCATACACTCTAGCCCATTGCATAAAGTATCTTGCAAGAAGGTTGTTCATAAGAGAACTTTTGATGTTCGGTGTTATGAATAACATAAGGGCCATACTTTCATTATGAATGAGATGTATGATATGAATATTGATAATAATACATTACCTTTGTATTTACTTTCATAATTCATTTTAGAGTTTTATACACTCTAGCCCATTTGCATAATGTTTGTTGCAAGAGTGTTGTTCATAAAAGAACAATTGTTGTTCAGTATTATGAATAACATAAGGGCCATACTTCCATCATGGATGGGATGTATGTTATGAATATTGATGGTAATATGATACATCCATAACACTGACGCTAAATGTCGCAAGACTAAAAGAATACCACACATGTGTGGCACTGCATTTGGTCACATTGGAGAAACCCGCATGGAAAAATTCCATAATGATGGATTTTGAAGTCGTTTGATTATGAATCATCTGACACTTGCAACTTTCCTCCAAAAAGTGAAGTGACTGAAATACCGTTCACAGGCCATATGGAACGAGCAAAGAACTTATTGATGATCATACATCATGATGTGTGTAGTTCGATAAATGTTGTTGCTGGCAGTGGATTTGTCTATCTTCTGAAATGACTCAAGTAGATATATGGATATTTACTTGATGAGACATAAGTCTGGATCTTTTGAAATCATTCAAAAGATTTTCAAAATGAAGAAGAAATTATTGTAACAAGAAAATTATGTTTTTGCAATTGGATTGCGGAAAGAAATTTGATTTACAAGTTTAGCGAATGTCTGATGAGTTGTGAAAAGAGTTTCATAACTTACACCTCCTGGAGCACCACTGTGAGTGGAATGTCTGTGAAGATGTAATCAAACCATTATGACATGGTAAGATCAAAGATGACATAAATCAATATGCCATTATCCCTTTTAAAGTAATGCTATAGAGACTGCGGCTTTTACACTGAAAAGAGCGCCATTGGATCTGTTGAAATAACGGCATGGTATGGTAAACGCAACTATGTTATGTCTTTTCTTAACATTTGGAATATGGGGATTGTGTAAAATATTTATAAAGCTATTCCAAATCAGACAAGTGCTACTATGTAGGTAATCCCAAATTATTGGGTATTCCTCCCTCACTATACCGAGGCAAAAGTTTGCCATAAAGAACGGTATGATTTTGAAAGAAAATGTTTCTTGCAAAAAGGTGAGTGGGAGGATAGTGCAACTCGACGAGATAACAGTATCTTCGTTATCATGACAAAGGAAAGAAACTGCGGAAGCAATTCCAAAGTTTCCTCCTGCAACTGATACGGAAGCATCTACAATAAAATGTATGGACTTCGGTCGAACTTGCAGCTGAACCACGTAGGCAAAACTCGTGCAAACCTCTCAGGTGCACAAACGAGATATTGTTGTTAGACAATAGTGTACGTACGATAATCAAGGAAGCGTTGATGGGCCCTGACTCCGGAATTGGCTAAATGCCAATACAATCCGAGATAGTTTCCATATAAATGATTCAAGATTAAATCTTGATGAACCCTTCGGAAGACTTAGAGTCTAACGAACATTAATGGAACTATAAACTGATGTGGATAAAATGTTTTGTCCATAAAGCTCGACTTGTTGAAATAAACAAGTTCAAGGAGTTGACTACGATGAGGTTGTCTCACCGTAGCAATGCTTAAAATCGGTTCGGGTTAAACTAGCAATTAATACATATTTCAATCATGAGATATGAAACATGGATGACGAAAGAATTTCCATGAAATGGGAATACAAACTAGGACTTGTATGTGATACAGTCCAAAGTATTTTGTCGACCCTGAGGATGCTAGTGAGTGTGCAAAGTTCAAAGTTTCAGCAATGGACAGAAGAGAGCAAAAATGATTTGGAATCTTCGTTTTGATGAAATAGTCAAAAGAGTTTGATTTCATCAATGGATAGCGAAAATGCTTCTGATTACAAGAAAGTAAGTTGGAGCATAATAATATTTCTAAAAACCTTGTGTGCTTGACACATTGTTAATTGGAAATAATATAAATTTCTTGACATGAATTAGGACTTCATTGAGAAATAGTTTTTCAATGAAGTGCTTGGGCTAGGTAGCCTCGATATTAGGCATAATTATCTATGAAGATAGAATTGCCTAATAGGGCTAAGCCAAAATACATATTGACAAGATGCTAAAACAGTTTAGCATTAAAAGCGCCAAGGAGCGATTCTTGCCGAAGTCACATGGAAAGAGTTTTTGCAAGACTCGGTGTCCCAAAACACTGATGAGCAAAATACATGATGGATATTCCACACACCTTTGTGTTTGGATTAATCATGTATTCCATGGTATGTAGAACAACCAGATATGTCCGATACTCCCAAGCTATTGCGAGTATAGATACCAAAGTGATCAAAGTGCTGATCATGGGACAACAGTGAAAGATGTCATTGAGTACTAAAGTAGCACTGATGACATGTTTTTTCGCAAGCAGAGATTATGAAGTGCTCATTGTAAGTAATTACATCAATACAGTCTTCATCAATGCTTCATGCGATTTTCGATTTAAATTAAGGGTTTTGTGTAATACATGATATGGTGACACAGTAAGTTGGAATTGTTCCAAATAGGTGACTATGGCGAATTCTATAACAAAGGCGATGTATGTTGACGCTTTAGAAGCAACAAAGAAGATGTTAAATCATATAGTTCATTCATGAACTTAGTATGGTTCCAAGATGGCTTTGGTCAATGGGACACTATTGTAGATAGTTGCTCCATAGCTCAGTCTGAGGAATCAAGGTTTGACCAGTGATTCACATATATACAAAGCCAAGTCCACACAAAATATGAATTTTGTGAAAGCGTGAAAACGCGAGGATATGCAAAGATACAAGGAACTAAAATTGTCAGATCCGTTGGAAAACCCATGTGCACGTGTGGAATAATAAACGATAAAAAGTATTCCTAGTCATGCCTCTAAGACTAGCTCAAGTGTTGCATGATGATTATGTTTTCCTGATCATGGGCATGTCTATGCCGGCAACTTTGAGGGCACAATGTTAGAAGAACATTTGTGTTGAATCGACCCGAATTGATGTTATGCTATGAGATACATTCGTCACAAGTTAATGGTTAATAACACAGAGAAAGTTAACGTTTGCATGATTCCTTAGACCATGAGAGTATCGAGTTTCTTCATGATTGCTTCATGAACTTTGGGGTTTGTTAAACGTCATCCGTAAATGGGTGGCTATTACGGCAGCTTACGGGTTCATGGAAAAGTATGTCAAGGGACTTGATAGCTCAAGATTGGGATTTGCTCCTCCGATGATGGAGAGGTATTCTTTGGGACCTCTCGGTGTTACGGTATCCATCATTGTCTGGCCAGACACATTGTGATTTGATCACAGGGATGCCGGAACACGGGAACGAGAAAAAAGAACAAAACCGGTAACGAGCTAACTGGCATAGTGGACAAAGTGTTGATCCACGGCGAAGCAACAGGAATAGCACACGGCAACTGAAGGTTCACTCGAATATTTATTCGTGTGGGTATAGGGGTCAATATGGGTGTCCACGGCTCCAATGTTGATCATTGATCCGAAAGTGTTCCGGTCATGTCTATACTTCACCGAACCTATAGGGTCACACGCTTAAGGGTCATCTATCTGCTGAATGCTAGACAGGGCGTCTGAGAGAAACTCACCGAAAATTTTTCGGACACAACGGAAGAGTTCCGGAGAGAGAACACCGAAAGAGTTTCGGTAAAACTGAAAAGTTGTTTCGGGGTATACCATTAAGTCAAATTGGTTTCGGCACATGCCTGGAAATTCTTGGAGGGTGCCAGAATTGTTCTGGGAACTTCTGGGATTTTTCCAAAGAGAAAACCCGGAAATGTTCCGGAGCTGCCGGAACCGCTTTGGTTGCTTTTCGTAGATGAAAATCACTAATCTGGAATTGTTTCGGAACGCGTCCAAAATTATTTTAGTGGGTACTGGAAACGTTCTAAGACGTACAGAAATATTTTTGAATTTAACGGTCGCGGAAAAATGTTTCCGTGAATAGTGAAAATCACTTTATGGTTACTTTATGGAAACCCACTTTTTTGGGCTTTTTCCCAAAATATCTTGGGGATGACATGGATGGATGAGGTCCCCTCTACCCCTTGGGTTTTCCTATAAATAGAGGTGGAGAGGGGCTCTCCACACTCACCCTTTCTCACATACAAATGCCATGCATGATCTGGCCTTCTCTCTCCCTCCCCGCGAAATAGTTTCGTAGAGCCGAAAGGCTGTCTGGGTTCCGGTGGGAACTAGTTCTGGACGGCGAAGCCCTGCCGGATAGATGACACCGTATGTATGCAACCCCGTACAGAGGTCGTAGGTTCGATCTTTTTGGCCGAGGGGCTGTTCGAGAGTGCCTCCCGAAGGGCTGTCCGAGTGACCGTCCGAGTTTCTGTGAGTGCCTCCCGAAGGGCTGTCCATGACACTGTCCGGGGGACTGTCCGACCGCCTCCCGGAGGGCTGTCCGTGGGACTGTCCGAGGGGCTGACGAGGGAGTACATCCTCACGGTTGGGAGGTTGTAAATCCTAACTGCGCGGATCTGCACCGACGATCTACATCGACTCTACTTCCGCTGCGCTACGAGTCGGTAACGATCAGATCAAAAACCTTGTAGGCATCTCGATAGTGATCCTGGACGTGCTCGCAGTACCAATTTTTTTTGTTTTCTGCCGCGTTCCCTTACAAAGGCTATACCACATCATATGCACATCCTGCAAAACCAATTTAGGCAACTCTAATCAGTTCATACAAGATTTTATTTTACGTGGCTTCTAAGGTTTCAATCAAACCGCAGCTACCAACGTTCATAATCAAGTATGATTATTCAAGTCGTAACTTTGTGGGGTGTATGAAACACGAGATAATAAATCTCGAGCCCCATACTGAACTTCGTCATACACAAGAACCCCGTGCAGATCATATCTGCATTGTCCTTTAGTCTGCTAAATTTCATCTTTCTTTAACTATGATGGAACCCAAAGAACTGAAGCACTTCGTTGATCTATTATGCTCGCGGATTGCCAGAACTTTGTAAAACTCCATGATGCCATCAAGATCAGAAATACAAAGATTCAAGGGAAGCAATAAGAACATCAGGTAATAGATTCCATCTACAACCCGCACAAATAATTTTCAGCAATAAAACTCATCTACTACAAAATTATATTGTGCAACACCCATACATCTCATGTATTCTAGATCGTAATTTGCATCTACACATAGCACGGCTCTTGATGCCACTGTAGGATAACGCAGCAGAAAACAAAAAATTTCCGTACTACGTACACGCCCTGGACCACTATGAAGATGCATAAAAAGTTTGATCTTATCATTACCGACTCGTAGCGCAGCGGAAGGAGAGTCGGTGGAGATCGTTGGTGCAGATTCCTGCAGCTAGGATTTTACAACCTCCCAACCGCGAGGATGTTCTCCCTCGGACAGTCCCTCGGACAGCCCTTCGGGAGGCCATTGGACAGAAACTCGATCAGTCACTTGGACAGGCCCCCGGGAGGCACTCGGACAGAAACTCGATCAGTCAGTCGGACAGCCCTCCGGGAGGCACTCAGACAGAAACTCGATCAGTCACTCGGACAGCCCTCCGGAAGGCACTCGGACAGAAATTCGATCAGTCACCCGGACAGCACCTCAGCGTATCCCTCGAACTAAGATCGAAACTACAACCTCTCTTCTAGGTTGCACACATCCGGTGTCAACTATCCGGCAGAGCTTCGCCGTCCAGAATTAGGCCCTACCAAAGATTAGACAGCTTTTCGGCTCTACAAAACTATTTTGTGTGAAGGAGAGAAAGATGGCAGATCATGCATGCCTTGTGTTTGAGAGAGAATGAGTGAGTTTTGAGACCTCTCCACCTCTATTTATAGGGTGAGAGGCTATGGGAGAAATACCAAATACCGCAGACATGGCCAATAAAGCTAAAGACCATCCCATCCCATCCCTTATATCTGCCAAAGATGGCAAGTGGCGGACCGTATTAAAATGAATTCAACCACCCCGTGCATGTGTAAATATGGCAGGCGCAGTTTGGCTCTACAAACAGTGATACAAGTGCGCGGCTCGGTCCATCAAGCCATGGTAGACCTGCTCCTCCTCATCCTGCTTCCCTTGCTTCTCCTTCTCTTTGCATCACCGATCAAAGCGCTCCTCGTGAGGACCAAGTCGGTTCTAGCGCCGGAGCTCTCCGCGGTGTGGCAGCTGCAGCTAGCTAGTATCTTTTTTCACCGACCATGCGACGGCGTGTTAGAAAATAAACCGTGACGCGTGTGAGTCCGTGGTCACCAGCGTGTGTGCCTGTGTATGTCTAGGTCTAGACTGGACGCGGGTGCGTGGCTGCGTCCGTGCTCGAGTTCGAGTCGCAGTCCATTGGCGTCGTGCGCGCGTAGCTAGCTAGTTAGTTGGATAAGTCGTGCGCGCGGCCGTATCAAGCTAGTTAGTTAGTGCGTGGCGTGCATGCAATATTCAATTAGTGCATGCATGTAGATATCCGTTGGTTGCCAGCCGAGACATACGCGTACGAGCGCGCGTCGTGGGCGCTGGCGAGCGCGGATCGCGTGCAACGGCCAGAGTGGGGGGCGGCGTCGGCGGGTGAGCACTCGAGTATAAACTCCCCCCAGCCTGTGTATTGTAATGTGGTATGTGCCATAGTTTGAGCTGAGAAAAAAAAAATGGCCGTGCGTGCGGCCGAGGCGCCGTTCGTGCGGCGTGGCGCCGTTCGTGCGGCGAGGCGTTTGTTGCCGGAAATTCTTGTGTCAGTGTGCTCCTCTTCTTCTTCCACCTATGTACGTCTGAGTGTGTGTGAGAGAGAGAGGTTTGTCCGGTGTTCTTGTCGCCGGAGCCTACTCGGCGTTCGTTGCCGGACCGGGTTTTTCCCAACAATTGGTATCAGAGCCTTGTCGATCCGCGGTGAGTCCGCGGCGGGCGCGGCGAGTCCGGCGGTGGCGGCGTTCGCCGGTGGCTGCCCGATGGAGCTCCGGGCCGTGTGGCGGCTTAACGAGATGCGTGGCGCTGCGGCTGTCACCGGCATGTGTTGCCGGACCCGGAGGAGGCGGCGTATGTTGCCTCAACCGGAGATGGCATCGATGGCGTTTGTCGCCAGTGGAGAAGAAGCTCGGCGTGTGTCGCTGAGGAAGAAGGTGGAGGCCGTAGCGGCGGTCATGGTGACGACGACGACGAGACGGCGCTCCTGTACCGCGCGGCGAGGTCACAGTTTAGGGGGAGAATGTTAGAAAATAAACCGTGATGCGTGTGAGTCCGTGGTCTCCAGCGTGTTTGCGTGTGTATGTCTAGGTCTAGACTGGACGCGGGTGCGTGGCTGCGTCCGTGCTCGAGTTCGAGTGGCAGTCCATTGGCCTCGTGCGCGCGTAGCTAGCTAGTTAGTTGGATAAGTCGTGCGCGCGGCCGTATCAAGCTAGTTAGTTAGTGCGTGGCGTGCATGCAATATTCATGGAAAAGTGGTTGACCTTGTAACAACATGAGATTGTTACAATAGGATTTATGACTTGACGCATCAGCCATGACATTGGCCTTGCCTGGGGTGTAAGATATTCCTAAGTCGTAATCCGTAATCAACTCTACCCAATGTCTCTGCCTGAGATTCAGATCCGTTTGGGTGAAGATATACTTGAGACTCTGGTGATCGGTGTAGATCTCGCAACGGTTACCGAGAAGGTAATGTCCCCATGTCTTAAGTGCATAGACTATGGCTGCAAGCTCTAGATCATGTGTAGGATAATTATCCTCATGTGGATGCAACTATCGAGATGCATAGGCAATCACATGGCGATCCCGCATAAGAATGCAACCAAGTCCCTGTCATGAGGTGTCGCAATAGATAACAAAGTCCTTAGAGAAATCCGGTGGCACAAGCACGGGGGCAGAAGTCAGGCGTCTTTTCAGTTCCTGAAAACTGAGCTCGCACTGTGGGGACCACTCAAACTTTTTATCTTTCTTGAGGAGTTCAGTAAGAGGTTTGGTAACTTTGGAGAAGTTCTCAACGAAGCGGCGACAATAGCTCGCTAAACCAAGAAAACTCCTAACTTGCTTAACCGATCTAGGTGGAGTCCAATTAAGAACGGCCTGAACTCTCTCGGGGTTGACAGCAATGTCCTTACCAGAGATCACGTGGCCTAGATAGGTCACTTCTGGCAACCAAATTCACACTTGGAGAACTTGGCATAAAGGCGGCGCTCCCTGAGTTTCTCCAACACTAATCTAAGATGCTCAGCATGTTCTTCCTCGTTCTTTGAGTAAATAAGAATGTCATCGAGGTAAACTATGATGAACTTATCTAAGTACTCCATGAAGATCGAGTTCATCAAGCGAGAGAATGTGGCTGGAGCATTGGTTAGACCAAAGGACATCACGGTGTACTCGTACTGGCCATAACGAGTGACAAAAGTCGTCTTGGGAATGTCCCCGTTTCTGATCTTGATTTGATGGTAGCCTAACCTCAAATCCATCTTGGAAAAGACCAAGGATCTAGCGATCTGATCATACAGGTCATTGATCCTGGGAAGTAGATACTTGTTCTTTATCGTGACCAAATTAACGGGACGATAATCTACAACCATCCGATCCGTTCTATCCTTCTTCTTGACGAAGAGGACGGGACAAACCCAAGGAGAAGAACTCGGACGGATGAAACCCTTTTGCAAGGACTCATCAAGCTGTTTCTTAAGCTCAGCTAGATCTAAGGGTGCCATCTTATAAGGTCTCCTAGAGATTGGGGCGGTTCCTGGGATGAGATCTATAACAAACTCTACATCTCTGTCAGGTGGAATGCCTGGCAGTTCCTCTGGAAAGACATCCGGAAAGTCACGGACTACCAGAATATCTTCAAGAGCTGGTAGAGGACTGGCATTAAGAGAATAGAGTTGACGCTTTGCAACTCTAGTGGAGACAGTGACTATCTTGCCAGATGGGTGGGTAAGCTGAACAGACCTAGTGGAACAATCAATCTTGGCATACTGAGCTGTCATCCAGTCCATACCCAAGATGATGTTAATGTCTGAAGACTTGAGAGCTATAAAAGAAGCAAGGAATACAAATCTATCAACAAGGATTTCATTGCCATAGCTTACCCTAGAAGTTTGCCATTTGGATCCAGGAGTCTGAATTATTAGTGGAGCGGGCATGCCACAAAATGACATGTTGTGCAAGCGGGCATAGCTCTCCGAGATGAAAGAATGAGATGCCCCAGTATAGAACAAAACCGATGATGGATGTCAATTGACAAGGAGTGTACCAAGAACTACGTCAGGATCATCTTGAGCTTCTTCAGCTGAGACGTGATGCAGACGTCCTCGTTCAGTGGTGGATGGCCGGGCATGGATCATCTTGTCTGATGGCTTACCATGGCCAATAGACTTCCCAGACTAGGTGGTGCAATACTGTTCTGAGGGCAATTACGAACAATGTGGCCTAGCTATCCGCACTTGTAGCAAATCGCGGAAGTAGGACGTGGACCCGCATTGGCAGGCGGTCCACCAATAGGCCTGGTGGAACATACTGCTGAACTGGGTGAGGCACCACATAAGATGGCCTTGGTGCATATCCGGGTGGAAGAGCTGTGTTTGGAACCCAAATCCGGCGCTTCTCTGAACTAGAGCCGGAAGAAGAAGAACCAAAGTCACGGGTGTGCTTGCGAGACTCCTCATAAATGAGCTGAGCTATCTCTGCATTAATGGCCTTGTTCACAAGAGCCTGAAAAGTATCGCAATGGTGTAAGTGAAGCTCACGGCGCAACTCAGGGTTGAGACCCTTTTGGAACCTAGCTTGCTTCTTGGCATCAGTGGACACCTCCTCTGTGGCATAGCAGGCGAGGTTCCCAAACTCTCGACTATAGGCATCCACAGTCATCGTACCCTGGGTGAAACTACAGAACTCCTCCCTCTTGCGATCAATAAGACCCTGAGGAATGTGGTGATCGTGGAAGGCCTCAGTGAAATCTCTCCAAGAAGTGATCTGGCCAGCTGGAAGCATAGCCTCATAGTTTTCCCACCACAGACTGGCAGGACCCTCAAGATGGTATGCAGCATAGGTGACCTTGTCACCTTTAGCCACGTTCGCGGAACGCAGCTTATGGGTGATGCTGCGGAGCCAGTCATCAGCATCGAGTGGCTCAACAGAGTGATGGAAAGTTGGTGGCTTCAAACTGATGAAGTCATGGATGGTCACTGACTCATTGGGCTGATGTGCGGTGTTCTGCTCAATACGTGCCAACAAGCAGTTGGTCTCCCGCTTGTTCCTCTCAACCTCTAGCATGACTTCTGCCAGAGAAGGTGGATCAGGAGGATCCTCACCATCTCTAGCACCACTTCCCTAGCCCTGCTCACGGCCAGTAGAAGCTCGAGTATCATGAGACATCCTGAAGAGCAAAACCCATGGTGTAAGCAAGGATGACATATCGACTAGGAAGGAAAGAATACAGAAGCATTAGAACCTCTCAAAATCCTAAGAAAATTTGGGCAGCACAACATTTCGACATCATATCTCAAGGTTCCGTGATGTTACTAAACACTACTACCAGGAAAAACTCGAAAACTGGAATGAGACTCACAACAACCAATCCTATAAGTCTACGGAATAGTAACTCGTGATCCAGATAGATAGATGAGAAAGCCTAGTTTCTTAACCCCGTAGAAAAGAAGAGGGTGACTCAGAATCAGAATGACATAAGGTAAGGAGTAAAAAGAGCCTTACGTTCCCTTTTCCACAATCAATTCCCCTATATAACTAAAGCATTTCTAGAATCGACATCGACCAGTTTGGCTTAGTAATCCTACAGTCAGTGAGGCTCTGATACCAAAGCTGTCGGGACTCCGATCCTAAGGCACATGGATCTAGCTATAACAAACCATATAAGTACCTTGAGACTCATGCACGGTTCACACGGCTGCCACCTTACCTTGGCCGAACCATTTGCGCGTTTTGTCTCTAGCTTATATGAATAAGTCGCTAGCAACCATATGACAAAGAACCCGGGTCGACATGATTAGTTATAGACCAAGGTGGCACAATCGTACAGGGACAGACATAGGTAACCCAGTAATGCACGTGTTGGTCATCAACGTGTGTAACCGAGTCATAGCAAGCTACAAGGACTCCGGTAAACACCGCATGACATTTCCCCGTAGGGACAGACACATGAGCAAAGAAGGACACATGTCGATCAATCCATGTGTCCGGAGCAGTAGCGAACTACCAAGGCTCAGTGGAAGCACAAAGAGGCATTTCCCTGTAAGGAAGGCTACCATAGGCGTACAACTAGGTGTCAAACCCCACACATAGCAATACATATCATACGTACGCATAACATGCAAGCATGTGTTGTACAACATGGCATCACAACATAACTCTACAACTCAAGTATAGATAAGGCTCGAAAGAGCCATACATAACATGATATTACAAACATGGGTCTCATGACCCAACATACAAAGTCATACAAGCAACGGAAGCATAAACTTGTCTGAGTACAGACAACTGAAAAGAAAGAAGGCTAGAAGCCTGACTATCTACAGACCCTCCCAAGGTACAAGATCATAGCTGGGATACAAGCTACTCGTCGTCATCGATGTCTAGGTAGGACCCACCTGTAGTGTCGGAAACTCCTCTGCAACAGTTTAATAAGCAACCGTGAGTACAAAGGTACTCAGTAAGACTTACATCAGAACTAACTAGTATGCATCAGTATCAAAGAAGGGGGTTGTGGAGTTTAACTGCAGCAAGCCAGCTTTGACTCTTGGCTAACCTGTACTACGACTACCAGTAGTTTAATAAGGTGAGAAAGCGCACATGAGGCCACTAGCTAGTCACCACAACAATACACTACTATGGATCCTCTCCCGTCTCCCTACGAGAAGGCCATCCATAGCACTCACACTTATCTTGCGCATTTTAGAGTATCCATTTAAAGTTTTCTATGAACCATATAAGTCTCCAAGTAGTCCATATCCAAGGACGCGGCTATTCGAATAGATCATTAACCCTGCAGGGATGTACTTCTTCACACACGCTCTCACCACTTACCACCATATACACGTCATGTATCTCAGCAACCTTCAAGCGGAAGCCTGGCGAGGGTGTCGGCCACAACCGTTAACCACGCAAGACTCTAGTCCTGGTTTATCACCTATCTGAGGTTGATCCCGCAAGGGAAATCTGGCAAAAGTTTCCATTACAGCCCCAAATGATGTGTGCAGTGTTCCCAAACCCACCTCGTCGGATGGTACTACATTTGGTACACCGTACCATAGTGCCTACCGTAACAAAGCCTACCCCTCCGGTCAACGCTAAGTACGGCCCCCAGCACATCCTACAAACACCAGAAACTAGTTGCAACTCCTGGACAGAGATCAAGGCGATTAATAAGTTGAGAGAGCTTGGAGTACCCGGAGCCCAATGTGTGGTAGTAACTGTTCTTGGATAACATACACAGAACTTGGTTCTTAAGGACGGTCCCAATGAGACAACCCACCATGTACTCCTACATGGCCTCTCATCGCTACCTTTACCAAAACGTGTTCACACACTTAGCTCTCGATAGTAGGACATGTTCACAACCATTCCAAGTCATCCCAGATGAATCAGACCTGACACAACTCTAAGCAATAGCAAGCAAGGCATGGATGAAGTCACAACATGGCTCAAGAAACTCCTAATCATGCTAGGAAGGTTTAGCTATTTACTATGAGGTCATGCAAAGGAATGGGTTCAACTACCGAAGCAAGTAACAGTTGAAACGTTGTTGTCCTAATGCAATAAAAGAGCGCAGGAGCGAGAGAGTGGGATTGTATCGAAATGATCAAGGGGGTTTGCCTGCCTGGAACATCAATAGTAGAGCAGTGCTCCTCGGATAGGTAGTCGGTGCCACTCGCAGAGGCAGAACCTATCGAGAAGGACAGTACCGGAGAGGCAATCAATACACAACATATGCAACAATATGATGCATGAACATGACATGTCAAGGACGCTATGAGTTGAGCTAATGCAACTAGCAATGATTCAAATGAAGTCGATTTCAACCAAAGGTTCAAATGCAAACTCCATATTTAGCATTTTAAATGCCATTTAGATGTTTTCACTTATACAGTAGGTATAAGTTGCTTTGTCATGCATGAAAATGGTACAGATGAATTCTTTGGATTTTTCTGATCATTTTCCATATATATAAATAATTTCATTCTGAGCTACGATTGATTTACTGTGAATTTTTGAAGCTTAAACAATTTTCTAGAATTTATAAATCATTTCTGAAATATCAAAACACCAGAA
Source organism: Elymus sibiricus (assembly GCA_039707655.1). Taxonomy (NCBI): domain Eukaryota; kingdom Viridiplantae; phylum Streptophyta; class Magnoliopsida; order Poales; family Poaceae; genus Elymus; species Elymus sibiricus. Next base: position 18,822,169 of record CM077666.1, on the reverse strand, counting down.
AATCATTATGATGTCATCAATGCGTCACCCTTGCGTCAGCAGGTCAACTGAGCCGTCCAGGGTCAAACCTGGCCAGTGGGGCCCACTAGTCAGTGGCTCATTTGGTTAACCACAGTAGTTAGTGTTAATTTTGGCACTAATAAAAAATTAACTAGGTGCCGGCCCCATAGACACTGGGGGGCTGTTAGTGGTCAAACCTGGTCAAAATGACCGGCAGTTAGCCACCGGCGATGACAGAGATGGCGGAGCGGCTCGGAAAACCACCACAGGCGACTAAATCGACGGCGCTTTGGCCCTACGTGGAGCTGGTGCACGTGTGCGTCAACTGGTGCAAGTGGTTTCGCCGGGGACGTCCTAAATCAACGGCGGCGACAACGAGTGCAGCGGCCGGAGTTCGGGCGTCGACAACAATGGCGTTACAGCGCACGGAAGGAGCAAAGGGTGGGTGTTTTGGGCTCCTGATGGCGTGCTGAGCACGATGGCATGCTCGGACGCGGGCTTCAGTGGCTAGAACGACAGCGGCGATATGGCCGACGGCGATGAGCTCTCGGCTCCGATGGCTAGTGCGGTTAGAGGGAGCAATCGAGCGCAGGGAGAGAGGGGAACGGCGTAGGACCTCACAGCGAACGCGACGAGCAGGTCAGTGGGCTCGGGGAAGCGTTGGAAACGATGTGCGGTCGTCGGCGATCTCAGCGGCGGAGGAAGAAGACGAGGAAGAAGCCGGCAATGCAGGGCGTTCGGCGAGGCGTGGCTCAGTGAGGACGACGCAGGACGGCGAGGCGATTCTTGCAGACACGGAGACGAGGCGCGGGGGTGGCTGTGGCCGCGAGAACTACGGCGGCGCGGCCATGGAGGCTTTGGCCATGGCGATGGGCAGGCGTGGGAGAGATGGAGAGTGAGCGGATTGAGGTGGGATCGATCCGGACGGCTTTGACCATCCCTATCCCTTCGGCGTCGAGGCAGGCAGGCAGCTGGGACGTGGCGGCCTCAGCGCGGCCCTGCGCTGTCTCGCCTCTGCCTACTGGCAGAGGTTGAAGACGACTGGCACTGGGAAAGTGGGCCAGCCAGGTAGGTTGGGCCAGGTGAGTTCGTTTCTTTTTTCTATTTTTCTATTTTGTTCTGTCTGTTTTGATTTAGGTTAGGCACTAAATCATTTTAGGAAATTCTAAAACTATTTGTGGGCACTTTCTGAATTGTGCCAGTGGCCCTCAGTTAATTTCAGAATATTTGGAGCAATTAAATTATATATAGCATTTAAATAGCACCAATTCAAATACTTTTGTTTTAATTCAAAGCCCGTTGATGTCCTGGAAAAATGTGCACCATTTATGGTTAGGATTTTCACCTTTTCCCCTAAATCATGAACATTTTTGAAGGGCATTTTCGGTTCATTGAAAATTATCTTAATTGATCCTAGTTTATTAATGTGGTGCTAGGGTTTATTCAATCCCCATTTCAAATTTCAAATAAATTTAAACATGATGCAAACATGAAAGGCTAGCCTAGTGCATACCAGAACTAGGGATGTGACACAAGAGCCTACCTCGAGGAGCGGACCGATTAGCCAAAGCAGCAGCCATCTGAACCATCTTCTTCACTCCAGCCTGAAAAGCCACCTTTTCTCCTTCCTTCAGCAGGCCTGCCCAATACATCATAAAAGAACAAGTGGTGAAGACAGACTCCAAAGGGGTACAAACTATGTGTCTCTCGAAAGTAACCTTGTTGCGGGTACACCAGATACCCCAACATATAGCAGCAATAATCATCATATAATACTTCTTGCCACCAGGAAGATAGCTATATAACCAAGACCAACATTGCCACAGGAATCTGGGGCAACATGATGTGCCCAAAGCCAAACCAAATGCCCCCCAAACCGAGCGAGCAAATGTGCAGTTAAAGAACAAATGGTCAGCAGTTTTAGTTTCATGGCAAAAGGAACAAGATGGGTTCCCAGGCCAATTCCTCTTGTGCATATTGTCGCGTGTGAGGACGGCATTCTGAAAGAGGTGCCACTGGAAAAATTTAATCTTCAAAGGGATTTTAGCTTTCCACAACCATTTATAATTGGGCCCTTACAAATCTTTCTCTAGACACTCGTACACAGATTTGCTAGTAAAATTTTCTTTACTATTAAAATCCCAAGCAACAGTATCAGGTAAGTCATTCAAAGTTAAGTTCTTGGCACCAGAAACAATCTCAGCCCATTCCTCAACAAGTTCAGCAAACAATCTACATCTGAATCTGATCTCATATCCATTTGTAACAAAATCAGCAAGTGTACAATCTTGATCCTGACATATATCAAATAGGATAGGGAAACGAGACTTCAAAGGGATATCAAGCAACCAAGGATCATGCCAGATCCTGACCAAGTCTCCATAGTTAATTTTAACTTTTCTACCAGCCATATAAACCTCTTTAACTTTCATGATAGCTTTCCGGCAAGGGGAATCAGAAAAATGATTTTGCATGTTAGCAACCATTTTACGTTTAAAGTATCTAGCATGGACAATACATTGCCATAGACCATCACCAGACTCAAGCTTCCACCACCACTTCACGAGGAGGCTAACATTTTGTTTATGGAGGTCTTTGATGCCCAACCCTCCAATTCTCTTAGACCGACAAACTCTGGCCCATCTGACCATATGATATGCCCGTTTTTTCTTACCCTTTCTCCGAAAGAAATGTCTACGATGAGTGTTCATCTTCTCAATGAAGGTTTCGTTAAGGAGAAACATAGACATGAAATACGAAGGGATCCCATCCAGGCTTGAGTCAAGCAAAGTAACCCTAGCACCAGTAGATGTTGCATAGCTGATCCAAGCATCAAGCCATTTGATCAATTTAGCATCAAGGAAATCCGAATCAATAGTTTTTAACATAGCATAAGTCACTGAGACTCCAAGGTATTTCATAGGAAGAGTACCCACTTGGCGACCAAACATCTCGGCATAAAGCTTAGCAATCTCATTATCTCCCCCAATAGTGAAAACCTCACTTTTAATGAAATTAATTTTCAAGCCTGAAATGAGCTCAAAAAGGTAGAGTAACAACTTGACATTAATTGCTTTTTCAACATCATGGGAAAAACATAAAGCTGTGTCATCCGCATATTGCAAAAAGGCAACCCCCCCTCCCCCCCATCAACAAGATCAGGAGCTAAACCTTGAAATAGGTTGTTCTTTTGAGCAGCCAGCATCATTTTGGTAAGACACTCAGCAGCTAGGTTAAAAAAGGGGAAAGGGGGTCGCCCTGGCAGACCCCCTTGGCACTTTGAATATAAGGACCAAGTTCATGATTGATCTTAACACTAACCGTGCCATTATGCAGGATTTGGGACACCCAGCCACACCATTTGTCGTTAAACCCATGTTTAACATGGCAATCAAGCAAGAAGTCCCAATTAACTTTGTCGTATGCTTTCTCGAAGTCGAGCTTAAGGATAACACCTACATGTTTCTTAACATGGGTATAACGCATAATCTCATGTAAGGATAAAATGCCATCCATAATATTCCTGCCTTTAATAAAGGCATTCTGTTGCACACTAAACAACTTAGGTGCATAAATTCTCACCCAAATGTCCATGACCTTAGTGATCAATTTGTAGGGGCATCTCAATAGACAAATAGGGCGATATTGCTGCATTTTCTTAGCATCAGAAGTTTTAGGCAATAAGGTAATGATCCCATAGTTTAACCTCTGCACATCTAATTTGCCCTCATAAAACCACTCAAATAGCCGAAAAAGAACATCGCACACCACATCCCAACAATGCCGGTAAAACTCAGCAGGGATATTGTCAAGACCAGGAGCACGGTTGGGTTCCATGGCAAATAGTGCAAACTTAGTTTCCTCGAGAGTGAAAGGTCTAGTCAAGTCCTCATTGTCACTAGGAGATAGGGTTTCCTCACTGGACCACAAGGAAAGGTCAATGCTGTAGAGATTGCCAGGGGCAGGGCCGAACAAATCTTTGTAAAAGGCAGTGGCATGGGCCAGTAGGTTTTTAGTCCCTTCAATTACAAAGGAATCGCATTCAAGAGAGTGCATAGTATTTTTTCTACACCTCCCATTGGCCATTTTATGGAAAAAGTCAGTATTATTATCACCTTTCAACAACCATCTTTCATGAGACTTTTGATGCCAGAAAAGCTCCTCATCCATATACATGTTATTAAGCTCAACAAGGATATCTAGTTTCCTAGAATAGGCCTCTCCACAAAGGTCACTAGCTTCTTCAAGCAACTCCAACTCTTGAAGCTCCATTGTAAGGAGATTCTTCTTAATTTTGTTATTCCCAAAAATATTGGATCCCCACCCTTTAAAAAAATTTGATCCTTTTTAACTTGATGTTCAAAATGTTAATAGGATCAGAAGTGTAAACAGGTTTAGACCAAATGGAAGATACAAGGGGAAGAAACTCTGAATTATTTAGCCAGGCCACATCAAATTTAAAGCACCTATTACCATGATCTCTAGATGGGGCCACCCCACCATCATGCAACAGTGGATTATGGTCTGATAGTTCTTTCACCAAATTTTTAACAGACACTAAAGGGTATAAATCCTCCCAATTAGAGGACATTAAGACTCTGTCCAGCTTCTCTAGGGTGGGGTGCTCTTGCTTATTAGACCAAGTAAAACAGCCTCCAGACATAAAGACCTCTCTAAGGCCAAGCAAGTGAATAACAGAGTTAAACACATCAGAAAAATGGGATATGGGAGTTTGTTTGTTTCTCTCACCACTATGTCTAAGAATGTTGAAATTCACTCCAACAAGGTAAGGAGACTTGATTTTGTTGCAAAAGAAGGATAGCTCAGCCAGGAACTTAGCTTTATGTTCATCATGTGCAGCCCCATAAACTGTTAGCAGGGCCCACTTGCATTTCTTTGACTTATCAAATAAACTGATTTGCAAAATATATTTGCCACAAACAGTGTCAATGACCTCAAATTTTTCAAGTCTCCGACCACAAAGGATGCCACCAGACTTGCCACTAGAGGGAATCCATTCCCAATGGAAATTCATAGCAGGATCAAATTTCCTAAAGAAGGAAGGTTTATAATTTTTCTTCACGGTCTCTTGAAGACCAATAAAATCAACATTATTGGCATTTATAATATCCGTCAGGCAGGAAGACATGCCCTTCTTTCCTGCCCCCCTACAATTCCAAAATAAACCTATCATTTATAACGATCAGGTTTATCCCTCACTCTGGTAGGTCTATCAGGATCCAGGGTAGGCTTACCAACATTATTCTTTTTCTGACTTCTAGTCAAAGGTCTAGAATATATATTAGACAGAGAAATAACCACATTTCTCTTATTAGGAGATCTTCTTTGTTTTCTTTCTAGATTGAACTATGATAAATGGCACATCCTCTTCCTTATCCTGATCACCCCAAGTCAACGAAAGAGGAACAACATTGCCTAAATTGTCATTAACAGTGAAACTTGGGGAGGTTTTCTCAGAATTCTTATCATGTAACAAATTCCTAGAGACTTCTAATTCACGCAAAATATCAACCATAGCAAAGTTGTAATCATGAATTTTAACACCCATAAGAGAAGCACGTAACATGATTGCAGTATTAGAGAGGACCGAGAACTGATTATGGGATGTGGGTGTGGTTATACCTTCAAGGTTACGCTTCTTCGACCTCCCAACTGCAAGTTCCTCCACCCGAGCTAACTTTTGGTACTAATTGCACGCAACAGGTACAAATGGTTCAGGTACCACACAATCATGAATAGGAGATCCAGTAGGCGACTCGACAGTGTACTCACTGCGAGCCCCACCAACTTTAGTAGACCCCTCCTCGAGTTCCACAACCCGAGGTAGAGAGGACCATGTCACATAGTCTGATAAAGGAGGAAAGTTAGCACCACCAGAAATTTCAGAGTTGTATAAGAAGGCAGGTGAAGGAGGAATAGGGGTTTGCACAATAGCCCAAGCACCTATGTTCATAGTACTGGCAGGAGGTAGAGAAGCACATAAGGAGACATTAGTATCCAGATCATCAGAATTGCCATCAGAGCTAACATTGACAACTGGGGAGGTGTAATCAGAGGTGTCCATAGCAGCATGCTCTTTGGCCATAGAATGTATCAACAACTCACTATGATCTCCATCGTCACTATCTTCTTTCTCCTCGGTTTCAGAAACAGTAGACAAGCGTTGAGAGCTCACAGTATAGTTCTAGGAAGAGGAATTCCCAATTACAGAAGCACTAGTCACCCCCTGTTCCGTAGATGACCCAGGCTGAGATTCAAACCTGGGCCTTTTAGGAAAAGTAGGCGAAGAACTGCTATCAACCGAAACAGAGGATTGGCTTTTTCTAGGACCTCCAACCACAATTTTTTCCACCTCATAAAAGAAGTCATAAAATTTCTCTCCTAGCATTCCTTCAGCAAATGGATGGATTTTTTCAACGTCCCTACACCTGAGCATGATACGGGCATAGTCAGGCCTATGCAATGTGGCACCATCAATTTCCAAGGTGATCCCCACCAAAGCGGCAGCATAGGAAACATGCTCAACACATCTTTTCTCTAATGGAACATTACGAACCCTGACCCTAGCTTTCTGCATATCGACCTTAGCGCCCACACACGCCGACCAAGGTGTAATGCAGACCACAGCCGAGCCATGTTTCAATGGAAGGCGTTTACCATAGCAGCAGGCTCTTTCAACCTCTCTGGCATTAGGAAACCTCATGAAAAATTGTGTAGGACTGATAGGACGAGCAGTACAACGCCATTTTTTAGGTTTTAAAAAACCATTGAATTCATTCTCAATTTCTTTAACCGTAGCAGACCCCTGCACAATAGTGATCACAGCAGTACTAGTCTTTTCACTAGCTTGCTTAGCAGAACATAGATCAGGAATGTAAAAGAAACCCTGGCCAGGCGACTGAAAGCCACACATGAAAGGAACACACTCCCCAGGGCGAAGAGATTGACACAAGTGCGCCATATGACCAAGTTTGCCACACTTTGCACATCTAATCGTCGGGTAGTCAGGAGCGAAATGACCTGGGAGATTGCAGTTGTGGCAGAGCTCGTCGGCGTTCTTGCCGCTAGGAGGAGTAGGAGGAGGAGCCCCCCCTTTAGGCGCCGCCATGGGTGCCGGATCTGGCCACTGCTCCCTCGCGCCCCTGCCTTGAGCCAGCGCCGCCGTCTCCCAATGATCCCCAGCTTCCGAAACAGAGGACATCGATCCGCCGGGTGGAGGAGGTGGTGGATCCATGCGTTGCCACACCATATTGCGCCCCTGGCTGGGCGCCGACTTGCGGCCTCCTCCATAGTTCCCCTGCCCAGCACCATCACACCGCCCACCAAACATGCCGCCACCGCAGTCACCCATCGGAGTTGGTGCGGTGGATCGAGGGACAGATCCCGCCGCAACCTGAGCAAATGATCGCTCGTCTCCGGCGACCTTGCCCGGCCACAACTCGAACGAATCGGGAGGAGGAGTAGAAGAACTAACCCTAGATCTGACCCACAGATAACCGAATAGAGACTCGAGATGCGAATCGCCAAAGGGGGCGATGGAATGGGGAGGGGTAGGTGGAATCCCCACCCGCGGCTCCCTAAATAACACACACTCGGTGGCTGCACTGGGACCCTCATGGCGGTCAGACGGCCATGGCCCGAGGATGCCACCGCCCGCAGCGGTGCCAGGTGGAGGACATCGGGCGGCTGCATGCGGCCATGGCCCAGGCGCAGGCATGCAGGACCCAGAGGCGATCGAGTTCGTGCATGGCGATGGAATTCGCCGGTCAACCCTCGCCAGGTGGCAGGGAAACGAAACCACTCTGCCAGCGTACACTGCCTCACCTTCACGCAGAGCCCTAGCATCCACCGTCCGCCCGCTGGACTTGTAGAGCACCAACCGGAGCGCCTCTCGTCGGAGAAGGAGGACGCCGGGATCGAACGAGATCGTGCGCCGTGATCGGAGATCAGGGGCGAACGAGGCCTCCCATCTCGTGTCGGCTGTGTCACCCGTGTTTCGAGGCCCGGAGACCATACGTACGTACGTTTCGAAAGTAGCGGAGGGAGTCGGGGACAGCATCCAAAATTCCTGCCCCTCCGGATAGATAGATAGATAGATAGAAGATGTTGTTAGTCACATATCCCGTGTGGTAGCCGGGCATTAGACTTGGCGCACAGCTGGTTGTGCGGCATCCAATTTGAGGGAGGAGCAAAAGACAATATAAAAGTTTCAAGTATCAGTGGCTGTGATTACAAGAAGAACAAAACCCACGAACCCACTTTGAGCCCAGATCCAGGTCGTAATTAGCTCCTTTTCTCGGCATAGGCAGTTACGATCATGCTTACTAGAGCATGAACAATGCAAATTGTTACAGAGGTGCTTAGCAAAATAAATTAATCTTTTTTCATGTAAGATCGAACTGGTATTTGTTTATATATCCGGAGAGCAGTACGTACTCAGTTGCTTGAAAACAAGTACATAGTTTCTTGAGAAATAAGCATAACTTACAAGCAACCAAATTAATAAGCAGCCAAATCTTAAGTAGGTTAATTTTTGGGAAAATTCAAATTAACATTTATTTACATATTATTCATATTTTATTTTTTATAAATTATAAATATGTCCAACAAAAACTAAACTTAATCTATTGGATATATATGTATATATTTATTTTGAAGATTTAGTAAAAATAATCACTTAATTTTGAGTTATAAATCAAAAGTTTTTGATATCTACTGATGAAGAGATTACTAATGGCATGTGCATATATGCACACACCACTATTAAGTGGTCCTGTTTTTCTTAAACATAATGGTCCAGTTACTAGTGGCGTGTGCATATGCACACACCACGGGCAAGTGGTCCCTTTTTTTCTGAACAGAATGGTCCAGTTACTAGTGGTGTGTGCATATGCACACGCTGCTAGCAAGTGGTCTAATTTGTTTTGAACATAATGGTCCAGTTACTAGTGGCTTGTGCGTATATATGCATCCCACTAGTAATCAGTTAACAGTGGTGTGGCCGTCCTTGCGCACTTATAGGCACACCACTAGTAACCTTCCACCTATAAGGGTTTCTGCAATAGTGTGAGATTTTTCTTTTTGCACCACTTTTTAAGGGCTCCGGGAAGATCACTAGTTCTAGCATAGTTCTACCATGTAAAGGCTTATTGGAAGTATCTCTCCACACAGAATTGGCATGGGAATGAAACTCTTTTTCCCATAAGCCACCAATTTTCAAATATATAGGTCCTTTTAGGTATTCCAAATTGAGAGTCAGTGGACATCAACATAGGAGCATGATCACTAGGAAAATAGGAAGATTATGAACATTATAGTTAGGAGAAATGTCACATCATTCAACATTGACAAGGCATTTGTCCAAGCATTCAAAGATAGGGTGAGAGGAATAATGGATGTTCGTCCAAGTGTAATTAAGCAGGGTCACTATACCCAAGATGAATGAAGCCACATTGTTTGACGAGACAGAAAAGGATGCATACACCTTGTATTAACATTGGGAGAACCCTTGCCTACATCATACAAAATGTTGTCCAAGTCTCCAATACATAGGTTATGATTGCCTTGATTATACACAAACGAGGCAATAAGATCCCCATATCTGACTAGCGATGACGAGGGTCACTATATAAGCAAACTAGAGCAAAATCTTCATTAGAGGCTATAATTAGATAATATCACATGAAAACTAGATAGATGAACAAAAGTTTGAATTCATCGTTGCATATTATCCAATCTAGTCTCACGTTCACTTGTTCAAGTCATTGCCTGGAGTTTGTTCAGACTGCTCTTCGGGATGAAAACACATGATCTGATCTTAGTGGTTCGGTCCAAAGACTGGGTGCTCGATCGTGTGTCATTCCTTTCCGGAAGGCGTCTTTGTTGGAGCATCTACCGTTTTAAGCAATTTTTGCCATCATTGATAGTTTAGCTTTTTGCCTTCTCCATGCCTTGACTAGCTTTTGACACTCACCCTCCTTAATGCATATATACTTTGATAGTGTTGGGCGCCAAGGACAACCTTTGAAGACTGGAGACGAAAATAATCTCTCTTTGCTCTCCTGTAGTGGGTGAGCAAGGAAGCAACAATTTGTGCAAGCTCGGTGGTTCCAGCTTTGCTGATATCTTAGTCAGAATTCTGGGCACCAGAAAGGTAAGCACTATGTTTGTTTAAATCAGAGAATTTCACCGCCTCGATGCTGTATTGCACTTAGTTAAGAAGCTAGCGCTCATGTCAAACTTGCATATCCTGCAGCTCAGAACAGTCCCGTAGGCTTTGAGCTGGTTGCTGTTTTTGGCCATCCAAGATAACATCATGCATGGCACCTCGTTGACATGGTATATAATTTTGGCACCACGCGTCGGTTGAGGTAATTAATTGCATGCTAAGTTGGGGACCTCATAAACGTTAGCATGCATGTGCCATCTAGCCGCGGCCGAGTAAATGATGACCATCAAGGCGTTCGGTGGGATGTTAGGAGCTCAGCTACTTATGCTCGAACAGTGCTAGTACCAATTATTGAGAGGATGAATCACAATATTTTCACGTTCGCTCGTTCACTTGCTTTTCAAGTACTCACTCCTTCCCAAAATGGAAGGTGTGATTGACTTTTTCTGGTCGCACAACTTCAGTTATTGCCCGATTCTAAGCTGATCATGCATTTTGTTTTCCGGTTCTGCTATTTCTCATGCAAGTGATTTTTTTTCACAGGGTAAGTTAATTTTTTTGGGGAAAGTTGTGCCTGTGCGGCCATATAGGTACACCCCTTATCCTGACCATCCATTTTTACATCAAAGTTCATGTCGATTCCTATGCATAGCCCTCCGAGCTCGGGACAGGGACGGCCACGTCGCCAACAACCTTGTTCGAGACTGGGACGACTCGGCTCACTCCAGTGTCGAGGCGGAGAAGAGGCATGGGTTTGGATCGGGGCTCCGTCGTTTCGACCCGCTGAGATCAGACAACAGTTTTTCTTAGAAAACGGCGAGACGAGAAAGATGGAGAGTTATGAAATTTCAGTCCAACAACTAGAAAAATCAACCGAAAGCAATTTTTTTTCTAGCAACTCCAAATAGGTGGTCTCCTCCTTGTTTTCACGATACAGTAGTTCCAGTATTATTCGCAAAAAATGACCCTTTCAAAAACTTAATCTGTCCACTAACCCCTCGGAAAATTTATTTGTGAATCAGGCCCTTGGTATATACGCCAAACCGTTTGACTACACTCATATATGCAGTGTAGCCAACGACTACAAGACGATTTTGTAAAGTAGTTTGGAGTCGCTCCAAACCGCTTGGAGCGACTCATACACTTAGTGTAGTCAAACGATTTGGCTACACTGCGTGTATGAGTGTAGTCAAACTGTTTGGCGTATATACTGAGGGTCAAATTTGGAAATACGTTTCTCGAAGGGCCAGTGGACGGATTAAATTTTCGAAAGAGTCATTTAGTACAAATATTACGTAATTCCACCATCACTACAGGATTCACGGACTATGCTGACGGCTTTGGCCGTCGGCAAAGGCCCGTAAACCGTCGGCATATCCTTTGCCGACGGTGGCCTTCGGTATAGACCCGTCGGCATAAATGGCGTCGGCAAACCACGGTCGTCGGTCGGCATATATGACCTATGCCGACGGCTTCACTGTGGCCGTCGGCAAAAAGAATTGACGGCGCGTCCGTCAAGTGCTGTACGGACACGTGCACGCTGCAGCTGCTGCCACGCGGTAGGTTTATGCCGACGGTGTAGCCGTCGGCATATATAATTGACGGTCACGTGGCAGTAGCTGGTGTCTCCTGGAGTGCATATATGCCGACAGCAAAGCCGTAGGCATACCTCACAGGTAGCCGGCGGCATATATGCCACGTGTCAGACGCTGGTAGCTCGGACCAAGGATATGCCGACGGTTTAACCGTCGGCATAGTTTTGGTCAAATTTTTTTGTTGGCTTTGCTTCTGCCCTGCAAATAAAATAGCTACAGTACCAAAACCAATATATATGTAACAGCATCACCATCTCACATTGCATCATCATGCATCATCCAAACCAACATATCATCATCCACATATATAACATCATGAAAATCAAATATATAACATCATCCACATAGCACGAAGTCATCCACATAGCATCATCCACATCACACACATATGTATCACACAAAGTACCAACTAAAGCAACTATATAACATGAAACCAACTATATAGCAAGAAGACCGTTGGCCATAGAGCACCGCCCACCGCCAGAAACCGAAGTCGACCTCCAAATAGCATCATCACTACAAAATGAAGAATGACAACTGTTTAGTATGGCATTTAGCATGGCATTTTGTCTAGTTCTATGTTTGCGGCTTCGGAAATGTTCTAACTATGAAAAAATGCATCTTGAGAGTAGGGGACTTACAAAAAGAGGCGAGCCACGGGACGAGGTAGAACCACCACGAGCATCACCACCTGGGTTATGAAGTGGGGTGACTGGGCTCCGTGAAGCAGGAGTACCATCACCAGGAGCAGAAGACGAACCACCTACGTTTGATCCGTGGGATCCCTACATTGTGTTCGAAAGAGACATTAAGGAGAGATCTCAAGCTACTTGTTGAAAAAATGATATGTAATGCTTGACGGGTTTGGCAATGTACTAACCGGAGTCCCGTCGCCACCACGTGCCTAGACTTCTTCGATCGTTAGCATTACTGGGGCCGGTCCAGGATTGGGTGGTGGTGGTCCCATTGGTGGAGCCCGAGTGCCATTTTCCATCGCAATGTACATATTCTGCACGTTAATTGACAAAGCAAAGATGGAGGTCAAAAGTAGTGGTTCACCTTTACCGCAATCATGTAGGGTAACGCAGCAGAAAACAAAAAAATTCCGTACTACATACACGCCCAGGACCACTATGAAGATGCATACAAGGTTTTATCTGATCATTACCGACTCATAGCGCAGCGGAAGGAGAGTCGGTGGAGATTGTTGCTGCAGATCCCCGCGGCTAGGATTTTACAACCTCCCAACCGCGAGGATGCTCTCCCTCGCACAGTCCCTCGGACAGCCCTTTGGAAGGCCGTCGGCCAGAAACTCGATCAGTCACTCGGACAGCCCTCCGAGAGGCACTCGGACAGAAACTCGATCAGTCACTCGGACAGCCCTCCGGGAGGCACTCAGACAGAAACTCGATCAGTCACTCGGACAGCCCTCCGGGAGGCACTTGGACAGAAACTCGATCAGTCTCCCGGGCATCACCTCAGTGTATGCCTCGAACTAAGATCGAAACTACGACCTCTCTACCAGGTTGCACACATCCGGTGTCAACTATCCGGCAGGGCTTCGCCGTCCAGAACTAGGCCCTACTGAAGACTGGACAGCCTTTCGGCTCTACGAAACAATTTCGTGTGAGGGAGAGAGAGATTGCAGATCATGCATGCCTTGTGTTTGAGAGAGAATGAGTGAGTTTTGAGAGCTCTCTCCACCTCTATTTATAGGGTGAGAGGCTACGGGCGAAATAAAAAAATGCCCTCATAATAGTGTTCCCACTATTTAGAATAGTGTTTTCACTATTCATGAGATATTTCCTCCTAACAGTGTTTCCACTATTCATGACACTTTTCATGAAATATTTTCAGCGTCCGTTTAATCTGAAAACATTCCGGAAGGTCCAGAACATTTCTGGCACCCCTTAAAAAAATTCTAGATGCGTTCGGAACATTTCCGGTATGAAGTTTCTCTCTGAAACATTTTCGGTTTTCTCTCTGAAATTCTACTGTCGTTTCTGAAACTTTTCCGGTAACATTCTCTCGGACTCCCTATCTATTTACTTAGCAGATAGATGACCCTTAAGTGTGTGACCCTGTAGGTTCGGTGAAGTATAGACATGACCGGAACTCTTTCCGATCAATGATCAATAGCGGAACCGTGGACATGCATATTGATCTCTATACCCACATGAATGAATATTCGAGCGAACCTGCAATTACCGAATGCTGTTCTTGTTGCTTCGCGATATGTTACAAATACCCTAGGTGAGATTTAGTGGCATCTCCGTGAATCAACAACTTGTTCACTATTCCAGTTTACTCGTTACCGGTTTTGTTCTCTTTTCTCGTTCCCGCGTTCCAGCATCCCCGTGATCAAATCATGATGTGTCTGGCCAGACGATGATGGATACCGTAACCCCAAGAGGGCCCAAAGAATATCTCTCCATCGTCGGAGGAGCAAATCCCAATCTGGAGCTATCAAGTCCCTTGTCATACTTTTTCATGAACCCGAAAGCCGCCGTAATAGCCACCCTGTTACGGATGACGTTTAACAAACCCCAAAGTTCATGAAGCAAGTATGAAGGAATTCGATACTCTCATGGTCTAAGGAATTATGCAAACGCTAACTTTTTCTGTGTTATAAAACCATTAACTTGTGACGAATGTATCTCATAGCATAACATCAATTTGGGTCGATTCAACACAAGTGTACTTCTAACATTGTGTCCTCAAAATTGCCGGCATAGTCATGCCCATGATCAGGAAAACGTGACCATCATGCAACACTTGAGCTAGTCTTAGATGCACGACTAGGAATACATTTTACCGTTTATTATTCCACACCTGCATATGGGTTTCCCTCTGAGACTTTATGGATATACGGACTCAAGGACCATTGCAGTTATAGCACGGAATATAAACTTAATCACGAACTTGGAGATAAATAATAGCTTTTATTATTGCCTCTAGAGCATATCTCCTACAGACTCCCACTTGCACTAGAGTCAATAATCTAGTAAATGCTAATGCACTTTACACCTGTGGCACACTGGTGTAAAATATGCTCCACTTGTGGTATAGTCTTCGTCCTACGGATCTGACAACTTCAGGTCCGTGTGTATCTTTGCACATCCTCGCATTTTCACGCTTTCACAAAATTCATAATTTGTGTGTACTTGACTTTGTATATATGTGAATCACAGGTCGAACTTTGATTCCTCAGACTGAGCTATGGAGTAATTATTTACATTAGTGTTCCATTGATCAAAGTCATCTTGGAACCATACCAAGTTCATGAATGAACTGTATGATCCAACACCCTCTTTGTTGCTTCCTAAGCGGCAACATACTTAGCCTTCGTTATATAATTCGCCACAGTAACCTGTTTTGAAAAAATTCCAACTTACTGTGCCACCATTTTGTGTATAACACAAAACCCTTAATTTAAATAAAAAATCGCTTGGAGCACAGATGAAGATTGTATCGATGTGTCTTCTTACAACGATCCTGTATCGATGTAACTTCTTACAACAAATTCTTCATAATGCCAGCTTGCGAGAAAACATGTCATCAGTGCTACTATAGTATTCAACGACGTTTTTCACTGCTGTCCCATGATCAACACTTTGATCACTTCGGTATCTTACTCGCAACCAATTTGGAGTATTGGACATATCTGGTTGTTTTACATACCATGGAATACATGATTGATCCAACCAAACAAGTGTGTGGAATATCCATCTTGTATTTTGCTCGTCAGTATTTTTAAGGACACCGAGTCTTGCTAAAAACTCTTTCCATGTGACTTCGGCAAGAAACTCTTCTTGGCGTTTTTCTTATGCTAAATTATTTTAGCATCTTGCCAATATGTATTTTGGCTTAGCCCTATTTAGGAAATTCTATCTCCATAGATAATTATGCCTAATACCGAGGCTACCTAGCCCTTAGTACTTTCATTGAAAAACTATTTTCAGCGAAGTCCTAATCCGTGTCAAGAAATTTATATTATCTCAAATCAACAATGTGTCATGCACACAAAGTTTTAGAAATATTATTCCGCTCCCACTTACTTTCTTGTAAACATAAGCATATTTGTTTATCCTTGATGAAATCAAACTCTTTGATTATTTCATAAAAAAAAAGATTCTAACTCCATTTTGCTCGCTTCCGTCCATTATTGGAACTCTGAAGTTTGCGCACTCATCAGCATCCTCTGGATCGACAAAATACTTTGGACTGTATCACATACATGTCCTTGGTTGTATTTCCTTCTCATGGAAATACTTTTGGCATCCATCTGTCATATCTAATCATTGAAATATGTATTAATTGCTAGTATAACCCGAACCGACTTTAGGCATTGCTACGACGAGACAATCTCGTCGTAGTCAACTCCTTAAATTTTTCATAAGCAACAAGTCGAGCTTTATGAATAAAACATTTTTATCCGTATCAGTTTATAGTTTCATTAATATTCATTAGACTTTTAGTCTTCCGGAGGATTTATCAAGATCTAATCTTAAATCATATATATGGATACTATTTCGAATTATTTTGGCATTTAGCCAATTCCGGAGTCAGGGCCAATCAACGCTTCCTTCTATATTGTAGGTATGCAGTTTTCTAGCAACAATACCTCGTTTGCGCACCTCAGAGGTTTGCACGAGTTTTGCCTACGTGGTTCAGCTGTAAGTTCGACCGAAGTCCATACATCTCATGTAGAGGCTTCCGTATCAGTCATAGTAGAAAACTCTGGAATAACTTCCAAGGTTTCTTTTCTTTGACCTGATGACGAAGATACTTTTACCTCGTCGAGTTGCACTGCCCTCCCACTCACTCTTTTGCAAGAAACATTTTCTTAAAAAATCATACCGCTTTATGTGGAAAACCTTTTGCCTCGGCATAGTGATGCAGGAATGCCCAACAATTTGGGATAACCTACAAAGTAGTACTTGTCTGATTTGGAATGGGTTTGTAAACATTTTACACAAGCCCCATATTCCAAATGTTAAGAAAACACACAACATGATTTGGCATACCACACCATGGCGTTATTTCAACAGATCTGATGGCGCTCTTTTCAGTGTAAAAGCCGCAGTCTCTAAAGCATTACTTTAAAAGTGATAATGACAAATTGTTTTATGTCATATTTGATCTTACCATGTCATATATGGTTCGATTACATCTTATCGGACATTCCACTCACAGTGGTGTTCCGGGAGGTGTAAGTTATGAAACATTTTTCACAACTCATCAGACATTCGCTAAACTTGTAACTCATATATTTCTTTCCGTAATCTAATTGCAGAAACATAATTTTCTTGTTACAATAATTTCTACTTCATTCTGAAAACCTTTTGAACTATTTCAAAGGATCCATACTTATGTCTCATTAAGCAAATATTCACATATCTATTTGAGTCATTACTGAATATAGATAAATTCACTGCTAGCAACAACACTTATTGGACTACACACATCAAAATGTATGATTACCAGTAAGTTCGTCGCTCGTTCCTTATGGCCTGTGAACGGTATTTTGGTTACTTTACTTTTGGACGAAAGTAGCAAGTGTCAGATGATTTATAATCAAATGACTTCAAAATCCATCAATATGGAATTTCTTCATGCAGAGTTCTCCAATGTGACCAAAATGCAGTGCCACACTTATGTGGTATTCTTTTAATCTTGCGACATTTAGCGTCATTGTTATGGATGTATTCTATTATCATCAATATTCATAACATACATCTCATTCATGATGGAAGCATGTCCCCTTATGTTATTCATAACACTTAACAACAATTGTTCTCTTATGAACAAGCTTCTCGCAACAAAACATTATGCAATGGGCTAGAGTGTATGAAACTCTAAAATGAATTACGAAAATAAATGCAGAGGTAATACGCCTATAGAAAGTATAGTAACTTTTACCATGTTCCCAGCATGTATCCAAAACCTCGTTACTCGCTAGTTTGTTAGGCCTTAGTAGTTCTTGTTTCAATTTGCAACATAATGCAATCGAACGGGTATCCTTGTGATCAACTTTTAATCACAATACCCAAGAATTAGCGATTAAAAATTTAATCCTAATCCCCAAGAATTACATCTTTGACCAGCCTTCTATACATCTATAACTCGTATGACATTCATACATGAACTGGACATTCCAGTCTTCTTTCTTTTTTCTTTTATACTTTTAACAGTTTTACTTCTAATATTTCTCCTACTCTCAGAAGAAGCACCCAACATTAATAGTGGCGTCAGCCCCGGACTTCCTAGGCATGTAAGTCTCACTGACACCCTTTGGTCATTTCCTTTCTCTTTAAGTCGTTTGTTCTATTCACCTTCATCACATGACAGACGTTCTACTGGATCCCTCTCTTGTTAGTATAATGCATAATATACACTTCACTAATACTTGGCAAACAAATATTGCTTTGGATATCTCATATCTTTTAGCCTTTGTCTATATCTGAAAACTAATTTTCAGTTCCATGAATATCTCATAACTATCCCAAACTTTTGAAGTTCGCGTACCATGTAAGCAAGCATATTGCACCTGAACGTACGGAATTCTAGCTTTTGGAACAATGGACGAGAGTCACATCATCCATAGCATTAGCGGGAGAATACCAAAAAAATGCAATAGGACAAAGTCCTTGTCGGCACTTCTTGAGGACAATCCTCACATTACGTTATCAACCATAAAGTTTTAACCAGATAAATAATAGCTTATTCAATTTAACAGGGAAGGTGGAAACGCTAGCCAATATTCTACAACTATAATGCAAATCACACTTAGAATATGTTCATAACTAATTCCACTGAGAATTAAGCAAATTAATTCTAAAGTGCGCTCCCACTCAAATCAATATCTCTCGTAATTGATTGTGAGTGATACAAGACCCGTATTTCAATTCAACGCCATTGAACGAGATGAACACTGATGGCGTGAACTTCAATCGGTAGGCCAACTTGCCGATCACATCTCGATGTGACTCTTGTTCATCTTTCGATGGGCATGTTCCGAGCTCAGGACGATCCTCCGGAACGTCAACACAACCAAGTGATCTCGCTACGAGGTCTCAACTCACCCGCCTCACACTTCTCTAATCGTTCGTACGCATGGAGATCATGTGATACCCCGAAGAGATAGGTGCTGAGACAGTGCTACACTTGGAAGAACACTAACTACTTGATATTTTAAGTGAGAGATCACCCTAATAAAAGCGACTACCGCGTATTCAAAAGGGTGCATCATAAGGGATAAACATGTCAGCCAATTCATAATAACATGATATGGTATAGCCCTTTTTGACAGAGAAGTCTTTATTTTCTTCGTCTTCGGCTTTTGCATCGGAGTCCACCTTCGCGAAACTTGTCACTGCCTTGTCGATGCACCAGATAATATTGCTAACTCTATAGCTAATAAAATTAGTGCATTACATAAGGTTGACACGCAGGTCATTAAATTGACAATCATATGGCTCCAGCCATCATGCTGAATCATGACACGCAGGTCATGTTAATCAATTTATATCATATAGTCATCTCAGACATAATCAAATTAAATATGACGAAGACTCTAGGAGATATGCCCTAGAGGCAATAATAAATGTTATTATTTATCCCCATGTTCCTAATTAAGTTTATATTCCATGCTATAACTGCTGTGGTTCCCGAGCCCATATATCCATAAAGGCTCCGAGGAAAACCCATGTGCACGTGTGGAATAATAAACGATAAAAAGTATTCCTAGTCATGTCTATGCCGGCAACTTTGAGGGCACAATGTTAGAAGAACATTTGTGTTGAATCGACCCGAATTGATGTTATGCTATGAGATACATTCGTCACAAGTTAATGGTTAATAACACAGAGAAAGTTAACGTTTGCATGATTCCTTAGACCATGAGAGTATCGAGTTTCTTCCTGCTTGCTTCATGAACTTTGGGGTTTGTTAAACGTCATCCGTAAATGGGTGGCTATTACGGCGGCTTACGGGTTCATGGAAAAGTATGTCAAGGGACTTGATAGCTCAAGATTGGGATTTGCTCCTCCGACGATGGAGAGATATTCTTTGGGCCCTCTCGGTGTTATGGTATCCATCATCGTCTGGCCAGACACATTGTGATTTGATCATAGGGATGCCGGAACACGGGAACGAGAAAAAGAACAAAACCGGTAACGAGGTAACTGGCATAGTGGACAAAGTGTTGATCCACGGGGATGCCGATAAATCTCACCTCGGGTATTTGTAACATATCGCGAAGCAACAGGAATAGCACACGGCAACTGGAGGTTCACTCGAATATTTATTCTTGTGGGTATAGGGGTCAATATGGGTGTCCACGGCTCCGATGTTGATCATTGATCCGAAAGTGTTCCGGTCATGTCTATACTTCACCGAACCTATAGGGTCACATGCTTAAGGGTCATCTATCTGCTGAATGCTAGACAGGGAGTCTGAGAGAAAGTCACCGGAAAAGTTTCGGAGACAACGGAAGAGTTCCGGAGAGAAAACACCGGAAGAGTTTCGATAAAACTGAAAAGTTGTTTCGGGGTATACCATTAAGTCAAATTGGTTTCGGCACATGCCTGGAAATTCTTGGAGGGTGCCAGAATTTTCTGGGAACTTCTGGGATGTTTCCAGAGAAAAAACCCCGGAAATGTTCCGGAGCTGCCGGAACCGCTTTGGTTGATTTTCGCAGATGAAAATCACTAATCAGGAATTGTTTCGGAACGCGTCCAAAATTATTTTAGTGGGTACTGGAAATGTTCTAAGACCTACAGAAATATTTTTGGATTTAACGGTCGCGGAAAAATGTTTCCGTGAATAGTGAAAATCACTTTATGGTTACTTTATGGAAAGCCACTTTTTTGGGCTTTTTCACAAAATATCTTGGGGATGACATGGATGGATGAGGTCCCCTCTACCCCTTGGGTTTTCCTATAAATAGAGGTGGAGAGGGGATCTCCACACTCACTCTTTCTCACATACAAATGCCATGCATGATCTGGCCTTCTCTTTTCCTCCCCGCAAAGTAGTTTCGTAGAGCCGAAAGGCTGTCTGGGTTCCGGTGGGAACTAGTTCTGGACGGCAAAGCCCTGCCAGATAGATGACACCGTATGTGTGCAACCCCGTAGAGAGGTCGTAGGTTCGATCTTTTTGCCCGAGGGGCTGTTCGAGAGTGCCTCCCGAAGGGCTGTCCGACTGACCGTCCGAGTTTCTGTGAGTGCCTCCCGAAGGGCTGTCCGTGACACTGTCCGGGGGACTGTCCGACCGCCTCCCGGAGGGCTGTCCGTGGGACTGTCCGAGGGGCTGACGAGGGAGTACATCCTCGCGGTTGGGAGGTTGTAAATCCTAGCTGCGGGGATCTGCATCGACGATCTACATCGACTCTACTTTCGCTGCGCTACGAGTCGGTAACGATCAGATCAAAAACCTTGTATGCATCTCCATAGTGATCCTGGGCGTGCTCGCAGTACCGAAATTTTTTGTTTTCTGTCGCGTTCCCTTACAGTGGCATCATGAGCCATGCTATGCGTAGATGCAGGTTACGATCTAGAATACATAGAGATGTATGGGTGTTGCACAATATAATTTTATAGTAGATGAGTTCTATTGCTAAAAATTATTTGTGCGGGTAGCAGATGAAATCTGTTACCCGATGTTCTTGTTGCTTCCCTGAAATTTGCGTATTTCTGATCTTGATATCGGCATGGTGGAGTTTCAAAGTTCTGGCAATCCATGATCCTGATTGATCAACGAAGTGCTAACGGTTCGTTGAATTCCACCATAGTTAAAAGAAAGATGAAATTTCACAGATGAAAGGGCAATGGAGATATGATCTGCACGGGGGTCATACGTGTGACGAAGTTCAGTATGGGGCTCTAGATTTTATTATCTCGTGTTTCATACACCCCGTAAAGTTAATCTAGCGACTTGAATAATCATACTTGATGATAAACGTTGGTAGCTGCGGTTTAAGTCAAAACCTTAGAAGCCACGTAAAATAAAATTTTGCATAAACCGATTAGAGGCGTCTAACTTGGTTTTGCAGGATGTGCATGTGATGTGGTATAGCAGTTCTCATATTAATTTGATTATGTATGAGATGACTATATAATGTACATTAACATGACCTGCGTGTCATGATTCGGCATGATGGCTGGAGCCATATGATTGTCACTTTAAATGACCTGCGTGTCAACCTTGTTGTAATGCATTATTTTATTATGCTATAGAGATAGCAGTATTATTTATTGCATCGACAAGGTGGTGGCAAACTTCGCGAAAGTGAACACCGACGCGAATGCCGAAGACGAAGAAATAAAAGACTTCTCCGTCAGAAAGGGCTATACCATACCATGCTATTATGAATTGCCTGAGATGTTTATCCCTTATGATGCACCCTTCTTGATTGCGCGGTAGTCGCTTTTTATTAGGGTGATCTCTCACAAAAATATCAAGTAGTTAGTGTTCTCCCAAGTGTAGCACCGTCACGGCACCTATCTCTTCAGGGTATCACATGGATGCATGGGTACGAACGATTAGAGAAGTGTGAGGCGGGTGAGTTGAGACCTCGCAGCGAGATCACTTGGTTGTCTTGACGTTCTGGCTTGATCATCCTAAGCTCAGAACACGCCCATCGAAAGATGAACAAGAGTCACATAGAGATGTGATTGGCAAGTTGCCCTACCGATTGCAATTCTCGTCAGTTGAGATGGATGCATCTTTGGCGTTGAATTGTAATATGGATCTTGTATCACTCACAATCAATTATGAGAGATATTGATTTGAGTGGGGGCACACTATAGAATTAACTTGTTTAATTCTCAGTGCAATTAATTATGAACACTGTCTAAGTGTGATTTGCATAATAGTTGTAGAAGAATGGCTCGCGTTTCCACCTTCCCTATTAAAATTGAATAAGCTGTTACTTATCTGGTTAAAACTTTATGGTTGGAAACGTAATGTGAGGATTGTCCTCTAGAGTGCCGAGAAGGACTTTGTCCTATCGCATGCTTTCGGTATTCTCCCGCTAATGCTATGGATGATGTGACTCTCGTCCTTCGATCCAAAAGCTAGAATTCCGTTACAGTCAAGTGCAATATGTTTGCTTCCATGAGACCCGAACTTCAAAAGTTTGGGATAGTTATGCGATATTCATGGAACTGAAAATTATTTTCAGACACAAACAAAGGCTAAAAGATATGGGATATCGAAAGCAATGTTTGTTTTGCAAAGTATTAGTAAAGTGTTTACTAAGCATTTGACTGATGAGAGAGGGGTCCAGAAAAACGCCTGTCATATGATGAAGGTGAATAAAACAACAACTTAAAGAGAAAGGAAATGTCCAAAGGGTGTTAGTGTCACTTACACGCCTTGGAAGTCCGAGGCTGACGCCACTCTTAAAGTTGGGTGCTTCTTCTGAGAGTAGGAGAAATACTAAAATTTAAATTGTTAGAAGTATAAAGGCAAAAAGAGAGAAGACTGGAATATCCAGCTCATGTATGAATGTCATACAAGCTATTGATGTATAGAAGGCTGGTCAAGGAAATAGTTCTTGGGAATTATGAATAAACATGTTAATCACTGATTCTTGGGTATTGTAAGTTGATCACAGAGATACCCGCGCGATTGCATTCTGTTGCGACTCCATGCAAGAACTACTATGGCCTAAAAGACTTGCCGGGAATGAGGTTTAGATACGTGCTGGGAACATAGTAAATGTTACTATACCTTCCATCGGTGTATTACCTATGTATTTATTTTCATAATTCATTTTTGGAGTTTCATACACTCTAGCCCATTGCATAAAGTATCTTGCAAGAAGGTTGTTCATAAGAGAACTTTTGATGTTCGGTGTTATGAATAACATAAGGGCCATACTTTCATTATGAATGAGATGTATGTTATGAATATTGATAATAATACATTACCTCTGTATTTACTTTCATAATTCATTTTAGAGTTTTATACACTCTAGCCCATTTGCATAATGTTTGTTGCAAGAGTGTTGTTCATAAAAGAACAATTGTTGTTCAGTATTATGAATAACATAAGGGCCATACTTCCATCATGGATGGGATGTATGTTATGAATATTGATGGTAATATGATACATCCATAACACTGACGCTAAATGTCGCAAGACTAAAAGAATACCACACATGTGTGGCACTGCATTTGGTCACATTGGAGAAACCCGCATGGAAAAATTCCATAATGATGGATTTTGAAGTCGTTTGATTATGAATCATCTGACACTTGCAACTTTCCTCCGAAAAGTGAAGTGACGGAAATAACGTTCACAGGCCATATGGAACGAGCAAAGAACTTATTGATGATCATACATCATGATGTGTGTAGTTCGATAAATGTTGTTGCTGGCAGTGGATTTGTCTATCTTCTGAAATGACTCAAGTAGATATATGGATATTTACTTGATGAGACGTAAGTCTGGATCTTTTGAAATCATTCAAAAGATTTTCAAAATGAAGAAGAAATTATTGTAACAAGAAAATTATGTTTTTGCAATTGGATTGCGGAAAGAAATTTGATTTACAAGTTTAGCGAATGTCTGATGAGTTGTGAAAAGAGTTTCATAACTTACACCTCCTGGAGCACCACTGTGAGTGGAATGTCTGTGAAGATGTAATCAAACCATTTATGACATGGTAAGATCAAAGATGACATAAATCAATATGCCATTATCCCTTTTAAAGTAATGCTATAGAGACTGCGGCTTTTACACTGAAAAGAGCGCCATTGGATCTGTTGAAATAACGGCATGGTATGGTAAACGCAACTATGTTATGTCTTTTCTTAACATTTGGAATATGGGGATTGTGTAAAATATTTATAAAGCTATTCCAAATCAGACAAGTGCTACTTTGTAGGTAATCCCAAATTATTGGGTATTCCTCCCTCACTATACCGAGGCAAAAGTTTGCCATAAAGAACGGTATGATTTTGAAAGAAAATGTTTCTTGCAAAAAGGTGAGTGGGAGGATAGTGCAACTCGACGAGATAACAGTATCTTCGTTATCATGACAAAGGAAAGAAACTGCGGAAGCAATTCCAAAGTTTCCTCCTGCGACTGATACGGAAGCCTCTACAATAAAATGTATGGACTTCGGTCGAACTTGCAGCTGAACCACGTAGGCAAAACTCGTGCAAACCTCTCAGGTGCACAAACGAGATATTGTTGTTAGACAATAGTGTACGTACGATAATCAAGGAAGCGTTGATGGGCCCTGACTCCGGAATTGGCTAAATGCCAATACAATCCGAGATAGTTTCCATATAAATGATTCAAGATTAAATCTTGATGAACCCTTCGGAAGACTTAGAGTCTAACGAACATTAATGGAACTATAAACTGATGTGGATAAAATGTTTTGTCCATAAAGCTCGACTTGTTGAAATAAACAAGTTCAAGGAGTTGACTACGATGAGGTTGTCTCACCGTAGCGATGCTTAAAATCGGTTCGGGTTAAACTAGCAATTAATACATATTTCAATCATGAGATATGAAACATGGATGACGAAAGAATTTCCATGAAATGGGAATACAAACTAGGACTTGTATGTGATACAGTCCAAAGTATTTTGTCGACCCAGAGGATGCTAGTGAGTGTGCAAAGTTCAAAGTTTCAGCAATGGACAGAAGAGAGCAAAAAGGATTTGGAATCTTCGTTTTGATGAAATAGTCAAAAGAGTTTGATTTCATCAATGCAGAGCGAAAATGCTTCTGATTACAAGAAAGTAAGTTGGAGCATAATAATATTTCTAAAAACCTTGTGTGCTTGACACATTGTTAATTGGAAATAATATAAATTTCTTGACATGAATTAGGACTTCATTGAGAAATAGTTTTTCAATGAAGTGCTTGGGCTAGGTAGCCGCGATATTAGGCATAATTATCTATGAAGATAGAATTGCCTAATAGGGCTAAGCCAAAATACATATTGACAAGATGCTAAAACAGTTTAGCATTAAAAACGCCAAGGAGCGATTCTTGCCGAAGTCACATGGAAAGAGTTTTTGCAAGACTCGGTGTCCCAAAACACTGATGAGCAAAATACATGATGGATATTCCACACACCTTTGTGTTTGGATTAATCATGTATTCCATGGTATGTAGAACAACCAGATATGTCCGATACTCCCAAGCTGTTGCGAGTATAGATACCAAAGTGATCAAAGTGCTGATCATGGGACAACAGTGAAAGATGTCATTGAGTACTAAAGTAGCACTGATGACATGTTTTTTCGCAAGGAGAGATTATGAAGTGCTCATTGTAAGTAATTACATCAATACAGTCTTCATCAATGCTTCATGCGATTTTCGATTTAAATTAAGGGTTTTGTGTAATACATGATATGGTGACACAGTAAGTTGGAATTGTTCCAAATAGGTTACTGTGGCGAATTCTATAACAAAGGCGAAGTATGTTGACGCTTTAGAAGCGACAAAGAAGATGTTAAATCATATAGTTCATTCATGAACTTAGTATGGTTCCAAGATGGCTTTGGTCAATGGGACACTTTTGTAGATAGTTGCTCCATAGCTCAGTCTGAGGAATCAAGGTTCGACCAGTGATTCACATATATACAAAGCCAAGTCCACACAAAATATGAATTTTGTGAAAGCGTGAAAACGCGAGGATATGCAAAGATACACACGGAACTAAAATTGTCAGATCCGTTGGAAAACCCATGTGCACGTGTGGAATAATAAACGATAAAAAGTATTCCTAGTCATGCCTCTAAGACTAGCTCAAGTGTTGCATGATGATTATGTTTTCCTGATCATGGGCATGTCTATGCCGGCAACTTTGAGGGCACAATGTTAGAAGAACATTTGTGTTGAATCGACCCGAATTGATGTCATGCTATGAGATACATTCGTCACAAGTTAATGGTTAATAACACAGAGAAAGTTAACGTTTGCATGATTCCTTAGACCATGAGAGTATCGAGTTTCTTCATGCTTGCTTCATGAACTTTGGGGTTTGTTAAACGTCATCCGTAAATGGGTGGCTATTACGTCAGCTTACGGGTTCATGGAAAAGTATGTCAAGGGACTTGATAGCTCAAGATTGGGATTTGCTCCTCCGATGATGCAGAGGTATTCTTTGGGACCTCTCGGTGTTACGGTATCCATCATTGTCTGGCCAGACACATTGTGATTTGATCACAGGGATGCCGGAACACGGGAACGAGAAAAAAGAACAAAACCGGTAACGAGCTAACTGGCATAGTGGACAAAGTGTTGATCCACGGCGATGCCGATAAATCTCACCTCGGGTATTTGTAACATATCGCGAAGCAACAGGAATAGCACACCGCAACTGAAGGTTCACTCGAATATTTATTCGTGTGGGTATAGGGGTCAATATGGGTGTCCACGGCTCCAATGTTGATCATTGATCCGAAAGTGTTCCGGTCATGTCTATACTTCACCGAACCTATAGGGTCACATGCTTAAGGGTCATCTATCTGCTGAATGCTAGACAGGGAGTCTGAGAGAAAGTCACCGAAAAAGTTTCGGAGACAACGGAAGAGTTCCGGAGAGAGAACACCGGAAGAGTTTCGGTAAAACTGAAAAGTTGTTTCGGGGTATACCATTAAGTCAAATTGGTTTCGGCACACGCCTGGAAATTCTTGGAGGGTGCCAGAATTGTTCTGGGAACTTTTGGGATTTTTCCAGAGAAAAAACCCGGAAATGTTCCGGAGCTGCCGGAACCGCTTTGGTTGCTTTTCGCAGATGAAAATCACTAATCCGGAATTGTTTCGGAACGCGTCCAAAATTAGTTTAGTGGGTACTGGAAATGTTCTAAGACGTACAGAAATATTTTTGATTTAACGGTCGCGGAAAAATGTTTCCGTGAATAGTGAAAATCACTTTATGGTTACTTTATGGAAAGCCACTTTTTTGGGCTTTTTCCCAAAATATCTTGGGGATGACATGGATGGATGAGGTCCCCTCTACCCCTTGGGTTTTCCTATAAATAGAGGTGGAGAGGGGCTCTCCACACTCACTCTTTCTCACATACAAATGCCATGCATGATCTGGCCTTCTCTCTCCCTCCCCGCGAAATAGTTTCGTAGAGCTGAAAGGATGTCTGGGTTCCGGTGGGAACTAGTTCTGGACGGCGAAGCCCTGCCGGATAGATGACACCGTATGTATGCAACCCCGTACAGAGGTCGTAGGTTCGATCTTTTTGGCCGAGGGGCTGTTCGAGAGTGCCTCCCGAAGGGTTGTCCGAGTGACCGTCCGAGTTTCTGTGAGTGCCTCCTGAAGGGCTGTCCATGACACTGTCCGGGGGACTATCCGACCGCCTCCCGAAGGGCTGTCCGTGGGACTGTCCGAGGGGCTGACGAGGGAGTACATCCTCACGGTTGGGAGGTTGTAAATCCTAACAGCGCGGATCTGCACCGACGATCTACATTGACTCTACTTCCGCTGCGCTACGAGTCGGTAACGATCAGATCAAAAACCTTGTATGCATCTCCATAGTGATCCTGGGCGTGCTCGCAGTACCAAATTTTTTTGTTTTCTGCCGCGTTCCCTTACAAAGACTATACCACATCATATGCACATCCTGCAAAACCAATTTAGACAACTCTAATCAGTTCATACAAGATTTTATTTTACGTGGCTTCTAAGGTTTCAATCAAACCGCAGCTACCAACGTTCATAATCAAGTATGATTATTCAAGTCGTAACTTTGTGGGGTGTATGAAACACGAGATAATAAATCTCGAGCCCCATACTGAACTTCGTCATACATAAGAACCCCGTGCAGATCATATCTGCATTGTTCTTTAGTCTGCTAAATTTCATCTTTCTTTAACTATGATGGAACCCAAAGAACTGAAGCACTTCGTTGATCTATTATGATCGCGGATTGCCAGAACTTTGTAAAACTCCACGATGCCATCAAGATCAGAAATACGAAGATTCAAGGGAAGCAATAAGAACATCAGGTAATAGATTCCATCTACAACCCGCACAAATAATTTTCAGCAATAAAACTCATCTACTACAAAATTATATTGTGCAACACCCATACATCTCATGTATTCTAGATCGTAATTTGCATCTACACATAGCATGGCTCTTGATGCCACTGTAGGATAACGCAGCAGAAAACAAAAAATTTCCGTACTACATACACGCCCTGGACCACTATGAAGATGCATAAAAAGTTTGATCTTATCATTACCGACTAGTAGCGCAGCGGAAGGAGAGTCGGTGGAGATCGTTGGTGCAGATTCCTGCAGCTAGGATTTTACAACCTCCCAACCGCGAGGATGTTCTCCCTCGGACAGTCCCTCGGACAGCCCTTCGGGAGGCCATTGGACAGAAACTCGATCAGTCACTTGGACAGGCCCCCGGGAGGCACTCGGACAGAAACTCGATCAGTCAGTCGGAATGCCCTCCGGGAGGCACTCGGACAGAAACTCGATCAGTCACTCGGACAGCCCTACGGAAGGCACTCGGACAGAAATTCGATCAGTCACCCGGACAGCACCTCAGCGTATCCCTCGAACTAAGATCGAAACTACAACCTCTCTTCCAGGTTGCACACATCCGGTGTCAACTATCCGGCAGAGCTTCGCCGTCCAGAATTAGGCCCTACCAAAGATTAGACAGCTTTTCGGCTCTACAAAACTATTTCGTGTGAAGGAGAGAAAGATGGCAGATCATGCATGCCTTGTGTTTGAGAGAGAATGAGTGAGTTTTGAGAGCTCTCCATCTCTATTTATAGGGTGAGAGGCTATGGGGGAAATACCAAATACCGCAGACATGG
Organism: Elymus sibiricus; assembly: GCA_039707655.1. Taxonomy (NCBI): domain Eukaryota; kingdom Viridiplantae; phylum Streptophyta; class Magnoliopsida; order Poales; family Poaceae; genus Elymus; species Elymus sibiricus. The sequence continues at coordinate 18,792,567 of CM077666.1, read as the reverse complement.
CCAATAAAGCTAAAGACCATCCCATCCCATCCCTTATATCTGCCAAAGATGGCAAGTGGCGGACCGTATTAAAATGAGTTCAACCACCCCGTGCGTCTGTAAATATGGCAGGCGCAGTTTGGCTCTACAAACAGTGATACAAGTGCGCGGCTCGGTCCATCCAGCCATGGTAGACCTGCTCCTCCTCATCCTGCTTCCCTTGCTTCTCCTTCTCTGTGCATCACCGATCAAAGCGCTCCTCGTGAGGACCAAGTCGGTTCTAGCGTCGGAGCTCTCCACGGTGTGGCAGCTGCAGCTAGCTAGTATCTTTTTTCACCGACCATGCGACGGCGTGTTAGAAAATAAACCATGACGCTTGTGAGTCCGTGGTCACCAGCGTGTGTGCCTGTGTATGTCTAGGTCTAGACTGGGCGCGGGTGCGTGGCTGCGTCCGTGCTCGAGTTCGAGTCGCAGTCCATTGGCGTCGTGCGCGCGTAGCTAGCTAGTTAGTTGGATAAGTCGTGTGCGTGGCTGTATCAAGCTAGTTAGTTAGTGCGTGGCGTGCATGCAATATTCAGTTAGTGCATGCATGTAGATATCCGTTGGTTGCCAGCCGAGACGTACGCGTAGGAGCGCGCGTCGTGGGCGCTGGCGAGCGCGGATCGCGCGCAACGGCCAGAGTGGGGGGCGGCGTCGGCGGGTGAGCACTCGAGTATAAACTCCCCCCGGCTTGTGTATTGTAATCTGGTATGTGCCATAGTTTGAGCTGAGAAAAAAAAAATGGCCGTGCGTGCGGCCGAGGCGCCGTTCGTGCGGCGTGGCGCCGTTCGTGCGGCGAGGCGTTTGTCGCCGGAAATTCTTGTGTCAGTGTGCTCCTCTTCTTCTTCCACCTATGTACGTCCGAGTGTGTGTGAGAGAGAGAGGTTCGTCCGGCGTTCGTGTCGCCGAAGCCTACTCGGCGTTCGTCGCCGGACCGGGTTTTTCCCAAAAATTGGTATCAGAGCCTTGTCGATCCGCGGTGAGTCCGCGGCGGGCGCGGCGAGTCCGGCGGTGGCGGCGTTCGCCGGTGGCTGCCCGATGGAGCTCCGGGCCGTGTGGCGGCTTAAGGAGATGCACGGCGCTGCGGCTGTCACCGGCATGTGTTGCCGGAGCCGGAGGAGACGGCGTATGTCGCCGCAACCGGAGATGGCATCGACGGCGTTTGTCGCCAAGGAACGCCAGGCGTGTGTCGCCAACGGAGAAGGAGCTCAACGTGTGTCGCTGAGGAAGAAGGTGGAGGCCGTAGCGGCGGTCATGGCGACGACGACGACGAGACGACGCTCCTGTACCACGCGGCGAGGTCACAGTTTAGGGGGAGAATGTTAGACAATAAACCGTGACGCGTGTGAGTCCATGGTCACCAGCGTGTGTGCGTGTGTATGTCTAGGTCTAGACTGGACACGGGTGCGTGGCTGCGTCCGTGCTCGAGTTCGAGTCGCAGTTCATTGGCGTCGTGCGCGCGTAGCTAGCTAGTTAGTTGGATAAGTATGTCAAGGGACTTGATAGTTCAAGATTGGTATTTGCTCCTCCGATGATGGAGAGGTATTCTTTGGGCCCTCTCGGTGTTACGCTATCCATCATTGTCTGGCCAGACACATTGTGATTTGATCACAGGGATGCCGGAACACGGGAACAAGAAAAAAGAACAAAACCGGTAACGAGCTAACTGGCATAGTGGACAAAGTGTTGATCCACGGCGATGCCGATAAATCTCACCTCGGGTATTTGTAACATATCGCGAAGCAACAGGAATAGCACACGGCAACTGAAGGTTCACTCGAATATTTATTGGTGTGGATATAGGGGTCAATATGGGTGTCCACGGCTCCAATGTTGATCATTGATCCGAAAGTGTTCCGGTCATGTCTATAGTTCACCGAACCTATAGGGTCACACGCTTAAGGGTCATCTATCTGCTGAATGCTAGACAGGGAGTCTGAGAGAAAGTCACCGAAAAAGTTTCGGAGACAACGGAAGAGTTCCGGAGAGAGAACACCGGAAGAGTTTCGGTAAAACTGAAAAGTTGTTTCGGGGTATACCATTAAGTCAAATTGGTTTCGGCACACGCCTGGAAATTCTTGGAGGGTGCCAGAATTGTTCTGGGAACTTCTGGGATTTTTCCAGAGAAAAAACCCGGAAATGTTCCGGAGCTGCCGGAACCGCTTTGGTTGCTTTTCGCAGATGAAAATCACTAATCCGGAATTGTTTCGGAACGCGTCCAAAATTATTTTAGTGGGTACTGGAAATGTTCTAAGACGTACAGAAATATTTTTGAATTTAACGGTCGCGGAAAAATGTTTCCGTGAATAGTGAAAATCACTTTATGGTTACTTTATGGAAAGCCACTTTTTTGGGCTTTTTCCCAAAATATCTTGGGGATGACATGGATGGATGAGGTCCCCTCTACCCCTTGGGTTTTCCTATAAATAGAGGTGGAGAGGGGCTCTCCACACTCACCCTTTCTCACATACAAATGCCATGCATGATCTGTCCTTTTCTCTCCATCCCCGCGAAATAGTTTCGTAGAGCCGAAAGGCTGTCTGGGTTCTGGTGGGAACTAGTTCTGGACGGCGAAGCCCTGCCGGATAGATGACACCGTATGTATGCAACCCCGTACAGAGGTCGTAGGTTCGATCTTTTTGGCCGAGGGGCTGTTCGAGAGTGCCTCCCGAAGGGCTGTCCGAGTGACCGTCCGAGTTTCTGTGAGTGCCTCCCGAAGGGCTGTCCATGACACTGTCCGGGGGACTGTCCGACCGCCTCCCGAAGGGCTGTCCGTGGGACTGTCCGAGGGGCTGACGAGGGAGTACATCCTCACGGTTGGGAGGTTGTAAATCCTAACTGCGCGGATCTGCACCGACGATCTACATCGACTCTACTTCCGCTGCGCTACGAGTCGGTAACGATCAGATCAAAAACCTTGTATGCATCTCGATAGTGATCCTGGGCGTGCTCGCAGTACCAATTTTTTTTGTTTTCTGCCGCGTTCCCTTACAAAGACTATACCACATCATATGCACATCCTGCAAAACCAATTTAGGCAACTCTAATCAGTTCATACAAGATTTTATTTTACGTGGCTTCTAAGGTTTCAATCAAACCGCAGCTACCAACGTTCATAATCAAGTATGATTATTCAAGTCGTAACTTTGTGGGGTGTATGAAACACGAGATAATAAATCTCGAGCCCCATACTGAACTTCGTCATACACAAGAACCCCGTGCAGATCATATCTGCATTGTCCTTTAGTCTGCTAAATTTCATCTTTCTTTAACTATGATGGAACCCAAAGAACTGAAGCACTTCGTTGATCTATTATGATCGCGGATTGCCAGAACTTTGTAAAACTCCATGATGCTATCAAGATCAGAAATACAAAGATTCAAGGGAAGCAATAAGAACATCAGGTAATAGATTCCATCTACAACCCGCACAAATAATTTTCAGCAATAAAACTCATCTACTACAAAATTATATTGTGCAACACCCATACATCTCATGTATTCTAGATCGTAATTTGCATCTACACATAGCACGGCTCTTGATGCCACTGTAGGATAACGCAGCAGAAAACAAAAAATTTCCGTACTACATACACTGTAGGATAACGCAGCAGAAAACAAAAGATTCAAGGGATGCATAAAAAGTTTGATCTTATCATTACCGACTCGTAGCGCAGCGGAAGGAGAGTCGGTGTAGATCGTTGGAGCAGATTCCTGCAGCTAGGATTTTACAACCTCCCAACCGCGAGGATGTTCTCCCTCGGACAGTCCCTCGGACAGCCCTTCGGGAGGCCATTGGACAGAAACTCGATCAGTCACTTGGACAGGCTCCCGGGAGGCACTCGGATAGAAACTCGATCAGTCAGTCGGACAGCCCTCCGGGAGGCACTCGGACAGAAACTCGATCAGTCACTCGGACAGCCCTCCGGAAGGCACTCGGACAGAAATTCGATCAGTCACCCGGACAGCACCTCAGCGTATCCCTCGAACTAAGATCGAAATTACAACCTCTCTTCCAGGTTGCACACATCCGGTGTCAACTATCCGGCAGAGCTTCGCCGTCCAGAATTAGGTCCTACCAAAGATTAGACAGCTTTTCGGCTCTACAAAACTATTTCGTGTGAAGGAGAGAAAGATGGCAGATCATGCATGCCTTGTGTTTGTGAGAGAATGAGTGAGTTTTGAGACCTCTCCACCTCTATTTATAGGGTGAGAGGCTATGGGGGAAATACCAAATACCGCAGACATGGCCAATAAAGCTAAAGACCATCCCATCCCATCCCTTATATCTGCCAAAGATGGCAAGTGGCGGACCGTATTAAAATGAGTTCAACCACCCCGTGCGTGTGTAAATATGGCAGGCGCAGTTTGGCTCTACAAACAGTGATACAAGTGCGCGGCTCGGTCCATCAAGCCATGGTAGACCTGCTCCTCCTCATCCTGCTTCCCTTGCTTCTCCTTCTCTTTGCATCACCGATCAAAGCGCTCCTCGTGAGGACCAAGTCTGTTCTAGCGCCGGAGCTCTCCGCGGTGTGGCAGCTGCAGCTAGCTAGTATCTTTTTTCACCGACCATGCGACGGCGTGTTAGAAAATAAACCGTGACGCGTGTGAGTCCGTGGTCACCAGCGTGTTTGCGTGTGTATGTCTAGGTCTAGACTGGACGCGGGTGCGTGGCTGCGTCCGTGCTCGAGTTCGAGTCGCAGTCCATTGGCCTCGTGCGCGCGTAGCTAGCTAGTTAGTTGGATAAGTCGTGCGCGCGGCCGTATCAAGCTAGTTAGTTAGTGCGTGGCGTGCATGCATTATTCAGTTAGTGCATGCATGTAGATATCCGTTGGTTGCCAGCCAAGACGTACGCGTACGAGCGCGCGTCGTGGGCGCTGGCAAGCGCGGATCGCGCGCAACGGCCAGAGTGGGGGGCGGCGTCGGCGGGTGAGCACTCGAGTATAAACTCCCCCCGGCCTGTGTATTGTAATGTGGTATGTGCCATAGTTTGAGCTGAGAAAAAAAAATGGCTGTGCGTGCCGCCGAGGCGCCGTTCGTGCGGCGAGGCGTTTGTCGCCGGAAATTCTTGTGTCAGTGTGCTCCTCTTCTTCTTCCACCTATGTACGTCCGGCGTTCGTGTCGCCGGAGCCTACTCGGCGTTCGTCGCCGGACCGGGTTTGTCCCAACACGGCGCACAGCCTTCTCGTGCGCGGCAGCGCTGGTGGCTCCTTCTCCAACCGCCCACCATCCATATCTCCCAGCGCCATCATCTCGCGCCGTCGATACCAGAACATCACCTCAGCTCCCTACGGCCAGAAATGGCGCGCCATTCGTTACAACCTGACATCAGAGGTCCTCCACCCGGCGCGGCTCCACCGGTACACCACGGCGCGCCGCGGTGCACTCCGTGGTCTCGTCGTGGACCTTGCCGAGCAGAGTCAAAACGGCGTGGACGCGTGGTCCATGCGGCCGAGAGCATCCGCTATGCCATGTTTGGCCTAGTCGCCACCATGTGTTTCGGCGACGGCATCGACTCAAGCCGCATCCGTGCCATGGCCGACGCCCAGAAAGACCTCGTCAAGTCCCTAGCTACCGCATGCCAAGCTCCCGAGAGTGACCAGGCTCATTTATCGTAATCGGTGGAAGAAGCTAGCCGCCCTGAGGCAGCAGTAGGAGGAGACCTACCTACCGCTCATAGATTCCCATCACGGCCGGCACCGGCGATCCGGCGAGCCGCTGGTGTATGTAGACACGCTCATCGACCTCCCGGTGCCGGACGACCAAACTCACGAACCAAGGCGGCATCGAAGGCTGTCTGACGGTGAACTCGTGGGCATGTGCTCCGAGTTCCTTGGTGCTGGAACTGAAACGACAGCCTCGGCGCTGCAGTGGATCATGGCCATCCGGAGGGAGATTGATGCCGTCGTGGGTGCGGACGCCGAGGAAGTTAGCAAGGATGTCCTTGGGAAGCTGGAGTACCTCAACGCTGTGATCATGGAGGCGCTCCGACTGTATCCGCCAACGTCTTTTGCGTTCTGGCAGGTGATGGAAGAGGACCATGTGGTTCACAACGGCCAGCGTATTCCGGTGGGCACCAAGGTGTACTTCCCACTGGCGACTATAGCAAGAGACAGTACAGCGTGGGATAACCCTGACGAGAGTTCAAGCCACAACGGTTCCTGGCGTGCAAAGGTGCATCGGAAGGAACCAACGGCAGGATCAAAATGATGCCTTTCGGTGGTAGTCGGAGGATGTGCCCTGGTAGGGGTGTTGCGATGCTGCACTTAAGCTATTTCGTGGCCAACCTCGTGAGGGAGTTTCACTGGAGGGAGGGAGAAGGTGAGCTCGTCGTCGACCTCCAGCCGCATGTTGAGTTCTTCACTGTCATGAAGCGGCCATTGCGTGCTCACCTAGCGCTTGGACGAACAGAGATCAAAACTAGAGTTAATTAGCTAGGGCCGGTCAAATTCTTGCTGGTTGTTTCATGCAAATGTACCGTGTTTTCTAATAAGGAGTCGCCTGAATTTTCTTTGAGCGTCAGTCGATTCCTCCCCGGTGCGCAGAGCCGGAGCCCGAGACTGAGCCTCCCCGTCGAGGGCTTGCCAGGAATGAGCCGGAGCAGGCAACGAAGCTGCTACGTTGTAGGAAGGAGGTGGGACAGAGGCTTTACTAGTTCGGGTGATGGGCGGTTGCTAGTCATCAACCCATGCACTTGAGCAGGCTAGGTATTTCGTTTTTTAACATTATTATGAAAATCATTAGTATTGCTTTTCTAGGGTAAAATCATTAATATTGTTAACCATTCAAAAACACTTTGTCAATAGGAAAAAGTAATATATGTATAAATGAATGTTATGCATTTCTATAATTCCCTTTGACATTTTGGAAGTCCACCAATTGCCTCATGCTCCCACCTATAAAAAGAATCTAAGACTGATAATGTATATGATGGTATTTACATAAATATTAAGATATTTTAAAATTAATCAATCCTGGTACAAAAGCATATATTAATGGTGTAGCTCTGCTACCCCATGGTGTGCAGTGCTCCGTATTTATATCCATGCAAAACCTTATGCAGTAGGATACGTGAGGTGTGCCATATTTTCAATGAAATTCCAGCTCCAATACAGTTGCCCAAGTTGTGTTGTGTCCTACAACGATGCTAGATGAAACTTGTCAATCTCACTGGCAAATTCTAGCTAGGTCCACTTGTCGAGTTGACGGTCATGTCAATGCGAAAGAAAGACAGAGCTGTCAGCCTGTCACCCTAAAATCTAACCATGTCGACAATGGAGGTAGCCACGACAGAAATGGAGCAAGACCACCACGTCGTGAATTCGTGATAGAAGAGGAAGAAGAAAATAATAATTTGTGTTCTATCAAAGTATACGAATGAGCTTTGTTTTTTTAAATAAACAGTCTGAATGCTTCAAGGATAAAAATAGCTACAAATAAACCAAAGTGTTCTTCTTAGTAAATTCTATTTTGGTTACTAGGTTACTGCCACGCTTGCGACAGGGAAGGGTAGGACACATCACATGCATATCCATTATCCATGATACAAGTGTATGAACATGCGTGAAGGATGTGGGACACCGAACAATTAATTAAGGCTCTAATGTATGGGCTATAAATTGGCCTATACATCATTCTCAACATGGCTCAGAATGGCCGAAATCACTGTTCTGACCTTGTCAGAAATTTTTAGCACAAAATGACCTCTCGCATAAATTATTTCATGATCTGACCCTTTTTGAAACGCCAAACCTCGTGGCGTTACTGGTCAAAGGAGAAACGCTGAGCTGTTGGATGTTGCAGTTGCACTTGGAAACGCCAAAGTGTTAGGCGTTGCCCTCCTGGCCCACCTGCTGACGTGGCACCGCCCATGACCCCAAAGTCCACGGCACTACTTTTAATTTTCACCATTACATCCTGTCCCGTGACACTTCTTGTATTGCTAATTTTCCTTCACATGACACTACTTGTACTTTTCACCATCACATCACGCCAAAGTCTCCTACTTGCAACTTCTTCATTTCCCATCCGGTAGCACTACTTATACAGTTCATCATCACATAAATCGTTGCTCACCTCTACAAAGAAATAAAATAGCAAGAATGAGTAGGACGAGGCGATTCGGTGCCCAGACTCAGTTGCACCCGCTATGAATGGAAAATTAGAAACAAATACAAAAAAAATAAAAAAAATCCGATTTTTTTACATGGAAAATAATTTGATGTGTCAGGTGCGCTCCAAATTTCAGATCATTGGGACACCTGAGTAGCTCTCGGTAAAAAAGACAAATTTGGGGTCTATGAATTTTTTTACTGTTTATGTATTGTTCTGACCCAATTTGTCTTTTTTACTGAGAGCTACACATATGTCCAAATGATCTGAAATTTGGAGCGCACCTCACGCACAAAATTATCTTGCATGCAAAAAGAAATCGGATTTTTTTGAATTTTCTTAGTATTTTTTGTGAATTTTCTCTTCACCGGTGCAGATGAGCCTGGGCTCAAAAATGGATATTCGGAATGGGTACGATAACATACTCAGCAAGCACGCATGCACAAGGGAAATAAGAGCATCTACAACCGGACCCTCATATCCGCCCTAAACGTCCGCGCGGGCTACCCGGTCACTGACCGGAAGCGAAATTGCCATCCAACCATGGCTGGCAAATCCGTGTCAAACGCCCGGACTGACCGACACTCCCCATATCCATCCCATATGTGGAGCATATGACCTTGCGCGCTGCTCTGCGACGCTCCTAGGATGAGTGCGCCCTCCCGCGGTCTTCATCGATCCAGAAGCAAGGGCCGTTCTTGACGAAGAACCAAGACAGTCTCATATCTATACTGTGATTTAAAAGAGGGAGTGGCTAGCTAAACCACAAAGATAAATGCCACTAGCCTTTTTTCACAGAGCCAATCACAACCCATGCATAAACTGCCGATCCATGTGCTAGCATTGGCATGGGTGGTACTAAGAGCATCTACAGCCGCAATGGGCAAAACCGGCCCCTCAAACGCCCGCGGACGCGCCCGGTCGCGTCCGCGGACACTGACCGGGCACCCCTCAAATAATGCAATCCACATCCTGACACCTCAATTATCATATCTTATCACTACTAGGGAAAACCCTAGCAGTAGCGCGGGGTTTTGTCATATCAGTAGCGCGGGTGGGCGCGCTACTGCTACGGCGCTACTGCTACCGGAGTTTAGCAGTAGCGCGTTTAGGTGAACCTCGCTGCTGCTAAAAGCTGGAGCGCGCCTGTTTACCATGCGCTACTGGTAAGCCAGCGCTACTGCTACACACATACCCCGCGCTACTGTTACTATTGTCTGTAAATTTTTTTCTGCAGCGTTTTTGCTCTGTTTTTAATAAGTTTTATACAATAGCCTGTCATATCATACACACAATAGTCTCATCATATCATACACATGCAAATAGTCTCATCAAATCATGTCATCATCATCCAACACAAATGATGTCTCTCATCATCATCGATCTCGAAATAGCGATACAAGTTATGATATGTCTCGAATACATGCAACTACATCGTCATCCCATACACTTGTTTCATCATCCATCTAAACAATGATATAGAAGAGAAGAGCTATCACTATGAGTAAGAGCGGAATTATGCAGTACATGAGGCGCCTGTCGTGGGTGCAAGTCTGACAGTAGTGTGTAGGGGTACGGATGAGAGGGCAGAGCCTAGCTACGGCACAGTTGTTACACTTGGATTTACGAGTTCAGGCCCCTCAGCGGTGGAGGTAATAGCCCTACGTCTCGGTGCTCTGGAGCTGTTGATTGAGTGTATAGGTTACAAAAGAATGCGAACCCTTGGAATGGAGCTGAGGGGTGGCTTATATAGGGTCTGCCCAGCCCCCCATGAATGCCGCCATTACCAGGGGTTAAAGAGGGGGTTTAAGGACGACAGGTAACAGGCGCATTGATTACAATTAATACAGGCGAGCGCACGTCCTGACCGTTGCGTTCCTGGAGTCTCCTGGTCTTCTCAGGTCGAGTGACTGTCGGATGCTCCGAGTGAAACAAAACGGTCGAGTGAACTCCTGCCTCCCGAGTGGTTCGTTGAGCTCCGAGTGAACGCCAGGTTGCAGAACTCCTGACTGCCGATCTGGCCCTGGGGCCCAGTATAAGGCGTGTGGAATCCTAGGGTAGGGTCTGTAGGTCAGGCCTGTTACCCTATCCCTAGAGCATGTCCTCGTCATTAGCCCCCGAATCGGTCGAGGTTAAGCGGGTCGAGTCAAGAGGAATTCCCAGATGAGTTGAGCGCTACGAGGGTGCTCAAGAACTCTTACTGGTCTTTAGACGGCCTTGTCTTTGCGCGGCTCCTTGACGGATTCCGGACCATATGACGTCTGAGTGAAAGTCTCCATGCGAATGAAATGAGTAGTCTCCATCCGAGTGAAACGAGTAGTCTCCATCCGAGTGACGGAACAGATCCGAGCGTTTATGGAATGTCTTTAAAGGCGAGCAATCGGATCGCTGGGATCCGGATCTTGCGGGATTTGAAATCAGATAAGAGCATGCGCGAACGACCGCGGCGCGGTGACTGGGGAAAGTGGGGCGTGACGCCTCGATTTTCGCCCCACTTTTCGCCACGTACTGCTGCAACTCTGCCAGCAAGATTTGAGGGGATCCGCGGGCCCGTGAATCAGGGCGTGGCCTGGGGAGTGGAGCGGGCGGCGATAGAAGAAGCCGCCGCATCGGAGAGGGAGAGAGAGAGCCAGATCCCCTCTTCCCCGCCTCTTCCAGTCCTCCAATCTTCTCTCCCGCTTCTCACTCTGCACGAATCCACCCCGGCGCTGGAGCACTCCACGGCGATGGCGAAGGACAAGACGGCGAAGCTGGAGCGAGCGAAGAAGGCGAAGAAAGCGTCGAGCTCTCGCGCCGCTCCGCCACGGGGGATGGATCTAGGGAGATTGGCTCCCGCCGACCACCACCGCCGAAGACATCGGCGGGGTCGTCATCGACGGACTGGTGCAGGAGGGTAGCTGGAGGCTGCCGGAGGAGGGAGAAATCGAGCCTGCGCCGCGGCCGGGGGAACGCGTGCTCCTCGTCACCCATGTGGGAAGTGGTTTCTCCATGCCGCCCCATCCCTTTCTACGCGGTTTTCTAAACATTTTCGGCGCCTAGCTCCACCACCTCCCCCCGAATGCTGTAGCGTATCTCGCCGCGTTTGTTTCCTTGTGTGAAAATTTCTTGGGTTGTCCGCCGCATTGGGGGTTATTCAAGCACATCTTCACGTGCCGTTCTCAGTCAGTCAAAAAAGCCAACCCCGAGGGGGAGAGAACCCATGTGACCCAGCTGTGCGGCGGCTTGGGTATTCAGATGCGGGGTAGGAGCGCTTTTCCCGCGATGACCTTTCCCGATTCGGTTAGGGGCTGGTAGTCGACTTGGTTTTACTGCAATGACGTCCCTTGTGTTGGCTTGTCGACTGGTCTCCCCCCTTATACAACCGAGAGGGTCAATGTGCCTCCATCGCTGACAGTGGACAAGGAGGAGAAGACCGACGTGGGGATCTTGGTAACCGCGGTAGTCAGCCTGGTCCAGGGCGAGCTGACTGGTCTGGATTTGTTGGAGGTCTTCCTCAGTCAGCGAATCCAGCCGTTGCAGGAGCGAGCTCACCCGATGTGGCAGTATACTGGTGACGGTGTCCTGGATTAGGGGGTGCTAACCTAGCCGGCCCATTTCCTCGGTTGGGCGATATGCCCCCGTACGTGATCAAGATGGGCTCCGGAGGCCACACATGGGAGACGTGATCAAGGCTGTCTCTACCGAAGACTTGTAGTACACTTCAAGATTTGTCTAGCCGCCTTACTCCTAGATACCGACCTTGTAACCCTAGGTACCCTCCCTGGCGTGTATATAAGCCATAGGGTTTAGCCCGTAGAGGGGAACAACGCAATTTTGCTCACCAAGCCCTAGAAGTTAGACACATATTACGATCTTGAGGTAGATCAACTCTGTACTCGATACATCTCCATCAATATAAACAGAAGCGGGACGTAGGGTTTTACCTCCATCAAGAGGGCCCGAACCTGGGTAAACATCGTCTCCATCGTCTCTGTTACCACCGATCCAAGATCCACAACTAGAGACCCCCTACCCTGAGGTCTGCCGGTTTTTACACCGACACTGGTGCTTTCATTGAGAGTTCCGCTGCGCGATCACCAGAAGGATTGATGGCTCACCTGCAGATCAACTACGCCAACGGCCACGGGGAAGTTTATGCCCCCGGCCAGCTTTTTTTCTTCGGCAGCATGGTATTTTGCGCTGACTCGACGGGTCACCTGACTTCTGTCGAAAACTATGCCGCAGGTCAGATCGTGACTTTCGGTGGCCTTGAGTACACTGCGGATTCCCGTGGTGAACTCATCCTATCGGGATGGACTCCCGGCCGGATCGAGAACTCGGCCGGTTCTGGAGGCTCGACTCCGGAACCGAACTTTGTCACGGCGTCTCTTGAGACCCTGACGCCGCCACTCAGGCCAGTCTCTCCCCGATCACCAGTCCGGAGATAGATCCGGCGCCCGCTCCCGAAACTACGCCGGTGCCGGAATTGATTTCGAATCAGAACCCGGAATTATGTTCAGATTGCTTTCATTCCGAAGACACATCTGGTTACACGCTGGGAGTACTTCGAATCAGCCCTGCCTATGGCGCATACATGAATTCCGAAGAGTTATCTCACCTCGATGAGATGCTTGACCGCATCCGGAGCATGTCCATCTCGGACGGCAAGACTTCGGTTTACAATCAGATCGGACTTGATGCCGACGATAGGGAAATTTACATCCCACCCACCACCCACCTAGTCGCCACAATCGATGATTTAACCGACATGTTGGACTATGGCGAACCCTCAGACATGGAGCAAGACACTGATGGCCCCATCGAGAACACCTTGCCCCCAGTAAACACGGGCAGGTGGGCCGCCACATCCACCTACGATGTTTATATGGTGGACACCCCCAAATCCCCTCCAAGACGTCGGCGAAGGCACCGAAGGGGCAATAATGGGGAACCCAGTGGCAATGACGCGACAGCTAATAACGGCGACGCGGAGGACGGCGACGCCGATAACCAGGAGGAGGACATTCAAGCCTCCCTAGTAAGGAACGGCACACCAGACCGACCTCTTGAGGACTCCGATCCCGATGACCTCTTCGAAGGGGCCCACGACAACTACATGCCGGAATCCGAGGAGTACGAGAGCCTCGGTCCGAGGATTACATCGTCCTCGAAGACCCCTTTGAACAAGAACGCTTCCGGCGACGCCTCGTTGCGACGGCTCGGAGCTTAAAGCGCAAGTAGCAGCAGCTGCAGGAAAATACCGATGCGCTAAATGAAAAGTGGGTTGAAGTGCTCTCTGCCGAGTAAGATATGGAGAACCGACGCCATAATACACTGAAATCATACCCAAGCAGGCGCCTTTTACCCCTAGAGGCCAGGACAGGCCAAGGCGAGAAGACCACGGTGAACGGCCACATCCACGCCGTCATGGCAAAGACCCCGTGGACTACCTGGATCCTCACGACGCTAGATGTCGTATTGAGGAAAATAGGGCTCCCCCTCGGTACATCTACGGATCAAGGGGACGTACGCCCGCTGGGGCCGACGGCTACGATGCCTGGATGGACAGGAACGGCCGTGCCCGAGATCAAGCCTACTCACGGCTTTCTCCCGAGATCGTCCTCGGTCCCGGGGTCTGGCTCACCCAATCTGCTTTACAGACAGGGTGATGGAACATCAATTCCCGGAAGGGTTTAAACCCATCAACATAGAATCATATGATGGTACCACGGACCCAGCAGTTTGGATCGAGGATTTCCTCCTGCATATACACATGGCCAATGGAGATGATCTCCATGCCATTAAATACTTGCAGGTCAAGCTAAAGGGGCTGGCGAGGCATTGGCTTAACAATCTCCCTCCTCACTCTATCGGCAGCTGGGAGGCCCTAGAAAACGCTTTTCGAGCAAACTTCCAGGGCACATATGTCCGACGCTGATGACCTCAGCCGTGTCACCCTGGAATAGGTTCCTCACCAAGAAAAACCAGATCATAGACTGCTCCGAAGCCGAGGCCATCACCGCATTTAAAAACAATATTCGAGATAAATGGTTGGCCGGACAACTCGGCCAGGATAAGCCATGAACTATGGCTGCCCTGACCTCACTGATGAACCGCTTTTGCACGGGAGAAGATAGCTGGCTCGCCTGAAGCACTCATAACGGCGAGGCAGGCACCTCGGAAACTCGCGACGCCAATGGAAAACCAAAGCGCAACAAAAATAAGCGCAGGTATAAAAATGGCGGAAGCGACACTGAAGACGCCGCGGTCAACGCAGGATTCACCGGACCTAAATCCGGGCAGAAAAGAAAACCCTTTAAAATGAACAAAGACGGACCTAGCCAGCTTGATAGGCTCCTGGACCGCCCATGTGGGATTCACGGTACTCAAGAAAAACCAGCAACCCACACTAATAGGAATTGCTGGGTCTTTAAACAAGCCGGCAAGATAGCGACAGAGGGTCAGAGTAAAACCCAACACCTCGGCAGCCCAATAATGGAGGCAAAAATAAAATTCCTAACGAGGTAACAGAGGTCAATATGATCTATGCCACCCATATCCCTAAAAGGGAGAGGAAGCGTGTACTTCGGGACGTATACGCGCTGGAGCCAGTCGCCCCGATGTATAATCCATGGTCGGCTTACCCGATCACTTTCAACAAGCACGATCATCCGACCAGCATCAGGCACGGCGGATCGGCGGCACTCATCCTGGACCCTATCGTGGATGGTTATCATCTCACACGCGTCCTCATGGACGGGCAAAGCAGCCTTAACCTCATCTACGAGGACACAGTTCGAAAGATGGGCATCGACTCATCTCGGATCAAGCCGAGCTCTACCACCTTTAAAGGTGTCATTCCAGGCGTCGAAGCCCGCTGTACCGGAGCGGTTACCCTCGAGGTAGTCTTCGGATTGCCAGAGAACTTCAGAAGCGAGGAGTTAATCTTCGATATTATTCCATTCCGAAGTGGATACTACGTGCTCCTAGGGCGCACAGCCATTGCACGCTTTAACGTAGTCCCGCATTATGCCTATCTCAAGCTTAAGATGCCGAGACCTAACGGGGTGATCACAGTTAATGGTAACACCGAACGATCACTTCGGACAGAGGAACAGACCGCGGCGTTCGCAGCCGAGGCACAGGCGTCCGAGGAGGCAGCCCGCGCTGTAAAGCGGGCCCGGGCTGCACAGATCGACCATGGGCAGGTACCCCTGCACCCAAAATAGGGATACGGGCTCCTCGTGTGCCCTCTCTGGAGTGGGCACTACGTCCCAAGGGAGCATAATTTCGCATTAAAGATTCCCAGGGCCGTCGAGGAGCCGAAAACAGACTCAAACGTTGGCGCGGATCAACCAAGCAAAGACGTGGCTTAGAGCCCCTGTATAGGCAAGTATCTTTAAAATAAACAGCCAAACACGCCTACGTCTACGTGGTTTTAACCACAGGGTGACTTCGGCAACACCTCCCTTAAAGGAGCTCGGTCAATAAAACACCTAAAGTGTATAAAGGGCCGGAATGGCATCAGCCTTCACAAGTGCCTCACCATTAATGGTGAAACATCTGGTCAACAGTTTGGAAACGCAGATGTGCGGCAGGCAGCGGCCCGGGTTCTTTAAAATCCGTTAGCAATTACCCGCCCAGTTTCTTCATCTCCCTTCTTTACCATTTACATTGTACTCTTTCAATTACTCTCGTCACAACTGGGCATGTACATGATTGATATCATGAAATAAAGAAACTTTGCCCCTTTAAGGCCTCTATTGTATTTCTTTATCAGCATAGCCTCTCTGCGACGAAGAAGTTCATTAAAAAAGATGCAATTGTATAAACAAGTCCGAAGTGTTCGGCGTCTCGGATTTTTGGCCTTATATGCATCAGTTTCGAACCTGGATTTCGGTCAATAGTTGGGTTGCCCTGCTCCCATGTGTACCTCTTATGTTTCCGATAAATTCGGCTAAGGGCGTAACGGTAGAACCTCTGCGATTGCTGTTGGAAATATGCCCTAGAGGCAATAATAAATTGGTTATTATTATATTTCCTTGTTCATGATAATCGTTTATTATCCATGCTATAATTGTATTGATTGGAAACTCAAATACATGTGTGGGTACATAGACAACACTGTGTCCCTAGTAAGCCTCTAGTTGACTAGCTTGTTGATCAAAGATGGTTAAGGTTTCCTAGCCATGGACATGAGATGTCATTTGATAACGGGATCACATCATTAGGAGAATGATGTGATGGACAAGACCCAAACTGTAAACGTAGCATTTGATCGTGTCAGTTTATTGCTATTGTTTTCTGCATGTCAAGTATCTGTTCCTTTGACCATGAGATCATGCAACTCACTGACACCGGAGGAATACCTTGTGTGTATCAAACGTCGCAACGTAACTGGGTGACTATAAAGGTGCTCTACAGGTATCTCCGAGGGTGTCTGTTGGGTTGGCATGGATCAAGACTGGGATTTGTTACTCCGTATGACGGAGAGGTATCTCAGGGCCCACTCGGTAATACAACATCACAATGAGCCTTGCAAGCAATGTGACTAAAGTGTTAGCCACGAGATCTTGTATTACGGAACGAGTAAAGAGACTTGCCGGTAACGAGATTGAACTAGGTATAGTGATACCGACGATCGAATCTCGGGCAAGTAACATACCGAAGAACAAAGGGAACAGCATACGGGATTAACTGAATCCTTGACATAGAGGTTCGACCGATAAAGATCTTCGTAGAATATGTAGGAGCCAATATGGGCATCCAGGTCCCGCTATTGGTTATTGGCCGTAGAGGTGTCTCGGTCATGTCTACATAGTTCTCGAACCCGCAGGGTCTACACACTTAACGTTTGGTGACGATTAGTATAATTGAGTTATTATGTTGGTGACCGAAAGTTGTTCGGAGTCCCGGATAAGATCCCGGACATGACGAGGATCTCCGGAATAGTCCGGAGGTAAAGATTGATATATGTGATAATAGTGTTTTGATCTCTGGAAGGGTTCCGGAATTCACCGGAAGGGGTTCCGGATGTTTACCGAAGTGTTCGGGTGCAGCAACACTTTATATGAGCCAAAGGGATAAAGCCCACAAGGTATTGGAAAGTGCAAAAGTAGTTTTGCTGCCGCGTAAGCGGTACTACCGCTTGTTGAAGCGGTACTACCGCCGGAGCGGTACTACCGCTTGGTGAAGCGGTACTACCGCCGGAGCGGTACTACCGCTTGTGTGAAGCGGTACTACCGCCCAAGCGGTACTACCGCTTGTGTGAAGCGGTACTACCGCTTGTGTGCGGCTGTGCACGATTCGGCAGGGTCCGAATTGGACTCTTTTCCTGCGGGCCAAACCGACCTTGTGCGGGCAAAACCGACCCGGAGGAGACTTTTACTCCAAGTTTAGACCCCAAGGCTCAACATATAAATAGAGGGGCAGGGCTAGCACACGGGACACATCAGGATTTCCCAAGCCGTGTGCCGGCAACCCTAGCCCTCTAGTTCCTCCGTCATAATCTCCGTAGTGCTTGGCGAAGCCCTGCAGAGATTGTTCCTCACCACCATCACCACGCCGTCGTGCTGCTGGAACTCAACCACTACTTCACCATCGCTCGCTGGATCGAGGAGGTGAAGGCGTCATCAAGCCGTACGTGTGTTGAACGCGGAGGTGCCGTCCGTTCGGCACTAGATCGGAAGGATCGTGATTGGATCGCGGGACGCTCGGCGATTTGGATCGCGAAGACGTTCGACTACATCAACCGCGTTTATTAACGCTTCCGCTTAGCGATCTACAAGGGTATGTAGATTCACTCTCCCTCTCGTAGATGCTCATCACCATGGATAGATCTTATGTGTGCGTAGGAAAATTTTTGTTTCCCATGCAACGTTCCCCAACAGTGGCATCATGAGCTAGGTCTATGCGTAGATGAGATCTCGAGTAGAACACAAACGAGTTGTGGGCGTGGATGTATACATATTTCTTGCCGTTACTAGTTGATACTTGATTCCGCGGTATTGTGAGATGAAGCGGCCCGGACCGACATTACGCGTACGCTTACGCGAGACTGGTTTCACCGCTGCGTGCACTTGTTGCATAAAGGTGACTGGCGGGTGTCTGTCTCTCTCACTTTAGTTGAATCGGTTCAATGAAGAGGGTTCTTTTAGAAGATCAAAAAGCAATCACTACACCACGTTGTGGTTTTGCGTAGGTAAGAATCGTTCTTGCTAGATACCCGTAGCAGCCACGTAAAATTTGCAACAACAATTAGAGGACGTCTAACTTGTTTTTGCAGGGTATGTTGTGATGTGATATGGCCAATTACATGATGAGATATATGTGATGTATGAGATGATCATGTATTGTATAGAATATCACGACTTGCATGTCGATGAGTACGGCAACTGGCAGGAGCCATAGAGTTGTCTTTAATTATTGTATGACCTGCGTGTCAATCATTAAGCGCTATGTAATGCTTTACTTTATCGCTAAACGTTAGCTATAGTCGTGGAAGCAACAGTCGGCGCGACAACCTTATGGCGACACGTTGATGGAGATCAAGATGATGGAGATCATGGTGTCATGCCGGTGACGATGGAGATCATGCCGGTGCTTTGGAGATGGAGATCAAAAGCACAAGTTCATGGCCATATCATGTCACTTATGATTTGCATGTGATGTTAATCCTTTTATGCATCTTATTTTGCTTAGGACGACGGTAGCATTATAAGGTGATCCCTCACTTAAATTTCAAGATAAATTGTGTTCTCCCCAAGTGTGCACCGTTGCGAAAGTTCGTCGTTTCGAGACACGCCGTGATGATCGGGTGTGATAGACTCTACGTTCGCATACAACGGGTGTAAGCCATGTTACACGTGCGGAACACTCGGGTTAAACTTGACGAGCCTAGCATGTACAGACATGGCCTCGGAACACAGGAGACCGAAAGGTCGAACATGAGTCATATAGTAGATATGATCAACATGAAGATGTTCACCATTGAAACCACCTCAACTCACGTGATGATCAGACTTGAGTTGGTGGATTTGGATCATGTTACACTCGAATGATCGGAGGGATGTCAATTTGAGTGGGAGTTTTTAAGTAATATGATTAACTAAACTCATTATCTAAGAACAATAGTCTAAGTTGTCTTTGCTATATTTATGTTGTAGATCATGGCTCGCGCGGTAGCACCCCTGAATTTTAATGCGTTCCTAGAGAAAGCTAAGTTGAAAGATGATGGAAGTAACTTTGTGGACTGGGCCCGTAATCTAAGGATTATCCTTACGGCTTCCCAGAAGGCTTATGTCCTTGATGCACCGCTTGGTGATCCACCCGCTCCAGTTGAGTCTCTAGACGTTGTGAACGCCTGGCAGGCTCGTTCTGATGATTACTCAATAGTTCAATGTGCAATGTTGTATGGCTTAGAACCGGGACTTCAAAGACGTTTTGAACGTCATAGAGCATATGAGATGTTCCAGGAGTTGAAGTTTATCTTTCAGAAGAATGCCCGGATCGAGAGATATGAGATCTCCGATAAGTTCTATGCTTGCAAGATAGAGGAGAACGGGTCTATCAGTGATCACGTGCTCAGAATGTCTGGGTACTCCACCCGTCTGGCTGAGTTAGGGATGCCCCTTCCGCCAGAGGCTATCACTGACAGAGTTCTTCAATCATTGCCACCTAGCTACAAGAGCTTCGTGTTGAACTATAACATGCACGGGATGAACAAGTCAGTCGCCGAGCTGTTTGCGATGCTGAAAGCCGCTGAGTCTGAAATTCAGAAGGAGCATCAAGTGTTGATGGTCAATAAAACCACTAGTTTCAAGAAAAATGGCAAGGGTAAGAAGGGTAACTCCAAGCAGAGTGGCAAAGCAGTTGCTCCTCTCGTGAAGAAACCCAAGGCTGGACCCAAACCAGAAACTGTGTGTTTTCATTGCAAGGGAACTGGACACTGGAAGCGGAATTGCCCCAAGTATTTGGCTGACAAGAAGGCGGCCAACAACAAACAAGGTATATATGATATACATGTTATTGATGTGTACCTTACCAACTCTCGTTGTAGTGCCTGGGTATTTGATACCGGTGCGGTTGCTCATATTTGCAACTCAAAACAGGAACTGCGGAATAGACGGAGGCTGGCAAAGGACGAAGTGACGATGCGCGTGGGAAATGGTTCCAAGGTTGATGTGATCGCCGTCGGCACGCTCGCTCTTCGATTACCGTCGGGATTAGTGATGAACCTAAATAAGTGTTATTTGGTGCCTGCGTTAAGCATGAACATTATATCTGGATCTTGTTTATTGCGAGACGGTTACTCATTTAAATCAGAGAATAATGGTTGTTCTATTTATATGAGTAATATCTTTTATGGTCATGCACCCGATGTGAGGGGTTTATTCTTATTGAATCTCGATAGTAATGATACACATGTTCATAACATTGATGCCAAAAGATGTAGAATTGATAATGATAATACCACTTTCTTGTGGCACTGCCGTTTAGGTCATATTGGCGTAAAACGCATGAGGAAGCTCCATGCTGATGGACTTTTGGAGTCACTTGATTTTGAATCACTTGACACATGTGAGCCATGCCTCATGGGCAAGATGACTAAAACGCCGTTCTCTGGAACAATGGAACGGGCAAGTGACTTATTGGAAATCATACATACTGATGTGTGCGGTCCGATGAGTATTGAGGCGCGCGGTGGTTATCGTTACTTTCTCACCTTCACTGATGACTTAAGTAGATATGGGTATATTTACTTAATGAAACACAAGTCTGAAACATTTGAAAAGTTCAAACAATTTCAGAGTGAAGCTGAGAATCATCGTAACAAGAAGATTAAATTCCTACGATCTGATCGAGGAGGAGAATATCTGAGTTATGAGTTTGGCAGTCACTTAAAACAGTGTGGAATTGTTTCACAATTGACACCGCCTGGAACACCACAGCGTAATGGTGTGTCCGAACGTCGTAATCGAACCTTATTGGATATGGTGCGATCTATGATGTCTCTTGCCGATTTGCCACTATCGTTTTGGGGTTATGCATTAGAGACAGCTGCATTCACTTTAAATAGGGCACCATCGAAATCCGTTGAGACGACGCCATATGAACTTTGGTTTGGCAAGAAGCCAAAGCTGTCGTTTCTTAAAGTTTGGGGATGTGATGCTTATGTCAAAAAGCTTCAGCCTGAAAAGCTGGAACCCAAAGCGGAGAAATGCGTCTTCATAGGATACCCAAAAGAGACAATTGGGTGTACCTTCTACCTCAGATCCGAGGGCAAAGTGTTTGTCGCTAAAAACGGAACATTTCTTGAGAAAGAGTTTCTCTCGAAAGAATTGAGTGGGAGGAAGATAGAACTTGATGAGGTTGTTGAACCTTTACTTCAACCTGAGAGTAGCGCAGCGCAGAAAGTTGTTTCTGTGGAGCCTACATTAGCTGAAGAGGAAGTTAATGATGATGATCATGAAGCTTTGGATCAAGTTGCTATCGAACCTCGTAGGTCGACAAGGACGCGTACTGCTCCTGAGTGGTACGGCAACCCTGTCTTAGAGGTCATGTTGTTAAACAACGATGAACCTACGAGCTATGGAGAAGCGATGATGGGCCCGGATTCCGAGAAGTGGTTAGAGGCCATGAAATCCGAGATGGGATCCATGTATGAAAACAAAGTATGGACTTTGGAAGTATTACCTGAAGGGCGTAAGGCCATTCAGAACAAATGGATCTTTAAGAGGAAGACGGACGCGGACGGTAATGTCACCGTCTATAAAGCTCGACTTGTGGCAAAGGGTTTTTCACAAGTTCAAGGAGTTGACTACGATGAGACCTTCTCACCCGTAGCGATGCTTAAGTCCGTCAGAATCATGCAAGCATCTCGGAGTTGGAATCTTCGTTTTGATGAGGTGATCAAAGCGTTCGAGTTTATACAAGTTTACGGAGAAGCTTGTATTTACAAGAAAGTGAGTGGGAGCTCTATAGCGTTTCTAATATTATATGTGGATGACATATTGCTGATTGGAAACAATATAGAAATGCTGGAAAGTGTAAAGGAATATTTGAACAAGAGTTTTTCAATGAAGGACCTAGGAGAAGCTGCTTTCATATTAGGCATCAAGATCTATAGAGATAGATCAAGACGTTTAATAGGACTTTCACAAAGCACATACCTTGATAAGATTTTGAAGAAGTTCAAAATGGATCAGTCCAAGAAGGGGTTCTTGCCTGTTTTGCAAGGTGTGAAGTTGAGTAAGACTCAATGCCCAGTGACTGCAGAAGATAGAGAAAAGATGAGTGTCATCCCCTATGCTTCGGCCATAGGCTCTATCATGTATGCAATGCTGTGCACAAGACCCGATGTCAGCCTTGCCATAAGTATGGTCGGAAGGTTTCAAAGTGATCCAGGAATGGAACACTGGACGGCGGTCAAGAATATCCTGAAGTACCTGAAAAGGACTAAGGACATGTTTCTCGTTTATGGAGGTGATCAAGAGCTCGTCGTAAAGGGTTACGTCGATGCAAGCTTTGACACTGATCCGGATGACTCTAAGTCGCAAACCGGATACGTATTTATTCTTAATGGGGGTGCGGTTAGCTGGTACAGTTCCAAGCAAAGCGTGGTAGCTGATTCTACATGCGAAGCGGAGTACATCGCTGCCTCGGAGGCGGCGAAGGAAAGTGTCTGGATGAAGGAGTTCATGACAGATCTTGGAGTAGTGCCTAGTGCACTTAACCCAATGACTCTGTTTTGTGATAATACTGGTGCCATTGCTCTAGCCAAGGAACCAAGATTTCACAAGAGGACCAGACACATAAAACGACGTTTCAATTCCATCCGCGATTACATCAAGGAGGACGACATAAATATTTGCAAAGTACACACGGATCTAAATGTTGCAGATCCGATGACTAAACCTCTTCCAAGGGCTAAACATGAACAACACCAGAACTGCATGGGTGTTCGATTCATTACAATGTAAATCACATAGTGATGTGAACTAGATTATTGACTCTAGTGCAAGTGGGAGACTGTTGGAAATATGCCCTAGAGGCAATAATAAATTGGTTATTATTATATTTCCTTGTTCATGATAATCGTTTATTATCCATGCTATAATTGTATTGATTGGAAACTCAAATACATGTGTGGGTACATAGACAACACTGTGTCCCTAGTAAGCCTCTAGTTGACTAGCTTGTTGATCAAAGATGGTTAAGGTTTCCTAGCCATGGACATGAGATGTCATTTGATAACGGGATCACATCATTAGGAGAATGATGTGATGGACAAGACCCAAACTGTAAACGTAGCATTTGATCGTGTCAGTTTATTGCTATTGTTTTCTGCATGTCAAGTATCTGTTCCTTTGACCATGAGATCATGCAACTCACTGACACCGGAGGAATACCTTGTGTGTATCAAACGTCGCAACGTAACTGGGTGACTATAAAGGTGCTCTACAGGTATCTCCGAGGGTGTCTGTTGGGTTGGCATGGATCAAGACTGGGATTTGTTACTCCGTATGACGGAGAGGTATCTCAGGGCCCACTCGGTAATACAACATCACAATGAGCCTTGCAAGCAATGTGACTAAAGTGTTAGCCACGAGATCTTGTATTACGGAACGAGTAAAGAGACTTGCCGGTAACGAGATTGAACTAGGTATAGTGATACCGACGATCGAATCTCGGGCAAGTAACATACCGAAGAACAAAGGGAACAGCATACGGGATTAACTGAATCCTTGACATAGAGGTTCGACCGATAAAGATCTTCGTAGAATATGTAGGAGCCAATATGGGCATCCAGGTCCCGCTATTGGTTATTGGCCGTAGAGGTGTCTCGGTCATGTCTACATAGTTCTCGAACCCGCAGGGTCTACACACTTAACGTTTGGTGACGATTAGTATAATTGAGTTATTATGTTGGTGACCGAAAGTTGTTCGGAGTCCCGGATAAGATCCCGGACATGACGAGGATCTCCGGAATAGTCCGGAGGTAAAGATTGATATATGTGATAATAGTGTTTTGATCTCTGGAAGGGTTCCGGAATTCACCGGAAGGGGTTCCGGATGTTTACCGAAGTGTTCGGGTGCAGCAACACTTTATATGAGCCAAAGGGATAAAGCCCACAAGGTATTGGAAAGTGCAAAAGTAGTTTTGCTGCCGCGTAAGCGGTACTACCGCTTGTTGAAGCGGTACTACCGCCGGAGCGGTACTACCGCTTGGTGAAGCGGTACTACCGCCGGAGCGGTACTACCGCTTGTGTGAAGCGGTACTACCGCTTGTGTGAAGCGGTACTACCGCTTGTGTGCGGCTGTGCACGATTCGGCAGGGTCCGAATTGGACTCTTTTCCTGCGGGCCAAACCGACCTTGTGCGGGCAAAACCGACCCGGAGGAGACTTTTACTCCAAGTTTAGACCCCAAGGCTCAACATATAAATAGAGGGGCAGGGCTAGCACACGGGACACATCAGGATTTCCCAAGCCGTGTGCCGGCAACCCTAGCCCTCTAGTTCCTCCGTCATAATCTCCGTAGTGCTTGGCGAAGCCCTGCAGAGATTGTTCCTCACCACCATCACCACGCCGTCGTGCTGCTGGAACTCAACCACTACTTCACCATCGCTCGCTGGATCGAGGAGGTGAAGGCGTCATCAAGCCGTACGTGTGTTGAACGCGGAGGTGCCGTCCGTTCGGCACTAGATCGGAAGGATCGTGATTGGATCGCGGGACGCTCGGCGATTTGGATCGCGAAGACGTTCGACTACATCAACCGCGTTTATTAACGCTTCCGCTTAGCGATCTACAAGGGTATGTAGATTCACTCTCCCTCTCGTAGATGCTCATCACCATGGATAGATCTTATGTGTGCGTAGGAAAATTTTTGTTTCCCATGCAACGTTCCCCATCAATTGCACCGCCAGGTCAATTGGCATTGCGCCTCAGTGGAGAAAGCCGAAAACTGACTATCTAGGTATGCGCAAACTGGTCCGCCATCCGTAGACCGCGTCAAGCGATGTGACGATAGAGATCACCTGTGTTAAACGAAGGGCTTCTATTACTAGCCGAAGTGTGTCATTGTATTGACCTCGACCGACTCGGCCGAACACTTCCCACACCGGGGGCTGGTTATCAGCCCCCACAGTCAAACTCCTATGACTAAATGAAAGGTATAAAGCCCCTATAGTCCGATGGCCTAGTTCCTGTAAAAGCACCGACCACCCCCGGGTACCGAGACGTCGGCTAAGGGTCAAATGTGCCTTAAGGAACACCCTTTGTATAACCTACACGGGGGCTAAAGCCGATGACTGGCCACTTTCATTTTAAACAGTCTTATCGGAGGGAAAATTAATTGTAAACACAGCACACATGGAATCTAAAACCATCTTCATTTCATCCAAAAGATCAAGTTTTGTACAACATAAACTTCGGCATTCCGAAGTACTACCTAAAAATACAGAGTGTCTTTGGGACACATGGTTTCTGTGGTCCGAGCTCCCGCCTCCACCTCGGGGAAGAACTGCTCGGCGGTCCGCAGCTTGTCGGCGGGAGGGCCCGCGGCACACATCTCCGCATCCACCTTGCGGAACTGAGTCTTCATGCAAGCATACGCCCTCCGCGCCCCTTTGAAGCACGCGGACCTTTTCCAGCGATCCACACAGGGCACGACATCGTGGAGACGGGCCGTAAGGCCGAAGAGACTCTTCGGCATGGCTTCACCAGGCCACATCGCGATGCAGAGGCCTTGGAGCGCCGGTCTCGTCATGCGAAACAGCTCTACCAGCTGCTTCACTCGGTGATTCAGCAGCTGCGCGGATGGCGACCCTGGAAACTGCCCCCAGAAGGCCTTCTCCGCCTCGTGGCCCGCCAGCTGGCCGAAGTAGGCCACCGCGTCCGCCGCGCTCTGTGGGAGATCAGCAAAGAACTCCGCGGAACGCCATAACTGGGTGAGCTCGACACACCCTTTGCTGCCAAACGAACACTGCAGCAAATATATCTTACCCGAGGCGATTTGCTCCACTTGCTAGAGCACTTCGCGGTCAGCTCGGGCCAAGGTCTTGAGCTCGGAGTGGGCATGTTGAAACTTCTCAAGCTCCTCTTTCGTTTGTTGCCCCTCCTCCTGAAGTTTGTCACGTGCTTCGAACACGCCCTTCAGGGTCTCCTCGACCTCTAGCACCCGTGCCTGGTGCTTCTCCCTGGCTGCCTTCTCGGCGGCCCGGGCCTTCTCGGTCGCGGCAGCAGCAGCCTCCTGCTGCCGCACCTCCTTCTGAGCCCTTTCGAGCTCGGCCTTGAGCGTCTCTAGCTCCGCTGTCAACAAAGTTCGGCCTTAGTTGTTTTCTTTAACATACATTATACCTCTTTATCCAAAGTACAAGGCAAGTCTAAACTTGCTTACCATGAGATTGCTCAAGTTTCCGGTTCATCTCCACCATCTCTTCGGAGACGGAGTCCAGAACCGAGGTTGAAACCTGGAACACAACATATCCTCATTATAAAGGGAATAATTAAACAGGCTACAGAACGGCTGCCTCGAGCAGCGTCCTAGGGGCTACTCAACGAGCTCCTACTTAATCAAGCGACCCCGATGCCGGTTTCTTGAAACCGACTTCGGGCCCGGGGGCTACTCACTCACTAAGCCGTTTAGCAGGCTGTACTTTTACGTCCTCGGACAAAATTCATAAAACAAACAGCTTAAATAAACAAATTGAAAGTGCAGAAGGCGTACCTCAAAACCTGCTACGAGGTTCTTAAAAACCTCGTGCAGGCCGGCCCATGCGGACTGGTAGCCTTGAAGCGCCGTGCCTATCAAGGCACGGTTCTCCTCCTTGAAGGAAGAGCCCTTTAGGGCGTCCTCCATCTCCTCGGTCCACCCCGCGCCGGCCCGCCCTTGGGCAGTGGTTTGGGATGGAGGGATGACCTCGGGTGCATCCACCCGAGCAGCCTCCGCCTGGGATAGCGGAGCTGAGGTAGACGCTGGCTGGGCCAATGGCTGGCCCAGCCCTTCTTCGAAGACCTCGGGGCGCTCCGTCCCCAGGTCTTGGTGGGCCGAGGTATTGACCTCGGCCATGATCGCCACCTCGTCGGCCCCCATCAAGTTGATGTCAGGGACCAGGGTGGATGTTGCCTCCCCTAGTCCGTCATGCTTCGAGGGAGAAGCGGCGGGCTCTGGAGTCCCGCTGGCGGACGGCAGCCCGCTCGAAGAACCGCTGCGAATTACACTCGGCGGGCTACATGTGAAAAGTGGCTTCTTTATGATTTCCCTTGCTGAAAAAATGACTCAAGGAAGACAAGGACAAGCGCTTACCCTCGGGGTGTCGGTTTCTTCCTCCCCATGGCGAGGAGGTCTTCCGCTGAGTCACCGGAGAGCTCGGCTCTCTCCGACGACTTGTTGGCGGCCTCGGATGAGGCTCGCCTCGGCCTCTTTGGGCATTTCGGCGGCATGTCCGCATCGGTGTCTTCTAACGCCGACCTCTTCCCCTTCGGAGGGGGAACCTCCTCCTCCTCACCCTCCTCAGCGCCGCCGTCTTGAGTGCCGGAGGTGTGGGAATCTTCTGACCGGGTGACCGAAGTCCCCTGGGTCCGAGCACTTGACCTCCCCGTCTGGGACTTCGTCCCTTTGGAGGCCACCACATGCGGCTCCTCGGTCAGAAGCGCTGAGAGCAGGGCAGTTGGGGGCCGCTCTGACAGCCACTTCTGCAAAATGTCAAAACATGACGATTCATGTAAGAACTTTGCTCCTTAGTGCGATGAGCAGAAAACAGAGATTGAAGGGAGGAACCACTCACCGGGGGGCCTCATAGCCGTGTTCCAGGCCGCGGTCTTCCCCTTCTTGGGGATCTTGTCCTTGGCCAGCTTCATGAGCCTTTACCACATGGCTGCCAAGGTGGAGCGGAAGAAGGAGGTGATAGTGTCCATGTCCTCGGGCTTTTGTGCCCACATCGGGGTAGCCCGAAGTTGGAGAGGAAGTATGCGGCGGTTGAGCATGACATTGATGACGTCGGCCAGCTCAACCTTTCCTGTTGTGGATCACCATAGAATCCTGTCGATCATGGTCTCCACCTCTTCTGGCTTCCCCCAAGCGACGCCCTTCTCCTTCCAGGACTTGAGCTTCTTGGGGGGCCCGGCTGAGAAGGCCGGGACCTCGGTTTGGCCAGGGGCGAGCGGGTCGGTGATGTAGAACCACTCTCTTTGCCACTCCTTCACCGTTTTAATGAAGGTGCCCTTGAACCAGGTGGCCCCCTGGTTCTTGCTGATCATGGCTCCTCCGCACTCCGCGAGATCGGAACCGCTTGACTTCGGTTGGATCCCGAAGAGCTTCAGCCACAAGCCGAAGTGTGGCTCACAGTGGAGGTAGGCCTTGCAGACCGTGATGAAAGCGGCGAGGTGGAGAACGAAGTTAGGGGCCAGATGGTGGAAATCTAACCCGTAATAGTACATTACCCCGCGCACGAAGGGGTGCAACGAGAACCCCAGGCCTCGGATGAGGTGGGGGAGGAAGACCACCCGCTCCCCGGCGTTGGCCGTGGGCACCAGCTGGCCGGCCACTGGAGCGCGGTCGGCGATGGCGGGGGCCAGATACCCCGCGTCGCACAGCTCGGCGATGGTCGTAGCTGTCACGATGGAGCCGCCCCAGTGTCCCTTGAGGGTGTCGGCCATGGCTGGTTGAGGAGTTGGGCTCGCGAAAGGGAAAGGCGCGCTGGAGCTAGACGAGGCAACAGTGGGGAAGAATGGGAGCGTGGGCTATCGCGCTGTTCTCCCCTTTGCTCTTATAGGCCTATGAAAGGCCAAGAGTCCCTCCCGCAGCGCCGATAAATTCACGGTTGCTATCAAAAATGCCGTTAAAGCATATGGGGGGAAACAAAATCTTGATGATATCCCTAAGAAAGCGCGCACGATCTCTCCGAAGGGATGTGCCAGTAAAAAGGCTGCCTCGAACCACGATTTGAGGGGGAAGCAGTAACTGCTCAACCTGTCATAGGACAAGCCTCCCCGATAAAGTTGTCAGGCCGGATTGGATCGTTCATACCTGAACAACAAGCCTTCGAGGCTAAGATATATATCCACTTCGGGCAGGGTACGAGCTCGGTTGGACCATAGATATTGATGCTCCATTAAGAGAATTCGAAATGTGGAGTGGAACTCGTCTGTCAAGCCGAGGACTCCGGATCCGAGGAGATGATTGTTGAATGTCGTCCTCGGTGTAGAAGACCAGTTCGGGGGCTACTGACGGTGTCCTAGATTAGGGTGTGCTAACCTAACCGGCCCATCTCCTCGGTTGGGCCGATATGCCCCCGTACGTGATCAAGATGGGCTCCGGAGGCCACACATGGGAGACGTGATCAAGGCTGTCTCTACCGAAGACTTGCAGTACACTTCAAGATTTGTCCAGCCGCCTTACTCCTAGATACCGACCTTGTAACCCTAGGTACCCTCCCATGTGTGGCCTCCGGAGCCGAACTTGATCACGTACGGGGGCATATCGGCCCAACCGAGGAGATGGGCTGGCTAGGTTAGCACCCCCTAATCCAGGACACCGTCAATAGGCCCCGAACTGGTCTTCTACGCCGAGGACGACATTCAACAATCATCTCCTCAGATCCAGAGTCCTCGGCATGACAGATGAGTTCCACTCCACATTTCGAATTCTCTTAACGGAGCATCAATATCCGTTGTCCAACCGAGCTCGTACCCTGCCCGAAGTGGATACATATCTTAGCCTCGAAGGCTTGTTGTTCAGGTATGAACGATCCAATCCGGCCTGACAACTTTATCGGGGAGGCTTGTCCTACGACAGGTTGAGCAGTTACTGCTTCCCCCTCTAATCGTGGTTCGAGGCAGCCTTTTTACTGGCACGTCCCTTCGAGGCAGAGATCGTGCGCACTTTCTTAGGGATATCATCAAGATTTTGTTTCCCCCCATATGCTTTAACGGCATTTTTGATAGCAACCGCGAATTTATCGGCGCCGCGGGCGGGACTCTTGGCCTTTCATAGGCCTATAAGAGCAAAGGGGAGAACAACGCGATAGCCCACGCTCCCATTCTTCCCCACTGTTGCCTCATCTAGCTCCAACGCCCAGATCCAACCAGCGGTCCTTTCCCTTTCGCGAGCCCAACTCCTCAACCAGCCATGGCCAACACCCTCAAGGGACACTGAGGTGGCTCCATCGTGACAGCTGCGACCATCGCCGAGCTGCGTGACACGGGGTATCTGGCCCCCGCCATCGCCGCCCGCACTCCAGTGGCCGGCCAGCTGGTGCCCGCTCCCAACGCCGGGGAGCGGGTGGTCTTCGTCCCCCACCTCATCCGAGGCCTGGGGTTCCCGCTGCACCCCTTCGTGCGCGGGGTAATGTATTTTTACGAGTTAGATTTCCACCATCTGGCCCCTAACTCCGTTCTCCACCTCGCCGCTTTCATCACGGTCTGTGAGGCCTTCCTCCACTGTGAGCCAAACTTCGGCTTGTGGCTGAAGCTCTTCGGGATCAAACCTAAGTCGAGCGGTTCCGATCTCGCGGAGTGCGGAGGAGCCATGATCAGCAAGAACCAGGGGGCCACCTGGTTCAAGGGCACCTTCATTGAAACGGTGAAGGAGTGGCAAAGAGAGTGGTTCTACATCACCGAGGCGCTCGCCCCTGGCCAAACCGAGGTCCCGGCCTTCTCAGCTGGGCCCCCCAAGAAGCTCAAGTCCTGGAAGGAGAAGGGCGTCGCTTGGGGGAAGCCAGAAGAGGTGGAGACCCTGATCGACAGGATTCTGCTGGCCGACGTCATCAATGTCATGCTCAACCGCCGCATACTTCCTCTCCAACTTCGGGCTACCCCGATGTGGGCACAAAAGCCTGAGGACATGGACACCATCACCTCCTTCTTCCGCTCGATCTTGGCAGCCATGTGGTCAAGGCTCATGAAGCTGGCCAAGGACAAGATCCCCAAGGAAGGAGGACCATGGCCTCGAACACGGCTATGAGCCCCCGCCCCCCCCCCCCCGGTGAGTGGTTCCGCCCTTCAATCTTTGTTTTCTGCTCATCGTACTAAGGAGAAAAGTTCTTACTTGAATCATCATGTTTTGACATTTTGCAGAAGTGGCTGGCCTGGGTACAAGGGGTACGATGCCCGGCCCCACTGCCAGAGCGGCCCCCAACTCCCCTACTCTCAGTGCTTCTGACCGAGGAGCCGCATGTGGTGGCCTCCAAAGGGACGAAGAACCAGACGAGGAGGTCAAGTGCTCGGACCCGGGGGACTTCGATCACCCGGTCAGAAGAGACCCACACCTCTGCCGCTCATGACGGCGGCACCGAGGAGGGTGAGGAGGAGGAGGTTCCCCCTCTGAAGGGGAAGAGGTCGGCGTTAGAAGACGCCGACGCGGACATGCCGCCGAAGGGCCCAAAGAGGCCGAGGCGAGCCTCATCCGAGACCGCCAACAAGTGATCGGAGAGAGCCGAGCTCTCCGATGACTCAGGGGAAGACCTCCTCGCCATGGGGAGGAAGAAACTGACACCCCGAGGGTAAGCGCTTGTCCTTGTCTTCCTTACTTGAGTCATTTTTTCAGCAAGGGAAATCTTACAGAAGCCACTTTTCACATGTAGCCCGCCGAGGGTAATTCCCAGCGGTTCTTCGAGCAGGCTGCCGTCCGCCAGCAGGACTCCAGAGCCCGCCGCTTCTCCCCCGAAGCATCATGGACTAGGGGAGGCAACATCCACCCTGGTCCGTGATGTCAACTTGACGGGGGCCGACGAGGTGGCGATCATGGCCAAGGTCAATACCTTGGCCCACCAAGACCTGGGGGCGGAGTGCCCCGAGGACTTCGAAGAAGGGCTGGGCCAGCCATTGGCCCAGCCGGCGTCTACCTCAGCTCCGCTATCCCAGGCGGAGGCTGCTCGGGTGGATGCACCCGAGGTCATCCCTCCACCCCAAACCACTGCCCAAGGGCGGGCCGGCGCGGGGTGGACCGAGGAGATGGAGGACGCCCTAAAGGGCTCTTCCATCAAGGAGGAGCACCGTGCCTTGATAGGCACGGCGCTGCAAGGCTACCGGTCCGCAGGGGCCGGCCTGCACGAGGTTTTTAAGAACCTCGTAGCAGGTTTCGAGGTACGCGTGCTTCGAAGGGGCGCGGAAGGCGTATGCTTGCGTGAAGACTAACTTCCGCAAGGTGGATGCGGAGACGTGTGCCGCGGGCCCTCCCGCCGACAAGCCGCGGACCGCCGAGCAGTTCTTCCCCGAGGTGGAGGCGGGAGCTCGGACCACAAAAGCCATGTGTCCCAAAGACACTCTGTATTTTTTTGGTAGTACTTCGGAATGCCGAAGTTTTTGTTGTACAAAACTTGATATTTTGGATGAAATGAAGATGGTTTTAGATTCCATGTGTGCTGTGTTTACATTTAATTTTCCCTCCGATATGACTGTTTAAAATGAAAGTGGCCAGTCGTCGGCTTCAGTCCCCGTGTAGGTTATACAAAGGGTGTTCCTTAAGGCACATTTGACCCTTAGCCGACGTCTCAGTACCCGGGGGTGGTCGGTGCTTTTATAGGAACTAGGCAATTGGACTATAGGGGCTTTATTCCTTTCATTTAGTCATAGGAGTTTGACTGTGGGGGCTGATAACCAGCCCCCGGTGTGGGAAGTGTTTGGCCAAGTCGGTCGTGGTCAATACAATGACACACTTCGGCTAGTAATAGAAGCCCTTCGTTTAACACGGGTGATCTCTATCGTCACATCGCTTGACGCGGTCTACGGATGGCGGACCAGTTTGTGCATACCTAGATAGTCAGTTTTCGGCTTTCTCCACTGAGGCGCAATGCCAATTGACCTGGCGGCGCAATCGCAGTGGTTCTCCCGTTACGCCCTTAGCCGAATTTATCGGAAACGTAAGGGGTACACATAGGAGCAGGGCAACCCAACTATTGACCGAAATCCAGGTTCGAAACTGATGCATATAAGGCCAAAAATCCGAGACGCCGAATACTTTGGCTTGTTTATACAATTGTATCTTTTTAACGAACTTCTTCGTCGCAGACAGGCTATGCTGATAAAGAAATACAATAGAGGCCTTAAAGGAGCATAGTTTCTTTATTTCATGATATCAATCATGTACATGCCCAGTTGTGATGAGAGTAATTGAAAGAGTACAATGTAAATGGTAAAGAAGGGAGATGAAGAAACAGGGCGGGTAATTGCTAACAGATTTTAAAGAACCCGGGCCGCTGCCTGCCACACGTCTGCATTTCCAAACTGTTGACCAGATGTTTCACCATTAATGGTGAGGCACTTGTGAAGGCTGATGCCATTCCGGCCCTTTATACACTTTAGGTGTTTTATTGACCGAGCTCCTTTAAGGGAGGTGTTGCTGAAGTCACCTTGTGGTTAAAACCACGTAGACGTAGGCGTGTTTGGTTGTTTCTTTTAAAGATACTTGCCTGTACAAGGGCTCTAAGCCACGTCTTTGCTTGGTTGATCCGCGCCGACGTTTGAGTGTGTTTTCGGCTCCTCGACGTCCCAGGGAATCTTTAATGTGAAATTATGCTCCCTTGGGACGTAGTGCCCACTCCAGAGAGGGCACAAGAGGAGCACATATCCCTATTTCGGGTGCAGGGGTACCTGGCCGAGGTCGATCTGTGCAGCCCGGGTGCACTTTACAGCGCGGGCGGCGCGTTTATCGCTGCGGGCTGCCTCCTCGGACGCCTGTGCGTCGGCTGCGAAAGCCGTGGTCTGTTCCTCTGTCCACAGTGATCGTTCGGTGTTATCATTAACTGTGATCACCCCGTTAGGTCCCAGCATCTTAAGCTTGAGATAGGCATAATGCAGGACTGCGTTAATGCGTGCAAAGGCCGTGCACCCTAGGAGTGCGTGGTATCCACTTCGGAATGGGACAATATCGAAGATTAACTCCTAGCTTCTGAAGTTCTCCGGTGAGCCGAAGACTACCTCGAGGGTAACCGCTTCGGTACAGCGGGCTTCGACACCTGGAATGACACCTTTAAAGGTGGTAGAGCTCGGCTTGATCCGAGATGAGTCGATGCCCATCTTTCGAACTGTGTCCTCGTAGATGAGGTTAAGGCTGCTTCCCCCATCCATGAGGACGCGTGTGAGATGATAACCATCCATGATAGGGTCTAGGACGAGTGCCGCCGATCTGCCGTGCCTGATGCTGGTCGGATGATCGTGCTTGTTGAAAGTGATCGGGTAAGCCGACCATGGATTATACTTCGGGGTGACTGGCTCCAGCGTGTATACGTCCCGAAGTACACGCTTCCTCTCCCTTTTAGGGATGTGGGTGGCATAGATCATATTGACCTCTGTTACCTCACTAGGAAATTTCTTTTGGCCTCCATTATTGGGCTGCCGAGGTTCATCCTCGTCGTTGCTGTGGTGTTGGGTTTTACTCTGACCCTCTGCCGCAATCTTGCCGGCTCGTTTAAAGACCCAGCAATTCCTATTAGTGTGGGTTGCTGGTTTTTCCTGAGTACCGTGAATCCCACATGGGCGGTCCAGGAGCCTATCAAGCTGGTTAGGTCCGTCTTTGTTCCCTTTAAAGGGTTTTCTTTTCTGCCCGGATTTTGGTCCGGTGAATCCTGCGTTGACCACGGCGTCTTCAGTGTCGCTTCCGCCATTTTTATACCTGCGCTTATTTTTGTTGCGCTTTGGTTTTCCATTGGCGTCGCGAGTTTCCAAGGTGCCTGCCTCGCTGTTATGAGTGCTTCGGGCGAGCCTGCTATCTTCTCCCGCACAAAAGAGGGTCATCAGTGAGGTCAGGGCAGCCATAGTTCTCGGCTTATCCTGGCCGAGTTGTCGGGCCAACCATTCATCTCGAATATTGTTTTTAAATGCGGCAATGGCCTCGGCTTGGGAGCAGTCTATGATCTGGTTTTTCTTGGTGCGGAACCTATTCCAGAATTTCCGGGCTGATTCGCCTGGCTGCTGGGTGACACGGCTGAGGTCATCAGCGTCGTGAGGTCGGACATATGTGCCCTGGAAGTTTGCTCGAAAAGCGTTTTCTAGGGCCTCGCAGCTGCCGATAGAGTGAGGAGGGAGGCTGTTAAGCCAATGCCTCGCCGGCCCCTTTAGCTTGAGTGGCAAGTATTTATTGGCATGGAGATCATCTCCATTGGCCATGTGTATATGCAGGAGGAAATCCTCGATCCAAACTGCTGGGTCCGTGGTACCATCATATGATTCTATGTTGATGGGTGTAAACCCTTCCGGGAATTGATGTTCCATCACCCTGTCTGTAAAGCAGATTGGGTGAGCCGGACCCCGGGACCGAGGAGGATCTCGTCGGATCTTTGGAGAAAGCCGTGAGTAGGCTTGATCTCGAGCACGGCCGTTTGTCACACCCCTGGCTTAATCGTGAACTAATCATACACGCAAATGCACACGATCAAGCCTAAGGACTCACTTGAAGATATCACAATACAACTCTAAACACAAATAAAAGTCATACAAGCTTTATATTATAAGCCACGGGCCTCGAGGGCTCGAATACATAAGCTCGATGTCATACAAGCATCAGCGGAAGCATCAGGTATCAGAGTACAGACACAAAGTTAAACAGATAGGCCTTTAAGAAGGCGGGGCAAAATAAAACACTGGATCGAAAGGCACAGGCCTCCTGCCTGGGTGCCTCCTATCTACTCCTGGTCGTCGGAGGGCTCCTCGTAGTAGTAGTATCCGGAGGGGTAGTAGTAGTAGTAGTAGTCATCGTCGACAGCAGGGGCAGCTGGCTCCGGGGCTCCGTCATCTGGTCTCAAGTATCGGGTATGGGGAAAAAGAATGCAAAGCAACCGTGAGTACTGATCCAAAGTACTCAGCAAGACTGACATCAGATCTATTCTAAATATGCAACATTATCAAAGGAAGGCTGTATATGTGGACTGATTTGCAGAAATGCCAGAATAGAAGGGAAAAGCCTAGCCTATCGAAGACTAGCATCTTTAGGGTCCTGCGGCATTAGAAGAGTACAGATTAGTACATAAATATAGTAGTAGCAACAAGTATCAACATCGCCCAGAGATCCTTCCTCGACTCCCTGCGAGAAAGCAATCCCGGGGCCAATATATTCAACCCATTCATAGTTGTAGAAGACCCGGATATTTTTCGAGCGTCCTGTTACCGTGGACACGGCTATTCGAATAGATATACTTCCCTGCAGGGGTGCACCAACTTACCCAACACGTTCGATGACTCTGGCCGGACACACTTGCTCAGTCGATGCCCGGCCTTGGACTATCGACACGTCGTAGCCCTACCTAGGCTCAACAGAGAGGCCAGCATGCCGGTCTACATCCTAAGCGCTCAGGGGTCTTGGGCCCATCGCCCTTTGCAGACGGCCGGGAGCAGACCTAGCCCCCTTAATACAAGCGTAGGCTTTCACGGTCGAACCCGGGCGCGTGCCGCTCAACCGCTGCCGTCTGAAGAACTTCGGCTGATACTACAACGTCGAGTACCCATATTATTCCCACGTGCTGGTTAGCGTGAAAAGGCCAGAGGCCTACTCAGATTACATATCCTAACCCATTAGTGCGTTTGGAGCTCGCGGTGACAATCGGTTGCTCCACACTCTGTGGTCCCGTCGCCCCGTCTCGAGGACTTGCGGCAAGGGCCAGGCCCACGGTCCGCCTGCCCGGCGGCGCCTCGTAAATATCTTGCGGGTACCCTCCAGGTCAATCCGTCTTCCCAGGGGCTGTCGGGATCTCAGGTCCACCTCTACCGGGTGGTACCACCTGTCCCTTCAGCCCCACGTTAACAGTAACAGTAAAGGACCAACAGGTAAGTAACAGTAGTAAAGTAAAGTAACCGTGTGTCTATCACATCAAGAAGGAATCCGAGGAATCACCCTCGTGGGATTCCAACTCGATGTTCCCGTCAAAGTGAACCCGGAGGAATCACCCTCGATGGTATTCACACTAGCGGGGTTGCACAACAGAAGCTTTGTCGGAGATGGGGAAGAGAAATCACCCTCGGTATCCCACAACCGACTAGCTGTACTACAGAGGCATCATCGATGTGAGATAAGAGGTATCACCCTCGGCACTCGATGCCGGCTCTGCAGAGTCGAGCAACTTAGGGGGGTGTGGTGTTGTGAAGTTCTCAGTCCATTCGATCACATCGATCGGGACACAGATACTAAAGCGGGGCAACTACAGCAAGGGAGAGGGATCCAACCTATTCTAAGCATTTTGGATAACAGGCAGGTATCAACAACAGTTACATGGACAGGCTATGCATCAGAATAGGATAGATCAATAGCAGCAGCAAATTCTAATGCAAGCAGGAGGGAGAGAAAATAGGTGATATAGGCATGCGTCAAGGAGGGTTGCTTGCCTGGAAGCTCTGCGGCAAAGGAGGGATCGTCAGTGGTGTCGTCTGTCTCCTGAGCTACGTCGGTCTCGGGAGCTATCGGAATAGAAGAGGGGGAAGAAACAATAAATAAAAGCAACAGATGCAACACAGAGCATGACATGCTAAGATGCAGTGCAGGGTTGCCTAAAATGTGTCTAAACCATTTTAGCTATTTTTAGGATTTAAGTTGGAATTATTAACCAGTATGAATGCACTATTCATCTACCGGAAACGGATGAAAAGTTGCGGGTTTTCCTACGTAGAGGGTCCCGACGTGAAAACAGATGGCACGATCAGATTCGTGGGATTTTTCTGATCAACTTTCATGTAGAAAGTTTTTCCATCCGAGCTACGGTTTTTTTCTATGAATTTTCAAAGTTTTAAATTATTTCTGGAATTATTCAAATTAACAGAAAAGCCAGAAATGGAATATGATGTCAGGATGATGTCATGCTTGCGTCAGCAGTCGGCTGACCAGCTGACTTGTCAAACAGACAGGTGGGACCCACCTGTCAGCCTCTGTGGGGTTAAAACAGATTTAAATTTAAACTTAACAGAGGATTAGTCAGTGGGCCCGGCCTGTCAGTGTAATAACTAATTAACAGATTTAACTAATTAAGGGTTAGCAGTTAATTAACCGCGCGGGCTCACACGTCAGCGGCTGTAGGAACAGTAACCCGCGCGTTGACCGGAGTCAACGCGGTCAAACGAGCGGCGGGGCCCACTGGTAGCGACTGTGGGCGGGCCCCACGCTATGCCAGCTCAGCGCCGGCGCCGGAACAGGCTCCGGCGAGCCGTTCGCGGCTGCCGAACGCCGGCGGGGCTCGGATTTTTACCACACGGCACCAAATCGGGCGTTTTCTACGGCGTTCGAACGAGGGGAGCGGCACGCATCCAACGCG
This sequence comes from Elymus sibiricus, assembly GCA_039707655.1. NCBI lineage: Eukaryota > Viridiplantae > Streptophyta > Magnoliopsida > Poales > Poaceae > Elymus > Elymus sibiricus. Next base: position 18,754,224 of record CM077666.1, on the reverse strand, counting down.
GGTGGTCCCGGGAGCTGAGGAGGCCGGAGTCGTCGCCGGTGACAAGTACAGCGTAGACCCGAAATCCGGCGAACTCGCAAACGTGGAGGCAATGAGCAAATCGGGCGGCGTTGGGCTCATACGGCGTCTACGCGGGGTCACGAACGCGTTGGCGTGCTCGGTGGACCGTGACGGCCACTGCCGCGATCGCAGCGAGCTCACCGGCGGAAAGCAGAGAACGGCAATGGCGGCACCGGCCGCTCCGGGCACGGAGAAGAGCGAAAAGAGAGGGGAGGAGGTGAGGAGCTCACCGCAGCGGCTCACGGTGGCCCTTGGCGGATTTGTAGCGCAGGGGCGGCGACGTACGGTGCGGCGGAGCTCCGGTGACCCGCGGCGGACTCCGGCTCGATTCGGCCAATGCCGTGGCCTCAGGCTTGAACACGTGGTCGGGGAAGAAGCAGGAGAGGATGGCGGAGCTGCTGGCCAGCTCGGAGAGGCGAGGGAGTGGCTGGCCGCGGAGATTCACGACGGCGCGGCGGCTACGACGTCGGGCAGAGAAGAAAGGGGCGAGCGCACGCGCGAGGGTGAGGGAGGAAGAGGAATGGGGGCGAGGGGACCAGGGGGAAGGGCTCGGGGAGGCCCTTATCCCCTCCGTTCAACCACTCCGACTCGGTGGCGAGCGGTGGACGGCCGCCGTACGCGCCGGGCGCGGAGAAGACGACACGGAGGAGGGAGCAGGTGAAGGGGGCCTCGGTGGGCTGGCTGGGCCGCGCCAGGTAAGCAGGTAAGGCCCAACTCCCCTTTTCTCTTTTATGTTTTTCAGTTTATTTATTAACAGAGAGGGGAAAATAAATATTTGGGCAACCAAATCATTTTAGAAAAATGTGTGACTTGGCCCATTAAATACTTTGCATTTTTAGGCACTGCCACAATTATTTTGGGAGAGATTTGAATTCATTTGGAATTTTCATAAATGGAATTGCATTTTAAATTGCTGGAATTGCATTGAAATAATTCCTACTGTCCATCTTTGCATATGAGTGATGTTGTTTTTCTTAACATCAAATTGTTTTGGAATATATGCTAAATGATGAACATTTTTCCAGCAACTTTTGTGCAACTTCAAATTTCAATTGCCTTTGAATTTGAATCCAGGGGCAGAATTTGAAATGAGATATTAATCCACATTGATTATCATTGCAAATCTCAGATGACTTGGCATTAATATAGTGGATCACTGTAGCTCATTACATAGGGGTGTTACAATTCTCCTCCTCTAAAAGAAATTCTCGTCCCGAGAATTTAGGAGGTAGAAGGAAACAGATCGGGGTATTCTTCCCGAAGACGATCTTCACGTTCCCAAGTGGCTTCATCCTCAGTATGATTTGACCACTGCACTTTCAGGAACTTAGTAGTCTTCTGGCGGGTCCGACGTTCAGCTTGATCGAGAATGCAGATCGGATGCTCCTTATTAGAAAGATCATCTTGCAAATCAAGCAACTCATGATCCACTGCTCGGTGCGGAGATTCCTTGAAGCAACGGCGAAGTTGCGACACATGGAAGACGTCGTGGATGTGAGAGAATTGCGGCGGCAACTCCAATATATAAGCCACATGCCCACGTCTGGCGAGAATACGGAAGGGGCCGATGTAGCGAGGAGCTAACTTGCCCTTGATTCCAAAGCGGTGAGTGCCCTTCATAGGAGTGACACGCAGATAAGCTTGATCACCAGGTTGATAGGTCAATCCCCATCGTTTGCGATCAGAGTCGCTCTTCTGGCGGTCCTGAGCAGCTTTGAGATTTTCTCGCACAATTCGAACTTGCTCTTCAGCGTGTTGGATAATATCCGGACCCACGAGCGGTCGTTCCCCAGTTTCTGACCAATTCAGAGGGGTTCGACACTTATGTCCATATAGAACCTCAAAAGGGGCCATTTTCAAACTTGCCTGATAGCTGTTGTTATAAGAGAATTCGGCATACGGGAGAGATTCTTCCCACTTCTTGCCAAATGATATAACACAAGCACGCAACATATCTTCAAGCACTTGATTCACTCGTTCGACTTGGCCTTGGGATTGGGGGTGATAAGCTGAACCCCAAGTAATATGAGTTCCCATAGCTTGTTGGAAACTATTCCAGAAATGTGAGGTGAAGAGGCTGCCACGGTCTGAACTGATCTCCTTCTAAATACCGTGAAGTGATACAATCCTGGAGATATATAACTCTGCTAACTGACTAGCAGTGATCGTCTCCTTAACTGGCAGAAAGTGTGCGACTTTGGAGAGTTGGTCGACGACGACAAGAATAGCATCGTGACCTTTATGTGACTTGGGAAGGCTAGTAATGAGATCCATTTGAACCTTATCCCATTTCCATAAAGGAATAGGGAGCGGTTGCAGAATTCCAGCAGGCTTCTGATGTTCTGCTTTAACGCGACGGCAAACGTCACATTCAGCAACATATCGAGCAATGTCCTGCTTCATTCTAGACCACCAGTACCTTTGTCGGAGATCACGATACATCTTGGTGCTACCTGGATGAATAGACAGTGGTGTATCATGTGCCTCCTTCATGACCTTGTCAGTCATCAATTCGAACCGAGGTACCACAATGCGGTCTTTGAAATACAAGGTTCCATCTTCAGCAAGCGAGAAATCCCTGTACTTTTCAAGGTGAAGATCTCTTTTCATGAGATCAACTTCAGCATCTTTAGCTTGCGCGCATTTAACAGCCTTCTCAAGATCTGGCTGTATAACAAGGGTATTAAGAGAACCCTGTGGAACAATGCAGAGGTTCAGCTGGCGCAATTCTTCATACAGACGAGGTTGAGCTCGCTGAACCGTGAGGTTGTTATTATAGGACTTGCGGCTCAAGGCATCGGCGATCACATTAGCCTTGCCAGGGGTATATGAAATACCACAGTCATAGTCCGTAATTGTTTCCAACAATCGCTGTTGGTGGAGATTGAAATCCGGCTGAGTAAATAAATACTTCAGACTTTGATGATCAGTATATATCTCACATTGGTTACCAAGGAGGTAATGTCGCCACAGTTTCAATGCATAGATCACTTCAGCAAGTTCAAGATCATGCACTGGATAATTCTCTTCATGCGGACGCAACTGTCGCGAGGCATAAGCAATTACTCTTCGTTCTTGCATCAGGACACAGCCTAATCCTTGACGAGAGGCGTCGCAATATATCACGAAATCCTTGCGAGAATCCGGAGGAGCAAGCACTGGAGCGGAGGTGAGCTTGTCCTTGAGGGTCTGGAAACTTTCCTGACATTTATCTGTCCACTCAAACTTTACGCCTTTGTGAAGCAGATTAGTCAGAGGCTTGGCAATCTTTGAGAAGTTCTAGACAAATCGACGGCAATAACTTGCGAGTCCGAGAAAGCTTCTGACTTGCTTGACATTCTTCGGGGGAGTCCAGTCAAGAATAGCCTGAACTCGTTCTGGATTAACAGCGATACCATCCTTGGAAATCACATGACCAAGGTAGGTTACTTCGGATAACCAGAATTCACACTTGGAATACTTGGCATATAACTGGTGCTCCCGAATCTTTTCCAGGACCAATCGAAGATGTTCAGCGTGTTCTTCCTTATTCTTGGAATAAACCAAAATATCATCCATATAAACCACGACGAATTTGTCGAGGTAATCCATGAAGATGTAATTCATCAGGCGGGAGAACGTTGCTGGTGCATTCGTTAACCCGAAAGACATAACAGTATACTCATAAGAGCCATATCGAGTAACAAATGCAGTCTTGGGGATATCCTCTTCGCGAACACGGATCTGATGATAACCCAACCTCAACTCGAGTTTAGAGAACACTGATGATCCAGCAAGTTGATCATACAGATCATTGATCCGAGGAAGCGGATACTTGTTCTGAATGGTGACTTGGTTGATAGGCCGGTATACGTGGTGCAACATACGATGGCCTCTGAATAGGTACAGCTGGACGGTACATGCTCTGAGGGATCCAAATACGGCGCTTCTGGGAAGGCAAGCCCGAAGATGAGCCCGCTTCACGGGTGCGCTTAAGAGCATCCTTATGATCCTTCAGACCTGTCTCGACCTGGATAGCCTCGTTCACCAAGGTGGCGAAGTCGGCAAAGTCTTGGACTAGCAGAGCGAGCTTGATGTCAGGGTGGAGCCCTTCACGGAACTTCTCCTGTCTACGTGCATCGGTAGCAATGTCCTCCTCAGCATAGCGAGATAGTTCCAGAAATTCCCGCTGATAGGCTTCCACAGACTTAGTGCCATGGGTGAGATTGCGGAACTCACGCTTCTTGCGGTCTATCACTCCTTGCGGAATGTAACGGGCACGGAAAGCAGCCTTGAATTCTATCCAGGTGATAATGGTTCCAGGAGCTAAGGTCTGCCTGTGAGTGTCCCACCATAGTGCTGCGGGTCCCTTCAGGAAGTATGACGCGAAGGTGACATAGCCGGCAGGGTCCACATTCGCAGACTCCATCTCGAAAAAGATATCGCGGAGCTAGTCATCAGCGTCTAGCGGCTGAACCGAGTTGCGGTAAATGGTTGGATTCAGGCGCACAAACTCTTGCAACGTGATTGCGGCTGGCTGCTGGTTGGCATTGGCGCGGGGAAACTGATCCATCAGCCCTTGCATAAATTGACGGTGCACTTCAAACTGTTGCATCATGGCTGCCATATAGTCGGGCGGTGGTGGATTGTTGGCACCACGGCCACGACCTGTGGGTCTAACCATCCTGCTAAAATTTCAACAGGGGGGTAGTTTAGCAACGAGTATTGCAATTGTATGGAGTCATTCATGAAGTAACATGCACAATAAAAGAAAGTGCAATAAATACATCATCATAGTCATCATGACATACAGATCCATACATAGGTTCGGTTACAGACTAGCGTTACAACGGCAAAAGGAAAGGCAAGACAACTAGGCGGCACATAGGCACGCGGTGGAGGGATACAACAACGTGACATAGCAATATGCTACATCAGCGTCAGAGAAAACCACTGAACCTAGGTAACTGCACGTGACGATGTAGGGTTCCCTCGAAAGAAGGATCCTGCGCTCCGTGAACACTGTGGTGCAGAACCTGGTCCCGAACTGGAAGAAGAGGACCACGTGGAGGAGTAAAACCTCCAACAGCAGGCCACTCAAGACCTGGTGGCATCTCCGTCCTACGCGGGTAAAGAATGTACTCTGGGTGCATCCGTGCACTGACTGCTGGCAGCATCTGTGTTAGAGCGTCGTAAAGACAAGCACGAGTGGTGTGCAACTCAACAGCAAGAGCTCGAACAGTGCGGTCCAGAGCTTGGATGTGCTGTACCATAACCTGCGGGTCATATCGACGCAGGATGTAAGGAGCACAAGTAGCAGTGTAGTATCCAGTCTCATCGCCAGCAGGAGCATACGGGATGTATCTGAAAGCGGTCTCCTCCAAGCGACTGTTGTGCTCTCTACGGAGATGGGCAATAGCAGTATAGGCAGCATCATGGACTGCCATGTCGACAGTCACTCCAACACCATGGAAGGTGTACAACTCAGTGATGGAGTTGTTCTGCCGATCAAAGATGCGAACCTCAGCATGGTACTGCTCCTGGTTGAACTCGCGGTAATCCTCGTAAACAGTGTACTCGGGATACCAGCGATATCCCAGCCTGGTCAAGAGCTCGACCAAAATGCCCGGAAACCCAGTCGCATCAGGAGCCACGGTCAGACGGACAAGCTGTCTGGCGGGACGCGGCGGGAACAAATGATCCATCTGTAACAGAGGAATTTCAAGATTGTCAAATGCCAGTGTGAGAATCATACGATAACTTGAAAAGGAAAGGTTAAACAAACCAATGGAAAAGAAAATATGATTATCAGATTAATCAGATCGAAAGAAAGAATTAGTTGCAGACAATCCAGCTCTCCGGGTGAAAGTGATTACGAGAACCTAATGTCAGAGTTAGTAAAATCATTTAACCCGAAAAGAAGAGAAGTCAAAGTCCCAGAGTATAGAAGAGGAATAAAAGATCCTAATACCACCCATTGGCGACGTGGGCCCGTAAGCCACACAGCCATGTTAGTAAAATTCATTTTGCAAATTCTAGACTCAACTTCGGCCATGGAGTTGGAAAGGGGGTTCCTACAGGCAGTCGGCTCTGATAGCAACTTGTGACGCCCCCGGCTTAATCGTGCACTAATCATACATGCAAATGCACACGATCAAGCCTCAAGACTCACTTGAAGATATCACAACACAACTCTAAACACAAATAAAAGTCATACAAGCTTTATATTATAAGCCAGGGGCCTCGAGGGCTCAAATACATAACCTCGATGTCATACAAGCATCAGCGGAAGCATCAGGTATCTGAGTACAAACACAAAGTTAAACAGATAGGCCTTTAAGAAGGCGGGGCAAAAAAAAACACTGGATCGAAAGGCGCAGGCCTCCTGCCTGGGTGCCTCCTATCTACTCCTGGTCATCGGAGGGCTCCTCGTAGTAGTAGTATCCGGAGGGGTAGTAGTAGTGGTAGTAGTCATCGTCGACAGCAGGGGCAGCTGGCTCCGGGGCTCCGTCATCTGGTCTCAAGTATCGGGTATGGGGAAAAAGAATGCAAAGCAACCGTGAGTACTCATCCAAAGTACTCAGCAAGACTGACATCAGATCTATTCTAAATATGCAACATTATCAAAGGAAGGCTGTATATGTGGACTGATTTGCAGAAATGCCAGAATAGAAGGGAAAAGCATAGCCTATCGAAGACTAGCATCTTCAGGGTCTTGCAGCATTAGAAGAGTACAGATTAGTACATAAATATAGTAGTAGCAACAAGTATCAACATCGCCCAGAGATCCTTCCTCGACTCCCTGCGAGAAAGCAATCCCGGGGCCAATATATTCAACCCATTCCTAGTTGTAGAAGATCGGGATATTTTCGGAGCGTCCTGTTACCGTGGACACGGCTATTCGAATAGATATACTTCCCTGCAGGAGTGCACCAACTTACCCAACACGTTCGATGAAACTGGCCGGACACACTTGCTCAGTCGATGCCCGGCCTCGGACTATCGAGACGTCGTAGCCCTACCTAGGCTCAACAGAGAGGCCAGCACGCCGGTCTACATCCTAAGCGCTCAGGGGTCTTGGGCCCATCGCCCTTTGCACTCCTGCGTGTTGCGAGGACGGCAGGGAGCAGACATAGCCCCCTTAATACAAGTGCAGGCTTTCACGGTCCAACCCGGTCGCGTGCCGCTCAACCGCTGACGTCTGAAGAACTTCGGTTGATACTACGACGCCGAGTACCCATATTATTCCCACGTGCTGTTAACGCGAAAAGGCCAGAGGCCTACTCAGATTACCTATCCTAACCCATTAGTGCGTTTGGAGCTCGCGGTGACAATCGGTTGCTCCACACTCTGTGGTCCCGTCGCCCCGTCTTGAGGACTTGCGGCAAGGGCTAGGCCCACGGTCCGCCTGCCCGGCCGCGCCTCGTAAATATCTCGCGGGTACCCTCCAGGTCAACCCGTCTTCCCAGGGGCTGTCGGGACCTCAGGTCCACCTCTACCGGGTGGTACCACCTGTCCCTTCAGCCCCACATTAACAATAACAGTAAAGGGGCAACAGGTAAGTAACAGTAGTAAAGTAAAGTAACCGTGTGTCTATCACATCAAGAAGGAATCCGAGGAATCACCCTCGTGGGATTCCAACTCGATGTTCCCGTCAAAGTGAACCCGGAGGAATGCCCCTCGATGGTATTCACACTAGCGGGGTTGCACGACAGAAGCTTTGTCGGAGATGGGGAAGAGGAATCACCCTCGGTATCCCACAACCGACTAGCTGTACTATAGAGGCATCATCGATGTGAGATAAGAGGTATCACCCTCGGCACTCGATGCCGGCTCTGCAGAGTCGAGCAACTTAGGGGGGTGTGGTGTTGTGAAGTTCTCAGTCCATTCGATCACATCGATCGGGACATAGATACTAAAGCGGGGCAACTACAGCAAGGGAGAGGGATCCAACCTATTCTAAGCATTTTGGATAACAGGCAGGTATCAATAACAGTTACAAGGACAGGCTATGCATCAGAATAGGATAGATCAATAGCAGCAGCAAATTCTAATGCAAGCAGAAGGGAGAGAAAATAGGTGATATAGGCATGCGTCAAGGAGGGTTGCATGCCTAGAAGCTCTGCGGCAAAGGAGGGATCGTCAGTGGTGTCGTCTGTCTCCTGAGCTGCGTCGGTCTCGGGGGCTATCGGAATAGAAGAGGGGGAAGAAACAATAAATAAAAGCAACAGATGCAACACAGAGCATGACATGCTAAGACGCAGTGTAGGGTTGCCTAAAATATGTCTAAACCATTTTAGCTATTTTTAGGATTTAAGTTGGAAATATTGACCAGTATGTATGCACTATTCATCTACCAGAAACGGACAAAAAGTTGCGGGTTTTCCTATGTCGAGGGAGCCGACATGAAAACAGATGGCACGATCAGATTTGTGGAATTTTTCTGATCAACTTTCATGTAGAAAGTTTTTCCATCCGAGCTACGGTTTATGTTCTATGAATTTTCAAAGTTTTAAATTATTTCTGGAATTATTCAAATTAACAGAAAAGCCAGAAATGGAATATGATGTCAGGATGATGTCATCCTTGCGTCAGCAATCGACTGACCAGCTGACTGGTCAAACAGACAGGTGGGACCCACCTGTCAGCCTCTTTGGGGTTAAAACAGATTTAAATTTAAACTTAACAGAGGATTAGTCAGTGGGCCCGGCCTGTCAGTGTAATAACTAATTAACAGATTTAACTAATTAACGGTTAGCAGTTAATTAACCGTGCGGGCCCACACGTCAGCGGCTGTAGGAACAGAAACCCGCGCATTGACCGGAGTCAACGCGGTCAAACGAGCGGCGGGGCCCACTGGCAGCGACTGTGGGCGGGCCCCACGCTATGCCAGCTCAGCGCCGGCGCCGGAACAGGCTCCGGCGAGCCGTTCGCGGCGGCCGAACGCCGGCGGGGCTCGGATTTTTACCACACGGCACCAAATCGGGCGTTTTCTACGGCGTTCGAACGAGGGGAGCGGCGCCAATACAACGCGGGTGGTCTCGGGAGCTGAGGAGGCCGGAGTCGTCGCCGGTGACAAGTACGGCGGAGACCCAAAATCCGGCGAACTCGCAAATGGGGAGGCAGTGAGCAAATCGGGCGGCATTGGGCTCATACGACGTCTACGCGGGGTCACGAACGCGTTGGCGAGCTCGGTGGACCGTGACGGCCACTGCCGCGACGGCAGCGAGCTCACCGGCGGAAAGCAGAGAACGGCAATGGCGGCACCGGCCGCTCCGGGCACGGAGAAGAGCGAAAAGAGAGGGGAGGAGGTGAGGAGCTCACCGCAGCGGCTCACAGTGGCCCTTGGCGGATTTGTAGCGCAGGGGCGGCGACGTACGGTGCGGCGGAGCTCCGGTGACCCGCGGCGGACTCCGGCTTGATTCGGCCAATGCCGCGGCCTCGGGCTTGAACGCGGGGTCGGGGAAGAAGCAGGAGACGACGGCGGAGCTGCTGGCCAGCTCGGAGAGGCGAGGGAGTGGCTGGCCACGGAGATTCACGACGGCGCGGCGGCGACGACGTCGGGCAGAGAAGAAAGGGGCGAGCGCACGCGCGAGGGTGAGGGAGGAAGAGGAATGGGGGCTAGGCGACCAGGGGGGAAGGGCTCGGGGAGGCCCTTATCCCCTCCGTTCAACCACTCCGACTCGGTGGCGAGCGGTGGACGGCCGCCGTACGCGCCGGGCGCGGAGATTACGACACGGAGGAGGGAGCAGGTGAAGGGGGCCTCGGTGGGCTGGCTGGGCCGCGCCAGGTAAGCAGGTAAGGCCCAACTCCCCTTTTCTCTTTTCTGTTTTTCAGTTTATTTATTAACAGAGAGGGGAAAATAAATATTTGGGCAACCAAATCATTTTAGAAAAATGTGTGACTTGGCCTATTAAATACTTTGCATTTTTAGGCACTGCCACAATTATTTTGGGAGAGATTTGAATTCATTTGGAATTTTCATAAATGGAATTGCATTTTAAATTGCCGGAATTGCATTGAAATAATTGCTACTGTCCATCTTTGCATATGAGTGATGTTGTTTTTCTTAACATCAAATTGTTTTGGAATATATGCTAAATGATGAACATTTTTCAAGCAACTTTTGTGCAACTTCAAATTTCAATTGCATTTGAATTTGAATCCAGGGGCAGAATTTGAAATGAGATATTAATCCACATTGATTATCATTGCAAATCTCAGATGACTTGGCATTAATATAGTGGATCACGGTAGCTCATTACATAGGGGTGTTACACCGTTCCTGTCCATCCAGGCATCGTAGCCGTCGGGCCCAGCGGGCGCACGTCCCTTGATCCGTAGGTGGACCGAGGGGGAGCCCAGTTTTCCTCAATACGATGTCTAGTGTTGTGAGGATCCAGATAGTCCACGGGGTCTTTGCCATGACGGCGTGGAGGTGGCTGTTCACCGTGGTCTTCTCATCTTGGCCTGTCCCGGCCTCTAGGGGGCCGATCGAGGTCGTCAGCGAGCTCTTCGTCGAACTCTGGTAAAAGGCGCCTGCATGGGTATGATTTCGGCGTATTATGACGTTGGTTCTCCATATCTTGCTCGGCAGAGAGCACTTCAACCCACTTTTCATTTAGCACATCGCTATTTTCCTGCAGCTGCTGCTGCTTGCGCTTTAAGCTCCGGGCCGTCGCAACGAGGCGTCGCCGGAAGCGTTCTTGTTCAAAGGGGTCTTCGGGGACGATGTAATCCTCGGTACCGAGGCTCTCGTCCTCCTCGGATTCCGGCATGTAGTAGTCATCGGCCCCTTCGAAGATGTCATCGGGATCGGAGTCCTCAAGAGGTCAGTCTGGTGTGCTGTTCCTTACTGGGGAGGCTTGAATGTCCTCCTCCTGGTTATCGGCGTCGCCGTCCTTCGCATCGCCGTTATTAGCTATCGCGTAGTTGCCACTGGGTTCCCCATTATTGCCCCTTCGGCGCCTTCACCGACGTCTTGGAGGGGATTTGGGGGTGTCCACCATATAAACATCGTAGGTGGATGTGGCGGCCCACCTGCCCGTGTTTACTAGGGGCAAGGTGTTCTCGATGGGGCCATCAGCGTCTTGCTCCATGTCTGAGGGTTCGCCATAGTACAACACGTCGGTTAAATCATCGATCGTGGCGACTAGGTGGGTGGTGGGTGGGATGTAAATTTCCCTATCATCGGCTTTAAGTCTGGTCTGATTGTAAACCGAAGTCTTGCCGTCCGAGATGGACATGCTCCGGATGCGTTCAAGCATCTCATCGAGGTGAGATAACACTTCGGAATTCATGGATGCGCCATAGGCAGGGCTGATTTAAAGTACTCCCGGCGTGTAACCAGATGTGTCTTCGGAATAAAAGGAATCTGAACATAATTCTGGGTTCTGATTCGAAATCAATTCCGGCACCGGCGCAGTTTCCGGAGCGGGAGCCGGATCTATCTCCGGACTGGTGATCGGGGATAGACTGGCCGTAGTGGCGGCATCAGGGGTCTCAAGAGACGCCGTGACAAAGTTCGGTTCCGGAGTCGAGCTTCCAGAACCGGCCGAGCTCTCGATCCGGCCGGGAGTCCATCCCGATAGGATGAGTTCACCACGGGAATCCGCAGTGTACTCAAGGCCACCGAATGTCACGATCTGACCTGCGGCTTAGTTTTGGACAAAGGTCAGGTGACCCGTCGAGTCAGCGCAAAATACCATGCTACCGAAGACAAAAAGCTGGCCGGGGGCATAAACGTCCCCGTGGCTGTTGGCGCAGTTGATCTGCAGGTGAGCCATCAATCCTTCTGGTGATTGCGCAGCGGAACTCTCAATGAAAGCATGAGTGTCGGTGTAAAAACCGGCAGACCTCAGGGTAGGGGGTCCCGAGCTGTGGATCTCGGATCGGTGGTAACAGAGACGATGGAGACGATGTTTACCCAGGTTCGGTCCCTCTTGATGGAGGTAAAACCCTACGTCCTGCTTCTGTTTATATTGATGGAGATGTATCGAGTACAGAGTTGATCTACTTCGAGATGGTAATATGTGTCTAACTTCTAGGGCTAGGTGAGCAATATTGCGTTGTTCCCCTCTACGGGCTAAACCCTATGGCTTATATACACGCCAGGGAGGGTACCTAGGGTTACAAGGTCGGTATCTAGGAATAAGGCGGCTGGACAAATCTTGAAGTGTACTACAAGTCTTCGGTAGAGACAGCCTTGATCACGTCTCCCATGTGTGGCCTCCGGAGCCCGTCTTGATCACGTACGGGGGCATATCGGCCCAACCGAGGAGATGGGCCGGCTAGGTTAGCACCCCCTAATCCAGGACACCGCCACCCGGTCACAGCGCCGTCGACTGCTTTGACCACGGCTCCAACTCCTCCCCTCAACATCTTCAGTCTGTACAAGGTGCCAGAGGACCAGACTGGAGCCAACAAGGAAGCAATGATCCAAGCGGGGCTGATGACCCAATGGCTGAAGGAGATGTGCGCAGCTGGCAAGCTAGCATACGATGCCAGCGTTGCCCTTCAGGAAAATGTTCGAGTTGTAAGTTGATCTCCAAGTCATTTTTCCTCTGTAGGAATTTCCTGTCGCAAAATATTCGGTACACCCACTGGGTGTTTTTTTTTGCTTGGCCGTCACTCGGATCGGGCGGACCGTTCCGAGTGGATACCATTCTAGTGGGGGCACGCTTAGTGCACCCACTGGGTGTAGTCCCCGAGACTGCCGTCGACTGCAGGCAGTCGGCGGGAGTCTTAGAGCTTAGACCCTGTTCTGTCGTTGTTGTTTTTTTTTTTTGCTTGGCCGTCACTCGGATCGGGCGGACTGTTCCGAGTGGATACCGTTCCAGTGGGGGCACGCTGAGTGCACCCACTGGGTGTAGTCCCCGAGACTGTCGTCGACTGTAGACAGTCGACGGGATTCTTAGAACTTAGAAATTTTCTTGTCTCTTTTCTTTTTTGATTGGCCGTCACTCGGATCGGGCGGACCGTTCCGAGTGGATACCGTTCCAGTGGTGGCACGCTGAGTGCACCCACTGGGTCTAGTCCCCGAGACTGCCGTCGACTGCGGGCAGTTGGCGGGAGTCTTAGAACTTAGAACTTGCTTTAGAGGGTACTTCAGGATCTGGTACTGGTCAAGCTTGTTCCTCCCTGACCAAGGGTACTTCAGAATCTGGTATTGGTCAAGCCTGTTCCTCCCAGGAGTGCTGATCTCTGAGCACTCGGGATATTCCTTAACATTAACTGGTCTGATCTCTCTTGTGTTTCAGAAAACTTGCGATCTTGGGACTCAGTACGTGGCACTAGAGAAGGAGACGGCCCAGCTCCGACTGGACTTGGAGGTGGAGAAGAGGAACACAGCGCGCGCTCAGGTGGAGCTCAAGACCATGGGATGTAAGCTTTAATTACTGAGCGCTCCACTTTCATCTCTCTCCATTCTTTGAACCGAGTGACTTCACTCGATCAGATGTGCGTAGTGAAAACCATCGACTCCAAGTGCGGCTCAGAACCTCTGTTTCTTTAGGAACTATGAAGCAGGCACTCGAGAATAAGGACAATGAGCTGGCGGGGCACAAAATGTGGTGAGAGAGAAAACCAAGGCCGCCGAAGAGAAATTGGCCTCACTCGAGAAGCTTGAAGGAGAGAACAAGTCGCTGAAAGCCGCCGTCACGGAAGCGAAGAAGGAAGTGGCTGAGCTCAAGAAGCAGAAGGCCAAGTGGGATGGCAAGCTCAAGGCTCAAGCGAATGCTCATGAGCAGGAGAAGAAGTCTCTGGGCGAGAAGATCGCCCAACTTACTGAAAAGAAGAATGCTCTGGAAAAGTACATTGAAGAGTTCGCGGAGGAGATGTACACCAAGCTTGCAGGTAACCTGTAACACCCGAGTGAGTTTTAACTTTTCTCCGAGTGAATTTCATGCATGATGATCTTCAACCCTCCTCTTTTCTTGTTCACAGAGTACTGCCGGGACTTCGAGCTTGAGACTGACAGGATCGAGAGGGATCTGAATCCCTCCAGGTCACTCGTCGGCGACAAGGCTGCCCTAGGCATCTTACGGCTTGAATCTCGCATTGAAGATGTTCAGGGGTACATCATCTATCTGCGGGGTGCACTCGGAAGGATCGACAAGGAGCTGTGGCCGGAAGACACGCTCGACACCGATCTGGAGGCAATGATGACTCGCCTCAATGAGATTCCCAGCCGAGTGCAGGCGTGGAAGAAATCAACTGCTCGCTGCGGAGCCGACGTGGCCCTCTCTCTGGTCTAAGTGCATTGCAGGGACGCCAAGGAGGAGAAACTGAAGTCTTTTCAAGTTGCCAACACGAAGAAGCTCAAGTTTGAAGACTTCATGGAGACATTCATAGAGGCAGCCACTCGGATCGCAGACGGCATCGACCTGGACTCTTTCATCGAGCTAGCCAGCCCCTCGGGGGCGTGAAAAAACTTTAAGCTCCACCCATTAGCCTCGGTATGCCGAGTCGAACTGTATTCGTTGAAATCTTTCGGGCTTCGGGCCCGCATACTCGTATTTGCTTTTGAACTTCTGGAGTCATCCGAATGCTTTCCTTTGAGTCTTTCGAGTCTTTGGAGTGGGTTTTAACTTAGGCGAAAGCTGGTTCGCAGCTAAACCCCCGAGTGAGAGGGACGCTCTTCACTCGGAGCAGTGTTTTAACTTGGGCGAAAGCTGGTTCGCAGCCAAGCCCCCGAGTGAGAGGGACGCTCTTCACTCGGAGTAGTGTTTTAACTTGGGCGAAAGCTGGTTCGTAGCCAAGCCCCCGAGTGAGAGGGACGCTCTTCACTCGGAGTAGTGTTTTAACTTGGGCAAAAGCTGGTTCGCAGCCAAGCCCCCGAGTGAGAGGGACGCTCTTCACTCGGAGTAGTGTTTTTAACTTAGGCGAAAGCTGGTTCGCAGCCAAGCCCCAGAGTGAGAGGGACGCTCTTCACTCGGAGTAGTGTTTTTAACTTAGGTGAAAGCTGGTTCACAGCTAAGCTCTCGAGTGTGAGGGACGCTCTTCACTCGGAGTAGGTTTTTTAACTTGGGCGAAAGCTGCTTCGCAGCCAAGCCCCCGAGTGAGAGGGACGCTCTTCACTCGGAGTATGTTTTTTAACTTGGGCGAAAGCTGGTTCGCAGCCAAGCCCCCGAGTGAGAGGGATGCTCTTCACTCGGAGTAAGTTTTTTAACTTGGGCGAAAGCTGGTTCGTAGCCAAGCCCCCGAGTGAGAGGGATGCTCTTCACTCGGAGTATGTTTTTTAACTTGGGCGAAATCTGGTTCGCAGCCAAGCCCTCGAGTGAGAGGGAGGCTCTTCACTCGGAGTATGTTTTTTAACTTGGGCGAAATCTGGTTCGCAGCCAAGCCTCCGAGTGAGAGGGACGCTATTCACTCGGAGTAGGTTTCTTAACTTGGGCGAAATCTGGTTCGCAGCCAAGCCCCCGAGTGAGAGGGATGCTCTTCACTCGGAGTAGGTTTTTTAACTTGGCCGAAATCTGGTTCGCAGCCAAGCCCCCGACTGAGGAGGATGCTCTTCACTCGGAGTAGGTTTTTTAACATGGGCGAAATCTGGTTCGCAGCCAAGCCCCCGAGTGAGAGGGATGCTCTTCACTCGGAGTAGGTTTTTTAACTTAGGCAAAAACTGGTTTGCAGCTAAGTTGACGGGCATACACCCACTGGGGGTTGTAAGCCAGAGACTGCGTACGCTTGAACTCGATGTGGAACTGGAAAGTCATGCTTTTATTCATCAAACATCACTCGAGTACTTTTATTACATCTCAACATCAAGTATAAAAACGCCGAAGCAAGTCTGCATTCCAAGCACGGGGCTCGTCTGCTTGCTTCAGAAGGTTGTATAGGTGATATGCCCCGTTGTGCAAAACCTTTGAAACAACAAAAAGACCTTCCCACGCAGGAGCAAGCTTGTGAGGTCGCTGCTGATCCACTCGGAGCACAAGATCTCCTTCCTGAAAAGTCCGACTTCTAACGTGTCTGCTGTGAAAACGTCATAGATCTTGCTGATAGGTGGCCGAACGGATAAGATCCATCTCCCTCTCCTCCTCCAGGAGATCCACTACGTCTTGCCGTGCCTGCTCTGCTTCAGCTTCGGAGTATAGTTCCACTCGGGGCGAATTGTGGAGCAGGTCACTCGGCAAGACGGCTTCAGCTCCATACACCATGAAGAAGGGAGTACGATTGGTAGACCGATTGGGGGTCGTCCTCAAGCTCCAAAGAACTGATGGTAACTCGGTGACCCAGGCTCCAGCTGCATGCTCCAAATCGCGCATGAGCCGTGGCTTTAATCCCTGAAGGATCGGTCCGTTTGCTCTCTCAGCTTGTCCATTCGACTGCGGGTGCGCCACAGATGCATAGTCGACTCGGGTGCCTTGGGCGGTACAGAACGCCCTGAACTCTTCCGAGTCGAAGTTTGAGCCGTTGTCAGTGATAATGCTGTGGGGCACGCCATATCTGAAGACTATCTCCTTCATAAACTTGATCGTTGTACGAGAGTCTAGCTTATTGATAGGTTTGGCTTCGATCCACTTAGTGAACTTATCGACTGCAACCAGCAAGTGGGTGAATCCACTCACCCCCATCCGGAGGGGTCCCACCATGTCAAGTCCCCGGACTGCAAACGGCCAGACAAGTGGAATCGTCTTCAGAGCAGACGCAGGCTTGTGCGATAAGTTTGCATAGAACTGGCACCCGGCGCAGTGTTGGACTATCTCCTGCGCAGCTTCATTGGCACGTGGCCAGAAGAAGCCGGCTCGGTAAGTTTTAGCCACGATTGTCCGAGAGGACGTGTGGTGTCCACAAGTTCCCGAGTGAATCTCCTCCAGGATCAATCAACCTTCCTCCGGAGAGATGCAGCGCTAAGTCACACCGGTGACGCTCTTTCTTTATAACTGATCGCCCATCACTGTAAAAGCCTTGGACCTGCGAACAATCTGGCGGGGCTCGGCTTCATCTTCTGGAAGTTCCTGTCTGAGCAGGTATGCGATGTAAGGCACCGTCCACTCGGGCGTGATTGCTAGGATCTCCATGACCAAATCAATGACTGCCGGGACCTCGACTTCAGTCGGATCGGATGGACCGGCCACTTGCTGGGGCTCTTCCGTGAAGGGATCTTCTTTCACCGTCGGGGAATGCAGATGCTCAAGGAACACATTACTAGGTATAGGTTTGCGAGTGGACCCAATTTTTGCCAGATCATCTGCCGCTTGATTCTTGGCTCGGGGAATGTGGTGGAGCTCCAGTCCCTCGAATTTCTTCTCCAACTTTCTCACTACATTGCAATATCCTGTCATAGCAGGGCTCCTGATGTCCCATTCCTTCATCACTTGATTCACAACTAGATTTGAGTCTTCGTAAACCATCAGGCGTCGGACGCCGAGAGAGATGGCCATACGTAGACCATAAAGGAGCGCTTCGTACTCGGCCTCATTGTTGGAGGAATCAAAGTGAATCTGCAGAACATAACTGAGTCGATCGCCTTTTGGAGACACCAATACACCTCCGGCTCCTGAACCATTCAGCATCTTGGAGCCATCAAAGAACATGGTCCAGTGTTCCGGGTGACTCTGAGTCGGCGGCTGCTGTTCAGTCCATTCGGCTAAGAAATCAGCTAATGCTTGGGACTTGATCGCCTTTTTTGCCTCGAACTTGATGTCCAGGGGCAGGAGCTCGATAGCCCACTTCGCCACTCGACCAGTCGCATCCCGATTGTTCATGATCTCAGACAGCGGGGCGTCGCTGATGACTGACACGGTGTGCGCTTGGAAGTAGTGGGCTACCTTCTTCGCGGTCAGGTAAATGCCGTAGACGAGCTTCTGGTAATGAGGATACCTCTGCTTGGACGGAGTCAGAACTTCAGAAATGTAATAGACTGGGCGCTGAACTTTGTAAGTTTTGCCCTGTTCATCTCGCTCGACTGTGAGGACAGTGCTGACAACCTGACCAGTGGCCGCAATGTACAGTAGCAATGGCTCGTTGCTGTTCGGAGCGGCGAGCACCGGCTAGGTGGAAAGCAGGGCTTTGAGCTCAACAAACGCTACTTGTGCTTCAGCAGTCCACTCGAACGAATCGGACTTCTTCATCAATTGGTACAGGGGCAGTGCCTTCTCACCGAGACGGGAGATGAATCGGCTCAGGGCTGCGAGGCAACCCGTGAGCTTCTGTACATCAAGAAGTCGTTCTGGACGTTTCATTCGTACAATCGCCCCGATCTTCTCAGGATTGGCATCTATCCCTCGTTCGGAAATGAGGAAACCGAGTAACTTGCCCCCAGGAACTCCGAAAGTGCATTTCGCCGGATTCAGCTTGATATCGTACTTCCGCAGATTTGCGAAAGTTTCAACTAGGTCAGCTAGCAGGTCGGAACCTTTTCTGGACTTGACCACTATGTCATCCATGTATGCCTCAATGTTCCGACTGATCTGTTTTTGTAAACACTTTTGAACCATGCGCATGAAAGTGGCACCAGCATTTTTAAGAACGAATGGCATGGTGATATAGCAGAAACACCCGAATGGGGTGATAAAGTCTGTTTTTATTTCATCTGGCCCATACAGTCGGATCTGGTGGTACCCGGAGTACGCATCCAGAAAAGACAATCGCTCACAACCCGCGGTGGAATCTACGATTTGATCTATGCGGGGGAGCAGGAAATGATCCTTGGGACAGACCCGATTGATGTGCTTGAAATCGATGCACATTCGGAGAGACTTATCCTTCTTAGGAACCATGACGACATTGGCGAGCCACTCGGAGTGGTACACCTCATGGATGAACTCGGCTGCCAGGAGCCGAGCAACTTCTTTGCCAATGGCCTTCCTCTTCTGTGTAGCAGAACGACGAAGATGCTCTTTCACAGGTTTTGCTTTCGGGTCGACTCGCAAATGGTGCTCAGCCAACTCCCTGGGTACACCCGGCATGCCGGATGGATTCCATGCGAAGATGTCCCAGTTCTCACAGAGGAACTGGATGAGCGCTTGTTCCTATTTGCTGTCGAGTGTGGTTGAGATGTTGGTGGGTGTAGCAGTGGGATCTTTCGGGTGGATGTGTACAGGCTTCGTATCACCGGCCGACTGAAATGCAGATTCTGCAGCTGGCTTCTTGGAGCGCAACAGATCACTTGGATCGGCATTCTTCTTGTACTCCTCCAACTCCACCATGGCCATCTGTTCGTCAGCTATCTTGGACCCTTGCTGCAAACACTCCTCCGCGCGTTGCCGACTGCCAGTGACTGCGATCACGCCTTTGGGGCCGGGCATTTTCAGCTTAAGGTACACATAACATGGGCGGGCCATGAAACGTGCATAGGCTGGCCGACCGAGGATGGCATGATAGGTGCTGTGGAAGTCGACCACTTCGAAGGTAAGCCTTTCCTTCCTGAAGTTCTTGTCGTCTCCAAAAACTACATCCAGGGCAATCTGCCCGAGTGACTTTGCTTTCTTGCCAGGGATCACTCCGTGGAACTGCATGCTGCTTTCACTGATACGGGACATCGGGATGCCCATCGCCTTCAGGGTGTCGGCGTAGAGTATGTTCAAGCCGCTTCCACCATCCATGAGGACCTTGCGCAACTGAACGCCTCCTACGACTGGATCAACCACCAGGGTCTGCCTCCCAGGGGTGGCGATGTAAGCTGGATGGTCCGACTGATCAAAGGTGATCGGAGTCTTCGACCAGTTCAGAAATTTCGTCGTTGCCGGCATGGGCATGTTTACTTCCCGATTGATGACTTTCAGTCGACTCCTGCTCTCTACATCTACAAAGATCATCAGGGTTACATTGATACTGGGAAAAGCTTCATCTTTGTCTCCATCGGCAGCATCTTCTGGGCTCTTCTCACTCGACTGGCCCTCTCAGAACTGCTGTATCAACAATCTGCACTATCGAGTGGTATGCTTGGGCAATATCAGATTGCCCTCCTCATCTTTCCTGGTGTGAATGTAGCATGGCAAATCAAGGACATCCTGGCCCGACTGATCTTTCTTTTTTCTCGAGATCCACTTTTCCTTAGCCTTCCCCTTGTTCTTGGCTTGACCGGCCAGTGCGGCAGCCTCCGCCTGGGCCGAACCATCAATCTTGCGCTTTGGCTTCCGACCGGGATTATTGTTTCCGGGGTTAGGCTCACTGGTTTTCCCCTTGCCGTTACGGAGATGGTCTTCCTCTTCTCCGTTAGCATACAGAGTGGCAATCTCCATCATTCGGCTCATGGTTAAAGTTCCTGACCGACCGAATTTCAGGATGAGCTCCCTATATCTGACACCTGCCTTGAAGGCGCAGACGGTTTGGTGCTCCGTGACGTTCTCCACCACATGATGCAAGGTTGTCCACCGCTGAATGTACTTCCTCAAGGTTTCATTCGGCTTCTGTACACAATGCTGCAACTCAGTCAAACCGGCCGGGCGTTTGCACGTGCAGTGGAATGTTTTGATGAACACTCGGGCCAAATCTTCCCAGCAGTATATGCTGGCCGGAGTGAGCTGGTTGAGCCAGGCACGGGCAGACCCTTCCAGCATCAAGGGCAAATGCTTCATAGCCACATAGTCATTGCCACCTCCAATCTGCACAGCCACTCGGTAATCCTCTAACCAAGTTTCTGGCCTGGACTCGCCGGTGAACTTGCTTACTCCAGCCGCCAATCTGAAGTTAGGCAGAATCTCGGTGGCCCTGATTGCTCTGCTGAAGCACTCGGGCCCGGAGACGAATGCTCCACTTCCACTCGGACGATCTCTGTCCAAGTTCTCTCTCAATGCTCTGCCTCTGTCGACCAGGTTCTGAGCGAGAACGGATCTCGCATTGAACTGTGGGTCACGATAGTCGACCAGTTCTCTCTGGCGATAACCGTCACCATGGCGGGGAGGGTTGGCCCTCCGATCGTTGCCGTAAGGACGCCTGGCGTCGTACGGCCGGGGCGCGTACGAGTCATCCCGCGAAGGGGGCGACTGCATACGGCGCCAATCATCTTGACGCCGCGGAGGCATATTCCGACAACGACCCTGTCCCGAGTACTGGTCTCGGAGGAGGTCTCAGTCATTTCGCCGTGGAGGCGAGTTTCTGTTTCTCCTCGGGGACACCGGGCTGTGGGCCGACTGAACGGTGTCAGCCCTGATGAATCTGCTATGAATCCTGTTGCGCGACTGGGACACCGCTGACTTTTGCTCTTCAGCTGCCTTGAGCAGGGCCCGGATCTCCCGTAGATCCCGCCTCGGATCGGGACGGCTCAATGGAATCTGCTATCCGAGTGGCCGCCGCCAAATTCTGAACGGGAGTGCGGAACAAACGGAAATTTTGCTGCTGGTCATTCGAGAACAACTGCCGCTGCCGCCGACTGGAACTGGGCTGATGTTGTCGCTGGGCGCGATCGTCGAGTGATTTCTGGAGCGCCTCCAGATGACTGGGCTCAGCCAAGTTGGCCTGGCGCGCGGCCTCCAAAGCCTGAGCCTTGGGGGTCGTCCCAACGATGGGCGTCTGGAGGGTCTGCTCGGTTCTGCGCTGCTGTTCCTTCCTCTGCTGCCCAGTGAGAGGTCGGGGGTAATACTCGTCGTCGTGACGGTCTCCGCCGCTGCCAAGATCAGCGCGCGACGGGTCACCATTCTCCGCGCCGCCGCGGCCATACCCAGGCGGGGAATCAGCCATCAGCACCTTTGCAGCGGGATCGCTGCTCTCGCACTCGGATAAGGTTTCCGAGTTCTCATGCATAGAGGCGAACAGATCGAAGACGGGCTCATCGGGCTCGATTGCCGCGATCTGCGGGGCTGTGACCTGAAGGGCCACCGCGTGCTTGATCCACCGCTGAAGCCGCGAGCGCCCGAAGCGCTTGCGACGACGGCTAGTGGAGAGCGCAGGCGCCGACAGGTACGGAGTCGACGGCTGATGAAGAAGGACGCCGAAGGCACTCGCGTGGAAGTGCGCTGCGCTGTGGACGGGTAATGCCACAACATCCAGCGGAGCTTCCTGGAGCCACGCCGAATCGTCGGCGATGAAGCTGAGGACGCCGAAACGGATCTCGCCGCCCAGAGTCAGTCCGCCGCCGGAAACCATGGTGATGATAGGAAAAAACGCAACTACGCCGGAAGTCGCTAGACGCCTGCCCCACGGTGGGCACCAACTGTCGTGGGTGCAAGTCTGACAGTAGTATGTAGGGGTACGGATGAGAGGGCAGAGCCTAGCTACAGCGCAGTTGTTACACTCAGATTTACGAGTTCAGGCCCATCAGCGGTGGAGGTAATAGCCCTACGTCTCGGTGCTCTGGAGCTGTTGATTGAGAGTATAGGTTACAAAAGAATGCGAACCCTTGGAATGGAGCTGAGTGGTGGCTTATATAGGGTCTGCCCAGCCCCCCATGAATGCCGCCATTACCAGGGGTTAAAGAGGGGGTTTAAGGGCGCCAGATAACGGGCACATTGATTACAATTAATACAGGCGAGCGCATGTCCTGACCGTTGCGTTCCTGGAGTCTCCTGGTCTTCTCAAGTCGAGTGACTGTCGGATGCTCCGAGTGAAACAAGACCGTCGAGTGAACTCTTGCCTCCCGAGTGGTTCGTTGAGCTCCGAGTGAACGCCAGGTTGCAGAACTCCTGACTGCCGATCTAGCCCTGGGGCCCAGTATAAGGCGTGTGGAATCCTAGGGTAGGGTCTGTAGGTCAGGCCTGTTACCCTATCACTAGTGCATGTCCTCGTCAGCGCCGGTTGTGATTCCTCTCTCACGCTAGCGTGAACCTCAAGTAACTAGCTTCTACTTCTTGTCTGCTATCGAACCCTTTATGGCTGCCGCCCGAGAACCGTGACACTTGGGCCTGACACTCGGGCCACTCATCATACACTCCCGGAACCCTCCCAATGTACACGGCATAGCACTTCTTTACCATCAAGGACCTATGTACCTGTTACAGATGCATCTTCATCAAGCGAATTCAACAATAATATGCAACATAATACATTTGAGCAACACGAAAAGAAAGAGTTAGCTAATAGATGCAACATATAGTAAACATAATTAATCAACGCAGGTTCATCATACCCAAACTAATTAACTAGATGTACGCAGGTCATCATACCCAAACTAACAAACTAGCGTTACGCAAGTTCAGCAGGACCGTTGACATCACAAAGTTTCAACGCTACAGAAACTACAAGTTCAACCGACACATCATCATCGGCATCGTCAATCACTGGAAGTTCCATCCATCCATATCCGGGAGGATAAACCCTAGCTTCGTGAACGGCGTCAGGTCCTGACGTTGCATGCCTATGCGAGTTCTGACGTCAGCTCGCGATATAGGGCCGTGGTGGAATATCCCCTTCTCTTCGATGACTTCTTTCATGATGATCATTGCAATGTCCTTCTAGATGCGAAAGAAGTCATCTCTGAGTTATAATCCGGTTCGTCTCCTAAGGATTCTGCCCATTTGCGGATATGTTCATCGTTTCTTGTTGTCATGCGAAGCTGTTGGTGATCCCTTCTGAACTCCATCATGAGATGGAGGAGGTAGAATCCATCGTTCTTGCTTGTTGTCGGTTGATGGATGGAGCAGAAGGTAGTTTTATGCGAGAAACCTGGCTTGTTCTTCCTTTGTTTCCTGATCTCCATGTGGCCACCCCTCATGCTGAATCCGTGGAGAGCATCATACAGAATATCCATTATGTGGGTGTAGTCTTTCTTCTCGAAGTTTCTGGACGAGTCGAAATACACGGCGTGGGAGACTCGCGGGAAAAGAACGATAAGGACGGCGCGCCCGTTGCTGCGGAAAATAAAGACACCTCAAATTAGTCTCCATATGAGCGAAGGAATGATTGAAACGTACGAAAGGGTTGTCCAGCAATGACTTACATTGGATGATAAGGCAGGAGAATCGTTTCCTTGTCCTTATTCATTATCATGAAGTATTCGATGTAGTCCCTAGCAGCTTTACGTTCAAAGTCGCCGAGACTCAAGAAGGACTCGTGCATGTAGTATGGATCCGCCACCGAGATTTGCGAGATTTGTTCTCTCTTGATGACGAAGTTCATATGTAGCGCAAAAAGGCGGACGATCGTAAAATCGAGCCGCCTCGCGAGAAACATCTCAAAGATGTGATCAAACCATAGCAAGAACACCTCCGCGGGCAGTGTGTCGACGTAGCACTTGGCCTGAGGCACACGAACCACGTAAAGCGGATATCCTGGATCCTCCGAGGCGAGAAGGCTTTTCTCAGTCGACAGCACATGGTCGTGCAGTCTCCTAAGATCCCCTGATATGCCCTCTAGTGGTTTCGGCGGTAGGATCGGCTCGCCCGCGACATGGTACATCGCCGCACCTTTGACCGGTACACGGTGTGCAAAATCAGTCGGCTGGCTGCTAGAAGCTTTGGCAGCTTTGGCGGTAGCAGTGCCTCGATCTCTTCGGCGGTCTCTTCCTCTCCTTTGACCGTCCAGACCCTTCCTTACCCCCGCCACCAGTGTCGTCGGGCTAAGCACTTTACGACCCTCGGCTAGATGACCCTGCGTTGAGGCGGCATCTGGAGGCGTATCTTGTGAGGATTGCATGAAGAGAGACTTCTTGCAATCAACCCTAGGACGTTCCTGCCCGGGCACATCATCCATCTCCTCATTCGCATGCTCATAGCCCGAGTCATATGGCTGACTCATCATTTGTCCGTCGTCATAGGCGGCGCCGATATTGAGGAACCGGAGAGGGTCCTCCTCCTCCATCTCATCATCCATTCCTTGTTCCACGGGGGCGATTACATCATCCACTATTGGACCCCCTTCCTCGTGTCGTACGCCGCTCTCACCTGGCACGAGAGGCGCTGGTAATTGCGTAGGCGGGGTGGTGGTGTTCATACCTTGCTGATGTGTGATCATTGGTGTGCTCTCGGCCGCCTCCAGACGAAGAAGAATCTTCGGCCACAGCAGCATCCAACCCTTGCATTCTCCAAGCCGCATCGGGGTCTCGTCCTCCTCTCCCCCGAGCCGTACTGGAGGAGTCAAATCCTCGTGGCCCGCTTTCACACTCGACAAGGTAACCCTGAAGGTGCCAACGGGGATCGGCTGGCCGTGGAACGTGAGTTCCAAGGGCTTCGTTATCACTGCCTTTCCCACGTCCACCTTCTGGCCGTTGATCATGTAGAGTATGGTGCATGGGGTTTTCTCGGCCTA
The DNA here is from genome assembly GCA_039707655.1 of Elymus sibiricus. NCBI lineage: Eukaryota > Viridiplantae > Streptophyta > Magnoliopsida > Poales > Poaceae > Elymus > Elymus sibiricus. Next base: position 18,729,060 of record CM077666.1, on the reverse strand, counting down.
CGAAGACATGTCTGCGGCGTAAGACATCCGAAAGGCAACGAAAAACGAAAGATTATATATATGTCGGTGTGACGTGCAATTACCGTGAGGGCGTCGAGGTCAGCCAAAGATGAAGGCCCGCCTAGCACGCCAGAGATAGAGGACGGGCTGCTATGAGCGGGTGCGGGAGCAGGCGCGGGTGCGGGACCTTGTGCGGTAGCGGCAGCAGGTGGTGGTTGTGCGATGTTCACCGAGTTGCTCTCGACGAAGCTGGGCATGGGAAAATCCTATGCCGTCTTGTCTGGATTTTGCTTCGTCCAGTCGATAATAGCCGGAATCAAGTTAGTAGCGAAATCATTTCTGCAGGCAGCTACAGCTGCATTGACTGCCTGCTGGACCAACTCATTTTTGGTCGCTTCTGCGGCCTCAGCTGCTTTTTTCTCGGTGTCAGCTGCATTTTTCTCGACTGCAAGCTTCACCCTCTCGTCGATGTTCAACTGACTGAACTTCTTTTTCTGCTTTTTGGCCTCCGGACCCTCGTTGTAGTAGTACTTCCACGTGGCGCCGTCTCCGACGCCGTGCACACGTCCATATTGCGGCCGCTGGTCCAAAGGGAATCCCTTCAGTTGGTTCAAGGCCCGGTTGAGAGGGGTGTCCCACTTGGGCCTCATCGACGACTGAGACGATGAGTCGCTTTTGGCCGCAAGCCTGTGTTGCTCCTTCTGCAAAAGGAACGTGAACCGTTTACGAATGTTACTACAACGTGTAGTCGACTTGATCAGAAGCTAAATGTAAGGTGGTAAAAGAATAATTACCAGTAATCTAATCAATTTCCTCATGATCGGGTCCGTGTACCAAACCTTCTTTTCCTTGTCCCACTTGTACCGGGCCCTGATGAAGTCATGCTCCTGCGGGTTGGTGAACTCCGTGTAGGGGTCTGGGATCCCCGCGGCTTCACGTTCCGTGTCCTACTTATCCCATATGGGCCTCTTGCCAATGTAGCCACGGCTTCCGAGGCATTGGTTCCCCGTGTTCCTTTGCTGAAGCCCCTTGTATTTCTCAAACTTAATCTTGGCTGCCTCGGTACCGGAAGTGTCCTTGAACTTTTCGAACTCCTCTGCCGTAAGTGTCGGATTGTCCGCCAAAATCTTGGATAGGGGTTCGTTAGCATCAATCGCTCGTTTCACCCTCCCTTTCCAGGGGGCCAAATCGTTGCTGAACATGCCCATGGCGTGGTTATTGATATCTTTCATGGCAGCATCATCCCACGGGTTTTCTATGCGGTCATCCCGGCCAGGGAACTGGAATCTCTTGTGTAGCTTCGTTAGGAGCAAGTGCTCCATATGTGGTTTCTTCCTTAAGTCATTGTCATTGATGCTCGCGGTTTCCCGTAGGATGCATCCGACTTGGTTGCCGTAGCACTTGCGAGCTTCATCCGGCGCAATTGGCTCGAATTTGCCGGAGTGCATCTCTGTGACCAGGATTCTTCCGATGCCGAGTTTGTTAGGGCGTCGTGTCCTCTGCTTCTTCTGCTTCTTCTTTTCGTTACCGGCTTCCGCGCCGGTACCTTCGGCGCCGGTCTCGGCGCCGCCATCGGTGTCGATGTCGGCGGCAGTACCATCGTCCGCTATGACCAGGTCGCCCTGCAAACCTTCTGTTTGCTGACTAGACAAAAAGTCGAGGTAATTATGTTCAAGGTCATATTGTATGTCGTCGGCAGCGTGGTCAGAAGCCCCGGTTTCGTCATTGTTCGACATGTTTCCTACGATTAAGTCTGCACCTTTAATTCTTAAACTATAATAAAATGAGTAATGACATCAAAAGAGGCCTATGGTTTGCCGGAATGCCGTTTCATTCCCGTCCCAGCAAATCCCGGGCACTCGATATGCCTACTTTCTAGCACAAGTCATGCCGAAATTCACGGGAAATTTCGGCATGACCTTTGCTAAAAAGTGGACATATCGAGCGCCTGAAATTCGCCGAAACGGAAATGAATCAACATTCCGGCAAAACATAGGCCACTCGGATCATTTCCCTGCAAACAATTAATATAGGCCACTCCTCTAAAAAAAAGATATGATCATGCATGCTCTCACTGGCCACCATCTTCTTTGAATTAACTGAATTTCAATAAATATATAGCACGCAAATTTCAGAAAATTAACTGAATTTAAATAAATGGCAGCAGCACTAGAATTTGATAACTAGTTGAATTTTATTTCAACAGGAAAAAAAATTCCTACTGTCTACTTGAAGATAACCTAGAATTTGAGGGGGGCCGGGGGGGATAGGGGGAAACCCGAGAAAAATCCCCCAATCACTAATGAACCCTAGAAAAAAATTCATACTACAATTCCTACTGTCTACTATTTCAAACCTGGCTATTTCATCAACACACAATCATCACACATTAAGCATTTCACCTAGCTAGGGTTTCATCATCATCATCACCTAGGGTTTTACAAAATTCTGAAAATTCATTTACTGCAAATTAATTTAACTAAATTCATCTAGAACTAGTATCTCTGTAAACCCTAGATTAATTTAACAAAATTCTGAAAATTTATTTACTGCAAATTAATTTAACTAATTTAACTAAATTCATCTAGAACTAATTTCTAAACCCTTGCTAGAACCCTAACCTCCACCGAGGCAGAGAGAGAGAGGATGGGTAGGGGCTTACAGAGGGGGTCGGGGGAGACGGCGGCACCGAGGAGGGTCAGAGGCGAGGCGGGGTCGGGGAGACGGCGACGTCGAGGAGGCTGTAGGCGCGCGGCGACGTCGAGGAGGAGGAGGCAGGCGCGCGGCGACGTCGAGGAGGAGGCAGGCGCAGCGAGGTCGAGGAGGAGGAGGCAGGCGCGCGGCGACGTCGAGGAGGAGGAGGCAGGCGCGCGGCGACGTCGAGGAGGAGGCAGGCGCGGCGAGGACGGGCTCCGGCGACGGCGCGAGGAGGCTAGGGCGACGAGGGCTCCGGCGACAGCGTGGAGGAGGGGAAGGGGATGGAATGCGGGGGATTGGGGAAGAAAGGCCCGCGCGGTGCGGTTAACTCAAACATAGCAGTAGCGCGGGTGTGGACCCGCGCTATAGCTAACTTAGCAGTAGCGCGGGATACCCAAACCGGCACTACAGCTAACTTAGCTATAGCGCGTGTCCACACACGCGCTATTGCTATAGCTAACTTAGCAGTAGCGCCTCTTTGGGTAGCCCGCGCTACAGCTAAGTTAGCTATAGCGCGGGTACAGACACGCGCTACTGCTATTCCTTTCATTTTTCTTTTCATTTTCTCCTTTTGCTTTTTCTTTTCATTTTATTTTTCTTATTTCCTCTCTCATTTTTCTTTTTCTTTTCATTTCCTTTTCTAATCCTTTCATTTTCTTCTTTCCTTTCTCATTTTTCTATTTCTTTTCATTTTCTTTTCTTTTCCGAAAGATGACCGAGCTGGGAAGAAGGGTATCGGATACAATGTATATAACTCAAGCGACGATATCTATTACACATCATTTGAGCGATAACGATTAAGTGCATACACAAAATAAATACATATATATAAATGATGGTTTCTCAGCATCGACGTTTTCGTTTCTGAGTGAGCTTCTTTCCCTTCTTGTTCGCTGTCAAATAATTGAGCCCCTCGTTGTGACTTTTCCTTTTCCATGGAGTATGATCTTTCTTGGGTAATGTAGTATTGATTCTACTTTTGACGTATGCTTCATCGTCATCGTCATCTTCCCTCATTGGGTTGCCGTACTGGTCGTAGTCTTCCTCGTTGGCGACTCCATCCATTCCGATGATGTTCCTTTTGCCTCTCCTCGCGACAACACGGCTGGAATTGCTCAGGTCGGTTATGAAGAAGCATTGTGTCACGTGCTTAGCGTGTACCCATGGCTCGTTTTTTGCGATGGCGTTCATGGTAGCGCTCTTGGCGTCGGGTATAGACATGGTAGTGAAATACCGGTTTTCTCTTTCGAAGTTCTTAGCCCATCTGACAAGGAACATCGTCGCATCGTGCAGTCCAGAGTAGTCAAGCTCCCAGATCTCTTCGACCCTTCCGTAGAATCTTTCAGTTGCGGCGTTGTCGCCGGTCATGCATTCCATCGTCACCCCTGAGTTCTGAAAATCCCTGTTTATATCTTTGGCCTCCGTGTAGAACGTGTATCCGTTGATATTGTATGCCTGATAGGTCACGAGGTTGGCCGCGGGGCCATGTGCTAAGGCGTATATAAGCAATCCGTCCGTAGAGCCCTCTTCCGGGGGATTAGCAAGAACATGCTCTTTGAACCAAGGCAGGAAAGTGGAGTTGTGCTCTCTAATAACTTCGGCGTTCATCTTGCATAGCCCCCGGTCACGGTACTTCTTTGCGATGGTTTCTTTGTGCAGTGTCGCGAAAGGATCTACCACGTCTAGGTGCTGTAGCACTACTAAGTTTGCTCTGTCAAAGTCATTGCGTCGACCCGAGTGGTCCACATGCAGTTCCCTCCGGCCGTTGGTGTGACCTTCTCCTCCGAGCCTCCCAAGGTGCTTGTTAATGGGCAAACCAACAACAGGGTCTCCGCCATATAGATAATTCTCGCAGAAAGAGGTGCACTCTTGGGTCAGATAGCCCTGGATGATGCTTCCATCCGGACGGGACATGTTACGAATGAATCCTTTGATGACCCCATTCATCCTCTCGAACGACATCATGTTGTGCAGGAATGTCGGCCCGAGCTCTATGATGTCGTCCACAATGTGGACACACAGATGCACCATGACGTCAAAGAACGCGGGCGGGAAGTACATCTCAAGCTCATTTAGTATCACAACTATCTCTTCCAGTAGCCTTCGGAACTGCTTCACACTGATCGACTTTCGAGAGATAACGTCGAAAAAGTTGCAGAGACTAATAAGCGTGTCACGGACGTGCTTGTCCATTATCCCTCTAAGGGCAACAGGAAGTATTTGCGTCATCATCACATGACAGTCATGAGACTTCATCCCGCTGAACCTTTTCTTCTTGGTGTCTAGAAATCTGCTTATCTTCCCACAGTAACCGGAACTAACTTTGATTCCGGTAAGGCACTTGAAGAATTGATCGATCTCCTTCGGACTTAAGGTAAACCAAGAAGGGGGCATTAATTCTCTTCCTTCTTGTTGACTTTTTTGCCCTGGTCCCGCGCCTCCGTCTCCGTCTCCGTCTCCTCCGACTTTTTACGGGCGGCATGTGGAGATCTACCCTGATGTTCAAATCTTCCAAGTATCTTCTTGCCTTCGGCCCATCCTTGGTCTTATCCGGCATGTTCATCAGTGTTGCAAGCAAGCTCTCAAGGAAATTCTTCGTGATATGCATTTGATCAAGGCAATGAGGCGTGTCGAGTTTGGGCCAGTACTCCAAGTCCCAGAAAACAGACCTCGTTTTCCATACCTTTAGCAGTGGCTCCGGCGCCTTTTTCATCTTTCCCGGCGCGGGGCACTGTTCCCAGTTTTTCAACAGCTCATTGATTTCGGCGCCGCTCCTCTTACGTGGAGGTCCTCGATGCTCAGCCTCACCATTGAATAGATCTCCACGGTTTCTCCACGGGTCGTCCTTCGCGAGCCATCTTCGATGCCCCATGTACACGATTTTCCCAGACCCGCCATCTTTCGTTAGCTGCTGAGACGTTGTATCATGCATGCACCGCGTGCATACGCAATATCCGTGGCACACCTAGCCTGCGACATATCCGTAACTGAGATAGTCGTGCACCGTCGTCATCAGCGCGGCTCTCATATAGAAATACTCGCCTTTGCTGGCGTCCCATGTCTTGGCCGGTGTTTTCCATAACGTGTCTAACTCCTCTTGAAGTAGCCCCAGATACAGATTAATATTATTTCCCGGTTGTTTCGGCCCTTGAATCAGCATGCTCATGTGTATGTACTTTGACTTCATGCACAACCAGGGGGGGGGGGAGGTTGTACATCCATACAAACACGTGCCATGTGCTATGGTTGGTGTTCTGGTTGCCAAACGGATTCATGCCATCGGTACTCGCGCCAAGCACGATGTTCCTTGCATCACCTGCGAAATATCGATATTCAGCGTTGAATGCTCTCCACTGGCTTGCATCCGCGAGGTGTCTCAGCTTCGAATCATCTCCATTGTCGGCCTTCACCCTCTCCGCGTGCCAGCGCATGAGCTTTGCTTCCTTAGGATCTACGAAATAAAGATGCAGACGGGGAGTGATCGGTAGGTACCATACAACTTTCTGGGGATATTTCTTTCCGGCCTTCTTGTATCGAGAAGCATTGCACACCGGACAGTTGGTTTTTTCCGCGTGCTCCTTCCGATAAATGATGCAATTGTTGATGCATGCATGGTATCTAATGTGCGGCAGATCAAGAGGGCACACGATCTTCTTGGCCTCATCGACACTAGTAGGACATAGGTTCCCTGCGGGAAGAACCTTCTTTAGATACTTGAGAAGCTCATCGAGGCTTCTGTCGTCCATTTGTTTTTAGCCTTCGTCTTTAGAAGTTCGAGCGTGAAACTCAATCGGGTCACCTCGGGATCGCAACCATCATACAATGGAGTCTTCGAGTCTACCTCCAGTTGCTCCAGCTTGGCCTCCTCTCTAGAAGCAGCTCTGTCGCTACTCGTCTTCTTGCGAAGCAGGTCTCGAACATGAGGGTCCCGCACGATTGAACTTAGTAGCGACGAAGGCTGCGGCGTGTCCGCGTCTTCCCTGGCGCCATTTCCGGCCTCTTCTCCGCCGCCACCATGTCCGGCCCCTTCTCCGCCGCCATGTCCGGCCTCTTCTCCGCCACCATTATCGGTCATCTCTTCGTCTGGCCCCATGTCGTCATTGGCTGCCCCGTCGGCGTCCTCATCCTCATCATCTTCACTTATCCACTGAGTATAGCCATCCATGAAACCAGTCATGAGCAGGTGCGCCTTCAAACGACCATCCTTATAGGGATCGAGCCAAACTCCTCCTTTGCATCTTCGGCACAGACATAAAATCTCTGTCCGGTTATTTTCATACATGTCCTGTATCGCCGATCGCAACCACCTTTCCACCATCGTTCCACTCACCATCATGATCGCCTGCGCGGTAATAATAAGCAAAATGATTATAAAAACACATGCATGCATCAAAGTCATACAAAAATTCGGCATGACCTTCCCTAAAAATAGGACATATAGAGTTTGCCCGAAATTCGCTGAAACGGAAATAAATCGACATTTCGGCAAAACATAGGAAGCTGACGCACAATTAAATGGATAGATCTAGTTGGGGACGTAGAAAGGTCACTTCATTAAATGGGTAGATCTACATAGCTAGTTGGGGAAGGAGATGGCTCTAACTAGTGGAGGCGGTGGAAAAGTGAGGAAAAGAGAAAGGGGTTGCATTAATGGAGGTGTGGTGTAGTTAGGGGCATTAAAGAGAGAGAAAGAGAGGTAGGAGAAGAAAAAGAGTAACGGGGGGAGAAGCAAGGTGAGGAAGAAGCAAAGTGAGGGAGAGAGGAGGGGGGAGGGCAAAGTGAAGGGAGAGAGGAAGGGGAGGGGGGAGAGGGTGCAAAAGGTGGCTGCTGCGCCTTAGCAGCAGCGCGGGCCAGAAAACGGCGCTACTGCTAAAGCGTTAGCAGTAGCGCGGTCCTGCAGACTGCGCTGCTGCTAAGCGGGGCCCACCATGTGGCACTGTACAACATTAGTTACAGCGGTGGGTCTGCAACACACGCTACTACTAAAGTTTTAGCAGGAGCGCCCTTAAGGCAGGCCGTGCTGCTACTATACATAGCCTGGTGGCTAAGGGGGGGCTCACATAGCAGTAGCGCCTTTCGTCCGGGCCGCGCTACTGCTAAATGGATAGCAGTACCGCCTAAGCAGTAGCCGCGCTACTGTAAATTAGCAGTAGCGCGTTCTACAAAGCCGCGCTACTGATAAGGCTCCACCTATAAGGTTTTCCCTAGTAGTGCATATTTGGGCTGGATGTGGGGGGTGCCGGTCAGCCCGGGCGTTTGAGGCCCGTTTGAGGCACCCTGACGTTTGAGGGGGGTTTGGGGAGTCCGACTGTGTATGCTTTAAGGATTTCTTCTCATGATGAACAAAATCCAAGCAGCGGTACGTGGTGTAAGGATCAAGTGATGTGCAGGAATCAAACAACAAGAATAGTGCGTAGATATTAAATAACAGGAAGCAATGTATAGGGGTCAGTAGAGATAGAAGCATGGCATGAGTAGTACGGTGGCACGTTAGTGGGTAGGCCAGGAAGGCAACGCCACCCACTTTGGCGTTTTGAAGTGCAACAGCAACGCCAAGAGCTCTGGCGTTTTACCAACACGTATCACTTCGACGTTTCCAGCAACGCTCAACAGTTTGGCGTTCCTACTTTGGCCAGTAGCGCCACGAGGCTTGGCGTTTCAGAAAAGGTCAGATCGTGAAATAATTTCTGAGAGAGATCATTTTGTGCTGAAGAATTCTGACAAGGTCAAAACAGTGATTTTGGCCACTCAGAATGGTCAGACTGTCTTAGCTATACCTTTGCTGCTTTGTCAGGTTATTATAACGGGTGGATACAGGGCCATTAATACAGATGGATGCAGCGCTACTCCTATAGATATTATAAATATGTGAGATCGATCGGGTGTGTACTTGTTTGAATGGTTATTCTTGCTTGTCAGGCCACTCTCTATTTGTCTTTTTACATTCACAACAGTAAACGTCAGTCGCCTGAAAATCTAATTTGGATCCGTCGATTTTCGCTAGAAGGAAGCAGGCGCCGGAGGGAAGGAAGAAGCAGCCGCTGGCTCGCCGGAGTGAAGGAAAGAGCTCGCTGGCAGGCTACCCCAACATCTATCGTTGATGGAGGGGGGAGGTGGGGGCGGCAGCACGGCGGTGGTGGGGAGCGGCAGCACGGTGGTGGTGCTAGTTCGCCGGAGAAAAAACCGGTCATCGCCGAGTCTAGAGGGATGGCCGGGCGGGCAGCAGCACGGCGATGGGAGGAGGTTGAGGGGAGGGCGGGGCGGTGAGGCTATGCCGGAGCGCCGCCGGCCGCGGGCGGTGGACCGGTGGTGGCCGGCGGTTCGGCCGGTGGTCCGTTTGGCGGTTGGGAGAAGAAGAAGAAGGTTGTTTGGAGGTTGAAGAAGCAATCTGCACCGCCTGTTTTCCATCAAACGGCTGAAACGAAATCGACTGACCTAAATTGAAATTTCAGTACTTACCACTAGCCATTCCCTTTTACATTCTATGTCGTTGTTTGCAGAATAACCCTGACGCTATGGCTAAGGCACATCTATAGGTCCGGGAAGAGCTAGGCCAAGATCGATATGTCATCAAGAGTACCGATCTCAGTGAGCTGTGCTACATGCGTACGGTCATCAAGGAGGTGTTTATGTTGCATCCTCCTACTCTCCTGCTCGTCCCAAGAGAGACAAGAGAGGACTGTGAAATCATGGGCTATGTCATGCCTAAAGGCACTAATATCTTTGTTAATGTCTTTTCTAATTTCCTGAGATCCTAAATATTCGGACAACCATGAAGAGTTTAAGATGGAGAGGTTTGAGAACAACAACGTGGATTATTATGGGACACATTTTGAATTCACCTCTTTCATTGCTTTATAACATAAGGAAATCTCCAACGCCGACCCGCAAACGGACACGGTATTTGTCCGAAAATCGGTCCGGACTGGTGTCCGAACATCGATACGGGAGCCATCCATCCAACCCTATACCGCAAATGTTCGCCTTAAAAAAATAACAACCGTGATTTGTGATTTTTTTAGTATCTTTTTGTTCGGCGGAAGACTGCTAATTATCGTGCCTCCATGGCTTCCGCCAAATCTAGTTACCAAATAAATCAAGCATTTGCCTACTAAACACAATACCATGGCGGATAGTGGCTAAGCTACTCATAAGCATTTGGTGAAAGCTAGCTTCTGCCAAATGAAGCTACTCATAAGCATTTGGCGGAAGCTTTACTTCCAGCTACTAAACGCCAAATAAAGCTCGGCATAATCTAGCAATGACCGCCTAATCAAGCATAATTAGCACATTCCGCCAAATGAACAAACGTCATCCACACTACCTTCCGCCAAACGTAGCGCAATTAGCATAATGTCTTCCGCCAAATACTAGCCATTCTGAGCGGACGCAGGTTAGAGACGGTACATGGTGCCTTTTGATTGGCCAGGCGGATGTCCGGACTCCAAAAAAACCCCCCTTTGTTTGTCTCCAGTTTGCGGGAAAACGGACGTCCGGACGCGTTGGCGGAACGATGCGGACTGCGTTGGATGGCAAACTGTGTCCGGACAGTGCGGTCCGGATGCTTGCGGGAGGTTTGAAGGTTCGCTTTGCAGATGCCCTAAAGCAGGGGAAACCCATTATCGTCAATTCACCTCTTTGGGGGCTGTTCAGCACGACCACCGTAGAGATTGTCTTGGCAAATCTTCTCTACCACTTTAACTGGGTGCTAATTCCGGACGGGCCAATTGCAGAGTCGCTGAACATGTCTTAAGAAATTTGGGATCACCGTAAGCAGAAAGTTTGACCTTCAGCTGCTAGCTATTCCATGTCCACGCTCCAAAGCTATTCCGATATAGACATGGAATGTATACAGTAATAATTATATAGAGCCCTTTATTGAACCTGAATATTTTTATTGCTCTGTAGTCTGTACGTCTGTACATTTCTGTAATAAGATTATATAGCTCTCGTTGGACTATCAGACTATCTTTCATATTATTCTGACTGACATTGGCTATGTCAAATAATATCTCTATGCAAAGATTTGCATGTACCTCGCTCTATATAAAAAAGTATGAGCAAGCTTATCCGTGAGTCAAGTTTGATATATGCACAACTCTTTCACACTTTGATTCTAGATCGACATATATATGTTCTACAAAATGGTGAGAACATACACAGTGAAAGAAAATATAAGTTTTCACAGCTAACATGTAGCTAATATATATGAACAACTCATGACTATCACTAGTTTTTTTTAATTGTTGCGTATTAGTTACCTTAGTAGTGCAATAAATATCATGGAACATGTCAAAAGTGTTGTAATAATTCATCACAATATACAAAAAAATGGATTTTTTTTTGCGGGGTAAAAAAAGGATGTTAAGGAAATGAAGTAGTGTCCAGTTAAATCAAACATGATGATTCGCGTCGGCAATGGTCGTGTTCACATCCTAGCAGCCATTGCACCAATAGCCATATTCATGTCCTTGTAGTGGAAGGACATCGGCGCTTTGATGGCGAAGATGGCTCCTTGATGGATAAGAGAAGTAGGAGGCCTATTTACGGCAAATGTACAAAAGGAGTGAGGGATTAAAGGGACAATACAGGATGGTGGATTTCCTATCCACATTGATATTAGGGTTAGATGCGTTTTGAGCTGGCCTAAAAGAACATCACAGATGGTGAAACACACACAACTTCTTCCGAAAGCCGGGATGTGCCTGTTATAATAAATAAAACTGTGCGATAAATCAGATCCGAGTTGTGGCCACCCGTGCGTATGAGTCTTGGATGGGAATTTTTATAGTTGCTAGTGTCAATGAAAACTTGTTTAAATCTGTGATCACGTAATCTCCACAGGTGTTACTAGTTCTACAAGCAACACATTGTGCAACTATATATAATTTCTCTGACAAACTCAAAACGTACCTCGATATGTTTAGTCCTTCACTTAAGATAAAATTTTAGTAGAGATATAATATAACCAAAATTATCACCCCGTAATAAAATGCACTACTATGACTTTCCTGTACTGTAGCAGTTTACAAATTATTAGTGAGTCACATGCATGCTTATCAACATTTACCTTTTTAGTGGTGAAAACCAAGGAACAAATACACGATGAATTGAGCCAAGGCCTACATATTCTTCATGAAGAGCCTCTCAATAGTCCACTGGATATGTGCGCTGTGCGTGTATACATCATTTCTGTTACCATAGAAAAATGTTGTGCTAATCGCTAAGCTAATGAACTGCTGCAATGCAGGGAGAAGATCATTTTCAAAGCGAGCTTGGTTCAGGGTCCTCCATTCTTGTTCTATCAGGGCATCAATTTTGGTAATGGCCACTTCACTTGTCACGTTGTACTCATTGATGTAACACTCTACAGTGCTTGCCAGATCCCCCTTGCACTTCCGACGCTGTATGATAACATCAATAATCATCTTTATGTAAGTATGTATCAATTTAATAATATTGCATGCACGCACAATGATAGTACAAACTTGGTAACTGACCCCTGCCCCCTTTTCCATTGGTGCCCACACATTTTGAGGTGTACAAATTTATAAAAAATAGACCATTGAAGTTAAGGTAGCATCACAAAAATGACATTGTTGGAAAATAATTCTAAGTATAATCCATACTATCATTTTTTTGTCAAATAAATCACATTTTAGTACTCAAATTGTTGGTCAAAATTATATCTCAGTATGCTTGAACTTGGGCTTCTTACATGGGTGAAAAGAGCGAGTAACATGCATGCAAAAATTAGTTCTGAAATATTATAGATATATATACCTCAAATGCACCGATATCATTCATGAAACGGGAAATCTTTCCAACTGATATGACAACATCCGGGACACTAGCAGCCCACTTGAGTGCTGACTTCATCATTGCGTCACTCATTCCAGCCATCATACTCACACATATCGTCGGCACACCAATGTTCAGGCTAGTCAACTTGACCTGATCTACAAAGCTTGGCTTGTGATTCCTATGTGACCATTTCGCTTCTTGCAGGTAACCAGTCACATTATTTTGGACCTGCATGCAAACAAAGAGATGCAATCTTGAAATTAACAAGAGAGAGAGAGAGAGAGAGAGAGAGTTATATGTTATTTTTTACAAGACAGAAAAAGGGTACATGAAGTTACCGCTTTTTTCAGGTGTTCTATATTGTAGTTCATATTGGCTGGCATTTCAGCCTCAATATTCTCAAATGTCCTCAACATCTCTGTATAGAACTTCTTCAAGTACTCCGGCAGAAGAGAAGCGGCGCTCTTATCCCATCTGGAAGGACAATTCACAAAAATAATAGTAAGACAAGCTATCGTAGTTTGGCAATTCTTTGTTTGCATGTTAACCAAACCTTTTATTTTCCTATACTCTTCGTCTTTCTTCAACACATTAAGGACCACCAGTAGTTTCACTTTGCTCCGTGAGGCAAATAATGTAACATGACTTCGAAATTTCAATATAGGTAATATATCTCATTTGTCACTGCATTTATATTTTTTTCATCCGCCTCTTATTATGGCAACATATATGTTTGTGTGAATAAAATAATAATCTAAGCATGCATCACATTTTCATTTGAAATTGCAATTGTAATCAGATAGTAGTGAGCATTAGCTCATTCCTTGTATGTAGCAACGCGTGTTATTGTGTTAAGACTTATAAAAATTGCATGTCAACACATGAAATCCCACGGGGGGGGGGGGGGGGGGGGGGGGCTTCCTTCTTACCCCAGAACGATTTCACCTTTTCCTAATAGCGGTTTCCAAAATTGGTAGTAAAGATCACACACAACACACGTAGTAGACACCGGGAAAATCGATTATTCACCATCGGATTCAGCTCGTCCACCTCTGGATGTGGTAATTACCCAAAAAAATAGTAATATGCTCCCAGTTTGAGGCATGATTTTGTATACCATTTTTTGCTTGTTAGAATTGCACTCTTATGGTTGCGGCAATGCAAGGTGTTCATCTTCATAAATACTAAAATAGTTATTATCGAGTACATAAATGTTCATAATTACTTTATCACTTTGAACATCGTGGAAAAATCATGTTGCGCACGTATTTACTTACCATTATTGCCAGTGATTCTAAGGACGTACTGATATGATATGAAATGTCTATCTTAGTGGCATATACATTGGATGCATTGACAATTTGATTGATAAAATGTAGAGCTAAACCAATCCCACCTTTGTATTGCTTCATGTAGCTTCCAACTGTCCTCTATGGTGGCATGGTTATCATATATGTCATCTAATGTGGTAATTACTACAATCATCTTTGTGATCATACTTCGAGTGAGCTCAAATTTTGTGTCATAGTACAACACAGAGGCCCATGTATACCCCTCCACCACACGATCGCGGATAAAGCTTAGCTCGATATATCCAAAAAACTGTTTCCACCACCTGTGAATTAATTAAGCAATGTTATCTGAACTAGTACATAGATAATGCACGTAGATAAAATATAGAGACATCGCTAGCCCCATTAAGAGATAAAAGAGACAATGGCCAATTATTATTAAAAGCATGTGCATTCCTCTATCACTACACCATGTATGTAATTATCCTACCATTCACACAAACTAATGAAACACTGAAGCATCATGAACCATTAATTACTATGCATTCTCATATTAATCAAAAAATACAACCACCTAACCTCTTAATTTTGATGACATTAAGTACTAGAAATGTAGTAGTAACTAGACTCTTGATTTTTTTTGTTTGAAGATGTGGTATGCGAGGGCAACCACCCGTGAATCATTATTGGGTTATATATTCTATCTATATAAGAAAGATAAATAACATACCTGGTAATAGCTTTGAGCTCCTTCAAGTGGACATTTTGCTGAAGGTTAAAATCCAATTTGGCAAGCTCCAGTAGGATTGGGTTATGCTCCTCTTGTTCGTACTCTGGGATATAATGTAGCATTTCCACCCTCTTATTTGTCCTTGGCATTGGTATGTGAAGGGCACGTTGGACTTGCTGAGCTAGTGGGGTCTTGAAACTACCACTCAATGATTCAAGATGATGCCTTGCAAAAGCTATGGCTTCTTCGAGTGTCGGCTCACCATGAATTAGAAGATGAGATGCATTGTATAGACATAATAGTGTTCTAGGTTCATTTGTTATATCATTGATGAAGCTTCCATCTTCACTTTTGAATCGGTTGAAAACATCTGTAAATCGATAAATCAATGTTGTTGGTATTCTCGTGACCACATTGTCAATGAAGCTTCAATTGTTATAGACATGTGGTCCACATTATGAAACATACTTGCTAATTTGTTAGCCAGTTAAAAATTTGCACATCATGATTTTTCTTTCATGAATATTCTTAACCAACTATGTATAACAGGAAAAAAAAATAGGAATATATATACCTGGAGATACCCAATGTCCATGTTCCCTCAGCAAGCGAAACCGAAGGGCAACTTCATAGAGGTTGTAGTTACTAAATTCACTCTTCAGGATTTGCCTCATAGCGTTGTCAATCTGGTCTGCAAAGTGGTGATCGATTCCGAGATGTTGTAGTGTATCCACTAAGGACATTCTTACCACTGTGTCGTTGCTGGTTTTAAACAACATACATATGTCTTCCTTCAGTTCTTTTGCCCTAAGCGTCATCCATTGCTCGGATTTCTGCAATGCGAGCATTAAATATTTTTAATTAAACAAAAGGGACAAGGGTTAGCTAGGTACTCCCTCCATCCGGGTTTATTAGGCCCCCTTTCATTTTTTGAGCCGAAATTTGACCATGAATTTAACTAATAAAATATAAACTATATGTCACGAAAATTATACCATAGAAAACCTCTTTCAAATATAAATCCAACAATATACTTTGGGTAGCATATATTTTAGATATTTTTAGTTAAATACATGGTCAAACTTAGACCCAAAATACAAAGGGGCCTAATAAACCCGGACGGAGGTAGTGAAAACATTGTCACTAAAACAAAAATAGTTGAAAGAATCTAACAACTTATATCTCCAATGAAAGAAAATGGACCAAAAGTACATGACTGTATAGAATAACCATATATCCTTTCATTGAATCCAACTTTCCAACATATGCCAACCAAAGGCTATTCACATGTATCTTCTAGTGGTGTCGGCAGTGGCCAGCATACTTCATTTCAAAAGCATACATGTGGTTTCAAGTTGCTTCCACTCAAGCATGGAGTTACACTACACGAAGTAGACATCTGAATATGACAAATCTGTACAGCTGGATATGTGAAATATAAAGTGTGTACTCATATTCAGATACTATAAGAAGTGTCGACTAGTGAAGTACACACGACAAGCAACCAGTTGGCATGGATCTTTAGAGGAGCACGGATGGTAACTAGAAATGTGTTCCTACTTGGGCCTGCAAGTAGTGGGTGCATGGTGTACATTTTGGCACCTCTTGGGCCGGCCCAGCGTAGGCCGGAGTAGTAGATACTAGTACGAAAATGCATAAAGTAGTTACAGATAAATACCTGTAGCGGCGGTGGCTCATATCCAGCAAAGAAGTCGATCCATGGTGAGGGCTCGTAGCTGAACGCAGGAGTAGCAGCAACGCCGGACGCCATGGAAATTAATCGTTGCTTCTTTGTTTTAAGGAATTAGCAGCTTGGGCTATAGATAGCTTTCTTTGGGAAGGAAGGAGAATGTGTGCGTGAGGCCTTTAAATAATGTCCACACGAGGGCAAGTCCATGCATATTTCTCATTGTTAGCAGCCGGCCGGCCGGACTATAAAGGCGACGGCATGCACTACCTATGTACCTACCTTCTGGTTGATTATCCGGTAGTGCCTTTAGACCCACCCGATTGATGGGCATAAAATGGTGCATTTCCAACGTGGATAATACTATTTTAGCTTGCTATGCTTGTGACTTGCACTGTTCCTTAGCCATTTTGTCCGTTTTTGACATCTCACATAGTATTGTCATGTTTAAGTTCAGAATTTACATCCACATATTTGTAACCATCGTCTATATACATGACTCTTGTATTCATTTATTTTGAAACTTCAAAGTGTTTTTTGGTGGTTCAGATGTACTTCAGATCAGAAAATCCTGGCACTTTCTGGTCGCAGTTGTTAGTGGTACATATAGTTACTAGACGGAAACTAGTTGTCAAATTTAAATTCAACTCGTGTCATAATCCAAAATATATCACACTTATGTAAACTTGATAGAGTAAGTCAAAATAATTCAGAACTATTTTAATTTGTGTAGAATATAGAGTATACAAAGAAAATGATGGATGTGCCAAAGTTAAATCAAAGTTACCTTCAGGGATGTTTACCTTGGTGCATGTGCTATATTTATCCTCATATGATGGATCATTGGTCAAAGACGACGGCAGGCCGGCAGCCGCTAGATTGCATCTCATAGCAGCAGCTGCCGCACCAGGAACAGTACAAAGCTAGCTCATCGCATGCAATTGGCGTGACAATGTATAGAGTCAGCAAAACACTCATGCTAATTGTTGTGATCACTCAGGCATGCACGTCTCTCGTGCATAGAGCCAAGAATCTCTTGTACATACTCCGTCCGTGCAGACACGGGTTAGATCGAGGTTAAGATGAATGCATGATGCGTATTAGCAGCCACGCGAATTATACTAGATAGTCCCTCTTTCGATTTGTAAGGCCCAAGTGTATCCCTAAATTAACCAATTAACCAAAGTAATACCAAACATATATCATAAATGGGACTCCCTCCGTTCCAAAATACTTGTCGTGGTTTTAGTACCAATTTGAACTAAAACCACGACAAGTATTTTGGAATGGAGGGAGTAAATCTTTAGAAGTTTTGTATGGCATGTTTTCTGTGATATAATACTAGCATTATGTTGGTCAAATTGATGATTATTGAATACACATGGGCCTTATAAACTGGAGAAGGATTATAAAGAAAACACTGCTATTCTACGAACTGTGTGCTCTGCTTGCTGCCGCTGCCTGCGGAGGTAGGATAGGTAGTCGGGGGTGCCTGCTCGACACCCGAGACCCAGGGTGACAGCCCCTGCTCGCTACAGAGGTGGATCCGCCACTGACAGTCCATCAGCGGCAACGTATCCATTGTCAAAGACAACGGTCCCTAGATTGCATCGACATTTCATAGCATTGAAGTTTCATGGATCTCATAGCAGCCACTCGTGGAAACAGGGTGCGAAGTTTTGGAAGATGCGCTATCTGGAGACCAGAATTTGAAAAACATTCGAAGATGACATTTTACAGTATCGTAGAAACTCAAATTTTAAAGACATGAACATGCTCTCTACATATATGTGTACTTTTTGTTATATAATACTGTATGTTCATTGGTAGGCTAAATCAAAAGACAAATTCTTCCCATTATATACTACATATTTGTCTTTTATGTACAGAACATATGAATATATATTTGATGAAATTTCACAGATACATACTGAAAGGACAGAGAGGTCGAGTAGAGGGGAACACCAAAATATCATTAGGGACTAAATACACTTTCACATACTACAGACATCTGTGTATGTCAACATTATTTCAGAATTTTCTGATGTGTACTATAAAATATGTTTTTGATAAAAGAAAATACAGGGCTACCTATCCCGGTCTCCAGATGCACTTTTCATCTTCAAACAAGCGTAGTGCTCAATCCATGAAAATCAAGTGAAGCTAGCTAGCAGTCGTGGAATGCTCAATGCACCATAGAAGTATAAGAAGAAAAAAGAACAGATAATGGTATCTGACACAGGTCCACCATGAGCGTGACAATGCATAGAGCACGACAGGAAAACAATCACGCCTAGTAAGCTCCGAGTTGTGACCACGCATGCAAGTTTCTCATGGTTATAGCAGCTGGAGGGAATCACGTTCATCACGCATGTTAGCAGTTGGACAAATAATTAGATAGTCGTACGGACTACAGACAAGACACACTCAATTAGGCTGGTCATAATGGAAATATCATAAGTAGTATCATGCATGTCAACTAGACATTTTTGTTGACGTGACACATAATTAAATGAGGAAAGAGAGGATTGAGTATCATAATATGATACCATATCATATTATATGATGTACTACATACAGTATGTGTCTTGCATGCCAATAAGTAGGGTCACTATGATATCAAACTATTATATCATGCATTGTGAAGATACCATACATCAGTATCATATGCATGATAACTAATATATGTTCTGCTCCACTGGTGGACCCTTGTGCATCTTTCTCGTTTTTCTTTTGTTTTAGCAGCCCGAGGAGCGAAAGTGCTCTTCTGACCCCGAGCACACATGTATTCAGATGAACACTAAAATCCAAAATAAAAATAAAAATTAGTAAAATTAGAGTTTTTTTCAGACATCCATGAATGTCATTTCATCACAAATATTTGCACACAGGTGAAACACTCATCATATTTTTTCAGATATGCCATCGTTGATCTTTTATGTGTGTCTTTGTTCATCACGGTCATATGTGTTGCCGCCTCCTCCAAATACTTACCCCTAAGTGTATGCAAGTGAGGGCAACTTTTGGTGCTGCGCGAGTCGGGTGAACATGCGAACTAGTGCAGCTTAACCCACTTGCAAGCGGGTGCCTGGGACAGGTCCATGGCAGTTTGGCTGGTCTGGCTCAGCCATTCGACCGGTTCAGGTGCAGAGGAAAGGACGCCAAGAGGGAAAACATTGACATGGCACAGCCATGGCAGGGATTTTCTTCGTCGTGGATTTCAGCAGATTTTTGTCTCCTACAGTATTATTGGAAGAGGAATTCAAGAGTTTTGGTTTGGTGAAGATGAAGCCATTGGGCGGTGTATTTGATATCATGGTTCTATTTGTGGAAATTACTTCATCTATCGTTTAGTAGAGAATTTTCCATGTCTTGTAATTCGTTTAGTAACCATTCTTTTGTCTGATTTATCAGCCTAATGGAATATGCCAGTTTCTTGGCATAGGCCTTGTAGGTGGGCTTCTAGTCGTTTGGACGTTCGGTGCTTATGAGATCGCAAACAAGCGACAAGGAAAAGGGCATGTACATGAGGTACCTTGTGCAATGCTTCTCTTGTCACATGTGTTATCGTTATCTTTGTATGGTTGATACTTTGTCAAAGACAACGACGCCTGGATTGCATCGACTTTTCATAGCAGCCGCCCCAGCTGGAATAGTACAAGGCACATATCCATCGTGAGCGTGACAATCAGATCATCTTCTACGTAGCTGTGACCACTCAATGCATGCATGCATCCACGTTTCTCACCGTCAAATAGCAGCCGGAGGAATCCGGTCTATCGATCTTGTACATACTCCGTCGGTGCGACATGCACTAGATCGACTTTAAGATCAGCTTTTGTTCCTCTTCACTGCGCATGTTAGCAGCCGGTTGAATTATTTGATATGTACTGATTTTTAGTAGTTTAAGACCATTGCCCTATGTTCTACCCCCACTAGTTCAAGATCCATGTCCCCGTTGCATGCATGCATATTGATATGTTGTTAGCAGCCGAGAGGAGTCACCTTCAACTAGAATGCATTATTAGAGGATACGGACGAAAACGTCACAGGACAGTCAGACATCAACACATTACCATTAGATACACACGTCTCACCTCCCTGCGTGGTCCCACACTTTATACCATGTTAGTTAATTATATGTGCGTAATTACATCTATTCCTGCCTTTAGAAATGCAGGTGCGCTCAGACACAAGAAGAACATAAAGTATTTGTAAGGGCCTCCTTTAAGTTGAGAAGATAATGCTCCATCTCTTCCAAACGAAGCTAGCAATCACATTACGCTATGAATCTAAATTTGATCTCGCGAGGGTGAGCTAACTCCTATTCGGATGACCGAACATTATCCTCGTGGAGAAAAAGAATAGAAATCAATGACAACTACGTGGCAGCCTGCACTCGAACCCATGGTGAAGATGCGAGGAAAAAGAACAGGAAAACACCCGTGTTGTGGGCCCTAGTAAGCTCTAAATAACAATATCTATGACCAAACATTATACATATACTTAGGAGGCAAAACTAGTTGTCAAATTGACTTCCAAAGTCGGCTCAATATCCAAAAGATCATATTTCTCTAAACCTGATACAGTATGTGACAAATTTAAAATCAATTAAAACAAAAACAAAAATCTAGGTAGCTAGCATTCATAACTAAAATGTACCTGTAGAGTATTTCTCTATACCTGATAGAGTATGCTATTTTCCAGGTCTTGTAATTCATTTTTTTTTAAAGGAGGATGTACCCCCGGCCTCTGCATCTGGGAGATGCATGCAACCATTTTATTAATTATTCACAAAGTCATTACAAGGTAATACATCAGTAAGCCTGAAACCACCATCTTGGCAACACCTGTCGCTACTCCTATCCCCGTGATGAAGGGGTGCCTAATGTCCGAGCCTAATACCAAACAGGCATCGCACCAACACCTAACATCTAATGCCGGATGTCCCCATCCAAGCCACAATACCTGGACTGGGTAACACACCGGTCCGTCGCACTTTCAGTGGGCACCACATGCGCACGCTGCTAGGGCCGTCGCCGCCGTCCTCCACCGATCCATCTTCAGAGTAAGTACTGATGCATCGACCTTGCTAGGCCTACCGTCAACGCCGCCACGGCGCCAAACAGGCCCACCGCCCTGCGCTCGTCCATCCAGCCGCATCCGTCGTCGAGATCCAACTGCACCATGCCGCCAATACTCGTCGTCATCGACGCGGTAGATACAACGCCGCTCCTCCTGCCAACCTTCACACCGTCGCCGCTGCTGGATCTACGTGGAGCCCACCACCCATAGCATCTCTCGCCCGAACATCTGAGCCTCCCAAGACGGCGCCTCCATGGAGGGTACGACGCGCAGGACGCCGCCGCCGCCCAATCCAGACTGAATTTTGGACTTTCGTCCGGGGGGAGTTCGGAGGTGGATAGGAGGGACCTCGGCTTCGCCTCCAGGGAGGGTAACGGCGTCGAGGGACGCCGCCGATGCCGGGCTGGACCAGCCGACCAAAGTTTCCTCCGGTCCCCAACCTATACCACCAAACCTCCGTCTGTTCCGGATCTGGCAGCGAGCCACGAGCCGAAACAAGCAGAGATGAAAGTGCCATGGGGCTCGACCCACCAAGAAGGAGGATCGAGAAGAACAACCGCTGTAGATCTCCAGGCGCCGGATCCAACGATCCGACGTGGCCAGCGGCGAAGACCACCACCCTGCGCCGGCCGACAGCGTCCAAGCATCGGATCCAGAGGGATCCGGCCTGAACACGGCGGCTTCCGCGACCACCCGTTCTGCACACCACGCAGCCACCACCTCGCCGTGAACTTGCATCCGAGCCGCCGCCGCCGCACTGCGCCGACGCCGCCAAGATGCTCGCCCGCCGCGCCGCCGGACCCCGTGCTAGCCCGACGCCTCCTCGTGATCTGGCCGTCCCGCGCCGCCCGAGACACACGAAGGGGGAAGAAGCCCCGCCGCGTCTTGTAATTCATTTAGTAATCGATGTTTTGTCTTATTTATTAGTTTAATGGAATAAGTAGGTTTTTCAGCATAGTCTGTTGTTATCTTCGTATGATCGATATACTAGGCCAAGGACAACGGCGCCTCGATTGCATTGACGTTTCATAGCAGCCGCTCCAACCAAAACATTACAAGGCTAGATTACCAGAAAGGCACAGATCCATCGTGGGCGTGATAATGCATAGCTACAGCAATCAGGTTTATCTTGCACGTACTCTGTCAGTGTGACACGCACTATATGCATGCATGACGCATGTTAGCAGCCGGACGCATGCTGGTAGGATGCACGCGAGTTCAAGACAATCTGCTCACCAATTGCACGGATGCATTCATGTTTGTTGCTTTGTTAGCAGCCGGCGGAGTCACATTCAACTATAATGTACTTCCTCCATCCCGAATTACATGTTGCAGGAATGGATGTATCTAAACGTATTTTAGTTCTAGATACATCCATTTGTATCCATTTCTACGACAAGTAATTTCTAGCGGAGAGTGTATTATTAAGATATACGGATGAAAACGTCACACGGCAGTCACTACTCAATAGTATAGTATTAAGATGGACATGTATCACGTCTCCTCATGCCCCCACGATTAAATAGTTTAATTTAACAGCCAAGTGCACCCACACTTCTGGAACTACATACAGACGGACGGCCTAACTATAAGATTTAATGAATTTGTTGAGAAATATAGGTGCTCTTTGACATAAGAAGAACATAAAATATTTCTATGTGCCTCCTTTAAGTTACGGCCATACATTTGTTGTTCCATGTCTGCCAACCAAAACTAGCAATCGCATTCTGCCATGGATCTAAAGAAAGAAAGGTATAGAATTAAAATATGACAAGTGGTAGCATACTTATCTGTTAGCGGTCCTCCCTTGCACTGGCGGAGCTTAGTTGGGGCTAAACTATGCCATGGCCCGCCCAGCTTACAACATATGCATGAGTAAAAGTGTGGTTAGTGAGCAAAACAACGTCCATGTATAAGTGAATGCCTAACCTGGCCCGCCCTGGTTTTTTATTGTAGCTCCGCCACTGCTCCCTTGATGCATTAAGCAGCACTATAAGGTTGGTGGGCAATTAAACGAGAAAGGTTGGCGAGAGAAAACAATTGTTGGGGCACATTATGTGGCGACAAAGCCATGTGAGTTAAGATGCGTCGCTAGGCGAGACACTGAATAAGGTGGGAGTTAGGAAGATGACACGGTATATTAGTTGCCACCGCGGAGATAATTAATCAGAGTTCGAGGATAGCGGACTTCGACAACAAATCAGTGACACTGAAGGTGAGAGCAGACTGAAAAGAGAGAGTGGTTGCTTATGGTCTATACACTATAAATTAATAGAGTCTCAATATACTGGATATGCCACTGGGCCAAAAAATGTGGCAAGATATTACCGTAGTCCATTCAGAAAATGAATTGACTGAGATCATTGCTTATTTGTTTTATGAAATCTTATCAAGAGGGCGCAAACTTCCGTTTGATTCATAATAAAAAAAAACAGTTTATTGTATGAGAAAAGTTGGACCGAAACCAAACCAGTATGTGAACAGTATTAAACCTTAGAGAATATGAAAAATACATCAAGCTACATTTGGCCTAGAGAATGCCAAGTCAGTAACCTAGTGCTGCTTGCACGCTAGACACACCCACGAACCCTTGGGCGAGGTCATAACTGTTAGCAAAGTCGGTCCAAAGGACCCAGATTTCATTCGATAAACCTGGCAGCACATCTTCCAAAATGTCCAAAAAAAATTAAATTATAGGTCAATCCTTGCATTTTACACGGAGGACATTAGACCACGAAACTAGATTGAAATTTGGTCCTTACAACATGCATCAAACAACAACTAACCCATCGTCACCGGGGGCAATTTAAAAAGTGTAAACTTCATGTTTTTTTCGATAAAGGGCATTTTTATTAACTCATAACGCAGCATCAAGAGGATACAAGTCATGATGAGTAACACCCGACCTCTGCATAACTAGGATGCACACGGCCAACACAAACAGTCTGAAAGAAGATAAAAAGCTGACATATCGACACTAGTAGAGTCAAATAGGACCGTCACTATGCCTATGTCGAAGGAGGTGATGGGCCGATACGAAGGTTATGCTGCCATCCATGTTGGGAAAAAACCTCCATAGCCACTCGCTCCAACTGCGTACACACCGCCTTGAATAGCGGTTGGAACTCCGTACGGTGAAGCATAGACCACGTACGAAGCGATTGCGTACAGCGGAAAATAACCTGCAAAGGAGAGGAGTTTTTGTCATTAAAAATCAGATCATTTCTACATAGCCAAAGCGACCATAATAAGGCATACGCTCCCACCCTTATTAGCGTTTTGAACCTACAAGGAATACCGTCCAACCAATGACCAAAAATATTGGCAACACCTGTGGGCGGATACATATTATACGCTATTTGGATGATTGACCATGTAGAACGCGCAAACTTGCACTGGAAAAAAAGGTGTCTGATTGTCTCGTCATGAGTACAAAAGCTACACTTCTTACTTCCTTGCCAGTTGCGACGGGCGAGGTTATCTTTGGTGAGAACCACTCCCCTCCGAAGGTACCACATAAAGATCTTAACTTTTAGTGGAATCTTGGACTTCCAAATTTTCTTATTGTTATCCACTGGGATCTCTGAATGCATGAGCGCACGATACATAGAGTCGACAGTGAAGGACCCAGATGTAGTGAGGTTCCAGTGAAACACATCTCGTCCTTGTGTCAGGTTAATCGTATCCAACCGGGACAAAAGATGTTGCCATAACACAAGACGAGGTCCAATCAAATCCCGCCGGAAAGAAATATCCGGTGGAGAAGAACTAAGAACCTGCACAAGAGTTTCATTCTTATTGCGAACAATCCGGTACAAAGCTGGATATTGTTCGTGGAGACTGGCATTGACTGGTAAACTTCATGTTTTGGTACAATCAATAATTATGTCATCCACCATAATATATTGCAAGTTCAATGAGGTTCTTTTATTCTTACTGGTGCAACGATATATATTGGTATACGTAAACAAAATACAGACATGTCTACGTGGCAATGCACGTCCATCTATGCCGATGTGGTATGGAAACCTCCACAGGAAATAGGTATCAATTGTAGGTCATATTTTCTTCCTACGATGATCCCGTATTTCTCGGTCATGTCCAAACATTCCGGGTTTGCCTTGCCAGGAAGCACCCAGTCGAAGTGGTAGAGAAGATTTGCTAAAGCGATCTCCATGGTTGACGTCCCGAAAAGAATCCCAGGGCACTGCCTTCGACCAGCACCGAATGGGGTGAATTCAAAGTATGTCCCGTTGTAATCCATGTTACTGTTCTCAAACCTTTCAGGCTTAAACTCTTCAGGACTTTCCCAACAATTTGGATCCCTAGAAACTGCAAATGCATTAATGTATACATTGGTGCCTTCAAGCATGTCAAAGCCCATAACTTTACGGTCTTCCCTGGCCCTGCGGGGGATCAAAGGACCGGGTGGATGCAATCTAAGAACCTCCTTAATGATCATCCGCATGTAATGGAGTCCAGCGAGGTAACTATTAGTAATCACAGCTCGACCTTGACCTAGCACCTCTCGGATCTCAAGCTGTGCTTTGGCCATGGCTTCAGGATGACGGACGAGCTCAGCCATAGCCCACTCCAAGGCGACTCCCGTGGTCTGAGTGGCACCTGCAAATATGTCCTGAAAAAAATGGTTATGGTATGTATGTTTATATATTATATCTGCATATGTAGTAGTACGAAACAAATAATCAATTCAGATCCAACAATTTACGTTTATAAATCTATGACAAAAATCGAGACTAACACATTTATGGAAGGATGAAGCTTTTTTTTTTTTTTTTTTTTTGCATTAGAACTTTGCACATATGATATCACATATCAGTTAGCAATGCAACACAAACAATAAAGATAAGTAGATTAATAAGTATACAGAAAATTACTCACAAATAAGACGGCGCCTATACTCTCTGTGGTCATAGGAAATGTGAACTTGTCCTCCTCCTGCAGCCTGAGCAGCACGTCCAGCAGATCGTCGTCGTCGGTGCTCAAGGCACCGTCCTGTGCGGCAGCTCGCGCCGCCTTGCGCCCCTCGATGACGTCAGCGTTGATACGCTGGATGTGGCCATAGCTCCTCCTCATGTGGCGCTCACCGTTGCGCAGCCACCGCACCAGCCGCGATGACGGGAAGAGGTCGACGAGGCAGAACCCACCTAGCAGCACGAACGCCTCATCCAGCTCCCGGAGGTACTCCTCCTGCTGTGGGAACTTGCCACCGAACACCGCCCGTGACACCACGTCGTTGCTGAGCGCCATCACCTTCTCGCTGACGTTGACGGCGGCGCCCGTGGAGGCCGCGGCGGCGACGTAGCGGAGGAGATTGCCCACCTGCTCCGGCCTGATGCCGTCCATACGCCTCACCTGCTTGGAGCTGAGGAGCTCCATGGTGCAGACCTTGCGCATCTGGCGCCACGGGTCACCGTAGGGGGCGAAGACGATGCCCCTCCCGCCGCAGCCGAAGATGTCCAGTGTCGCGCTGTGCGGCCGGCCAGCGAAGGCTAGGTCGTTGGTCTTCATCACCAGCGCCGCCGCCTCAGCGCTGGAGACGATCACCGTGGGGACCTCACCGAGCATGAGGTGCATCAGCGGCCCATGCCGGCGTGACAGGTCCATCATTCTGCGGTGAGGGAGGACGCTGGCGACGTGGTGCAAGCTGCCGATGATGGGAAGAGTCCATGGCCCGGGAGGCAGCTGTGGCTTTCTCTTGCCCCCGGAGAGCTTGCGAAACCAAATGGCCACTAGCGTGCATAGAGCTATGAAATACAAACTTAGCCAGCCCTCCATGGCAGGCAGCTTGTTGGCACGTACAGCTTGGAGAGAGGCGCGGTATATGTATGTGATGTGCTGACTCATAAACTGGCTAGTGTATGCAACTATATACTAGTCGAGATTTATTAGTACCGTACTAGACGTCTTTCTTGGCTCTAAAAATTATTTATAGTCCTAGCTTTGTTATAAGTCAAAATTAACAATACCAAAAAATATTTTGAAAGAAAGGGATCATTCCCCCGATTTCATTAACGAAACCAATTGTCGTGACATACAACCAAAACACATCACCACCACCTAAGTTTGGCATTACAGTCAAGCGTGAGGCAACAACAGCCCCCAAGAACAAGCACTCACCACCCCTCTCACCCGTGGAATACAATTGAAGAAGGAAAGCAAGCTAAAAGCACATTAAACTACGCTGATGACCCATTTTAGTTATTCCAGCACGATCAACTGACACCACCTTCAAGACTTTTTTCATCTTGAGAGACAACGATCAAACATTCTCCAGCCTTGGTACCCAGGAAGCCCACCCCCTCCGAGCTTGAAAAATCTCACTAAATGTTTCATTAGATTCATTAGATTCATCATTAAATGTACGTAGTTTGGTTGTGTTTTAGAGTATGTATTTGCTCATTATTTTTCATAGAGAAATTTAACCAGGAAAAAACTAAGCACTTCAATTAATACAAAATGGAGAAAGTGGAGTTTGATGCTTCTAATACCTTTCGTACTTACCCATCGCGAGACCAATTTGCAATCTTTGTTATAAGTAAAAAAATTATGATACCAAATTAGTTTCGTTAGATTCATCATTAGATGTAGTTTGGTTGTGTTGTACGTATTAGCTCATTATTTTTTCCACAGAGAAATTTAATTAACTGGTGAAAAAAAATAAGCACTTAAATTAATTTGAAATGGAGAAAGTGGAGTTCGATATTTCTAATGCCTGCTGCACTAACCCATCGCAAGACCATTTGCCATCTTAGCAGCCAGACAAGAGATAACGGTCCGAACTTTCATACTCACTTAGCAGCCAGAAAAGAGAAAGCTCCTCCACCGGAAGCTTCGCCACATAGCCGCCAGAAAAAGAACAAATATGTCAAAGTAGTAAAAGATACATTCGGCCCGAAACAAGAACATGTATGCTTTTGAAGGGACTGTCACCTTTTATACATCAGTCTTGCTAAATCTTAGTCGACTAAGACTTGGTAATATCTCAGTCAATGCTATATTAGTAAGGTCTTACATTGATATCCGTGAAAAAGAAATTCAGTTTTTTTTCCTTTTTCTTTATTACACATGTTATGTTATTTGACTGAGACTTGATTAAGTCATAGTCGACTGAGACCTAGCCACACCCATTTATATATATACCTCCAGAGCTCAGACATGTAAGTTATCAGTACCACTACCGCTGCACTTGCAAAGCTGCCTGCCATGGAGGGGTGGTTCAGCTTGCGTTTCATAGCACTAGCACTAGGCATGCCGCTTGCCCTTTGGTTTCTCAAGCTCGCCGGCCGCAAGAACAAGCCACAGAAGCACCAGCTGCCGCCAGGGCCATGGACTCTCCCGATCATCGGCAGCCTACACCACGTCGTTAGCCTCGTCCCACACCGGAAAATCACGCAGCTGTGTCGCCGATATGGGCCAATGATGCACCTCAAGCTAGGTGAGGTCGACGCCGTGGTGGTCTCCAGTGCCGAAGCAGTGGCCCAGGTGATGAAGACCAACGACCTCACGTTCGCCACCCGGCCGGGCACCCCGACGCAGGACATCGCTGGCTGCGGCGGCAGGGGCATCATCTTCGCCCCCTACGGCGACCACTGGCGCCAGATGCGCAAGGTCTGCATTGTGGAGCTTTTGAGCTCGATGCAGATCAGGCGCATGCAGGCCATCCGGCCAGAGGAGGTGGGCAACCTCCTCGCCGACATCGCCACCGCTGCGGCTGCCGGCGACAGCATCAACATCAGCGAGAAGATGATGGAGCTCAGCAACAACGTCGTGTCGCGGGCGGTGTTCGGCGGCAGGTTCACGCAGCAGGACGAGTACATCCGCGAGCTGGACGTGGTGCTCACCCTTCTGGGCGGCTTCTGCCTCGTCGACCTCTTCCCGTCGTCGCGGTTGGCGCGGTGGCTCAGCTTCGGCGCGCGGCGCATGAAGAGGAGCTACGGCCGCATGCAGCGCATCATCGCCGACGTGATCGAGGAGCGCAAGACCGCGCGAGCTGCTGGTGACGGCGCCTCAAGCACCGACGACGAGGACCTGCTGGACGTGCTGCTCAGGCTGCAGAAGGATGATTCGTTGGCATTCCCTCTAACCACAGAGAGCATATGCGCCGTCTTATTTGTGAGTATTTTGAACAAAAGAAACTTCTTTTACTGCTAGCTGATGCATACAACGGCACAAATTTTGCATATGACACGAGATAGGAAAGATTGATTACTTTTGCTCCGACAAACTCAAATCATTAACCATTTAGTTACCATTATCTGTCATACATGTTAAGATTATTTCTTTCTGGTAAGAATTTCTGGTAATCGACCGGTTATGAGAAATTTTGATGACCACCGAGAAACTGTGGTAACATTCGATAAGATTCAAATGAATTTGAATTGAAACACTAAAATTTTGTCAAAAAGGATAGGTATGCATGTATTATCACAACTCTATTACTGGTGTAAAGGTGCGTTGTCTATGACAACGCAGTACTGCAACTATGGAAAGAAGGCCATGCATATGTGCTGACCAATCGAACAGAAGAGAGTATTCGTCTATGTGATGTCAAATAGTATATATTTTGATGCAACATAAATTTAAATAATTCATTCAAATGTTTCCAGTCTAAAATATTCCATGATTTACCGGAAACAGGTATTCTAGCCCATCCCAAAAAAAATCGGAATCAAGAAAAATAAAACCTTGGATGGAGATATAAATTTCATGGTAACCGACTACAATATCTTATCATCGGCTCCCACATGCTCATTGTACCCCCGACCACTACGTATGGCCAGACCATATTACTACCTGACAAGACATATAAATACATTTCTCTAATTGTCAGAAAGTTATAAACACACATATATACTTGCTTGGTTTTTGGCCATGGGAATATTTGTCTGATCTTTTAAATATTCCAAATATCCTATATTAGTATTCCTTGTTTTGTCAGAGTTCATTTGTAATTATTTTGTAAATTATTGATTTTCAGTCATCAAATAAAAAGGAAAAACACATTTTTATTTATTTTGCTAGCTCAATTTACTCTTCCATCCATTCACTTTTCATTTTCTTTATTTTCCCTTTGGACATTTTAAAGCCATCTTTTCCCCCTAGTCACTGGAATTTTCCTATATTAATCAGAATGTTTTAAAAGGTCGAACAGAAGAAAAGAATGGCTTGGTGTCATGATACTTCCAGATCATTTGCTGAAGGAAGTATATAAAATGATTTTATTTCATGAAAAACCTACTTCAAGAACAAATTAGCAAACTAGTTCAAAGAAATCCAAGAAAAAACATGGATACAAACAATAATTCTCTAAGACAAGAAAAATAAATCGAAACAGAGTGGACTATTTGAAGCAAATTTAATGCACAGTCCCACACTTTGCAAGAGAAAGCGGCACACTCCATGAGTACATATATATTGGGAGATCATATCACAAATTGTCACAGTTTTGAAATTAAAAACAATTGCTTAACTCGGTAGTAGTCTTAATTTCTAAATCGTTTCTTCTAGGACCTCTCTAGTCCTTTCCTAGACACATGAATCTTCTTGGTAAATTTATTTGTGTTTTTGAGTTTTTACTCTGCTGGTAGATCCTAGAGCTGAAACGGGATTTCTTCTAGACTCTTCTTGGATATCTCAAAAATGACATCATAAACATGCGAATAATAGTGCGAATGAATTCAACTAGGCCCATTCAATCCCTTGTCAACACGGTCTCTTGCTTTCCAATCACTATTGCGAAGACATGTGTAGGAGATCCGAATACAAGATAATATAAGGAAAAAAAAACATACTTGACAAACCAAACACCTAGACACTGGTGTTATCCACACACTACATTCGTTAGCTTTATAGTTTCACCCTTGTGGAAAATTATAATCTTTACTGTTAAGTATTTCCAAAGAAACTCATAACAAGACGCCATGTTATTGGCCTATCCATTATCATGGTGTAGCAATATAAGGGTATGAACCTCATAATGAGTACGGATAGTCTATCATGACCCACCTGAGTGGAACACCGTGGCTTTGACCTTAATCCTTCTTTCTTTTAATATTAAAACCAACATATCCACCACAATGTTGAGCAACACTGATGAAATAAAGGACCCTTGATGGAGATCTTTTGATGCTTCGAAGTAATGTTCTATATCATCATTGGTTTTCACACCAAAGAACCCACCTTGCATACATTTTACCTTCAAGTGACATCACATAAAGGCGAAAGATTCCATGAACATTGGTTGTGGAACGAACATTCACTTTACATTGTCATAAGCCTCGTCAAACTCAATTTTGAGAATCCCTTGTCAATTCACTTTTGATGCAACCCATGAATAATAAGCCCTTCCACAATATTTTCCTAGCATGAAATGTATTTTTGTAAGTTTTATCACATCATTAGCAATCGAGGAAATCATGCGCTGATATTAATTTTGTAAAAGATCTTGAAGATAACCTATGTTGCTTTATCAAGTTTGCTATTCCTTTTGCCGCTATAGAGATGCCTACGTCGATACTATAAAGTGGTGATGTTTTTCTATAAGAATAAACAAACATCCTGATCAAACCAATCAGAAATTATATTCCTCGTGAACTTTAATGTCTCATTTAAGTAACATCTAATTTAACGTACCTTAATTTTCATTTGCAGGATATATTTTCTGGTGCCACAGATACCACAGGAACAATTTTGGAATGGGCTATGTCAGAGCTCGTCCGTCATCCTGAAACAATGGCTAAGGCTCAACTAGAGATAAGAAAATTATTAGGTCAAGATCGAACCATCATAAAAAATAGTGACCTTGGAAACCTCCACTACATGCGAATGGTCATTAAGGAGGTTCTTAGGTTGCACCTACCAGCTCCACTAATCCCACGCATGGCCAGAATGGATTGTAAAATTATGGGTTATGAGCTGCTTAAAGGCGCCACTATATTAGTTAATGTCTTTGCAGTTTCTAGGGATCCAAAGTACTGGAAACACCCTGAAGCCTTTTTGCCAGAGAGGTTTGAGAACAACAATTTAGATTACAATGGGACACACTTTGAATTCACCCCCTTTGGTGCTGGACGAAGGCAATGTCCTGGGATGCTATTCGGCACATCAACCTTGGAGATCACTTTGGCAAACCTCCTCTACCACTTCAACTGGTTGCTTCCTGGCGGGGCAAGTCCAGAGTCATTGGAAATGTCTGAAAAATTTGGGATGACTGTAGGTAGACGTTCTAACCTACAACTAATAGCTATTCCACGTGGATGCATCAAGGACATGTAGACATATATAGAAATGTTCATGCATCTGGAAATATATCTAAATTCTTATGCACGAGATTATTTGTGTAATAATATGTTGCATTGACCAAAATAATGGAATGGCACACATTCCATTTCTATACTAGAAAAATATATTAAGAAAAATTAAATATGATTCACTAAAAGTATTTTCATGGCATCCCATCCACCTGTTCTACCTCCTCTGGCCGGCACACCGATAGCAACAGTCGATCACGGCCTCACTCCGATCACTTGCTTCACCATGCCACCTCACCATTGACTTCCTTCATTCCTTCTTTCCGTAGGAGATATGCCCTAGAGGCAATAATAAATGTTATTATTTATCCCCATGTTCGTAATTAAGTTTATATTCCGTGCTATAACTACTATGGTTCTCGAGTCTACAATAACCACGAGGCTTGGAGGAAGACTCATATGTACGTGTGGAATAATAAAAGGTAAAATGTATTCCTAGTCTGGCCTCTAAAACTAGCTCAAGTGTTGCATGATGGTTCTGTTTTCCTGATCATGGGTATGACTATGCCGGCAACTTTGAGGGCACAATGTTAGTAGAACACTTGTGGTTGAATCGACCCGAATTGATGTTATGCTATGAGATACATTTGTCACAAGTTAATGGTTAATAACACAGAGAAAGTTAACGTTTGCATAATTCATTAGACCATGAGAGTATCGAGTTTCTTCACGCTTGCTTCATGAACTTTGGGGTTTGTTAAACGTCATCCGTAAATGGGTGGCTATTACAGCGACTTACGGGTTCATGGAAAAGTATGTCAAGTAACTTGATAGCTCAAGATTGGGATTTGCTCCTCCGACGATGGAGAGATATCTCTGGCCCCTCTCGGTGTTACGGTATCCACCATCCTCTGGCTAGACACAATGTAATTTGATCACAGGGATGCCAGAACACGGGAACGAGAAAAGAGAACAAAACCGGTAACAAGGTAACTGGCATAGTGGACAAGTTGTTGATCCACGGGGATGCCGATAAGTCTCACCTCGGGTGTTTGTAACATATCGCGAAGCAACAGGAATAGCACACAGCAACTGGAGGTTCACTCGAATATTTATTCGTGTGGGTATAGGGGTCAATATGGCTGTCCACGGCTCCGATGTTGATCATTGATCGGAAAGTGTGCCGGTCATGTCTATACTTCACCGAAACTATAGTGTCACACGCTTAAGGGTCATCTATCTGCTGAATTCTAGACAGGGAGTCTGAGAGAAAGTCACCGGAAAAGTTTCGGAGACAACGGAAAAGTTTCGGAGGGAGAACACCGGAATAGTTTTGGTAAAACTGAAAAGTTGTTTCAGGGTATACCATTCGGTCAAATTGGTTTCGGCACACGCCCAGAAATTCTTGGAGGGTGACAGAATTGTTCTGGAAACTTCTGGGATTTTTCCGGAGAAAAAACCCAGAAATGTTCCGGAGCTGCCGGAACCGCTTTGGTTGCTTTTCGCAGATGAAAATCACTAATCCGGAATTGTTTCGGAACGCGTCCAAGATTATTTTAGTGGGTACTGGAAATGTTCTAAGACCTATAGAAATATTTTCGGATTTAACGGTCGGAGAAAATATCTCACGAATAGTGGAAACACTATTATGAATAGTGGGAACACTATTGGGAGAAAATATCTCACGAATAGTGGAAACACTATTATGAATAGTGGAAACACTATTGGGAGAAAATATCTCATGAACAGTGGAAACACTATTATGAATAGTGGAAACACTATTGGGAGAAAATATCTCATGAATAGTGTGAAAAAATCTGAGGGCATTTTGGTAATTTGGGAGCCACCCTACTCCTTGGGTTTTCCTATAAATAGAGGTGGAGAGGCACTCTCCACACTCACTCTTTCTCACATACACATGCCATTGCAATGATCTGGCTTCTCTCTCCCTCCCCGCGAAATAGTTTCGTAGAGCCGAAAGGCTATCTGGGTTCCGGTGGGAACTAGTTCTGGACGGCGAAACCCTGCCGGATAGATGACACCGTATGTGTGCAACCCCGTAGAGAGGTCGTAGGTTCGATCTTTTTGCCCGAGGGGCTGTTCAAGGGTGCCTCCCGAAGGGCTGTCCGAGTGACCGTCCGAGTTTCGAGTGTCCTCCCGAAGGGCTGTCCGAGTGACCGTCCGAGTTTTGAGCGTCCTCCCGAAGGGCTGTCCGGGACACCGTCCGAGGGACTGTCTGACTGCCTCCCGGAGGGCTGTCCGAGGGGCAGACGAGGGAGAACATCCTCGCGGTTGGGAGGTTGTAAAATCCTAGCTGCGGGGATTTGCACCGCCGATCGTCATCGACTCTACTTCCGTTGTGCTATGAGTCGGTAACGAAAAGATCAAACCTTGTATGCAGTCTCCATAGTGGTCCTGGGCTGGTGCGTAGGTCGGAAATTTTTTGTTTTCTGCTGCGTTCCCTACAGTGGCATCATGAGCCGTGCTATGGGTAGATGCAGGTTACGATCTAGAATACATAGAGATGTATGGGTATTGCACAATATAATTTGTAGTAGATGAGTTCTATTACTGAAAATTATTTGTGCGGGTAGCAGATGAAATCTGTTACCCGATGTTCTTGTTGCTTCCCTGGAATTTGCATATTTCTGATCTTGATAACAGCATGGTGGAGTTTCAAAGTTCTGGCAATCCGCAATCCTGATTGATCATCGAAGTGCTAACAGTTCATTGAATTCCACCATAGTTAGAGAGAAAGATAAAATTTCGCAGACGAAAGGGCAATGCAGATATGATCTGCACGGGGGTCATGCGTATGACGAAGTTCAGTATGGGGCTCGAGATTTTATTATCTCGTGTTTCATACACCCCGTAAAGTTAATCTAGCGACTTGAATAATCATACTTGATGATGGACGTTGGTAGCTTCGGTTTGTTTCGAAACCTTAGAAGCCACGTAAAATGAAATTTTGCATAAACCGATTAGAGGCGTCTAACTTGGTTTTGCAGGATGTGCATGTGATGTGGTATAGCAGTGCTCATAATAATTTGATTATGTATGAGATGACTATATGATGTAAAATTAACATGACCTGCGTGTCATGATTCGGCATGATGGCTGGAGCCATATGATTGTCACTTTAATGACCTGCGTGTCAACCTTAAGTAATGCACTTATTTTATTAGCTATAGAGATAGCAATATTATCTGGTACATCGACAAGGTGGTGGCAATCTTCGCGAAGGTGAACACCGACGTAAATGCCGAAGACGAAGAAATTAAAGACTTCTCCGTCAGAAAGGGCTATACCATATCATGCTATTATGAATTGCCTGAGATGTTTATCCCTTATGATGCACCCTTTTTGATTGCGCGGTAGTCGCTTTTTATTAGGGTGATCTCTCACTTAAAATATCAAGTAGTTAGTGTTCTCCCAAGTGTAGCACCGTCACGGCACCTATCTCTTCGGGGCATCACATGATCTCCATGGGTGCGAACGATTAGAGAAGTGTGAGGCGGGTGAGTTGAGACCTCGCAGCGAGATCACTTGGTTGTCTTGACGTTCAGGCAGGATAGTCCTGAGCTTGGAACACACGCATCGAAAGATGAACAAGAATCACATAGAGATGTGATCGGCAAGTTTGCCAACCGATTGAAGTTCGCGCCATTTGAGTTCATCTCGAACCCTGGCGTTGAATGGAAATGCGGGTCTTGAATCACTCACAGTCAATTATGAGAGATATTGATTTGAGTGGGAGCGCACTGTAGAATTAACTTGTTTAATTCTCAGTGCAATTAATTATGGACACTGTCTAAGTGTTATATGCATAATAGTTATAGAAGAATGGCTCGCGTTTCCACCTTCCCTGTTAAAATTGAATAAGCTGTTAAATATCTGGTTAAAACTTTACGGTTGGTATCGTAATGTGAGGATTGTCCTCAAGAGTGCCGAGAAGGACTTTGTCCTATCGCATGCTTTCGGTATTCTCCCGCTAATGCTATGGATGATGTGACTCTCGTCCTTCGATCCAAAAGCTAGAATTCCGTTACGGTCAAGTGCAATATGTTTGCTTCCATGAGACCCGAACTTCAAAAGTTTGGGATAGCTATGTGATATTCATGGAACTGAAAATTAGTTTCAGATACAAACAAAGGCTAAAAGATATGAGATATCCAAAGCAATGTTTGTTTGCAAACTATTAGTAAAAGTGTTTACTATGCATTTGACTAATACGAGAGGGATCCAGAAGAACGCCTATCATATGATGAAGGTGAATAAAACAACAACTTAAAGAGAAAGGAAATGTCCAAAGGGTGTTAGTGTGACTTACACACCTAGGAAGTCCGGGGCTAACGCCACTCTTAAGTTGAGTGCTTCTTCTGAGAGTAGGAGAAATACTGAAAGTTTAACTGTTAGAAGTATAAAGACCAAAAGAGAGAAGACTGGAATGTCCAGCTCGTGTATGAAAGTCGTACAAGCTATTGATGTATAGAAGGCTGGTCAAAGAAATAGTTCTTGGGAATTGTGATTAAATTGTTAGTCACTAATTCTTGGGTATTGTGAGTTGATCACAAAAGATACCCGCTCGATTGCATTCTGCTGCGACTCGATGCAAGAACTACTACGGCCTAAAAGACTTGCCGGAGTGAGGTTTAGATATGCGCTGGGAACATAGTAAAAGTTGCTATACTCGGTACATTACCTATGTATTTATTTTCGTAATTCATTTTAGAGTTTTTATACACTCTAGCCCATTGCATAAAGTATCTTGCAAGAAGGTTGTTCATAAGAGAACTTTTGATATTTGGTGTTATGAATAACATAAGGGCCATGCTTCCATCATGGATGGGATGTATGTTATGAATATTGATAATAATATATTACCTCCGTATTTACTTTCATAATTCATTTTAGAGTTTTTACACACTCTAGCCCATTGCATAATGTTTGTTGCAAAAGGGTTGTTCATAAAAGAACAATTGTTATTCAATGTTATGAATAACATAAGGGCCATACTTCCATCATGAATGGGATGTATGTTATGAATATTGATGGTAATATGATACATCCATAACACTGACGCTAAATGTCGCAAGACTAAGAGAATACCACACATGTGTGGCACTGCATTTGGTCGCATTGGAGAAACCCGCATGGAGAAATTTCATAATGATGGATTTTGAAGTCGTTTGATTATGAATCATCTGACACTTGCAACTTTCCTCCAAAAAGTGAAGTGACTGAAATACCGTTCACAGACCATAAGGAACGAGCAACGAACTTATTGGTGATCATACATTTTGATGTATGTAGTCCGATAAATGTTGTTGCTAGCAGTGGATTTATCTATCTTCAGAAATGACTCAAGTAGATATATGGATATTTACTTGATGAGACGTAAGTCTGGATCTTTTGAAATCATTCATAAGGTTTTCAATATGATGTAGAAATTATTGTAACAAGAAAATTGTGTCTCTGCAATTTGATTGCGAAAAGGAATATTTGAGTTACAAGTTTTGCAAATGTTTGATGAGTTGCGAAAAGAGTTTCATAACTTACACCTCACGAAGCACCACTGTGAGTGGAATATCCGTGAAGATGTAATCAAACCATTTATGACATGGTAAGATCAAAGATGACATAAATCAATTTGCCATTATCCCTTTTAAAAGTAATGCTTTAGAGACTACGGCTTTTACACTGAAAAGAGCACCATCAGATCTATTGAAATAACGCCATAGTATGGTAACCCCAACCATGTTATGTCTTTTCTTAACATTTGGAATATGGGGCTTGTGTAAAATATTTACAAGCCTATTCCAAATCAGACAACTGCTGCTTTGTAGGTTATCCCTTGTTATTGGGAATTCCTCCACCACTATACCGAGGCAAAAGGTTTTGCCACAAAACGGTATGCTTTTGAAGAAAATGGTTCTTGCAAAAAGGTGAGTGGGAGGACAGTGCAACTCGATGAGATAACAGTATCTTCATCATCAGTTCAAAGAAAAGAAACCTTGGAATTAATTCCAGAGTTTCCTACTGCGACTGATACGGAAGCCTCTACATGAGATGTATGGACTTCGGTCGAACTTGCAACTGAACCACGTTGGCAAAACTCGTGCAAACCTCTCAGGTGCGCAAGCGAGATATTGTTGTTAGACAATAGTATACCTACGATACACAAGGAAGCGTTGATGGGCCCTGACTCCGGTATTGGCTAGATGCCAATATAATCCGAGATAGTTTCCATATAAATGATTCAAGATTATATCTTGATAAACCCTTCAGAAGACTTAGAGTCTAACAAACATTAATGGAACTATAAACTGATGTGGATAAAATGTTTTATCCATAAAGCTCGACTTGTTGCAATAACAAATTCAAGGAGCTGACTACGATGAGATTGTCTCACCATAGCGATGCTTAAAGTCAGATCCGGTTAAACTAGCAATTAATACATATTTCAATCTTGAGATATGATACATGGATGCCAAAAGGATTTCCATGTGATGGAAATGCAACCTAGGACTTGCATGTGATACAGTCCGAAGTATTTTGTCAATCCAGAGGATGCTAGTAAGTATGCAAACTTCAGAGTTCCAGCAATGGACAGAAGAGAGCAAAATGGAGTTGGAATCTTCGTTTTTTATGAAATAGTCAAAAGAGTTTGATTTCATCAATGGATAACGAAGATGCTTGTGGTTACAAGAAAGTAAGTGGGAGCATAATAATATTTCTAAAACTTTGTGTGCTTGACACATTGTTGATTGGAAATAATATAAATTTCTTGACACGAA
This sequence comes from Elymus sibiricus, assembly GCA_039707655.1. Lineage (NCBI taxonomy): Eukaryota > Viridiplantae > Streptophyta > Magnoliopsida > Poales > Poaceae > Elymus > Elymus sibiricus. The sequence goes on along the minus strand of CM077666.1, from coordinate 18,689,695 downwards.
TTAGGACTTCATTGAAAATAGTTATTCGATGAAGTGCTTGGGCTGAATAGCCTTGATATTAGGCATATTTATCTACGAGATAGAATTGCCTAATAGGCTAAACAAAAAATACATATTGACAAGATGCTGAAACAGTTTAGCATAAGAACGCCAAGGAGTGATTCTTGCCGAAGTCACATGGAAAGAGTTTTGCAAGACTCGGTGTCCCAAAACACTGATGATGAGCAAAATACATGATGGAGATTCCACAGACTCTTGTGTTTGGATTAATCATATATTCCATGGTATGTAAAACAACTAGGTATGTCCGATACTCCCAAGCTGTTGCGAGTATAAATACCAAAGTGATCAAAGTACTGATCATGGGACAACAGTGGAAAATGTCATTGAGTACTAAAGTAGAACCGATGACATGTTTTCTCGCAAGTGGAAATTATGAAGTGCTCTTTGTAAGTAATTACATCGATACAGTCTTCATCAATGCTCCATGCGATTTTTGATTTAAGGGTTTTTGTGTAATACACGATATGGTGGCACGGTAGTTGGAAATTGTTCCAACAAGTTACTGTGGCGATTTCTATAACAAAGGCTAAGTATGTTGACGCTTTAGAAGCGAAAAAGAAGATGTTGAATCATATAGTTCATTCATGAACTTAGTATGGTTCCAAGAAGGCTTTGGTCAATGGGACACTATTGCAGATAGTTGCTCCATAACTCAGTCTGAGGAATCAAGGTTTGACCTGTGATTCACATATATACGAGGAGATGCAAAGATACACACGGAACTGAAGTTGTCAGATCCGTTGGACATCAGGCTATACCACAAGCGAGGCATATTTTACACCGGTATGTGCTACTTGTACCTTGCGTTGGTTTTATCCCCGAAGAGGAAGGGATGATGCAGCACAGTAGAGATAAGTATTTCCCTCAGTTATGAAACCAAGGTTATCGAACCAGTAGGAGAATCACACAACACCTCGTTAGCAGCACCTACACACAAACAACAAATCCTTGCACCCAACGCAAACGAGGGGTTGTCAATCCCTCGGCTGTCAATTGCAAGATTAAATTGTATGTGATAAATAGATAGATTGAAACAAAAATATAAAATAAAATAAATAAAAGAAAATGGCAGCAATATTTTTAGGGTTTTAGTAATATGATTTAGATAGACCCGGGGGCCATAGTTTTCACTAGAGGCTTCTCTCGAGAAAATAGCATACGGTGGGTAGACAAATTACTGTTGGGCAATTGATAGAAAAGCAAATAATCATGACGATATCCAAGGCAATGATCATGTATATAGGCATCATGTCCAAGATAAGTAGACCGACTCCTTCCTGCATCTACTACTATTACTCCACACATCGACCGCTATCCAGCATGCATCTAGTGTATTAAGTCCATAAAGAACGGAGTAACGCCTTAAGAACGATGACATGATGTAGACAAGATAAACTCACGTATGAATAAACCCCATCTTTTTACCCTTAATAGCAACGATACATACGTGTCATGATCCTTTCAGTCACTGGGATTGAGCACCGCAAGATCGAACCCATTACAAAGCACCTCTTCCCATGGCAAGATAAATCAATCTAGTTGGCCAAACCAAATCAATAGATCGGAGAAGAAATACGAAGCTATAATAATCATGCATAAAAGAGTTCAGAGAAAACTCAAATAATATTCATGGATAATCTGATCATAAACTCACAATTCATCGGATCCCAACAAACACACCGCAAAAAGTGATTACATCGGATAGAACTCCAAGAACATCGAGGAGAACATTGTATTGAAGATCAAAAAGAGAGAAGAATCCATCTAGCTACTGCCTATGGACCCGAAGGTCTGTGGTGAACTACTCACGCATCATCGGAAGGGCAGCAAGGTTGATGTAGAGCCCCTCCATGATCGATTCCCCCTCCGGCGGATTACCGGAGAAGGCCTCCAGATGGGATCTCTCGAGAACAGAAACTTGTGGCGGCGGAAAAAGTATTTCGTGGACTCCCCTGAGGGTTTCTGATTTTTGGGGAATTTATAGTGGAGGAATTAGGTCAAACGGAGCTCTGTGGGCCCCACGAGGTACCAGGGCGCGCCTCCCCCCCAGGCGCGCCCTGGTGCCTCGTGGGCACCTCCTGGGGCTTCTGGCCTCCTCCCGAAGCTTCTAGTGTTTATATTGTCCAGAAAAAAATCTCCAAAAAGTTTCGTGGCATTTGGACTTCGTTTGGTATTGATTTTCTGTAAAACAAAAATAGGGCAAAAAATAGCAACTGGCACTGGGCACTAGGTTAATAGGTTAGTCTCCAAAAATGATATATAATTGCTGTAAATGTATATAAAAACATCCAAGATTGATAATATAACAGCATGGAACAATCAAAAATTATAGATACGTTGGAGACGTATCAGCATCCCCAAGCTTAATTCCTGCTCGTCCTCGAGTAGGTAAATGATAAAAAACAGAATTTTTGATGTGGAATGCAGCCTACAATATTCATCATATTTTCTTTTCTTTTATAGCATGGACATTGGACTTGAATGATTCAAAGCAATAGTCTATAGTTTGACATGAAGATATAAATACTCAAGCATGCTAACAAGCAACCATGTCTTTCAAAATATCAACGCTAAAGAAAGTTATCCCTAGCCCATTATGCTCAATCATTGATCCATTCATGAAACACACTCAAATATTAGCTACACACAATGCACAAGTATGATAATAGTGCTCTTTAGTTGGTGCTTTTGTAAGAGAAGATGGAGACTCAAATAAAAATAAAAATTGCATAAATGTAAATAGATAGGCCCTTCGCAGAGGGAAGCAGAGATTTGTCAAATGTGCCACAGCTCAAAGCTGAAATTAAAGAGATAAAAATATTTTGAGAGGCATGCTTTTCCTATCAACGAAAACGACCGAGAATTCCCATTATTTTCCATGCTAGACACATCATAGGCGGTTCCCAAACAAAAAATAAAGTTTATTTCCTTTCCACCATTCTTTCACAATCCATGGCTAGCCGTATCCACGGGTGCCCTCCAAACCAACACTTTCCAAGGAATTTTGTTGTTATTAATTTTGATTTCATTGTGGGACTGGGCATCCCTATTACCAACCATTCTCTCGTGCAATGACAAGTTAATAAACACTCATCGTGAGAATAACACACCTAGCATGGAAAATAATGGCCACCCCCTGCTGCTTCATGAGCGGTACGGGCACACAAAACGGAAAAATTATTTTGAAAATTAGAGTTGGCACACGCAAATTTACTTAGAACGGCATTGAAATACCGCATATAGGTAGGTATAGTGGACTCATTTGGCACAACTTGGGTTTAAGGATTTTGGATGCACAAGCAGTATTTCCGCTTAGTACAAATGAAGGCTAGCAAATAGATTGAGAAGCAACCAACCGAAAAACAAAAACGGTCATAAACATGCATTGAACATAACTAACACCGAATAATGCACCTTAAGTAGGATATAATTTCGTTGCATAACTATTGACTTGATGTGCATGCATAGGGAATCACAAACCTTAACACTAATATTCTTACTAAATCACAATTACTCACTAACATGACTCACATATTATCATTTCCATATCGCAAAACTATTGCAAGGAATCACACTTATCATATCCAATGATCTATATGAAAGTTTTTATTATATCCCTCTTGAATATTCATCACTTTGGGACCAAATTCATATCTTGTGCAAATTACCATTACTATCATCAACTCTCAAAAAGATTTAAGTGAAGTATGAGAGTGCAAATATTTCTTCAAAATTTCAATCTTATCAATTCTCAAAATAATATAAGTGAAGCATGAGAGTTCATTTCTTCAAAATATAGCCACCACCGTGCTCAAAAGGATTTAAGTGAGGCACTAGAGCAACTGCCTAGCTCAAAAAATTTAAGTGAAGCACATAGAGTATTCTAACAAATGATGATAAACGTGTGGCTCTCTCAAGATAGGTGTGTTCAGCGAAGATGATTGTGACAAACTAAAAAGCAAACAAAGCAAAGACTCATATAATACAAGACGCTCCAAGCAAAACTCATATCATGTGACGAATAAAAATATAGCTCCAAGTAAAATTACCGATGGTTGTTAGAAGAAAGAGGGGATGCCTTCCGGGGCATCCCCAAGCTTAGATGCTTGAGTCTTCCTAGAATATTACCTTGGGGTGCCTCGGACATCCCCCAGCTTAGGCTCTTGCTACTCCTTATTCCTTCATCCATCGTGATCTCACCCAAAACTTAAAAACTTCAATCACACAAAACTCAACAAAACCTTCGTGAGATCCGTTAGTATAACAAAATAAATCACTACTGTAAGTACTGTTGCAAACCCATTCATATTTTATTTTTGCATTATACCTACTGTACTCTAACTTCACCATGGCTTATACCCCCCGATACAATCCATAGATTCATCAAAACAAGCAAGTAGAGCATCAAAAACAGAATCTGTCAAAAACAGAACAGTCTGTAGCAATCTCTTTAAAAGCCAAACTTATGTAACTCCAAAAATTCTGAAAAATTAGGACAACGTGGGAAATTCATATATCAATACTGTGTAAAAATTTCAGATTTTTTGGACGCCCCAGTACAGAACAAAAAATTCGGGCACTGGACGCAAAACTTTCTGTTTTCCAAACGGCATCAATTATACTATCTTCCAAATCAACCTAAAGGCTTTACTTGGCACAAACACTAATTAAAAACACAAAAACACAATCATACCAGTAGCATGAAAGTGAAAACACACAATAACAGAAAAAAAATAAGAAAAAAATTATTTTATTCATTGGGTTGCCTCCCAACAAGCGCTATTGTTTTATGCCCCTAGCTAGGCATAATGCATAGTTTCAAGTATTGTCATCTTTCAAGTTGATTCCATAAGTGGCCCTCACAATTGATTCATATGGTGCTTTAATTCTTTTCCTAGGGAAATGCTCCATGCCCTTTTTTAGTGGAAACTGAAATTTTATATTCCCTTCTTTCATATCAATAACGACACCTATAGTTCGTAAGAACGGTCTAACAAGTATTATGGGGCAAGAAGAATTGCATTCAATATCAAGAACAATAAAATCAACTGGCACATAATTTCTATTGGCAAGAATAAGAACATCATTAATTCTACCCATTGGTTTTTTAATAGTAGAATCCGCAAGATGCAAATTAAGAGAACATTCATCTATATTGGTAAAACCTAGCACATCACATAGAGATTTTGGAATTGTGGAAACGCTGTAGGGGAACGTGACAGAAAACAAAAAAAATCGGTACAGCGAACACGCCCAGGACCACTATGGAGACTGCATACAGGGTTTGATCTGATCATTACCGACTCGCAGCACAGCGGAAGAAGAGTCGATGTAGATCCCCGTAGCTAGGATTTACAACCTCCCAACCGCGAGGATGTACTCCCTCGTCGGACAGCCCTTCGGGAGGCGGTCGGACAGTCCCTCGGTCAATGTTACGGACAGCCCTTCGGGAGGACCCTCGAACAGCCCCTCGGGCAAAAGATCGAAACTACGACCTCTCTACAAGGTTGCACACATACGGTGTCAGCTATCCGGCAGGGCTTCGCCGTCCAGAACTAGTTCCTGCCGGAACTCAGATAGCCTTTCGGCTCTACGAAACTATTTCGTGGGAGGGAGAGAGAGAGCCGAACAAAGCATGGCGTGTATGAGAACAAGGCATGAATGTGGAGAGCACCTCTCCACCTCTATTTATAGAAATCCAAGGGGTAGGATTGGCACACAAAATACCAAAGTACCCCCACTTTATGTCATACATAAAGGGAATAAATGGCAAAAAAGAATGGCATGTGGAGCTCCATGGAGGAGCTCCACCTTTGCCGGCCACCCACATGCCCCCCCCCCAAAGGGGGTTCCTTAGTCCCTAAGTCTTTCTAGAAGCCTTTTGGGAAAAATCCCAAAAGGTGGCTTTCCAAAAAATTAACCATAAAGTGATTTTCACTATTCACGGAACCAATTTTCCGCGACCGTTAAATCCGAAAATATTTCTGTGGGTCTTAGAATAATTCCAGTACCCACTAAAATGATTTTGGATGCGTTCCGAAACAATTCCGGATTAGTGATTTTCATCTGCGAAAAGCAACCAAACCGGTCCGGCACTCCGGAACATTTCCGGTTTTTATCCCGGAAAAATCCCAGAAGTTTCCAGAACAATTCTGGCACCCTCCAAGAATTTCCAGGTGTGTGCCGAAACCAATTTGACTTAATGGTATACCCCGAAACAACTTTTCAGTTTTACCGAAACTATTCCGGTGTTCTCTCCGGAACGTTTCCGTTGTCTCCGAAACTTTTCCGGTGACTTTCTCTCAGACTCCCTGTCTAGTATTCAGCAGATAGATGACCCTTAAGAGTGTGACCCTATAGGTTCGGTGAAGCGTAGACATGACCCGGGACACTTCCCGATCAATGATCAACATCGGAGCCGTGGACACCCATATTGACCCCTATACCCACATGAATAAATATTAGAGTGAACCTCCAGTTGCCGTGTGCTATTCCTGTTGCTTCGCGATATGTTACAAAAACCTGAGGTGAGATTTTCTGCAACCCCGTGGATCAACAACTTGTCCACTATGCCAGTTACCTCGTTACCGGTTTTGTTCTCTTTTCTCGTTTCTGTGTTCCGGCATCCCTGTGATCAAATCACCCTTTGTCTGGCCAGACGATGATGGATACCGTAACACCAAGAGGGCCCGAGAATATCTCTCCATTGTCGGAGGAGCAAATCCCAATCTTGAGCTATCTCGTTTCTTGTCATACTTTTCCGTGAACCCGTAAGCCGCCGTAATAGCCAACCAGTTACGGATGACGTTTAACAAACCCCAAAGTTCACGAAGCAAGTACGAAGGAACTTGATACTCTCATGGTCTAAGGAATAATGCAAACATTAACTTTCTATGTGTTATTAACCATTAACTTGTGACGAATGTATCTCATAGCATAACATCAATACGGGTCGATTCAACACAAGTGTTCTTCTAACATTGTGCCCTCAAAATTGCCGGCATAGCCATGCCCATGATCAGGAAAACAGGATCATCATGCAATACTTGAGCCAGTCTTAAAGGCAAGACTAGGAATACATTTTTCCGTTTAGTATACCACACGTGCACATGAGTTTCCCTCCGAGCCTCGTGGATATTGCAGACTCGAGAATCATTGCAGTTATAGCATGGAACATAAACATTCATTACAAACTCGGATATACAGAATAACTGTTATTGTAGGGGAACGCGACAGAAAAAAAAACGGTACAGCGAGAACGCCCAGGATCACTATGGAGACTGCATACAGGGTTTGATCTGATCCGTACCGACTCGAAGCACAGCGGAAGAAGAGTCGGTGTGGATCGTCGGTGCAGATCCCCGCAGCTAGGATTTACAACCTCCCAACCGCGAGGATGTACTCCCTCGTCGGACAGCCCTTCGGGAGGCGGTCGGACAGTCCTTCGGTCAATGTCACGGACAGACCTTCGGGAGGACCCTCGAAGCTCGAACGGTAACTCAGACAGCCCTTCGGGAGGACCCTCGAACAGCCCCTCAGGCAAAAGATCAAAACTACGACCTCTCTACAGGGTTGCACACATACGGTGTCAGCTATCCGGCAGGGCTTCGCCGTCCAGAACTAGTTCCTGCCGGAACTCAGATAGCCTTTCGGCTCTACGAAACTATTTCGTGGGAGGGAGAGAGAGAGCCAAACAAAGCATGGCATGTGTATGAGAGCAAGGCATGAGTGTGGAGAGCACCTCTCCACCTCTATTTATAGGAAAGCCAAGGGGTAGGATTGGCACACAAAACACCAAAGTACCGCCACTTTATGTCATACATAAAGGGAATAAATGGCAAAAAAGAATGGCATGTGGAGCTCCATGGAGGAGCTCCACCTTGGCCGGCCACCACATGCCCCCCCCCAAAGGGGGTTCCTTAGTCCCTAAGTCTTTCTAGAAGCCTTTTGGGGAAAATCCCAAAAGGTGGCTTTCCAAAAAATTAACCATAAAGTGATTTTCACTATTCACGGAACCAATTTTCCACGACCGTTAAATCTGAAAATATTTCTGTGGGTCTTAGAATAATTCCAGTACCCACTAAAATGATTTTGGATGCGTTCTGAAACAATTCCGGATTAGTGATTTTCATCTGCGAAAAGCAACCAAACCGGTTCCGGCACTCCGGAACATTTCCGGTTTTTATCCCGGAAAAATCCCAGTAGTTTCCAGAACAATTCTGGCACCCTCCAAGAATTTCCAGGCGTGTGCCGAAACCAATTTGACTTAATGGTATACCCCGAAACAACTTTTCAGTTTTACCGAAACTATTCCGGTGTTCTCTCCGGAACGTTTCCGTTGTCTCCGAAACTTTTCCGGTGACTTTCTCTCAGACTCCCTGTCTAGTATTCAGCAGATAGATGACCCTTAAGAGTGTGACCCTACAGGTTCAGTGAAGCGTAGACATGACCCAGGATACTTCCCGATCAATGATCAACATCGGAGCCGTGGACACCCATACTGACCCCTATACCCACATGAATAAATATTCGAGTGAACCTCCAGTTGCCGTGTGCTATTCCTGTTGCTTCGCGATATGTTACAAATACCTGAGGTGAGATTTTCTGCATCCCCGTGGATCCACAACTTGTCCACTATGCCAGTTACCTCGTTACCGGTTTTGTTCTCTTTTCTCGTTTCTGTGTTCCGGCATCCCTGTGATCATATCACCCTTTGTCTGGCCAGACGATGATGGATACCGTAACACCAAGAGGACCCAAGAATATCTCTCCATCGTCGGAGGAGCAAATCCCAATCTTGAGCTATCTCGTTTCTTGTCATACTTTTCCGTGAACCCGTAAGCCGCCGTAATAGCCAACCAGTTACGGATGACGTTTAACAAACCCCAAAGTTCACGAAGCAAGTACGAAGGAACTTGATACTCTCATGGTCTAAGGAATAATGCAAACATTAACTTTCTCTGTGTTATTAACCATTAACTTGTGACGAATGTATCTCATAGCATATCATCAATACGGGTCGAATCAACACAAGTGTTCTTCTAACATTGTGCCCTCAAAATTGCCGGCATAGCCATGCCCATCATCAGGAAAACAGGATCATTGCCCATGATCAGGAAAACAAGATCATCATGCAATACTTGAGCCAGTCTTAGAGGCAAGACTAGGAATACATTTTTCCGTTTAGTATACCATACGTGCACATGAGTTTCGCTCCGAGCCTCGTGGATATTGCAGACTCGAGAATCATTGCAGTTATAGCATGGAACATAAACATTCATTACAAACTCGGAGATACAAAATAACTGTTATTGTAGGGGAACGCGACAGAAAAAAAAATCGGTACAGCGAGCACGCCCAGGATCACTATGGAGACTGCATACAGGGTTTGATCTGATCCGTACCGACTCGAAGCACAGCGGAAGAAGAGTCGGTGTGGATCGTCGGTGCAGATCCCCGCAGCTAGGATTTACAACCTCCCAACCGTGAGGATGTACACCCTCGTCGGACAGCCCTTTGGGAGATGGTCGGACAGTCCCTCGGATGATGTCGCGGACAGCCCTTCGGGACGACCCTCGAAACCCGAACGGTAACTCGGATAGCCCTTCGGGAGGACACCCGAAACTCGAACGGTGACTCGGACAGCCCTTCGGGAGGACACTCGAACAGTCCCTTGGGCAAAAGATCAAAACTACGAACTCTCTACGGGGTTGCACACATACGTTGTCAGCTATCCGGCAGGGCTTCGCCGTCCAAAGGTAGTTCCTGCCGGAACCCAGACAGCCTTTCGGCTCTACGAAACTATTTCGCTGGGAGGGAGAGAGAGAGAGCCAGACGAGCATGGCATGTGTATGAGAGCAAGGATGAGCTTTGGAGAGCACCCCTCCACCTCTATTTATAGAAAAGCCAAGAGGTAAAGTTGGCATTCAAAAATACCAAAAGTACCCCCACTTTATGCCTTTTCATAAAAGAATAAAGCTAAAAAGGATGGCATGTAGAGCTCCAAGGAGCTCCACCTCCCTTGGTCGGCCACTCTTGGGCCCCCCCCCCCATGAAGGGGCTTCCTTGGCTCCTAAGTCCTTCTAGAAGCCTTTTGGAAAATATCCCAAAAGGTGCTTTCCAAAAAATATCCATAAAGCACTTTTACTATTCACGAAGATATTTTTCTGCGTCCGTTAAATCCCAAATTATTTCTGTGTGTCTAGAATAATTCCAGTACCCACTAAAACAATTTTGAACGCATTCCGAAACAATTCCGGAACAATGTTTTTCTTCACCGAAAAAGCAACCAAAGCGGTTCCGGCAGCTCCAGAGCATTTCCGGTTTTTATCCCGGAAAATTCCCAGAAGTTTCCATAACACTTCTGGCATCCTCTAAGAATTTCCAGGTATGTGCCGAAACCAATTTGACTTAATGGAATACCCTGAAAAACCTTTTCAGTTTCACCGAAACTATTCCGGTGTTCTCTCCGGAACGTTTCCGTTTCGTCCGAAACTTTTTCGGTGATTTTCTCTCAGACTCCCCGTCTAGTATTCAGCAGATAGATGACCCTTAAGCATGTGACCCTATAGGTTCGGTGAAGTATAGACATGACCCGGAACACTTTCCGATCAATGATCAACATCGGAGCCATGGACACCCATATTGACCCCTATACCCACACGAATGAATATTCGAGTGAACCTCCAGTTGCCGTGTGCTATTCATGTTGCTTCACGATATATTACAAACACCCGAGGTGAGATTCATTGCATCCCCGTGGATCAACATCTTGTCCACCATGCAAGTTACCTCGTTACCGGTTTTGTTCTCTTTTCTCGTTTCCGTGTTCCAGCATCCCAGTGATCAAATCACATTGTGTCTGGCCAGACGATGATGGATACCGTAACACCGAGAGGGCCCGAGAATATCTCTCCATCATCGGAGGAGCAAATCTCAATCTTGAGCTATCTCGTTTCTGGTCATACTTTTTCGTGAACCCGTAAGCCGCCGTAATAGCCACCCATTTACGGATGACGTTTAACAAACCCCAAAGTTCACGAAGCAAGTACGAAGGAACTCGATACTCTCATGGTCTAAGGAATTATGCAAACATTAACTATATGTTATTTACCATCAACTTGTGACGAATGTATCTCATAGCATAACATCAATTCGGGTCGATTCAACACAAGTGTTCTACTAACATTGTGTCCTCAAAATTGCCGGCATAGACATGCCCATGATCAGGAAAACAGGATCATCATGCAATACTTGAGACAGTCTTAGAGGCAAGACTAGGAATACATTTTACCGTTTATTATACCACACGTGCACATGAGTTTCCCTCCGAGCCTCGTGGTTATTGTAGACTCGAGAATCATTGCAGTTATAGCATGGAACATACACATTCATTACAAACTCGGAGATACAAAATAACTGTTATTACTGCCTCTAGGGCATATCTCCTACAGACTCCCACTTGCACTAGAGTCATAATCCAGTTACATGGCTTCCCTAACACCAATGGCAATCCGGTGCTGCTCATGCTTTGCTCGTGGTAGAGGCTTTGTCATCGGGTCTGACACGTTCAGATCCGTGTGAACTTTGCGTACTTTCACTAAACCCTCTTCGACATGATGTCGAATGAGTTTATATTTGCGTTCAATATGTCTTGTCTTAAGGTGCGAACTTGGCTCCCTTGCCTGAGCCACGGCGCCACTATTATCACAATAGATCCACACCGGGTCCAGAGCACTTGGAACCACACCAAGGTCTTCAAGAAATTGCTTGATCCATACCGCCTCCTTGGAGGCTTCTGAAGTAGCAACATATTCCGCCACCGTCATAGAATCCGCCACAGTCTTTTGTTTGGAACTTTTCCAATCAACTGCGCCGCCGTTCAATATGAAAACATAGCCTGATTGGGATTTGAAGTCATCTGGGTCAGTCATGAAGCCTGCATCAGTGTAACCACTTACAATGAGCTCTTCATCACCTCCGTACACTAGGAGTAAATCCTTAGTCCTTCTGAGGTACTTAAGAATACCCTTGACTGCGGCCCAGTGTTCCAATCCTGGATCACTTTGGTACCGGCTGCTAACACTTAGCGCATAGGAAACGGCCGGTCTTGTACATAGCATGGCATACATAATAGAACCAACTGCCAAAGCATATGGAACATCATTCATCTGTACTCGCTCATCGAGAGTCCTAGGACACTGATTCTTGCAAACAACTGTGCTAGGTGACATGGGGAGTAGGCCTTTCTTGGAGCTCTCCATGTTGAACCTTTTCAACACCTTGTCAATGTACGTGCTTTGGCTAAGCGCTATCAGGCGTTTTGATCTATCTCTATAGATCCTGATGCCAATACATATGCCGCTTCGCCTAAGTCTTTCATTGAAAAACTCTTCTTCAATGAGTCTTTTATTTCGTTAAGAAAATTCACGTCATTTCCAATCAACAATATGTCATCCACATACAAGATTAGAAATGCTTTTGCGCTCCCACTAAACTTCTTGTAAACACAAGATTCTTCGTCATTCCTGATGAAACCAAACTGTTTGACCACTTCATCAAAACGAATGTTCCAGCTCCTCGACGCTTGCTTCAGACCATAAATGGCTTTCTGAAGTTTGCATACCTTTCCAGCATCCTTATGAACGACAAAACCTTCTCGCTGTATCATGTATACATCCTCTTTGAGGTTTCCATTTAGGAAAGCCGTTTTGATGTCCATCTACCATATTTCATAATCGAAATAAGCAGCAATTGCTAGTAATATCCGAACAGACCTAAGCATAGCTACGGGCGAGAAAGTCTTGTCGTAGTCCACTCCTGGAACTTGCGTGAACCCTTTCGCGACAAGTCTAGCTTTGTGGATAGTAATGTTACCATCCACGTCCGTCTTTCATTTGAAAATCCATTTACAACCAATGGGCTTTACGCCTTCTGGAAGTTCTTTCAATTTCCAAACTTGGTTTTCGTACATGGATTCCATTTCGGATTTCATGGCCTTGTGTCATTCCTTTGAGCTGGGCCCCGCCATCGCTTCCTTGTAGTGCGCAGGTTCATCGTCTTCAAGAATGAAGATTTCGTTATGAAACCACTCAGGTGGCTGGATAGCCCTACCTGATCTACGCGATTCAGTTACAATATTGTCTGAAGTTTCCGCATCACATGCGACAACTTCCGGCTCGGTTGTAGGGATAATTAGCGGAATTTCTTCCGGTTCCTTAGCCATATCAACGGTTGCCGAAGATTCACTAATCTCATCAAGTTGTACTGTCCTCCCACTTACTTCTTTAGCGAGAAATTCTTTCTCGAGAATGTGTCCAACTTTTGCGACAAACACTTTGCCTTCGGACTGGTTGTAGAAGGAATACCCAATGGTGTTATTGGGATAATCTAAAAAGTAACATTTGTCTGATCTGGGATCGAGTTTGCTTGGCTGTAAACGCTTTACGTATGCCTCACAACCCCAAATTTTAAGATGCGACACACTAGGAATCTTCCCATGCCACATCTCATGTGGTGTCCTCTTAACAGACTTAGACGGTGCTATGTTTAATGTATAAGCTACAGTGAGTAGTCCGTGACCCCAAAAAGATATCGGTAGATCTGTAAGAGACATCATCGACCTTACCATGTCTAACAGGGTTCGGTTACGTCGTTCCGACACTCCGTTTCGCTGTGGAGTTCTGGGAGGCGTAAGCTGTGAAACGATTCCACGGTCACTCAGATGTTGGCCAAACTCATGACTAAGGTATTCGCCCCCGCGATCAGACCGCAGACACTTAATCCTTTTGTTACGATGATTTTCTACCTCATTATGAAATTCTTTGAACTTTTCAAAGGTTTCCGACTTATGCTTCATCAAGTAGATATATCCATACCTGCTCAAATCATCCGTAAAAGTCACGAAGTAGAAATACCCACCCCGTGCGATTGTGCTCATTGGACCACATACATCACTATATATTATTTCCAACAATTCACTCGCCCGTTCAGGATGACCCGTGAATGGCGTCTTGGTCATTTTCCCCATCAAGCAAGCTTCACATGTGTCAAAGGATTCAAAATCAAGGGACGGTAAAACTCCATCTTTATGGAGTCTTTGCATGCGTTTCTTTCCGATGTGGCCAAGGCGACAGTGCCACGTGAAAGTGCCGAGAAGGACTTTGTCCTATCGCATGCTTTCGGTATTCTCCCGCTAATGCTATGGATGATGTGACTCTCGTCCTTCGATCCAAAAGCTAGAATTCCGTTACGGTCAAGTGCAATATGTTTGCTTCCATGAGACCCGAACTTCAAAAGTTTGGGATAGCTATGTGATATTCATGGAACTGAAAATTAGTTTCAGATACAAACAAAGGCTAAAAGATATGAGATATCCAAAGCAATGTTTGTTTGCAAACTATTAGTAAAAGTGTTTACTATGCATTTGACTAATACGAGAGGGATCCAGAAGAACGCCTATCATATGATGAAGGTGAATAAAACAACAACTTAAAGAGAAAGGAAATGTCCAAAGGGTGTTAGTGTGACTTACACACCTAGGAAGTCCGGGGCTAACGCCACTCTTAAGTTGAGTGCTTCTTCTGAGAGTAGGAGAAATACTGAAAGTTTAACTGTTAGAAGTATAAAGACCAAAAGAGAGAAGACTGGAATGTCCAGCTCGTGTATGAAAGTCGTACAAGCTATTGATGTATAGAAGGCTGGTCAAAGAAATAGTTCTTGGGAATTGTGATTAAATTGTTAGTCACTAATTCTTGGGTATTGTGAGTTGATCACAAAAGATACCCGCTCGATTGCATTCTGCTGCGACTCGATGCAAGAACTACTACGGCCTAAAAGACTTGCCGGAGTGAGGTTTAGATATGCGCTGGGAACATAGTAAAAGTTGCTATACTCGGTACATTACCTATGTATTTATTTTCGTAATTCATTTTAGAGTTTTTATACACTCTAGCCCATTGCATAAAGTATCTTGCAAGAAGGTTGTTCATAAGAGAACTTTTGATATTTGGTGTTATGAATAACATAAGGGCCATGCTTCCATCATGGATGGGATGTATGTTATGAATATTGATAATAATATATTACCTCCGTATTTACTTTCATAATTCATTTTAGAGTTTTTACACACTCTAGCCCATTGCATAATGTTTGTTGCAAAAGGGTTGTTCATAAAAGAACAATTGTTATTCAATGTTATGAATAACATAAGGGCCATACTTCCATCATGAATGGGATGTATGTTATGAATATTGATGGTAATATGATACATCCATAACACTGACGCTAAATGTCGCAAGACTAAGAGAATACCACACATGTGTGGCACTGCATTTGGTCGCATTGGAGAAACCCGCATGGAGAAATTTCATAATGATGGATTTTGAAGTCGTTTGATTATGAATCATCTGACACTTGCAACTTTCCTCCAAAAAGTGAAGTGACTGAAATACCGTTCACAGACCATAAGGAACGAGCAACGAACTTATTGGTGATCATACATTTTGATGTATGTAGTCCGATAAATGTTGTTGCTAGCAGTGGATTTATCTATCTTCAGAAATGACTCAAGTAGATATATGGATATTTACTTGATGAGACGTAAGTCTGGATCTTTTGAAATCATTCATAAGGTTTTCAATATGATGTAGAAATTATTGTAACAAGAAAATTGTGTCTCTGCAATTTGATTGCGAAAAGGAATATTTGAGTTACAAGTTTTGCAAATGTTTGATGAGTTGCGAAAAGAGTTTCATAACTTACACCTCACGAAGCACCACTGTGAGTGGAATATCCGTGAAGATGTAATCAAACCATTTATGACATGGTAAGATCAAAGATGACATAAATCAATTTGCCATTATCCCTTTTAAAAGTAATGCTTTAGAGACTACGGCTTTTACACTGAAAAGAGCACCATCAGATCTATTGAAATAACGCCATAGTATGGTAACCCCAACCATGTTATGTCTTTTCTTAACATTTGGAATATGGGGCTTGTGTAAAATATTTACAAGCCTATTCCAAATCAGACAACTGCTGCTTTGTAGGTTATCCCTTGTTATTGGGAATTCCTCCACCACTATACCGAGGCAAAAGGTTTTGCCACAAAACGGTATGCTTTTGAAGAAAATGGTTCTTGCAAAAAGTGTTGGGGAACGTTGCATGGGAAACAAAAATTTTCCTACGCACACATAAGATCTATCCATGGTGATGAGCATCTACGAGAGGGAGAGTGAATCTACATACCCTTGTAGATCGCTAAGCGGAAGCGTTTAAGAAACGCGGTTGATGTAGTCGAACGTCTTCGCGATCCAAATCGCCGAGCGTCCCGCGATCCAATCACGATCCTTCCGATCTAGTGCCGAACGGACGGCACCTCCGCGTTCAACACACGTACGGCTTGATGACGCCTTCACCTCCTCGATCCAGCGAGCGATGGTGAAGTAGTGGTTGAGTTCCAGCAGCACGACGGCGTGGTGATGGTGGTGAGGAACAATCTCTGCAGGGCTTCGCCAAGCGCTACGGAGATTATGACGGAGGAACTAGAGGGCTAGGGTTGCCGGCACACGGCTTGGGGAATCCTGATGTGTCCCGTGTGCTAGCCCTGCCCCTCTATTTATATGTTGAGCCTTGGGGTCTAAACTTGGAGTAAAAGCCTCCTCTAGGTCGGTTTTGCCCGTACAAGGTCGGTTTGGCCCGCAGGGAAAGAGTCCAACTCGGATCCCTGCCGAACCGTGCACAGCCGCGCACAAGCGGTAGTACCGCTTCACACAAGCGGTAGTACCGCTTGGGCGGTAGTACCGCTTCACACAAGCGGTAGTACCGCTCCGGCGGTAGTACCGCTTCACCAAGCGGTAGTACCGCTTACGCGGCAGCAAAACTACTTTTGCACTTTCCAATACCTTGTGGGCTTTATCCCTTTGGCTCATATAAAGTGTTGCTGCACCCGAACACTTCGGTAAACATCCGGAACCCATTCCGGTGAACTCTGGAACTCTTCCGGAGATCGAAACACTATTATCACATATATCAATCTTTACCTCCGGACTCTTCCGGAGATCCTCGTCATGTCCGGGATCTTATCCGGGACTCCGAACAACTTTCGGTCACCAACATAATAACTCAATTATACTAATCGTCACCAAACGTTAAGTGTGTAGACCCTGCGGGTTCGAGAACTATGTAGACATGACCGAGACACCTCTACGGCCAATAACCAATAGCGGGACCTGGATGCCCATATTGGCTCCTACATATTCTACGAAGATCTTTATCGGTCGAACCTCTATGTCAAGGATTCAGTTAATCCCGTATGTTGTTCCCTTTGTTCTTCGGTATGTTACTTGCCCGAGATTCGATCGTCGGTATCACTATACCTAGTTCAATCTCGTTACCGGCAAGTCTCTTTACTCGTTCCGTAATACAAGATCTCGTGGCTAACACTTTAGTCACATTGCTTGCAAGGCTCATTGTGATGTTGTATTACCGAGTGGGCCCTGAGATACCTCTCCGTCATACGGAGTAACAAATCCCAGTCTTGATCCATGCCAACCCAACAGACACCCTCGGAGATACCTGTAGAGCACCTTTATAGTCACCCAGTTACGTTGCGACGTTTGATACACACAAGGTATTCCTCCGGTGTTAGTGAGTTGCATGATCTCATGGTCAAAGGAACAGATACTTGACATGCAGAAAACAATAGCAATAAACTGACACGATCAAATGCTACGTTTACAGTTTGGGCCTTGTCCATCACATCATTCTCCTAATGATGTGATCCCGTTATCAAATGACATCTCATGTCAATGGCTAGGAAACCTTAACCATCTTTGATCAACGAGCTAGTCAACTAGAGGCTTACTAGGGACACAGTGTTGTCTATGTACCCACACATGTATTTGAGTTTCCAATCAATACAATTATAGCATGGATAATAAACGATTATCATGAACAAGGAAATATAATAATAACCAATTTATTATTGCCTCTAGGGCATATTTCCAACAGTCTCCCACTTGCACTAGAGTCAATAATCTAGTTCACATCACTATGTGATTTACATTGTAATGAATCGAACACCCATGCAGTTCTGGTGTTGTTCATGTTTAGCCCTTGGAAGAGGTTTAGTCATCGGATCTGCAACATTTAGATCCGTGTGTACTTTGCAAATATTTATGTCGTCCTCCTTGATGTAATCGCGGATGGAATTGAAACGTCGCTTTATGTGTCTGGTCCTCTTGTGAAATCTTGGTTCCTTGGCTAGAGCAATGGCACCAGTATTATCACAAAACAGAGTCATTGGGTTAAGTGCACTAGGCACTACTCCAAGATCTGTCATGAACTCCTTCATCCAGACACCTTCCTTCGCCGCCTCCGAGGCAGCGATGTACTCCGCTTCGCATGTAGAATCTGCTACCACGCTTTGCTTGGAACTGCACCAGCTAACCGCACCCCCATTAAGAATAAATACGTATCCGGTTTGCGACTTAGAGTCATCCGGATCAGTGTCAAAGCTTGCATCAACGTAACCCTTTACGACGAGCTCTTGATCACCTCCATAAACGAGAAACATGTCCTTAGTCCTTTTCAGGTACTTCAGGATATTCTTGACCGCCGTCCAGTGTTCCATTCCTGGATCACTTTGAAACCTTCCGACCATACTTATGGCAAGGCTGACATCGGGTCTTGTGCACAGCATTGCATACATGATAGAGCCTATGGCTGAAGCATAGGGGATGACACTCATCTTTTCTCTATCTTCTGCAGTCACTGGGCATTGAGTCTTACTCAACTTCACACCTTGCAAAACAGGCAAGAACCCCTTCTTGGACTGATCCATTTTGAACTTCTTCAAAATCTTATCAAGGTATGTGCTTTGTGAAAGTCCTATTAAGCGTCTCGATCTATCTCTATAGATCTTGATGCCTAATATGAAAGCAGCTTCTCCTAGGTCCTTCATTGAAAAACTCTTGTTCAAATATTCCTTTACGCTTTCCAGCATTTCTATATTGTTTCCAATCAGCAATATGTCATCCACATATAATATTAGAAACGCTATAGAGCTCCCACTCACTTTCTTGTAAATACAAGCTTCTCCGTAAACTTGTATAAACTCGAACGCTTTGATCACCTCATCAAAACGAAGATTCCAACTCCGAGATGCTTGCACCAGTCCATAAATGGATCGCTGGAGTTTGCAAACTTTGTCAGCATTCTCTGGATCGACAAAACCTTCTGGTTGCATCATATACAACTCTTCCTTAAGGTAACCGTTAAGGAACGCTGTTTTGACATCCATCTGCCAAATTTCATAATCGAAAAAGGCAGCTATTGCTAACATGATTCTGACGGACTTAAGCATCGCTACGGGTGAGAAGGTCTCATCGTAGTCAACTCCTTGAACTTGTGAAAAACCCTTTGCCACAAGTCGAGCTTTATAGACGGTGACATTACCGTCCGCGTCCGTCTTCCTCTTAAAGATCCATTTGTTCTGAATGGCCTTACGCCCTTCAGGTAATACTTCCAAAGTCCATACTTTGTTTTCATACATGGATCCCATCTCGGATTTCATGGCCTCTAACCACTTCTCGGAATCCGGGCCCATCATCGCTTCTCCATAGCTCGTAGGTTCATCGTTGTCTAACAACATGATTTTTAAGACAGGGTTGCCGTACCACTCAGGAGTAGTACGCGTCCTTGTCGACCTACGAGGTTCGATAGCAACTTGATCCAAAGCTTCATGATCATCATCATTAACTTCCTCTTCAGCTAATGTAGGCTCCACAGAAACAACTTTCTGCGCTGCGCTACTCTCAGGTTGAAGCAAAGGTTCAACAACCTCATCAAGTTCTATCTTCCTCCCACTCAATTCTTTCGAGAGAAACTCTTTCTCAAGAAATGTTCCGTTTTTAGCGACAAACACTTTGCCTTCGGATCTGAGATAGAAGGTATACCCAACTGTCTCTTTTGGGTATCCTATGAAGACGCATTTCTCCGCTTTGGGTTCCAGCTTTTCAGGCTGAAGCTTTTTGACATAAGCATCACATCCCCAAACTTTAAGAAACGACAGCTTTGGCTTCTTGCCAAACCAAAGTTCATATGGCGTCGTCTCAACGGATTTCGATGGTGCCCTATTTAAAGTGAATGCAGCTGTCTCTAATGCATAACCCCAAAACGATAGTGGCAAATCGGCAAGAGACATCATAGATCGCACCATATCCAACAAGGTTCGATTACGACGTTCGGACACACCATTACGCTGTGGTGTTCCAGGCGGTGTCAATTGTGAAACAATTCCACACTGTCTTAAGTGACTGCCAAACTCATAACTCAGATATTCTCCTCCTCGATCAGATCGTAGGAATTTAATCTTCTTGTTACGATGATTCTCAACTTCACTCTGAAATTGTTTGAACTTTTCAAATGTTTCAGACTTGTGTTTCATTAAGTAAATATACCCATATCTACTTAAGTCATCAGTGAAGGTGAGAAAATAACGATAACCACCGCGCGCCTCAATACTCATCGGACCGCACACATCAGTATGTATGATTTCCAATAAGTCACTTGCCCGTTCCATTGTTCCAGAGAACGGCGTTTTAGTCATCTTGCCCATGAGGCATGGCTCACATGTGTCAAGTGATTCAAAATCAAGTGACTCCAAAAGTCCATCAGCATGGAGCTTCTTCATGCGTTTTACGCCAATATGACCTAAACGGCAGTGCCACAAGAAAGTGGTATTATCATTATCAATTCGACATCTTTTGGCATCAATGTTATGAACATGTGTATCATTACTATCGAGATTCAATAAGAATAAACCCCTTACATTGGGTGCATGACCATAAAAGATATTACTCATATAAATAGAACAACCATTATTCTCTGATTTAAATGAGTAACCGTCTCGCAATAAACAAGATCCAGATATAATGTTCATGCTTAACGCAGGCACCAAATAACACTTATTTAGGTTCATCACTAATCCCGACGGTAATCGAAGAGCGAGCGTGCCGACGGCGATCACATCAACCTTGGAACCATTTCCCACGCGCATCGTCACTTCGTCCTTTGCCAGCCTCCGTCTATTCCGCAGTTCCTGTTTTGAGTTGCAAATATGAGCAACCGCACCGGTATCAAATACCCAGGCACTACAACGAGAGTTGGTAAGGTACACATCAATAACATGTATATCATATATACCTTGTTTGTTGTTGGCCGCCTTCTTGTCAGCCAAATACTTGGGGCAATTCCGCTTCCAGTGTCCAGTTCCCTTGCAATGAAAACACACAGTTTCTGGTTTGGGTCCAGCCTTGGGTTTCTTCACGAGAGGAGCAACTGCTTTGCCACTCTTCTTGGAGTTACCCTTCTTACCCTTGCCATTTTTCTTGAAACTAGTGGTTTTATTGACCATCAACACTTGATGCTCCTTCTGAATTTCAGACTCAGCGATTTTCAGCATCGCAAACAGCTCGGCGACTGACTTGTTCATCCCGTGCATGTTATAGTTCAACACGAAGCTCTTGTAGCTAGGTGGCAATGATTGAAGAACTCTGTCAGTGATAGCCTCTGGCGGAAGGGGCATCCCTAACTCAGCCAGACGGGTGGAGTACCCAGACATTCTGAGCACGTGATCACTGATAGACCCGTTCTCCTCCATCTTGCAAGCATAGAATTTGTCGGAGATCTCATATCTCTCGATCCGGGCATTCTTCTGAAAGATAAACTTCAACTCCTGGAACATCTCATATGCTCCATGACGTTCAAAACGTCTTTGAAGTCCCGGTTCTAAGCCATACAACATTGCACATTGAACTATTGAGTAATCATCAGAACGAGCCTGCCAGGCGTTCACAACGTCTAGAGACTCAACTGGAGCAGGTGGATCACCAAGCGGTGCATCAAGGACATAAGCCTTCTGGGAAGCCGTAAGGATAATCCTTAGATTACGGGCCCAGTCCACAAAGTTACTTCCATCATCTTTCAACTTAGCTTTCTCTAGGAACGCATTAAAATTCAGGGGTGCTACTGCGCGAGCCATGATCTACAACATAAATATAGCAAAGACAACTTAGACTATTGTTCTAGATAATGAGTTTAGTTAATCATATTACTTAAAAAACTCCCACTCAAATTGACATCCCTCCGATCATTCGAGTGTAACATGATCCAAATCCACCAACTCAAGTCCGATCATCACGTGAGTTGAGGTGGTTTCAATGGTGAACATCTTCATGTTGATCATATCTACTATATGACTCATGTTCGACCTTTCGGTCTCTTGTGTTCCGAGGCCATGTCTGTACATGCTAGGCTCGTCAAGTTTAACCCGAGTGTTCCGCACGTGTAACATGGCTTACACCCGTTGTATGCGAACGTAGAGTCTATCACACCCGATCATCACGGCGTGTCTCGAAACGACGAACTTTCGCAACGGTGCACACTTGGGGAGAACACAATTTATCTTGAAATTTAAGTGAGGGATCACCTTATAATGCTACCGTCGTCCTAAGCAAAATAAGATGCATAAAAGGATTAACATCACATGCAAATCATAAGTGACATGATATGGCCATGAACTTGTGCTTTTGATCTCCATCTCCAAAGCACCGGCATGATCTCCATCGTCACCGGCATGACACCATGATCTCCATCATCTTGATCTCCATCAACGTGTCGCCATAAGGTTGTCGCGCTGACTATTGCTTCCACGACTATAGCTAACGTTTAGCGATAAAGTAAAGCATTACATAGCGCTTAATGATTGACACGCAGGTCATACAATAATTAAAGACAACTCTATGGCTCCTGCCAGTTGCCGTACTCATCGACATGCAAGTCGTGATATTCTATACAAAACATGATCATCTCATACATCACATATATCTCATCATGTAATTGGCCATATCACATCACAACATACCCTGCAAAAACAAGTTAGACGTCCTCTAATTGTTGTTGCAAATTTTACGTGGCTGCTACGGGTTTGCAAGAACCGTTCTTACCTACGCAAAACCACAACGTGGTGTAGTGATTGCTTTTTGATCTTCTAAAAGAACCCTCTTCATTGAACCGATTCAACTAAAGTGAGAGAGACAGACACCCGCCAGTCACCTTTATGCAACAAGTGCACGCAGCGGTAAAACCAGTCTCGCGTAAGCGTACGCGTAATGTCGGTCCGGGCCGCTTCATCTCACAATGCCGCTGAATCAAGTATCAACTAGTAACGGCAAGCAATATGTATACACCCATGCCCACAACTCGTTTGTGTTCTACTCGAGATCTCATCTACGCATAGACCTAGCTCATGATGCCACTATTGGGGAACGTTGCATGGGAAACAAAAATTTTCCTACGCACACATAAGATCTATCCATGGTGATGAGCATCTACGAGAGGGAGAGTGAATCTACATACCCTTGTAGATCGCTAAGCGGAAGCGTTTAAGAAACGCGGTTGATGTAGTCGAACGTCTTCGCGATCCAAATCGCCGAGCGTCCCGCGATCCAATCACGATCCTTCCGATCTAGTGCCGAACGGACGGCACCTCCGCGTTCAACACACGTACGGCTTGATGACGCCTTCACCTCCTCGATCCAGCGAGCGATGGTGAAGTAGTGGTTGAGTTCCAGCAGCACGACGGCGTGGTGATGGTGGTGAGGAACAATCTCTGCAGGGCTTCGCCAAGCGCTACGGAGATTATGACGGAGGAACTAGAGGGCTAGGGTTGCCGGCACACGGCTTGGGGAATCCTGATGTGTCCCGTGTGCTAGCCCTGCCCCTCTATTTATATGTTGAGCCTTGGGGTCTAAACTTGGAGTAAAAGCCTCCTCTAGGTCGGTTTTGCCCGTACAAGGTCGGTTTGGCCCGCAGGGAAAGAGTCCAACTCGGATCCCTGCCGAACCGTGCACAGCCGCGCACAAGCGGTAGTACCGCTTCACACAAGCGGTAGTACCGCTTGGGCGGTAGTACCGCTTCACACAAGCGGTAGTACCGCTCCGGCGGTAGTACCGCTTCACCAAGCGGTAGTACCGCTTACGCGGCAGCAAAACTACTTTTGCACTTTCCAATACCTTGTGGGCTTTATCCCTTTGGCTCATATAAAGTGTTGCTGCACCCGAACACTTCGGTAAACATCCGGAACCCATTCCGGTGAACTCTGGAACTCTTCCGGAGATCGAAACACTATTATCACATATATCAATCTTTACCTCCGGACTCTTCCGGAGATCCTCGTCATGTCCGGGATCTTATCCGGGACTCCGAACAACTTTCGGTCACCAACATAATAACTCAATTATACTAATCGTCACCAAACGTTAAGTGTGTAGACCCTGCGGGTTCGAGAACTATGTAGACATGACCGAGACACCTCTACGGCCAATAACCAATAGCGGGACCTGGATGCCCATATTGGCTCCTACATATTCTACGAAGATCTTTATCGGTCGAACCTCTATGTCAAGGATTCAGTTAATCCCGTATGCTGTTCCCTTTGTTCTTCGGTATGTTACTTGCCCGAGATTCGATCGTCGGTATCACTATACCTAGTTCAATCTCGTTACCGGCAAGTCTCTTTACTCGTTCCGTAATACAAGATCTCGTGGCTAACACTTTAGTCACATTGCTTGCAAGGCTCATTGTGATGTTGTATTACCGAGTGGGCCCTGAGATACCTCTCCGTCATACGGAGTAACAAATCCCAGTCTTGATCCATGCCAACCCAACAGACACCCTCGGAGATACCTGTAGAGCACCTTTATAGTCACCCAGTTACGTTGCGACGTTTGATACACACAAGGTATTCCTCCGGTGTTAGTGAGTTGCATGATCTCATGGTCAAAGGAACAGATACTTGACATGCAGAAAACAATAGCAATAAACTGACACGATCAAATGCTACGTTTACAGTTTGGGCCTTGTCCATCACATCATTCTCCTAATGATGTGATCCCGTTATCAAATGACATCTCATGTCAATGGCTAGGAAACCTTAACCATCTTTGATCAACGAGCTAGTCAACTAGAGGCTTACTAGGGACACAGTGTTGTCTATGTACCCACACATGTATTTGAGTTTCCAATCAATACAATTATAGCATGGATAATAAACGATTATCATGAACAAGGAAATATAATAATAACCAATTTATTATTGCCTCTAGGGCATATTTCCAACAGTCTCCCACTTGCACTAGAGTCAATAATCTAGTTCACATCACTATGTGATTTACATTGTAATGAATCGAACACCCATGCAGTTCTGGTGTTGTTCATGTTTAGCCCTTGGAAGAGGTTTAGTCATCGGATCTGCAACATTTAGATCCGTGTGTACTTTGCAAATATTTATGTTGTCCTCCTTGATGTAATCGCGGATGGAATTGAAACGTCGCTTTATGTGTCTGGTCCTCTTGTGAAATCTTGGTTCCTTGGCTAGAGCAATGGCACCAGTATTATCACAAAACAGAGTCATTGGGTTAAGTGCACTAGGCACTACTCCAAGATCTGTCATGAACTCCTTCATCCAGACACCTTCCTTCGCCGCCTCCGAGGCAGCGATGTACTCCGCTTCGCATGTAGAATCTGCTACCACGCTTTGCTTGGAACTGCACCAGCTAACCGCACCCCCATTAAGAATAAATACGTATCCGGTTTGCGACTTAGAGTCATCCGGATCAGTGTCAAAGCTTGCATCAACGTAACCCTTTACGACGAGCTCTTGATCACCTCCATAAACGAGAAACATGTCCTTAGTCCTTTTCAGGTACTTCAGGATATTCTTGACCGCCGTCCAGTGTTCCATTCCTGGATCACTTTGAAACCTTCCGACCATACTTATGGCAAGGCTGACATCGGGTCTTGTGCACAGCATTGCATACATGATAGAGCCTATGGCTGAAGCATAGGGGATGACACTCATCTTTTCTCTATCTTCTGCAGTCACTGGGCATTGAGTCTTACTCAACTTCACACCTTGCAAAACAGGCAAGAACCCCTTCTTGGACTGATCCATTTTGAACTTCTTCAAAATCTTATCAAGGTATGTGCTTTGTGAAAGTCCTATTAAGCGTCTCGATCTATCTCTATAGATCTTGATGCCTAATATGAAAGCAGCTTCTCCTAGGTCCTTCATTGAAAAACTCTTGTTCAAATATTCCTTTACGCTTTCCAGCATTTCTATATTGTTTCCAATCAGCAATATGTCATCCACATATAATATTAGAAACGCTATAGAGCTCCCACTCACTTTCTTGTAAATACAAGCTTCTCCGTAAACTTGTATAAACTCGAACGCTTTGATCACCTCATCAAAACGAAGATTCCAACTCCGAGATGCTTGCACCAGTCCATAAATGGATCGCTGGAGTTTGCAAACTTTGTCAGCATTCTCTGGATCGACAAAACCTTCTGGTTGCATCATATACAACTCTTCCTTAAGGTAACCGTTAAGGAACGCTGTTTTGACATCCATCTGCCAAATTTCATAATCGAAAAAGGCAGCTATTGCTCCCACACATGTATTTGAGTTTCCAATCAATACAATTATAGCATGGATAATAAACGATTATCATGAACAAGGAAATATAATAATAACCAATTTATTATTGCCTCTAGGGCATATTTCCAACAAAAAGGTGAGTGGGAGGACAGTGCAACTCGATGAGATAACAGTATCTTCATCATCAGTTCAAAGAAAAGAAACCTTGGAATTAATTCCAGAGTTTCCTACTGCGACTGATACGGAAGCCTCTACATGAGATGTATGGACTTCGGTCGAACTTGCAACTGAACCACGTTGGCAAAACTCGTGCAAACCTCTCAGGTGCGCAAGCGAGATATTGTTGTTAGACAATAGTATACCTACGATACACAAGGAAGCGTTGATGGGCCCTGACTCCGGTATTGGCTAGATGCCAATATAATCCGAGATAGTTTCCATATAAATGATTCAAGATTATATCTTGATAAACCCTTCAGAAGACTTAGAGTCTAACAAACATTAATGGAACTATAAACTGATGTGGATAAAATGTTTTATCCATAAAGCTCGACTTGTTGCAATAACAAATTCAAGGAGCTGACTACGATGAGATTGTCTCACCATAGCGATGCTTAAAGTCAGATCCGGTTAAACTAGCAATTAATACATATTTCAATCTTGAGATATGATACATGGATGCCAAAAGGATTTCCATGTGATGGAAATGCAACCTAGGACTTGCATGTGATACAGTCCGAAGTATTTTGTCAATCCAGAGGATGCTAGTAAGTATGCAAACTTCAGAGTTCCAGCAATGGACAGAAGAGAGCAAAATGGAGTTGGAATCTTCGTTTTTTATGAAATAGTCAAAAGAGTTTGATTTCATCAATGGATAACGAAGATGCTTGTGGTTACAAGAAAGTAAGTGGGAGCATAATAATATTTCTAAAACTTTGTGTGCTTGACACATTGTTGATTGGAAATAATATAAATTTCTTGACACGAATTAGGACTTCATTGAAAATAGTTATTCGATGAAGTGCTTGGGCTGAATAGCCTTGATATTAGGCATATTTATCTACGAGATAGAATTGCCTAATAGGCTAAACAAAAAATACATATTGACAAGATGCTGAAACAGTTTAGCATAAGAACGCCAAGGAGTGATTCTTGCCGAAGTCACATGGAAAGAGTTTTGCAAGACTCGGTGTCCCAAAACACTGATGATGAGCAAAATACATGATGGAGATTCCACAGACTCTTGTCTTTGGATTAATCATATATTCCATGGTATGTAAAACAACTAGGTATGTCCGATACTCCCAAGCTGTTGCGAGTATAAATACCAAAGTGATCAAAGTACTGATCATGGGACAACAGTGGAAAATGTCATTGAGTACTAAAGTAGAACCGATGACATGTTTTCTCGCAAGTGGAAATTATGAAGTGCTCTTTGTAAGTAATTACATCGATACAGTCTTCATCAATGCTCCATGCGATTTTTGATTTAAGGGTTTTTGTGTAATACACGATATGGTGGCACGGTAGTTGGAAATTGTTCCAACAAGTTACTGTGGCGATTTCTATAACAAAGGCTAAGTATGTTGACGCTTTAGAAGCGAAAAAGAAGATGTTGAATCATATAGTTCATTCATGAACTTAGTATGGTTCCAAGAAGGCTTTGGTCAATGGGACACTATTGCAGATAGTTGCTCCATAACTCAGTCTGAGGAATCAAGGTTTGACCTGTGATTCACATATATACGAGGAGATGCAAAGATACACACGGAACTGAAGTTGTCAGATCCGTTGGACATCAGGCTATACCACAAGCGAGGCATATTTTACACCGGTATGTGCTACTTGTACCTTGCGTTGGTTTTATCCCCGAAGAGGAAGGGATGATGCAGCACAGTAGAGATAAGTATTTCCCTCAGTTATGAAACCAAGGTTATCGAACTAGTAGGAGAATCACACAACACCTCGTTAGCAGCACCTACACACAAACAACAAATCCTTGCACCCAACGCAAACGAGGGGTTGTCAATCCCTCGGCTGTCAATTGCAAGATTAAATTGTATGTGATAAATAGATAGATTGAAACAAAAATATAAAATAAAATAAATAAAAGAAAATGGCAGCAATATTTTTAGGGTTTTAGTAATATGATTTAGATAGACCCGGGGGCCATAGTTTTCACTAGAGGCTTCTCTCGAGAAAATAGCATACGGTGGGTAGACAAATTACTGTTGGGCAATTGATAGAAAAGCAAATAATCATGACGATATCCAAGGCAATGATCATGTATATAGGCATCATGTCCAAGATAAGTAGACCGACTCCTTCCTGCATCTACTACTATTACTCCACACATCGACCGCTATCCAGCATGCATCTAGTGTATTAAGTCCATAAAGAACGGAGTAACGCCTTAAGAACGATGACATGATGTAGACAAGATAAACTCACGTATGAATAAACCCCATCTTTTTACCCTTAATAGCAACGATACATACGTGTCATGATCCTTTCAGTCACTGGGATTGAGCACCGCAAGATCGAACCCATTACAAAGCACCTCTTCCCATGGCAAGATAAATCAATCTAGTTGGCCAAACCAAATCAATAGATCGGAGAAGAAATACGAAGCTATAATAATCATGCATAAAAGAGTTCAGAGAAAACTCAAATAATATTCATGGATAATCTGATCATAAACTCACAATTCATCGGATCCCAACAAACACACCGCAAAAAGTGATTACATCGGATAGAACTCCAAGAACATCGAGGAGAACATTGTATTGAAGATCAAAAAGAGAGAAGAATCCATCTAGCTACTGCCTATGGACCCGAAGGTCTGTGGTGAACTACTCACGCATCATCGGAAGGGCAGCAAGGTTGATGTAGAGCCCCTCCATGATCGATTCCCCCTCCGGCGGATTACCGGAGAAGGCCTCCAGATGGGATCTCTCGAGAACAGAAACTTGTGGCGGCGGAAAAAGTATTTCGTGGACTCCCCTGAGGGTTTCTGATTTTTGGGGAATTTATAGTGGAGGAATTAGGTCAAACGGAGCTCTGTGGGCCCCACGAGGTACCAGGGCGCGCCTCCCCCCCAGGCGCGCCCTGGTGCCTCGTGGGCACCTCCTGGGGCTTCTGGCCTCCTCCCGAAGCTTCTAGTGTTTATATTGTCCAGAAAAAAATCTCCAAAAAGTTTCGTGGCATTTGGACTTCGTTTGGTATTGATTTTCTGTAAAACAAAAATAGGGCAAAAAATAGCAACTGGCACTGGGCACTAGGTTAATAGGTTAGTCTCCAAAAATGATATATAATTGCTGTAAATGTATATAAAAACATCCAAGATTGATAATATAACAGCATGGAACAATCAAAAATTATAGATACGTTGGAGACGTATCAGCATCCCCAAGCTTAATTCCTGCTCGTCCTCGAGTAGGTAAATGATAAAAAACAGAATTTTTGATGTGGAATGCAGCCTACAATATTCATCATATTTTCTTTTCTTTTATAGCATGGACATTGGACTTGAATGATTCAAAGCAATAGTCTATAGTTTGACATGAAGATATAAATACTCAAGCATGCTAACAAGCAACCATGTCTTTCAAAATATCAACGCTAAAGAAAGTTATCCCTAGCCCATTATGCTCAATCATTGATCCATTCATGAAACACACTCAAATATTAGCTACACACAATGCACAAGTATGATAATAGTGCTCTTTAGTTGGTGCTTTTGTAAGAGAAGATGGAGACTCAAATAAAAATAAAAATTGCATAAATGTAAATAGATAGGCCCTTCGCAGAGGGAAGCAGAGATTTGTCAAATGTGCCACAGCTCAAAGCTGAAATTAAAGAGATAAAAATATTTTGAGAGGCATGCTTTTCCTATCAACGAAAACGACCGAGAATTCCCATTATTTTCCATGCTAGACACATCATAGGCGGTTCCCAAACAAAAAATAAAGTTTATTTCCTTTCCACCATTCTTTCACAATCCATGGCTAGCCGTATCCACGGGTGCCCTCCAAACCAACACTTTCCAAGGAATTTTGTTGTTATTAATTTTGATTTCATTGTGGGACTGGGCATCCCTATTACCAACCATTCTCTCGTGCAATGACAAGTTAATAAACACTCATCGTGAGAATAACACACCTAGCATGGAAAATAATGGCCACCCCCTGCTGCTTCATGAGCGGTACGGGCACACAAAACGGAAAAATTATTTTGAAAATTAGAGTTGGCACACGCAAATTTACTTAGAACGGCATTGAAATACCGCA
This sequence comes from Elymus sibiricus, assembly GCA_039707655.1. Classification (NCBI taxonomy): domain Eukaryota; kingdom Viridiplantae; phylum Streptophyta; class Magnoliopsida; order Poales; family Poaceae; genus Elymus; species Elymus sibiricus. The sequence goes on along the minus strand of CM077666.1, from coordinate 18,658,840 downwards.
TATAGGTAGGTATAGTGGACTCATTTGGCACAACTTGGGTTTAAGGATTTTGGATGCACAAGCAGTATTTCCGCTTAGTACAAATGAAGGCTAGCAAATAGATTGAGAAGCAACCAACCGAAAAACAAAAACGGTCATAAACATGCATTGAACATAACTAACACCGAATAATGCACCTTAAGTAGGATATAATTTCGTTGCATAACTATTGACTTGATGTGCATGCATAGGGAATCACAAACCTTAACACTAATATTCTTACTAAATCACAATTACTCACTAACATGACTCACATATTATCATTTCCATATCGCAAAACTATTGCAAGGAATCACACTTATCATATCCAATGATCTATATGAAAGTTTTTATTATATCCCTCTTGAATATTCATCACTTTGGGACCAAATTCATATCTTGTGCAAATTACCATTACTATCATCAACTCTCAAAAAGATTTAAGTGAAGTATGAGAGTGCAAATATTTCTTCAAAATTTCAATCTTATCAATTCTCAAAATAATATAAGTGAAGCATGAGAGTTCATTTCTTCAAAATATAGCCACCACCGTGCTCAAAAGGATTTAAGTGAGGCACTAGAGCAACTGCCTAGCTCAAAAAATTTAAGTGAAGCACATAGAGTATTCTAACAAATGATGATAAACGTGTGGCTCTCTCAAGATAGGTGTGTTCAGCGAAGATGATTGTGACAAACTAAAAAGCAAACAAAGCAAAGACTCATATAATACAAGACGCTCCAAGCAAAACTCATATCATGTGACGAATAAAAATATAGCTCCAAGTAAAATTACCGATGGTTGTTAGAAGAAAGAGGGGATGCCTTCCGGGGCATCCCCAAGCTTAGATGCTTGAGTCTTCCTAGAATATTACCTTGGGGTGCCTCGGACATCCCCCAGCTTAGGCTCTTGCTACTCCTTATTCCTTCATCCATCGTGATCTCACCCAAAACTTAAAAACTTCAATCACACAAAACTCAACAAAACCTTCGTGAGATCCGTTAGTATAACAAAATAAATCACTACTGTAAGTACTGTTGCAAACCCATTCATATTTTATTTTTGCATTATACCTACTGTACTCTAACTTCACCATGGCTTATACCCCCCGATACAATCCATAGATTCATCAAAACAAGCAAGTAGAGCATCAAAAACAGAATCTGTCAAAAACAGAACAGTCTGTAGCAATCTCTTTAAAAGCCAAACTTATGTAACTCCAAAAATTCTGAAAAATTAGGACAACGTGGGAAATTCATATATCAATACTGTGTAAAAATTTCAGATTTTTTGGACGCCCCAGTACAGAACAAAAAATTCGGGCACTGGACGCAAAACTTTCTGTTTTCCAAACGGCATCAATTATACTATCTTCCAAATCAACCTAAAGGCTTTACTTGGCACAAACACTAATTAAAAACACAAAAACACAATCATACCAGTAGCATGAAAGTGAAAACACACAATAACAGAAAAAAATAAGAAAAAAATTATTTTATTCATTGGGTTGCCTCCCAACAAGCGCTATTGTTTTATGCCCCTAGCTAGGCATAATGCATAGTTTCAAGTATTGTCATCTTTCAAGTTGATTCCATAAGTGGCCCTCACAATTGATTCATATGGTGCTTTAATTCTTTTCCTAGGGAAATGCTCCATGCCCTTTTTTAGTGGAAACTGAAATTTTATATTCCCTTCTTTCATATCAATAACGACACCTATAGTTCGTAAGAATGGTCTAACAAGTATTATGGGGCAAGAAGAATTGCATTCAATATCAAGAACAATAAAATCAACTGGCACATAATTTCTATTGGCAAGAATAAGAACATCATTAATTCTACCCATTGGTTTTTTAATAGTAGAATCCGCAAGATGCAAATTAAGAGAACATTCATCTATATTGGTAAAACCTAGCACATCACATAGAGATTTTGGAATTGTGGAAACGCTGTAGGGGAACGTGACAGAAAACAAAAAAAATCGGTACAGCGAACACGCCCAGGACCACTATGGAGACTGCATACAGGGTTTGATCTGATCATTACCGACTCGCAGCACAGCGGAAGAAGAGTCGATGTAGATCCCCGTAGCTAGGATTTACAACCTCCCAACCGCGAGGATGTACTCCCTCGTCGGACAGCCCTTCGGGAGGCGGTCGGACAGTCCCTCGGTCAATGTTACGGACAGCCCTTCGGGAGGACCCTCGAACAGCCCCTCGGGCAAAAGATCGAAACTACGACCTCTCTACAAGGTTGCACACATACGGTGTCAGCTATCCGGCAGGGCTTCGCCGTCCAGAACTAGTTCCTGCCGGAACTCAGATAGCCTTTCGGCTCTACGAAACTATTTCGTGGGAGGGAGAGAGAGAGCCGAACAAAGCATGGCATGTGTATGAGAACAAGGCATGAATGTGGAGAGCACCTCTCCACCTCTATTTATAGAAATCCAAGGGGTAGGATTGGCACACAAAATACCAAAGTACCCCCACTTTATGTCATACATAAAGGGAATAAATGGCAAAAAAGAATGGCATGTGGAGCTCCATGGAGGAGCTCCACCTTTGCCGGCCACCCACATGCCCCCCCCCCCCAAAGGGGGTTCCTTAGTCCCTAAGTCTTTCTAGAAGCCTTTTGGGAAAAATCCCAAAAGGTGGCTTTCCAAAAAATTAACCATAAAGTGATTTTCACTATTCACGGAACCAATTTTCCGCGACCGTCAAATCCGAAAATATTTCTGTGGGTCTTAGAATAATTCCAGTACCCACTAAAATGATTTTGGATGCGTTCCGAAACAATTCCGGATTAGTGATTTTCATCTGCGAAAAGCAACCAAACCGGTCCGGCACTCCGGAACATTTCCGGTTTTTATCCCGGAAAAATCCCAGAAGTTTCCAGAACAATTCTGGCACCCTCCAAGAATTTCCAGGTGTGTGCCGAAACCAATTTGACTTAATGGTATACCCCGAAACAACTTTTCAGTTTTACCGAAACTATTCCGGTGTTCTCTCCGGAACGTTTCCGTTGTCTCCGAAACTTTTCGGTGACTTTCTCTCAGACTCCCTGTCTAGTATTCAGCAGATAGATGACCCTTAAGAGTGTGACCCTATAGGTTCGGTGAAGCGTAGACATGACCCGGGACACTTCCCGATCAATGATCAACATCGGAGCCGTGGACACCCATATTGACCCCTATACCCACATGAATAAATATTAGAGTGAACCTCCAGTTGCCGTGTGCTATTCCTGTTGCTTCGCGATATGTTACAAAAACCTGAGGTGAGATTTTCTGCAACCCCGTGGATCAACAACTTGTCCACTATGCCAGTTACCTCGTTACCGGTTTTGTTCTCTTTTCTCGTTTCTGTGTTCCGGCATCCCTGTGATCAAATCACCCTTTGTCTGGCCAGACGATGATGGATACCGTAACACCAAGAGGGCCCGAGAATATCTCTCCATTGTCGGAGGAGCAAATCCCAATCTTGAGCTATCTCGTTTCTTGTCATACTTTTCCGTGAACCCGTAAGCCGCCGTAATAGCCAACCAGTTACGGATGACGTTTAACAAACCCCAAAGTTCACGAAGCAAGTACGAAGGAACTTGATACTCTCATGGTCTAAGGAATAATGCAAACATTAACTTTCTATGTGTTATTAACCATTAACTTGTGACGAATGTATCTCATAGCATAACATCAATACGGGTCGATTCAACACAAGTGTTCTTCTAACATTGTGCCCTCAAAATTGCCGGCATAGCCATGCCCATGATCAGGAAAACAGGATCATCATGCAATACTTGAGCCAGTCTTAAAGGCAAGACTAGGAATACATTTTTCCGTTTAGTATACCACACGTGCACATGAGTTTCCCTCCGAGCCTCGTGGATATTGCAGACTCGAGAATCATTGCAGTTATAGCATGGAACATAAACATTCATTACAAACTCGGATATACAGAATAACTGTTATTGTAGGGGAACGCGACAGAAAAAAAAACGGTACAGCGAGAACGCCCAGGATCACTATGGAGACTGCATACAGGGTTTGATCTGATCCGTACCGACTCGAAGCACAGCGGAAGAAGAGTCGGTGTGGATCGTCGGTGCAGATCCCCGCAGCTAGGATTTACAACCTCCCAACCGCGAGGATGTACTCCCTCGTCGGACAGCCCTTCGGGAGGCGGTCGGACAGTCCTTCGGTCAATGTCACGGACAGACCTTCGGGAGGACCCTCGAAGCTCGAACGGTAACTCAGACAGCCCTTCGGGAGGACCCTCGAACAGCCCCTCAGGCAAAAGATCAAAACTACGACCTCTCTACAGGGTTGCACACATACGGTGTCAGCTATCCGGCAGGGCTTCGCCGTCCAGAACTAGTTCCTGCCGGAACTCAGATAGCCTTTCGGCTCTACGAAACTATTTCGTGGGAGGGAGAGAGAGAGCCAAACAAAGCATGGCATGTGTATGAGAGCAAGGCATGAGTGTGGAGAGAACCTCTCCACCTCTATTTATAGGAAAGCCAAGGGGTAGGATTGGCACACAAAACACCAAAGTACCGCCACTTTATGTCATACATAAAGGGAATAAATGGCAAAAAAGAATGGCATGTGGAGCTCCATGGAGGAGCTCCACCTTGGCCGGCCACCACATGCCCCCCCCCCAAAGGGGGTTCCTTAGTCCCTAAGTCTTTCTAGAAGCCTTTTGGGAAAAATCCCAAAAGGTGGCTTTCCAAAAAATTAACCATAAAGTGATTTTCACTATTCACGGAACCAATTTTCCACGACCGTTAAATCTGAAAATATTTCTGTGGGTCTTAGAATAATTCCAGTACCCACTAAAATGATTTTGGATGCGTTCTGAAACAATTCCGGATTAGTGATTTTCATCTGCGAAAAGCAACCAAACCGGTTCCGGCACTCCGGAACATTTCCGGTTTTTATCCCGGAAAAATCCCAGTAGTTTCCAGAACAATTCTGGCACCCTCCAAGAATTTCCAGGCGTGTGCCGAAACCAATTTGACTTAATGGTATACCCCGAAACAACTTTTCAGTTTTACCGAAACTATTCCGGTGTTCTCTCCGGAACGTTTCCGTTGTCTCCGAAACTTTTCCGGTGACTTTCTCTCAGACTCCCTGTCTAGTATTCAGCAGATAGATGACCCTTAAGAGTGTGACCCTACAGGTTCGGTGAAGCGTAGACATGACCCAGGATACTTCCCGATCAATGATCAACATCGGAGCCGTGGACACCCATACTGACCCCTATACCCACATGAATAAATATTCGAGTGAACCTCCAATTGCCGTGAGCTATTCCTGTTGCTTCGCGATATGTTACAAATACCTGAGGTGAGATTTTCTGCATCCCCGTGGATCCACAACTTGTCCACTATGCCAGTTACCTCGTTACCGGTTTTGTTCTCTTTTCTCGTTTCTGTGTTCCGGCATCCCTGTGATCATATCACCCTTTGTCTGGCCAGACGATGATGGATACCGTAACACCAAGAGGACCCAAGAATATCTCTCCATCGTCGGAGGAGCAAATCCCAATCTTGAGCTATCTCGTTTCTTGTCATACTTTTCCGTGAACCCGTAAGCCGCCGTAATAGCCAACCAGTTACGGATGACGTTTAACAAACCCCAAAGTTCACGAAGCAAGTACGAAGGAACTTGATACTCTCATGGTCTAAGGAATAATGCAAACATTAACTTTCTCTGTGTTATTAACCATTAACTTGTGACGAATGTATCTCATAGCATAACATCAATACGGGTCGAATCAACACAAGTGTTCTTCTAACATTGTGCCCTCAAAATTGCCGGCATAGCCATGCCCATCATCAGGAAAACAGGATCATTGCCCATGATCAGGAAAACAAGATCATCATGCAATACTTGAGCCAGTCTTAGAGGCAAGACTAGGAATACATTTTTCCGTTTAGTATACCATACGTGCACATGAGTTTCGCTCCGAGCCTCGTGGATATTGCAGACTCGAGAATCATTGCAGTTATAGCATGGAACATAAACATTCATTACAAACTCGGAGATACAAAATAACTGTTATTGTAGGGGAACGCGACAGAAAAAAAAATCGGTACAGCGAGCACGCCCAGGATCACTATGGAGACTGCATACAGGGTTTGATCTGATCCGTACCGACTCGAAGCACAGCGGAAGAAGAGTCGGTGTGGATCGTCGGTGCAGATCCCCGCAGCTAGGATTTACAACCTCCCAACCGTGAGGATGTACACCCTCGTCGGACAGCCCTTTGGGAGATGGTCGGACAGTCCCTCGGATGATGTCGCGGACAGCCCTTCGGGACGACCCTCGAAACCCGAACGGTAACTCGGATAGCCCTTCGGGAGGACACCCGAAACTCGAACGGTGACTCGGACAGCCCTTCGGGAGGACACTCGAACAGTCCCTTGGGCAAAAGATCAAAACTACGAACTCTCTACGGGGTTGCACACATACGTTGTCAGCTATCCGGCAGGGCTTCGCCGTCCAGAGGTAGTTCCTGCCGGAACCCAGACAGCCTTTCGGCTCTACGAAACTATTTCGCTGGGAGGGAGAGAGAGAGAGCCAGACGAGCATGGCATGTGTATGAGAGCAAGGATGAGCTTTGGAGAGCACCCCTCCACCTCTATTTATAGAAAAGCCAAGAGGTAAAGTTGGCATTCAAAAATACCAAAAGTACCCCCACTTTATGCCTTTTCATAAAAGAATAAAGCTAAAAAGGATGGCATGTAGAGCTCCAAGGAGCTCCACCTCCCTTGGTCGGCCACTCTTGGGCCCCCCCCCCCATGAAGGGGCTTCCTTGGCTCCTAAGTCCTTCTAGAAGCCTTTTGGAAAATATCCCAAAAGGTGCTTTCCAAAAAATATCCATAAAGCACTTTTACTATTCACGAAGATATTTTTCTGCGTCCGTTAAATCCCAAATTATTTCTGTGTGTCTAGAATAATTCCAGTACCCACTAAAACAATTTTGAACGCATTCCGAAACAATTCCGGAACAATGTTTTTCTTCACCGAAAAAGCAACCAAAGCGGTTCCGGCAGCTCCAGAGCATTTCCGGTTTTTATCCCGGAAAATTCCCAGAAGTTTCCATAACACTTCTGGCATCCTCTAAGAATTTCCAGGTATGTGCCGAAACCAATTTGACTTAATGGAATACCCTGAAAAACCTTTTCAGTTTCACCGAAACTATTCCGGTGTTCTCTCCGGAACGTTTCCGTTTCGTCCGAAACTTTTTCGGTGATTTTCTCTCAGACTCCCCGTCTAGTATTCAGCAGATAGATGACCCTTAAGCATGTGACCCTATAGGTTCGGTGAAGTATAGACATGACCCGGAACACTTTCCGATCAATGATCAACATCGGAGCCATGGACACCCATATTGACCCCTATACCCACACGAATGAATATTCGAGTGAACCTCCAGTTGCCGTGTGCTATTCATGTTGCTTCACGATATATTACAAACACCCGAGGTGAGATTCATTGCATCCCCGTGGATCAACATCTTGTCCACCATGCAAGTTACCTCGTTACCGGTTTTGTTCTCTTTTCTCGTTTCCGTGTTCCAGCATCCCAGTGATCAAATCACATTGTGTCTGGCCAGACGATGATGGATACCGTAACACCGAGAGGGCCCGAGAATATCTCTCCATCATCGGAGGAGCAAATCTCAATCTTGAGCTATCTCGTTTCTGGTCATACTTTTCCGTGAACCCGTAAGCCGCCGTAATAGCCACCCATTTACGGATGACGTTTAACAAACCCCAAAGTTCACGAAGCAAGTACGAAGGAACTCGATACTCTCATGGTCTAAGGAATTATGCAAACATTAACTATATGTTATTTACCATCAACTTGTGACGAATGTATCTCATAGCATAACATCAATTCGGGTCGATTCAACACAAGTGTTCTACTAACATTGTGTCCTCAAAATTGCCGGCATAGACATGCCCATGATCAGGAAAACAGGATCATCATGCAATACTTGAGACAGTCTTAGAGGCAAGACTAGGAATACATTTTACCGTTTATTATACCACACGTGCACATGAGTTTCCCTCCGAGCCTCGTGGTTATTGTAGACTCGAGAATCATTGCAGTTATAGCATGGAACATACACATTCATTACAAACTCGGAGATACAAAATAACTGTTATTACTGCCTCTAGGGCATATCTCCTACAGACTCCCACTTGCACTAGAGTCATAATCCAGTTACATGGCTTCCCTAACACCAATGGCAATCCGGTGCTGCTCATGCTTTGCTCGTGGTAGAGGCTTTGTCATCGGGTCTGACACGTTCAGATCCGTGTGAACTTTGCGTACTTTCACTAAACCCTCTTCGACATGATGTCGAATGAGTTTATATTTGCGTTCAATATGTCTTGTCTTAAGGTGCGAACTTGGCTCCCTTGCCTGAGCCACGGCGCCACTATTATCACAATAGATCCACACCGGGTCCAGAGCACTTGGAACCACACCAAGGTCTTCAAGAAATTGCTTGATCCATACCGCCTCCTTGGAGGCTTCTGAAGTAGCAACATATTCCGCCACCGTCATAGAATCCGCCACAGTCTTTTGTTTGGAACTTTTCCAATCAACTGCGCCGCCGTTCAATATGAAAACATAGCCTGATTGGGATTTGAAGTCATCTGGGTCAGTCATGAAGCCTGCATCAGTGTAACCACTTACAATGAGCTCTTCATCACCTCCGTACACTAGGAGTAAATCCTTAGTCCTTCTGAGGTACTTAAGAATACCCTTGACTGCGGCCTAGTGTTCCAATCCTGGATCACTTTGGTACCGGCTGCTAACACTTAGCGCATAGGAAACGGCCGGTCTTGTACATAGCATGGCATACATAATAGAACCAACTGCCAAAGCATATGGAACATCATTCATCTGTACTCGCTCATCGAGAGTCCTAGGACACTGATTCTTGCAAACAACTGTGCTAGGTGACATGGGGAGTAGGCCTTTCTTGGAGCTCTCCATGTTGAACCTTTTCAACACCTTGTCAATGTACGTGCTTTGGCTAAGCGCTATCAGGCGTTTTGATCTATCTCTATAGATCCTGATGCCAATACATATGCCGCTTCGCCTAAGTCTTTCATTGAAAAACTCTTCTTCAATGAGTCTTTTATTTCGTTAAGAAAATTCACGTCATTTCCAATCAACAATATGTCATCCACATACAAGATTAGAAATGCTTTTGCGCTCCCACTAAACTTCTTGTAAACACAAGATTCTTCGTCATTCCTGATGAAACCAAACTGTTTGACCACTTCATCAAAACGAATGTTCCAGCTCCTCGACGCTTGCTTCAGACCATAAATGGCTTTCTGAAGTTTGCATACCTTTCCAGCATCCTTATGAACGACAAAACCTTCTCGCTGTATCATGTATACATCCTCTTTGAGGTTTCCATTTAGGAAAGCCGTTTTGACGTCCATCTACCATATTTCATAATCGAAATAAGCAGCAATTGCTAGTAATATCCGAACAGACCTAAGCATAGCTACGGGCGAGAAAGTCTTGTCGTAGTCCACTCCTGGAACTTGCGTGAACCCTTTCGCGACAAGTCTAGCTTTGTGGATAGTAATGTTACCATCCACGTCCGTCTTTCATTTGAAAATCCATTTACAACCAATGGGCTTTACGCCTTCTGGAAGTTCTTTCAATTTCCAAACTTGGTTTTCGTACATGGATTCCATTTCGGATTTCATGGCCTTGTGTCATTCCTTTGAGCTGGGCCCCGCCATCGCTTCCTTGTAGTGCGCAGGTTCATCGTCTTCAAGAATGAAGATTTCGTTATGAAACCACTCAGGTGGCTGGATAGCCCTACCTGATCTACGCGATTCAGTTACAATATTGTCTGAAGTTTCCGCATCACATGCGACAACTTCCGGCTCGGTTGTAGGGATAATTAGCGGAATTTCTTCCGGTTCCTTAGCCATATCAACGGTTGCCGAAGATTCACTAATCTCATCAAGTTGTACTGTCCTCCCACTTACTTCTTTAGCGAGAAATTCTTTCTCGAGAATGTGTCCAACTTTTGCGACAAACACTTTGCCTTCGGACTGGTTGTAGAAGGAATACCCAATGGTGTTATTGGGATAATCTAAAAAGTAACATTTGTCTGATCTGGGATCGAGTTTGCTTGGCTGTAAACGCTTTACGTATGCCTCACAACCCCAAATTTTAAGATGCGACACACTAGGAATCTTCCCATGCCACATCTCATGTGGTGTCCTCTTAACAGACTTAGACGGTGCTATGTTTAATGTATAAGCTACAGTGAGTAGTCCGTGACCCCAAAAAGATATCGGTAGATCTGTAAGAGACATCATCGACCTTACCATGTCTAACAGGGTTCGGTTACGTCGTTCCGACACTCCGTTTCGCTGTGGAGTTCTGGGAGGCGTAAGCTGTGAAACGATTCCACGGTCACTCAGATGTTGGCCAAACTCATGACTAAGGTATTCGCCCCCGCGATCAGACCGCAGACACTTAATCCTTTTGTTACGATGATTTTCTACCTCATTATGAAATTCTTTGAACTTTTCAAAGGTTTCCGACTTATGCTTCATCAAGTAGATATATCCATACCTGCTCAAATCATCCGTAAAAGTCACGAAGTAGAAATACCCACCCCGTGCGATTGTGCTCATTGGACCACATACATCACTATATATTATTTCCAACAATTCACTCGCCCGTTCAGGATGACCCGTGAATGGCGTCTTGGTCATTTTCCCCATCAAGCAAGCTTCACATGTGTCAAAGGATTCAAAATCAAGGGACGGTAAAACTCCATCTTTATGGAGTCTTTGCATGCGTTTCTTTCCGATGTGGCCAAGGCGACAGTGCCACGTGAAAGTGGTGGTGGTATCAGCCTTCTTAAGGCGTTTGGCATTCACCTTAAAGACATCATTTCCACATTCAAGATTTAGTATGAAAATGCCCCCAACAATGGGTGCAAATCCATAAAACATATCCTTACAATAAAGTGAACAACCATTGTTCTCGGACTTGTACGAATACCCATCGTGTACTAAACATGATCCGGAGATAATGTTTCTACACAATAGTGGAACAAAATAACAGTTATTTAGTTCTAAGATAAATCCTGAAGGGAGACGTAGAGGCATAATGCCGACGGCTTGAGCGGCGATCCCAGCACCGTTCCCGACGCGCATCACGACTTCATTCTTTGCTAACTTGCGCACCTTCAGAAGTCCCTGTATCGAGTTGCAAATGTGAGCAACTGATCCGGTATCAAATACCCAAGACTTAGAATTTTCGCTAGCAAGCAAAACATCAATGACATTAACTTGTATAACAATTATACCTTTTCCGGTTTTCCCGGACTTCTTATCTTCCAGATACTTCTTGCAGTTTCTCTTCCAGTGTCATGTGCTCTTGCAGTAGAAGCACTCAGTTTCATTCTTGGCTCCGCCATTAGAGTGGCTTTGGGAGCCGGTCTTACCGGTGCCCTTGCCATTCTTTGGCTTGCCTTTCATTTTGAAATTGGCGGTTTTATTCACAAGCAACACTTGCTTGCAACTTTTCCGCAGTCCTCCTTCCGCAGTTTTCAGCATGGCGAGCACCTCTTCCGGTGTTTTCTCCATCCCACTCATGCTGTAGTTCATGACAAAACCGTCGTAAGACGGGGGGAGTGAAGAAAGCATCATGTCCATCATATGGCCAGGCGGAATTGGAAATTCCAGGGTTTTAAGCCTTTCAGCATAGCCAATCATTTTGACTACGTGTTCGCCAACTCAACTGCCCTCAGCCATCTTGTAATCCATCACGGCCTTCATGATATCAAATCGTTCAGACCATGCGGTTTCCTTGTACAGAGCATCCAATTCCCGGATCATATCATGGGGTTTATGTAATTCAAAATGTTTTTGAAGCCTTGCACTCATGCAAGCTAGCATGAGGCACTGCACTAAGTTGTGATCATCATCCTTAGTGGCCCAGACATTTTGTTCATCTTCCGGGGCAGTGGCCGCCGGTTTTGCTGGAAGAGCATTTTCAAGCACATACATTTTCTTAGCGCTCCTGAGGACAATCCTCAGGTTGAGGACCCAGTCCGCATTGTTGTTCCAGTCGCAGCTAACTTCTCTTTCTCTAACATCGGGCCTAATTTGAACGCGGTGTTGCGAGCCATTTGATCTACAACGGTAAACACAAGTTTCACTTAGACTTTGTTCATAATGATTTTTGCACTAGTGAATAAACAATTTTATTCTAAAGTGCGCTCCCACTCAAATAAATATCTCTCAAAATTGATTATGAGTGATACAAGACCCAAATTGTAATTCAACGCCAAGGATGTATCCATCTCAAGTGATGAGAATTTCAATTGGTAGGCCAACTTGCCAATCACATCTCTATGTGACTCTTGTTCATCTTTCGATGGGCGTGTTCCGAGCTCAGGACAATCCTCCGGAACGTCAAGACAAGCAAGTGATCTCGCTGCGAGGTCTCAACTCACCCACCTCACACTTCACTAATCGTTCGTACCCATGTATCCATGTGGTACCCCGAAAAGATAGGTGCCGTGACGGTGCTACACTTGGGAGAACACTAACTACTTGATATTTTTAAGTGAGAGATCACCCTAATAAAAAGCGACTACCGTGCAATCAAAAAGGTGCATCATAAGGGATAAACATCTCAGGCAATTCATAATAGCATGATATGGTATAGACCTTTTTGACGGAGAAGTCAAGTATTTCTTCGTCTTCGGCATTTGCGTTGATGTTCACCTTCGCGAAGATTGCCACCACCTTGTCGATGCACTAGATAATATTGCTATCTCTATAGCTAATAAAATAAGTGCATTACATAAGGTTGACACGCAGGTCATAAAAGTGACAATCATATGGCTCCAGCCATCATGCCGAATCATGACACGCAGGTCATGTTAATGAATTTACATCACATAGTCATGTCATACATAATCGAATTAATATGAGCATTGCTATACCACATCACATGCACATCCTGCAAAACCAAGTTTAGACGCCTCTAATCGGTTTATGCAAAAATTTATTTTACGTGGCTTCTAAGGTTTTGACTTAAACCGCACCTACCAACGTTTTATCATCAAGTATGATTATTCAAGTCGCTAGATTAACATCGCAGGGTGTATGAAACACGAGATAATTAAATCTCGAGCCCCATACTAAACTTCATCATACGCATGACCCCCGTGCAGATCATATCTGCATTGCCCTTTCATCTGCGAATTTCATCTTTCTTTTGACTATGGCGGAACCCAAAGAACTGATAGCACTTCGTTGATCAATCAGGATCGCGGATTGCCAAAACTTTGTGAAATTCCACCATGCTTTCTCGAGATCAGAAATACGCAAATTCTAGGGAAGCAACAAGAACATCGGGTAACAGATTTCATCTGCTACCCGCATAAATAATATTCAGCAATAGATCTCATCTACTCCAAAATTATATTATGCAATACCCATACATCTCGCTGTATTCTAGATCGTAACCTGCATCTACGCATAGCACGGCTCATGAGGCCACTGTAGGGGAACGCGATAGAAAACAAAAAAAATCGGTACAGCGAGCACGCCCAGGATCACTATGGAGACTGCATACAGTGTTTGATCTGATCCGTACCGACTCGAAGCGCAGCGGAAGAAGAGTCGGTGTGGATCGTCGGTGCAGATCCCCGCAGCTAGGATTTACAACCTCCCAACCGCGAGGATGTACTCCCTCGTCGGACAGCCCTTCGGGAGGCGGTCGGACAGTCCCTCGGACGATGTCGCGGATAGCCCTTCGGGACGACCCTCGAAACCCGAACGGTAACTCGGACAGCCCTTCGGGAGGACACCCGAAACTCGAACGGTAAACTCGGACAGCCCTTCGGAAGGACACTCGAACAGCCCCTCGGGCAAAAGATCGAAACTACGAACTCTCTACGGGGTTGCACACATACGGTGTCACCTATCCGGCAGGGCTTCGCCGTCCAGAGCTAGTTCCTACCGGAACCCAGACAGCCTTTCGGCTCTACGAAACTATTTCGCTGGGAGGGAGAGAGAGAGAGCCAGACGAGCATGGCATGTGTATGAGAGCAAGGATGAGCTTTGGAGAGCACCCCTCCACCTCTATTTATAGGAAAGCCAAGGGGTAAAGTTGGCATGCAAAAATACCAAAAGTACCCCCACTTTATGCCTTTTCATAAAAGAATAAAGCTAAAAAGGATGGCATGTGGAGCTCCAAGAAGCTCCACCACCCTTGGCCGGCCACTCTTGGGGGCCCCCCATGAGGGGGCTTCCTTGGCTCCCAAGTCCTTCTAGAAGCCTTTTGGAAAATATACCAAAAGGTGCTTTCCAAAAAATATCCATAAAGCACTTTTACTATTCATGAAGACATTTTCCTGCGTCCGTTAAATCCCAAATTATTTCTGTGTGCCTTTAATAATTCCAATACCCACTAAAACAATTTTGAACGCATTACGAAACAATTCCGGAACAATGTTTTTCTTCAGCGAAAAAACAACCAAAGCGGTTCCGGCAGCTCCGGAACATTTCCGGTTTTTATCCCGGAAAATTCCGAGTAGTTTCCAGAACACTTCTGGCATCCTCTAAGAATTTCCAGGCTTGTGCCGAAACCAATTTGACTTAATGGAATACCCTAAAACAACTTTTCAGTTTCACCGAAACTATTCCGGTGTTCTCTCCGGAACGTTTCCGTTTCGTCCGAAACTTTTTCGGTGATTTTCTCTCAGACTCCCCGTCTAGTATTCAGCAGATAGATGACCCTTAAGCGTGTGACCCTATAGGTTCGGTGAAGTATAGACATGACCCGGAACACTTTCCGATCAATGATCAACATCGGAGCCGTGGACACCCATATTGACCCCTATACCCACACGAATGAATATTCGAGTGAACCTCCAGTTGCCGTGTGCTATTCCTGTTGCTTCACGATATATTACAAACACCCGAGGTGAGATTCATTGCATCCCCGTGGATCAACATCTTGTCCACCATGCAAGTTACCTCGTTACCGGTTTTGTTCTCTTTTCTCGTTTCCGTGTTCCGGCATTCCAGTGATCAAATCACATTGTGTCTGGCCAGACGATGATGGATACCGTAACACCGAGAGGGCTCGAGAATATCTCTCCATCATCGGAGGAGCAAATCCCAATCTTGAGCTATCTCGTTTCTGGTCATACTTTTCCGTGAACCCGTAAGCCGCCGTAATAGCCACCCATTTACGGATGACGTTTAACAAAGCCCAAAGTTCACGAAGCTAGTACGAAGGAACTCGATACTCTCATGGTCTAAGGAATTATGCAAACATTAACTATCTCTGTGTTATTTACCATTAACTTGTGACGAATGTATCTCATAGCATAACATCAATTCGGGTCGATTCAACACAAGTGTTCTACTAACATTGTGTCCTCAAAATTGCCGGCATAGACATGCCCATGATCAGGAAAACAGGATCATCATGCAATACTTGAGCTAGTCTTAGAGGCAAGACTAGGAATACATTTTACCGTTTATTATACCACACGTGCACATGAGTTTCCCTCCGAGCCTCGTGGTTATTGTAGACTCGAGAAGCATTGCAGTTATAGCATGGAACATAA
Organism: Elymus sibiricus; assembly: GCA_039707655.1. NCBI lineage: Eukaryota > Viridiplantae > Streptophyta > Magnoliopsida > Poales > Poaceae > Elymus > Elymus sibiricus. The sequence continues at coordinate 18,643,169 of CM077666.1, read as the reverse complement.
AAATTCATTACAAACTCTGAGATACAAAATAACTATTATTACTGCCTCTAGGGCATATCTACTACAGACTCCCACTTGCACTAGAGTCAAAATCCAGTTACATGGCTTCCCGAACACCAATGGCAATCCGGTGCTGCTCATGCTTTGCTCGTGGTAGAGGCTTTGTCATCGGATCTGACACGTTTAGATCCGTGTGAACTTTGCGTACTTTTACTAAACCCGCTTCGACATGATGTTGAATGAGTTTATATTTGTGTTCAATATGTCTTGTCTTATGTTGCGAACTTGGCTCCCTTGCCTGAGCCACGGCGCCACTATTATCACAATAGATCTCCACCGGGTCCAGAGCACTTGGAACCACACCAAGGTCTTCAAGAAATTGCTTGATCCATACCGCCTCCTTGGAGGCTTCTGAAGCTGCAACATATTCTGCCTCCGTCGTAGAATCCGCCACAGTCTTTTGTTTGGAACTTTTCCAATCAACTGCACCGCCGTTCAATATGAAAACATAGCCTGATTGAGATTTGAAGTCATCTGGGTCAGTCATGAAGCCTGCATCAGTGTAACCACTTACAATAAGCTCTTCATCACCTCCATACACAAGGAGTAAATCCTTGGTCCTTCTGAGGTACTTAAGAATACCCTTGACTGCGGCCCAGTGTTCCAATCCTGGATCACTTTGGTACCGGCTGCTAACACTTAGCGCATAGGAAATGTCTGGTCTTGTACATAGCATGGCATACATAATAGAACCAACTGCCGAAGCATATGGAACATCATTCATCTATACTCACTCATCGAGAGTCCGAGGACACTGATTCTTGCAAAGCACTGTGCCAGGTGACATGGGGAGTAGGCCTTTCTTGGAGTTCTCCATGTTGAACCTTTTCAACACCTTGTCAATGTACGTGCTTCGGCTAAGCGCTATCAGGCGTTTTGATCTATCTCTATAGATTCTGATGCCCAATACATATGCCGCTTCGCCTAAGTCTTTCATTGAAAAACTCTTCTTCAATGAGTCTTTTATTTCGCTAAGAAAATTCACGTCATTTCCAATCAACAATATGTCATCCACATACAAGATTAGAAATGCTTTTGCGCTCCCACTAAACTTCTTGTAAACACAAGATTCTTCCTCATTCCTGATGAAGCCAAACTCTTTGACTAGTTCATCAAAACGAATGTTTCAGCTCCTTGATGCTTGCTTCAGTCCATAAATGGCCTTTTGAAGTTTGCATACCTTTCCAGCATCCTTATGACGGACAAAACCTTCAGGCTGTATCATGTATACATCTTCTTTGAGATTTCCATTTAGGAAAGCCGTTTTGACGTCCATCTGCCGTATTTCATAATAGAAATAAGAAGCAATTGCTAGTAATATCCGAATAGACCTAAGCATAGCTACGGGCAAGAAAGTCTCGTCATAGTCCACTCCTGGAACTTGCGTGAACCCTTTCGCGACAAGGCTAGCTTTGTGGATAGTAATGTTACCATCTGCGTCCGTCTTTCTTTTGAAAATCCAGTTACAACCAATGGGCTTTACGCCTTCTGGAAGTTCTTCCAAGTTCCAAACTTGGTTTTCGTACATGGATTCCATCTCGGATTTCATGGCCTTGTGCCATTCCCTTGAGCTGGGCCCCGCCATCGCTTCCTTGTAGTGCGCAGGTTCATCGTCTTCAAGAATGAAGATTTCGTTATGAAACCACTCAGGTGGCTGGATAGCCCTACCTGATCTGTGCGGTTCAGTTACAACCTTGTCTGAAGTTTCCATATCACATGCAACAACTTCCGGCTCGGTTGTAGGGATAATTAGCGGTATTTCTTCCGGTTCCATAGCCATATCAATGGTTGCCGAAGATTAACTAATCTCATCAAGTTGTACTGTCCTCCCACTCACTTCTTTAGTGAGAAACTCTTTCTCAAGAAATTGTCCATTTCTGGCAACAAACACTTTGTTGTCGGACGGGTGGTAGAAGGAATACCCAATTGTTTCCTTGGGATAATCTACAAAGTAACATTTGTCTGATCTGGGATCGAGTTTGGTAGGTTGTAAATGTTTTACGTATACCCCACAACCCCAAATCCTGAGATGCGACAAACCGGGTTTCTTCCCGTTCCATAACTCGTATGGTGTCGTCTCAACAGACTAAGACGGTGCTCTGTTTAATGTGTGAGCGGCAGTTTCTAGTGCGTGACCCCAAAAAGATATCGGCAGATCTGTAAGAGACATCATCGACCTTACCAGGTCTAACAGGGTTCGGTTACGTCTTTCCGATACTTCGTTTCTCTGTGGAGTTCCGGGAGGCGTTAGCTGTGAAACGATTCCACGATCACTCAGATGTTGGCTAAACTCATGACTAAGATATCCGTCCCCGCGATCAGACCGCGGAAACTTAATCCTTTTGTTACGATGATTTTCTACCTCATTCTGAAATTCTTTGAACTTTTCAAAGGTTTCCGACTTATGCTTCATTAAGTAGATATATCCATACCTACTCAAATCATCAGTAAAAGTCACAAAGTAGAAATAACCACCCCGTGCGATTGTGCTCATTGGACCACATACATCACTATGTATTATTTCCAACAATTCACTCGCCCGTTCAGGATGACCCGTGAACGGCGTCTTTGTCATTTTTCCCATCAAGCAAGCTTCACATGTGTCAAATGATTCAAAATCAAAGGATGGTAAAACTCCATTTTTATGGAGTCTTCGCATGCGTTTGTTTCCAATGTGGCCAAGCCGGCAGTGACACATGCAAGTGGTGGTGGTATCAGCCTTCTTAAATCGTTTAGCATTCACGTTAAAGACATCATTTCCACATTCAAGATTTAGTATGAAAAGGCCCCCAACAATGGGTGCAAATCCATAAAACATATCCTTACAATAAAGTGAACAACCATTGTTCTCAGACTTGTACGAATACCCATCGTGTACTAAACATGATCCGGAGATAATGTTTCTACACAATAGTGGAACAAAATAGCAGTTACTTAGTTCTAAGATAAATCCTGAAGGGAGACGTAGAGTCATAATGCCGACGGCTTGAGCGGCGATCCCAGCGCCGTTCCCGACGCGCATCACGACTTCATTCTTTGCTAGCTTGCGCACCTTCTGCAGGCCCTGTATCGAGTTGCAAATGTGAGCAACCGATCCGGTATCAAATACCCATGACTTAGAATTTTCACTAGCAAGCAAAACGTCAATGACATTAACTTGTGTAACAATTATACCTTTTCCGGTTTTCCCGGACTTCTTATCTTCTAGATACTTCTTGCAGTTTCTCTTCCAGTGTCCTGTGCCCTTGCAGTAGAAGCACTCAGTTTCATTCTTGGCTCCGCCCTTAGAGTTGCTTTGGGAGCCAGTCTTACCGGTGCCCTTGCCCTTCTTTGTCTTGCCTTTCTTTTTGAAACTGGCGGTTTTTTTCACAAGCAACACTTGCTTGCGATTTTTCCGTAGTCCTCCTTCCGCAGTTTTCAGCATGGCGAGCACCTCTTCCGTTGTCTTCTCCATCCCACTCATGTTGTAGTTCATGGTAAAACCGTCGTAAGACGGGGGGAGTGAAGCAAGCAACATGTCCATCATATGGGCTGGTGGAATTGGAAATTCCAGGGTTTTAAGCCTTTCAGCGTAGCCAATCATTTTGACCACGTGTTCGCCAACTGAATTGCCCTCAGCCATCCTGCAATCCATCACGGCCTTCATGATATCAAATCGTTCAGACCGTGCGGTTTCCTTGTATAGAGCATCCAATTCCCGGATCATATCGCGGGCATTATGGAATTCAAAACTTTTTGAAGCTCTGGACTCATGCAAGCTAGCATGAGGCACAGCACTAAGTTGTAATCATCATCCTTAGTGGCCCAGACATTTTGTTCATCTTCCAGGGCAGTTGCCGCCGGTCTAGCTGCAAGAGAATTTTCAAGCACATACATTCTCTTAGCGCTCCTGAGGACAATCCTGAGGTTACAGACCCAGTCCGCAAAGTTGTTTCCAGTCGCAGTTAACTTCTCTTTCACTAACATCGGGCCTAAGTTGAACGCGGCATTGCGAGCCATTTGATCTACAACGGTAAACACAAGTTTCACTTTAGACTTTGTTCATAATGATTTTTGCACTAGAGAATAAACAATTTTATTCTAAAGTGCGCTCCCACTCAAATCAATATCTCTCATAATTGATTGTGAGTGATTCAGGATCCGCATTTCAATTCGACGCCACTGACGGGTTCATCACTGATGACACGAATTTTAATCAGTAGGCCAACTTGCCAATCACATCTCTATGTGACTCTTGTCCATCTTTCGATGCGCGTGTTCCGAGCTCAGGACTGTCCTGCCTGAATGTCAAGACAACCAAGTGATCACGCAGTGAGGTCTGACCTTCACCCGCCTTACACCTCTCTAATCATTCGTGCTCATGTGTACATGGCACACCCCGAAAAGATACGTGTTGTAGACGATGCTACACTTGGGAGAACACTAACTACTTGATATTTTAAGTGAGAGATCACCCTAATAAAAAGCGACTACCGCGCAATCAAAAGGGTGCATCATAAGGGATAAACATCTCAGGCAATTGATAATAGCATGATATGGTATAGCCCTTTCTGACGGAGAAGTCTTTAATTTCTTCGTCTTTGGCATTTGCGTCGGTGTTCACCTTCGCGAAGATTGCCACCACCTTGTCGATGCACCAGATAATATTGCTATCTCTATAGCTATAAAATAAGTGCATTACTTAAGGTTGACACGTAGGTCATTAAAGTGACAATCATATGGCTCCAGCCATCATGCCGAATCATGACACGCAGGTCGTGTTAGTAAATTTACATCATATAGTCATCTCATACATAATCAAATTAATATGAGCACTGCTATACCACATCACATGCACATCCTGCAAAACTAAGTTAGACGCCTCTAATCGGTTTATGCAAAATTTTATTTTACGTGGCTTCTAAGGTTGTGACTTAAACCGTAGCTACTAACGTTTATCATCAAGTATGATTATTCAAGTCGCTAGATTAACATCGCGGGGTGTATGAAACACGAGATAATAAAATCTCGAGTCCCATACTAAACTTCATCAAACGCATGACCCCCGTGCAGATCATATCTGCATTGCCCTTTCGTCTGCGAAATTTCATCTTTCTTTTGACTATGGTGGAACCCAAAGAACTGATAGCACTTCGTTGATCAATCAGGATCGCGGATTGCCAGAACTTTGTCAAATTCCACCATGCTATCTCGTGATTAGAAATACGCAAATTTTAGGGAAGCAACAAGAACATCGGGTAACAGATTTCATCTGCTACCCGCATAAATAATTTTTAGCAATAGATCTCATCTACTACAAAATTATATTATGCAATACCCATACATCTCCATGTATTCTAGATCGTAACCTGCATCTACGCATAGCACGGGCTCTTGATGCCACTACAGGGGAACACGATAGAAAACAAAAAAATCGGTACAGCGAACACGCCAAGGACCACTATGGAGACTCCATACAGGGTTTGATCTGATCATTACCGACTCATAGTGCAGCGCAAGAAGAGTCGATGTAGATCGTCGGTGCAGATCCCCGCAGCTAGGATTTACAACCTCCCAACCGCGAGGATGTACTCCCTCGTCGGACAGCACTTCGGGAGGCGTTCGGACAGTCCCTCGGACGATGTCACGGACAGCCCTTCGGGAGGACCCTCGAAGCTCGAATGGTAACTCGGACAGCCCTTCGGGAGGACCCTCGAACAGCCCCTCGGGTAAAAGATCGAAACTATGACTTCTCTACAGGCTTGCACACATACGGTGTCAGCTATCCGGCAGGGCTTCGCCGTCCAGAACTAGTTTCTTCCGGAACTCAGACAGCCTTTCGGCTCTACGAAACTATTTCGTGGGAGGGAGAGAGAGAGCCAGACAAAGCATGGATGTGTATGAGAGCAAGGGATGAGTGTGGAGAGCACCTCTCCACCTCTATTTATAGGAAAGTCAAGGGGTAGGATTGGCACACAAAATACCAAAGTACCCCCACTTTATGTCACACATAAAGGGAATAAAAGGCAAAAAAGAATGGCATGTGGAGCTCCATGGAGGAGCTCCACCTTGGCCGGCCACCCTCATGGGCCCCCACAAAGGGGGTTCCTTAGTCCCTAAGTCTTTCTAGAAGCCTTTTGGGAAAAATCCCAAAAGGTGGCTTTCCAAAAAATTAACCATAAAGTGATTTTCACTATTCACGGAACCAATTTTCCATGACCGTTAAATCCGAAAATATTTCTGTGGGTCTTAGAATAATTCCAGTACCCACTAAAATGATTTTGGATGCATTCCGAAACAATTCCAGATTAGTGATTTTCATCTGCGAAAAGCAACCAAACCTATTCCGGCAGCTCCGGAACATTTCCGGTTTTTATACCGGAAAAATCCCAAAAGTTTCCAGAACAATTCCGGCACCCTCCAAGAATTTCCAGGCGTGTGCCGAAACCAATTTGGCTTAATGGTATACCCCGAAACAACTTTTCAGTTTTACCGAAACTATTCCGGTGTTCTCTCCGGAACGTTTCCATTGTCTCCGAAACTTTTCCGGTGACTTTCTCTCAGACTCCCTGTCTAGTATTCAGCAGATAGATGACCCTTAAGCGTGTGACCCTATAGGTTCGGTGAAGCATAGACATGACCCGGAACACTTCCCGATCAATGATCAACATCGGTGCCGTGGACACCCATATTAACCCCTATACCCACACGAATAAATATTCGAGTGAACCTCGAGTTGCCGTTTGCTATTCCTGTTGCTTCGCGATATGTTACAAACACCCGAGGTGAGATTTTCTGCATCCCCGTGGATCAACAACTTGTCCACTATGCCAGTTACCTCGTTACCGGTTTTGTTCTCTTTTCTCGTTTCCGTGTTCCGGCATCCCTGTGATCAAATCACCCTTTGTCTGGCCAGACGATGATGGATACCGTAACACTGAGAGGGCCCAAGAATATCTCTCCATTGTCGGAGGAGCAAATCCCAATCTTGAGATATCTCGTTTCTTGTCATACTTTTCCGTGAACCCGTAAGCTGCCGTAATAGCCACCCAGTTACGGATGACGTTTAACAAACCCCAAAGTTCACGAAGCAAGTACGAAGGAACTCAATACTCTCATGGTCTAAGGAATAATACAAACATTAACTCTCTCTGTGTTATTAACCATTAACTTGTGACGAATGTATCTCATAGCATAACATCAATACGGGTCGATTCAACACAAGTGTTCTTATAACATTGTGCCCTCAAAATTGCCGGCATAACCATGCTCATGATCAGGAAAACAGGATCATCATGCAATACTTGAGCCAGTCTTAGAGGAAAGACTAGGAATACATTTTTCTGTTTAGTATACCACACGTGCACATGAGTTTCCCTGCGAGCCTCGTGGATATTGCAGACTCGAGAATCATTGCAGTTATAGCATGGAACATAAACATTCATTACAAACTCGGAGATACAAAATAACTGTTATTACTGCCTGTAGGGCATATCTCCTACAAACGCATTGCACTCATAATTTTTTATTTTAACTTTAATGGTGGGTTCCCATTCATCATATAATTTTCTAGGAATTGAAATCTCTAGTTCTAGCTTTTCTTCTAACGCTTTCATCATTGCTTCTACGATGTGTTTAGTAAAAGCCTTGTTTTGCTCATAAGCATTGGCTGAATTTAACATGGGTTGTAACAAAGAAATGCACTCAATCAAAGAACAATTATCATAATTAAAATCTTTGTAATCCAAGAGAGTGGGCACATTGCTATTTAAAGTTTTTACCTCTCCAAACCCACTTTTAGCAAATTTTTCATTAAGATTTTCACCCTCCGAATTATGGGAACACCTACTAGCTAAAGTTGACTCTTCTTCAGTCCCCTTTTCATCAAGTTTTATATTGCTAAACAAAGAATCAATAGATAAAACATCGATCATTTTAATATCCTCATCATTACTACGATAGAAACCGGGAGGAATCACTTTTTCTAAAAATTCTCGTTTAGCTTTTAGCATAGAGGTTCTTTTCTTACTCTCATCCATGGAGACATATAAATCTTTAATTGATTCACTAATATCAATTTTGGGTGGCAAAATTTTAGTCTTAAGATTTTCCACATCATGAATAATTCTATCAATGCTCCTAGACATATCATCAAGTTTACTCAATTTTTCTTCTATCGTAGTGTTGAAAACTTTTTGAGCATTAATAAATTATTTAATATTACTTTCAAGATCAGAGGGCATCCTATTATTATTATTATAAGAATTGCCATAAGGATTGCCGTAATTATTAGAGGAATTTCCAGGAAACGGTCCAGCGTTGAAATTACCTCTATAAGCATTATTATTGAAATTGTTTCGCGAGACAAAATTGACATCTACGGGATCATTATTTTTCTCAATCAAAGTGGACAAAGGCACATCATTAGAATCAATATGAGCATTTTTACTAGCAACCAATTTCATAAGCGCATCAACTTTATCACTCAAAGTACTAATTTCTTCAATAGAATTCACCTTTTTACTAGCAGGAATTCTTTCAGTATGCCATTGTGAATAATTTGCCATAATATTATCAAGCAATTTAGTAGCTTCTCCCAAAGTAATTTCCATAAAAGTACCACCCACGGCGGAATCTAAAAGATTTCTAGAAACAAAATTCAATCCCGCATAAAAAATTTGTATGATCATCCATAAATTTAAACCATGAGTAGGGCAATTTCTTATCATTAATTTCATACTCTCCCAAGATTGGGCAACATGTTCATGATCAAGTTTCTTAAAATTCATAATTTGATTTCTAAGAGAAATAATTTTCGCGGGAGGAAATTACTTGGTAATAAAAGCATCTTTACACCTATCCCAAGAATCGATACTATTTCGTGGTAAAGATGAAAACCAAATTTTTGCACGATCCCGCAATGAGAATGGGAATAATTTTAATTTCACAATATCATTATCCACATCTTTTTTCTTTTGCATGTCACACAATTCTACGAAAGTGTTAAGATGGGATGCAGCATCTTCATTAAGACTACTAGAAAATTGTTCTTTCATAACAAGATTTAACAAAGCGGCATTAATATCACAAGTCTCCGCACTAGCAGCGGGAGGAGAAATTGGAGTACTAATCAAATCATTATTATTAGTATTGCAAAAATCACACAATTTTGTATTTTCTTGAGACATCGTGACTACGCAAACAAGATAACAAGCAAGCAAACAAGAAAAAGGCAAACGAAAAATATTTTTGTATTTTTGTAAAAATGTTTTAGAAGTGGGGGAGATGAAAACGAGAGGCAAATAAAGTAAATGCAAGGAGATGAGAGTTTATGCAAAGGTACTTGATAGATGGTGATGATGTCTCCCCCGCAACGGCGCCAGAAATTATTCCTGCTACTTGTAGCTTGCGTTGGTTTTATCCCCGAAGAGGAAGGGATGATGCAGCACAGTAGAGATAAGTATTTCCCTCAGTTATGAAACCAAGGTTATCGAACCAGTAGGAGAATCACACAACACCTCGTTAGCAGCACATGCACACAAACAACAAATCCTTGCACCCAACGCAAACGAGGGGTTGTCAATCCCTCGGTGGTCAATTGCAAGATTAAATTGTATGTGATAGATAGATAGATTGAAACAAAAATACAAAATAAAAAATAAAAGAAAATGGCAGCAATATTTTTAGGGTTTTAGAAATATGATTTAGGTAGACCCGGGGGCCATAGTTTTCACTAGAGGCTTCTCTCGAGAAAATAGCATACTGTGGGTAGACAAATTACTGTTGGGCAATTGATAGAAAAGCAAATAATCATGACGATATCCAAGGCAATGATCATGTATATAGGCATCATGTCCAAGATAAGTAGACCGACTCCTGCCTGCATCGACTACTATTAGTCCACACATCGACCGCTATCCAACATGCATCTAGTGTATTAAGTCCATAAAGAACGGAGTAACGCCGTAAGAACGATGACATGATGTAGACAAGATAAACTCACGTATGAATAAACCCCATCTTTTTACCCTTAATTGCAACGATACATACGTGTCATGTCCCTTCCTGTCACTGGGATTGAGCACCGCAAGATCGAACCCATTACAAAGCACCTCTTCCCATGGCAAGATAAATCAATCTAGTTGGCCAAACCAAATCAATAGATCGGAGAAGAAATATGAAGCTATAATAATCATGAATAAAAGAGTTCAGAGAAAACTCAAATAATATTCATGGATAATCTGATCATAAACTCACATTTCATCGGATCCCAACAAACACACCGCAAAAAGTGATTACATCGGATAGAACTCCTAGAACATCGAGGAGAACATTGCATTGAAGATCAAAAAAAGAGGAGAAGTCATCTAGCTACTGCCTATGGACCCGAAGGTCTGTGGCTACTCACGCATCATAGGAAGGGCAGCAAGGTTGATGTAGAGCCCCTCCGTGATCGATTCCCCCTCCGGCGAAGTACCGGAGAAGGCCTCCAGATGGGATCTCTTGAGAACAGAAACTTGCGGCGACGGAAAAAGTATTTCGTGGACTCCCCTGAGGGTTTCTGATTTTTTGGAAATTTATAGTGGAGGAATTAGGTCAAACGGAGCTCTATGGGCCCCACGAGGTACCAGGGCGTGCCTGCGTACCAGGGCGCGCCTGTCCCCCCCCCCCCCCAGGCGCGCCCTGGTGCCTCGTGGGCATCTCTTGGGGCTTCTGGCCTCCTCCCGAAGCTTCTAGTGTTTATCTTGTCCAGAAAAAAATCTCCAAAAAGTTTCGTGGCATTTGGACTTCGTTTGGTATTGATTTTCTGTAAAACAAAAACAGGGCAGAAAACAGCAACTGGCACTGGGCACTAGGTTAATAGGTTAGTCTCCAAAAATGATATATAATTGCTGTAAATGTATATAAAAACATCAAAGATTAATAATATAACAGCATGGAACAATAAAAAATTATAGATACGTTGGAGACGTATCAGTATGCCATAGGTGTAAAGTGTTTTAGCATTGACTAGATTGTTGACTCTAGTGCAAGTGGGAGTCTGTAGGAGATATGCCCTATAGGCAATAATAAATGTTATTATTTATCCCCATGTTCGTAATTAAGTTTATATTCCGTGCTATAACTGCTATGGTTCTCGAGTCTAAAATAACCACGAGGCTCGGAGGAAGACTCATATGTACGTGTGGAATAATAAAAGGTAAAATGTATTCCTAGTTTGGCCTCTAAGACTAGCTCAAGTGTTGCATGATGGTTCTGTTTTCCCGATCATGGGCATGACTATGCCGGCAACTTTGAGGGCACAATGTTAGTAGAACACTTGTGGTTGAATCAACCCGAATTGATGTTATGCTATGAGATACATTCGTCACAAGTTAATGGTTAATAACACAGAGAAAGTTAACGTTTGCATAATTCCTTAGACCATGAGAGTATCGAGTTTCTTCATGCTTGCTTCATGAACTTTGGGGTTTGTTAAACGTCATCCGTAAATGGGTGGCTATTACGGCGGCTTACGGGTTGATGGAAAAGTATGTCAAGTAACTTGATAGCTCAAGATTGGGATTTGCTCCTCCGATGATGGAGACATATCTCTGGCCCCTCTCGGTGTTACGGTATCCACCATCGTCTGGCCAGACACAATGTGATTTGATCACAGGGATGCCGAAACACGGGAACGAGAAAAGAGAACAAAACCGGTAATGAGGTAACTGGCATAGTGGACAAGTTGTTGATCCACGGGGATGCCGATAAGTCTCACCTCGGGTGTTTGTAACATATCGCGAAGCAACAGGAATAGCACACAGCAACTGGAGGTTCACTCGAATATTTATTCGTGTGGGTATAGGGGTCAATATGGGTGTCCACGGCTCCGATGTTGATCATTGATCGGAAAGTGTTCCGGTCATGTCTATACTTCACCGAACCTATAGGGCCACACACTTAAGGGTCATCTATCTACTGAATTCTAGACAGGGAGTCTGAGAGAAAGTCACCGGAAAAGTTTCGGAGACAACGGAAAACTTCTGGAGAGAGAACACCGGAATAGTTTCGGTAAAACTGAAAAGTTGTTTCAGGGTATACCATTAGGTCAAATTGGTTTCGGCACACGCCTGGAAATTCTTGGAGGGTGCCAGAGTTGTTCTGGAAACTTCTGGGATTTTTCCAGGGAAAAAACCCGGAAATGTTCCGGAGCTGCTGGAACCGCTTTGGTTGCTTTTCGCAGATGAAAATCACCAATCCGGAATTGTTTCGGAACGCATCCATGATTATTTTAGTGGGTACTGGAAATGTTCTAAGACCTATAGAAATATTTTTGGATTTAACGGTCGGAGAAAATATCTCACGAATAGCGGAAACACTATTGGGAGAAAATATCTCATGAATTGTGGAAACACTATTATGAATAGTGGAAACACTATTGGGAGACAATATCTCATGAATAGTGGAAACACTTTTATGAATAGTGGAAACACTATTATGAATAGTGTGAAAATATCTGAGGGCATTTTGGTAATTTGGGAGCCACCCTACCCCTTGGGTTTTCCTATAAATAGAGGCGGAGAGGCACTCTCCACACTCACTCTTTCTCACATACACATGCCATTGCAATGATCTGGCTTCTCTCTCCCTCCCCGTGAAATAGTTTCGTAGAGCCGAAAGGCTGTCTGGGTTCCGGTGGGAACTAGTTCTGGACGGCGAAGCCCTGCCGGATAGATGACACCGTATGTGTGCAACCCCGTAGTGAGGTCGTAGGTTCGATCTTTTTGCCCGAGGGGCTGTTCAAGGGTGCCTCCCGAAGGGCTGTCCGAGTGACCGTCCGAGTTTCGAGTGTCCTCCTGAAGGGTTGTCCGAGTGACCATCCGAGTTTTGAGCGTCCTCTCGAAGGGCTGTCCGGGACACCGTCCGAGGGACTGTCCGACTGCCTCCCGGAGGGCTGTTCGAGGGGCAGACGAGGGAGAACATCCTCGCAGTTGGGAGGTTGTAAAATCCTAGCTGCGGGGATCTGCACCACCGATCGTCATCGACTCTACTTCCGCTACGCTACGAGTCGGTAACGAAAAGATCAAACCTTGTATGCAGTCTCCATAGTGGTCCTGGGCTGGTGCGTAGGTCGGAAAGTTTTTGTTTTCTGCTGCGTTCCCTAAAGTGGCATCATGAGCCGTGCTATGCGTAGATGCAGGTTACGATCTAGAATACATAGAGATGTATGGGTATTGCACAATATAATTTGTAGTAGATGAGTTCTATTACTTAAAATTATTTGTGCGGGTAGCAGATGAAATCTGTTACCTGATGTTCTTGTTGCTTCCCTGGAATTTGCATATTTCTGATCTTGATAACAGCATGGTGGAGTTTCAAAGTTCTGGCAATCCGCGATCCTGATTGATCAACGAAGTGCTAACAGTTCATTGAATTCCACCATAGTTAGAGAGAAAGATGAAATTTCATAGACGAAAGGGCAATGCAGATATGATCTGCACGGGGGTCATGCGTATGACGAAGTTCAGTATGGGGCTCGAGATTTTATTATCTCGTGTTTCATACACCCCGTAAAGTTAATCTAGCGACTTGAATAATCATACTTGATGATGGACGTTGGTAGCTTCGGTTTGTTTCGAAACCTTAGAAGCCACGTAAAATGAAATTTTGCATAAACTGATTAGAGGCGTCTAACTTGGTTTCGCAGGATGTGCATGTGATATGGTATAGCAATGCTCATCATAATTTGATTATGTATGAGATGACTATATGATGTAAAATTAACATGACCTGCGTGTCATGATTCGGCATGATGGCTGGAGCCATATGATTGTCACTTTAATGACCTGCGTGTCAACCTTAAGTAATGCACTTATTTTATTAGCTATAGAGATAGCAATATTATCTGGTGCATCGACAAGGTGTTGGCAATCTTCGCGAAGGTGAACACCGACGCAAATGCCGAAGAGGAAGAAATTAAAGACTTCTCCGTCAGAAAGGGCTATACCATATCATGCTATTATGAATTGCCTGAGATGTTTATCCCTTATGATGCACCCTTTTTGATTGCGCGGTAGTCGCTTTTTATTAGGGTGATCTCTCACTTAAAATATCAAGTAGTTAGTGTTCTCCCAAGTGTAGCACCGTCACGGCACCTATCTCTTCGGGGCATCACATGATCTCCATGGGTGCGAACGATTAGAGAAGTGTGAGGCGGGTGAGTTGAGACCTCGCAGCGAGATCACTTGGTTGTCTTGACGTTCAGGCAGGACAGTCCTGAGGTCGGAACACACACATCGAAAGATGAACAAGAATCACATAGAGATGTGATCGGCAAGTTTGCCTACCGATTGAAGTTCGCGCCAATTGAGTTCATCTCGAACCGTGGCGTTGAATGGAAATGCGGGTCTTGAATCACTCACAGTCAATTATGAGAGATATTGATTTGAGTGGGAGCGCACTATAGAATTAACTTGTTTAATTCTCAGTGCAATTAATTATGGACACTGTCTAAGTGTTATATGCATAATAGTTATAGAAGAATGGCTCGCGTTTCCACCTTCCCTGTTAAAATTGAATAAGTTGTTAAATATCTGGTTAAAACTTTACGGTTGGTATCGTAATGTGAGGATTGTCCTCAAGAGTGCTGAGAAGGACTTTGTCCTATCGCATGCTTTCGGTATTCTCCCGCTTATGCTATGGATGATGTGACTCTCGTCCTTCGATCCAAAAGCTAGAATTCCGTTACGGTCAAGTGCAATATGTTTGCTTCCATGAGACCTGAACTTCAAAAGTTTGGGATAGCTATGTGATATTCATGGAACTAAAAATTAGTTTCAGATACAAACAAAGGCTAAAAGATATGAGATATCCAAAAAAAAGTTTGTTTGCAAACTACTAGTAAAAGTTTTTACTATGCATTTGACTAATACGAGAGGGATCCAGAAGAACGCCTATCATATGATGAAGGTGAATAAAACAACAACTTAAAGAGAAAGGAAATGTCCAAAGGGTGTTAGTGTGACTTACACACCTAGGAAGTCCGGGGCTAACGCCACTCTTAAGTTGAGTGCTTCTTCTGAGAGTAGGAGAAATACTGAAAGTTAAACTGTTAGAAGTATAAAGGCCAAAAGAGAGAAGACTGGAATGTCCAGCTCATGTATGAAAGTCATACAAGCTATTGATGTATAGAAGGCTGGTCAAAGAAATAGTTCTTGGGAATTGTGATTAAATTGTTAGTCACTAATTCTTGGGTATTGTGAGTTGATCACAAAAGATACCCACTCGATTGCATTCTGCTGCGACTCGATGCAAGAACTACTACGGCCTAAAAGACTTGCCGGAGTGAGGTTTAGATATGCACTGGGAACATAGTAAAAGTTGCTATACTCGGTACATTACCTATGTATTTATTTTCATAATTCATTTTAGAGTTTTTATACACTCTAGCCCATTGCATAAAGTATCTTGCAAGAAGGTTGTTCATAAGAGAACTTTTGATGTTCGGTGTTATGAATAACATAAGGGCCATGCTTCCATCATGGATGGGATGTATGTTATGAATATTGATAATAATATATTACCTCCATATTTACTTTCATAATTCATTTTAGAGTTTTTACACACTCTAGCCCATTGCATAATGTTTGTTGCAAAAGGGTTGTTCATAAAAGAACAATTGTTGTTCAATGTTATGAATAACATAAGGGCCATACTTCCATCATCAATGGGATGTATGTTATGAATATTGATGGTAATATGATACATCCATAACACTGACGCTAAATGTCGCAAGACTAAGAGAATACCACACATGTGTGGCACTGCATTTGGTCACATTGGAGAAACCCACATGGAGAAATTCCATAATGATGGATTTTGAAGTCGTTTGATTATGAATCATCTGACACTTGCAACTTTCCTCTGAAAAGTGAAGTGACTGAAATACCGTTCACAGGCCATAAGGAACGAGCAACGAACTTATTGGTGATCATACATTTTGATGTATGTAGTCCGATAAATGTTGTTGCTAGCAGTGGATTTATCTATCTTCAGAAATGACTCAAGTAGATATATGGATATTTACTTGATGAGACGTAAGTCTGGATCTTTTGAAATCATTCATAAGGTTTTCAATATGAAGTAGAAATTATTGTAACAAGAAAATTGTGTTTCTGCAATTTGATTGCGGAAAGGAATATTTGAGTTACAAGTTTAGCGAATGTCTGATAAGTTGTGAAAAGAGTTTCATAACTTACACCTCACGGAGCACCACAGTGAGTGGAATATCCGTGAAGATGTAATCAAACCATTTATGACATGGTAAGATCAAAGATGACATAAATCAAATTGCCATTATCCCTTTTAAAAGTAATGCTTTAGAGACTGGGGATTTTACACTGAAAAGAGCACCATCAGATCTGTTGAAATAATGCCATGGTATGGTAACCCCAACCATGTTATGTCTTTTCTTAACATTTGGAATATGGGGCTTGTGTAAAATATTTACAAACCTATTCCAAATCAGACAAGTGCTGCTTTGTAGGTTATCCCATGTTATTGGGAATTCCTCCACCACTATACGGAGGCAAAAGGTTTTGCCACAAAACGGTATGCTTTTGAAGAAAATGGTTCTTGCAAAAAGGTGAGTGGGAGGACAGTGCAACTCGATGAGATAACAGTGCAACCTTGGAATTAATTCCAGAGTTTCCTACTACGACTGATACGGAAGCCTCTACATGAGATGTATGGACTTCGGTCGAACTTGCAACTGAACCACGTAGGCAAAACTCGTGCAAACCTCTCAGGTGCGCAAGCGAGATATTATTGTTAGACAACAGTATACCTACGATACACAAGGAAGCGTTGATGGGCCCTGACTCCGGTATTGGCTAAATGCCAATATAATCCGAGATAGTTTCCATATAAATGATTGAAGATTATATCTTGATAAACCCTTCGGAAGACTTAGAGTCTAACGAACATTAATGGAACTATAAACTGATGTGGATAAAATGTTTTATCCATATCGACTTGTTGCAATAACAAATTCAAGGAGTTGACTACTATGAGATTGTCTCACCGTAGCGATGCTTAAAGTCAAATCGGGTTAAACTAGCAATTAATACATATTTGAATCTTGAGATATGATACATGGATGCCAAAAGGATTTCCATGTGATGGAAATGCACCCTAGGACTTGCATGTGATACAGTCCGAAGTATTTTGTCAATCCAGAGGATGCTACTAAGTATGCAAACTTCAAAGTTCCAGCAATGGACAGAAGAGAGCAAAATGGAGTTGGAATCTTCGTTTTTTATGAAATAGTCAAAAGAGTTTGATTTCATCAATGGATAACGAAGATGCTTGTGGTTACAAGAAAGTAAGTGGGAGCATAATAATATTTCTAAAACTTTGTGTGCTTGACACATTGTTGATTGGAAATAATATAAATTTCTTGACACGAATTAGGACTTCATTGAAAATAGTTTTTCGATGAAGTGCTTGGGCTGAATAGCCTTGATATTAGGCATATTTATCTACGAGATAGAATTTCCTAATAGGCTAAGCCAAAAATACATATTGACAAGATGCTGAAACAGTTTAGCATAAGAACGCCAAGGAGTGATTCTTGCCGAAGTCACATGGAAAGAGTTTTGCAAGACTCGGTGTCCCAAAACACTGATGAGCAAAATACATGATGGAGATTCCATACACTCTTGTGTTTGGATTAATCATATATTCCATGGTATGTAAAACAACTAGGTATGTCCAATACTCCCAAGCTGTTGCGAGTATAGATACCAAAGTGATCAAAGTACTGATCATGGGACAACAGTGGAAAATGTCATTGAGTACTAAAGTAGCACCGATGACATGTTTTCTTTCAAGTGGAAATTATGAAGTGCTCGTTGTAAGTAATTACATCGATACAGTCTTCATCAATGCTCCATGCGATTTTTGATTTAAGGGTTTTTGTGTAATACACGATATGGTGCCATGGTAGTTGGAAATTGTTCCAAACAAGTTACTGTGGCAATTTCTATAACAAAGGCTAAGTATGTTGATGCTTTAGAAGCGACAAAGAAGATGTTGAATCATATAGTTCATTCATGAACTTAGTATGGTTCCAAGAAGGCTTTGGTCAATGGGACACTATTGCAGATAGTTGCTCCATAGCTCAGTCTGAGGAATCAAGGTTTGACCTGTGATTCACATATATACAAAGCCAAGTCCACACAAAATATGAATTTTGTGAAAGCGTGAAAACGCGAGGAGATGCAAAGATACACATGGAACAGAAGTTGTCAGATCCGTTGGACACCAGGCTATACCACAAGCGAAGCATATTTTACACCGGTATGTGCTACTTGTAGCTTGCGTTGGCTTTATCCCCGAAGAGGAAGGGATGATGCAACACAGTAGAGATAAGTATTTCCCTCAGTTATGAAACCAAGGTTATCGAACCAGTAGGAGAATCACACAACACCTCGTTAGCAGCACCTGCACACAAACAACAAATCCTTGCACCCAACGCAAACGAGGGGTTGTCAATCCCTCAGCGGTCAATTGCAAGATTAAATTGTATGTGATAGATAGATAGATAGATTGAAACAAAAATACAAAATAAAATAAATAAAAGAAAATGGCAGCAATATTTTTAGGGTTTTAGTAATATTATTTAGATAGACTCGGGGGCCATAGTTTTCACTAGAGGCTTCTCTCGAGAAAATAGCATACGGTGGGTAGACAAATTACTGTTGGGCAATTGATAGAAAAGCAAATAATCATGACGATATCCAAGGCAATGATCATGTATATAGGCATCATGTCCAAGATAAGTAGACCGACTCCTGCCTGCATCTACTACTATTACTCCACACATCGACCGCTATCCAGCATGCATCTAGTGTATTAAGTCCATAAAGAACGGAGTAACGCCTTAAGAACGATGACATGATGTAGACAAGATAAACTCACGTATGAATAAACCCCATCTTTTTACCCTTAATAGCAACGATACATACGTGTCATGATCCTTTCTGTCACTGGGATTGAGCACCGCAAGATCAAACCCATTACAAAGCACCTCTTCCCATGGCATGATAAATCAATCTAGTTGGCCAAACCAAATAAATAGATTGGAGAAGAAATACGAAGCTATAATAATCATGCATAAAAGAGTTCAGAGAAAACTCAAATAATATTCATGGATAATCTGATCATAAACTCACAATTCATCGGATCCCAACAAACACACCGCAAAAAGTGATTACGTCGGATAGAACTCCAAGAACATCGAGGAGAACATTGTATTGAAGATCAAAAAGAGAGAAGAAGCCATCTAGCTACTGCCTATGGACCCGAAGGTCTGTGGTAAACTACTCACGCATCATCAGAAGGGCAGCAAGGATGATGTAGAGCCCCTCCGTGATTGATTCCAACTCCGGCGGAGTACCGGAGAAGGCCTCCAGATGGGATCTCTCGAGAATAGAAACTTGCGGTGGCGGAAAAAGTATTTTGTGGACTCCCCTGAGGGTTTCTGATTTTTTGGGAATTTATAGTGGAGGAATTAGGTCAAACGGAGCTCTGTGGGCCCCACGAGGTACCAGGGCGCGCCTCCCCCCCCCAGGCGTGCCCTGGTGCCTCGTGGGCACCCCCTGGGGCTTCTGGCCTCCTCCCGAAGCTTCTAGTGTTTATCTTGTCCAGAAAAAAATCTCCAAAAAGTTTCGTGCCATTTGGACTTTGTTTGGTTTTGATTTTCTGTAAAACAAAAACAGGGCAGAAAATAGCAACTGGCACTGGGCACTAGGTTAATAGGTTAGTCTCCAAAAATGATATATAATTGCTGTAAATGTATATAAAAACATCCAAGATTGATAACATAGCAGCATGGAATAATCAAAAATTATAGATACGTTGGAGACGTATCAGCATCCCCTTAGCTTAATTCATGCTCGACCTCGAGTAGGTAAATGATAAAAAACAGAATTTTTGATGTGGAATGCTGCTTACCATATTCATCATATTTTCTTTTCTTTTATAGCATGGACATTGGACTTGAATGATTCAAAGCAATAGTCTATAGTTTGACATGAAGATATAAATACTCAAGCATGCTAACAAGCAACCATGTCTTTGAAAATATCAACGCTAAAGAAAGTTATCCCTAGCCCATTATGCTCAATCATTGATCCATTCATGAAACACACTCAAATATTAGCTACACACAATGCACAAGTATGATAATAGTGCTCTTTAGTTGGTGCTTTTGTAAGAGAAGATGGAGACTCAAATAAAAATAAAAATTGCATAAAAGTAAATAGATAGGCCCTTCGTAGAGGGAAGCAGAGATTTGTCAAATGTGCCAGAGATCAAAGCTGAAATTAAAGAGATAAAAATATTTTGATAGGCATGCTTTTCCTGTCAACGAAAACGACCGAGAATTCCCATTATTTTCCATGCTAGACACATCATAGGCGGTTCCCAAACAAAAAATAAAGTTTATTTCCTTTCCACCATTCTTTCACAATCCATGGCTAGCCGTATCCATGGGTGCCCTCCAAACCAACACTTTCCAAGGAATTTTGTTGTTATTAATTTTGATTTCATTGTGTTACTGGGCATCCCTATTACCAACCATTCTCTCGTGCAATTACAAGTGAATAAACACTCATCGTGAGAACAACACACCTAGCATGGAAAATAATGGCCACCCCCTGCCGCTTCATGAGCGGTACGGGCACACAAAACGGAAAAATTATTTTGAAAATTAGAGTTGGCACACGCAAATTTACTTAGAACGGCATTGAAATACCGCATATAGGTAGGTATAGTGGACTCATTTGGCACAACTTGGGTTTAAGGATTTTGGATGCACAAGCAGTATTTCCGCTTAGTACAAATGAAGGCTAGCAAAAAGATTGAGAAGCAACCAACCGAAAAACGAAAACGGTCATAAACATGCATTGAACATAACTAACACCGAATAATGCACCTTAAGTAGGATATAATTTCGTTGCATAACTATTGACTTGATGTGCATGCATAGGGAATCACAAACCTTAACACTAATATTCTTACTAAATCACAATTACTCACTAACATGACTCACATATTATCATTTCCATATCGCAAATCTATTTCAAGGAATCACACTTATCATATCCAATGATCTATATGAAAGTTTTTATTATATCCCTCTTGAATATTCATCACTTTGGGACCAAATTCATATCTTGTGCAAATTACCATTACTATCATCAACTCTCAAAAAGATTTAAGTGAAGTATGAGAGTGCAAATATTTCTTCAAAATTTCAATCTTATCAATTCTCAAAATAATATAAGTGAAGCATGAGAGTTCATTTCTTCAAAATATAGCCACCACCGTGCTCAAAAGGATTTAAGTGAAGCACTAGAGCAACTGCCTAGCTCAAAAAATTTAAGTGAAGCACATAGAGTATTCTAACAAATGATGATAAATGTGTGGCTCTCTCAAGATAGGTGTGTTCAGCAAAGATCATTGTGACAAACTAAAAAGCAAACAAAGCAAAGACTCATATAATACAAGACGCTCCAAGCAAAACTCATATCATGTGACGAATAAAAATATAGCTCCAAGTAAAATTACCGATGGTTGGTAGAAGAAAGAGGAGATGCCTTCCGGGGCATCCCCAAGCTTAGACGCTTGAGTCTTCCTAGAATATTACCTTGGGGTGCCTCGGGCATCCCCAAGCTTAGGCTCTTGCTACTCCTTATTCCTTCATCCATCGTGATCTCACCCAAAACTTGAAAACTTCAATCACACAAAACTCAACAAAACCTTCGCGAGATCCGTTAGTATAACAAAATAAATCACTACTTTAAGTACTGTTGCAAACCCATTCATATTTTATTTTTGCATTATACCTACTGTACTCTAACTTCACCATGGCTTATACCCCCCGATACAATCCATAGATTCATCAAAACAAGCAAGTAATGCATCAAAAACAGAATCTGTCAAAAACAGAACAGTCTGTAGCAATCTATTTAAAAGCCATACTTATGTAACTCCAAAAATTCTGAAAACTTAGGACAACGTGGGAAATTCATATATCAATACTGTGTAAAAATTTCAGATTTTTTCGACGCTCCAGTACAGAAACAAAATTCGGGCACTAGGCGCAAAACATTCTGTTTTCCAAACGGCATCAATTATACTCTCTTCCAAATCACCCTAAAGGCTTTACTTGGCACAAACACTAACAAAAAACACAAAAACACAATCATACCAGTAGCATGAAAGTGAAAACACACAATAACAGAATCAAATAAGAAAAAATTTATTTTATTCATTGGGTTGCCTCCCAACAAGCGCTATTGTTTTATGCCCCTAGCTAGGCATAATGCATAGTTTCAAGTATTGTCATCTTTCAAGTTGATTCCATAAGTGGCCCTCATAATTGATTCATATGGTGCTTTAATTCTTTTCCTAGGTAAATGCTCCATGCCCTTTTTTAGTGGAAACTGAAATTTTATATTCCCTTCTTTCATATCAATAACGGCACCTATAGTTCGTAAGAACGGTCTACCAAGTATTATGGGGCAAGAAGAATTGCATTCAATATCAAGAACCATAAAATCAACGGGCACATAATTTCTATTAGCATGAATAAGAACATCATTAATTCTACCCATTGGTTTTTTAATAGTAGAATCCGCAAGATGCAAATTAACAGAACATTCATCTATATTGGTAAAACCTAGCACATCACATAGAGATTTTGGAATTGTGGAAACGCTAGCACCCAAATCACATAAAGCATTGCACTCATAATTTTTTATTTTAACTTTAATGGTGGGTTCCCATTCATCATATAATTTTCTAGGAATTGAAATCTATAGTTCTAGCTTTTCTTCTAACGCTTTCATCATTGCTTCTACGATGTGTTTAGTAAAAGCATTGTTTTGCTCATAAGCGTTGGGTGAATTTAACATGGATTGTAACAAAGAAATGCACTCAATCAAATAACAATTATCATAATTAAAATCTTTGTAATCAAAGAGAGTGGGCACATCGCTATTTAAAGTTTTTCCCTCTCCAAACCCACTTTTAGCAATTTTTTCATTAAGATTTTCACCCTTCGAATTATGGGAACGCCTACTAGCTAAAGTTGACTCTTATTCAGTCCCCTTTTCATCAAGTTTCATATTGCTAAACAAAGAATCAATAGATGAAACACCGATCATTTTAATATCCTCATCATTACTACGATAGAAACCGGGAGGAATCGCTTTTTCTAAAAATTCTCGTTTAGCTTTTAGCATAGCGGTTCTTTTCTTACTCTCATCCATGGAGACATATAAAGCTTTAATTGATTCACTAATATCAATTTTGGGTGGCAAAATTTTAGTCTTAAGATTTTCCACATCATGAATAATTCTATCAATGCTCCTAGACATATCATCAAGTTTACTCAATTTTTCTTCTATCGTAGTGTTGAAAACTTTTTGAGCATTAATAAATTCTTTAATATTACTTTAAAGATAAGAGGTCATCCTATTATTATTATTATAAGAATTTCCATAAGGATTGCCATAATTATTAGAGGAATTTCCAGGAAACGGTCCAGCGTTGAAATTACCTCTATAAGCATTATTATTGAAATTGTTTCGCGAGACAAAATTGACATCTACGGGATCATTATTTTTCTCAATCAAAGTGGACAAAGGCACATCATTAGGATCAATATGAGCATTTTTACTAGCAACCAATTTCATAAGCGCATCAACTTTATCACTCAAAGTACTAATTTCTTCAATAGAATTCACCTTTTTACTAGCAGGAACTCTTTCAGTATGCCATTGTGAATAATTTGCCATAATATTATCAAGCAATTTAGTAGCTTCTCCCAAAGTAATTTCCATAAAAGTACCACCCGCGGCGGAATCTAAAAGATTTCTAGAAACAAAATTCAATCCCGCATAAAAAATTTGTATGATCATCCATAAATATAAACCATGAGTAGGGCAATTTCTTATCATTAATTTCATCCTCTCCCAAGATTGGGAAACATGTTCATGATCAAGTTTCTTAAAATTCATAATTTGATTTCTAAGAGAAATAATTTTCGCGGGAGGAAAATACTTGGTAATAAAAGCATCTTTACACCTATCCCAAGAATCGATACTATTTCGTGGTAAAGATGAAAACCAAATTTTTACACGATCCCGCAATGAGAATGGGAATAATTTTAATTTCACAATATCATTATCCACATCTTTTTTCTTTTGCATGTCACACAATTCTACGAAAGTGTTAAGATGGGATGCAGCATCTTCATTAAGACTACCAGAAAATTGTTCTTTCATAACAAGATTTAACAAAGCGGCATTAATATCACAAGTCTCCGCACTAGCGGTGGGAGGAGCAATCGGAGTACTAATAAAATCATTATTATTAGTATTGGAAAAATCACACAATTTTGTATTTTCTTGAGACATCGTGACTACGCAAACAAGATAACAAGCAAGCAAACAAGCAAACAAGCAAACAAGAAAAAGGCAAACGAAAAAGATTTTTGTATTTTTGTAAAAACATTTTAGAAGTGGGGGAGATGAAAATGAGAGGCAAATAAAGTAAATGCAAGGAGATGAGAGTTTCTGCAAAGGTACTTGATAGATGGTGATGATGTCTCCCCGGCAACGGCGCCAGAAACTCTTCCTGCTACTTGTAGCTTGCGTTGGTTTTATCACCGAAGAGGAATGGATGATGCAGCACAGTAGACATGCATCTAGTGTGTTAAGTCCATAAAGAACGGAGTAACGCCTTAAGAACGATGACATGATGTAGACAAGATAAACTCACGTATGAATAAACCCCATCTTTTTACCCTTAATAGCAATGATACATACGTGTCATGTCCCTTTCTGTCACTGGGATTGAGCACCGCAAGATCGAACCCATTACAAAGCACCTCTTCCCATGGCAAGATAAATCAATCTAGTTGGCCAAACCAAATCAATAGATCGGAGAAGAAATACGAAGCTATAATAATCATGCATAAAAGAGTTCAGAGAAAACTCAAATAATATTCATGGATAATCTGATCATAAACTCACAATTCATCGGATCCCAACAAACACACCGCAAAAAGTGATTACGTCGAATAGAACTCCAAGAACATCGAGGAGAACATTGTATTGAAGATCAAAAAGAGAGAAGAAGCCATCTAGCTACTGCCTATGGACCCGAAGGTCTGTGGTAAACTACTCACGCATCATCGGAAGGGCAGCAAGGTTGATGTAGAGCCCCTCCGTGATCGATTCCCCCTCCGGCGGAGTACCGAAGAAGGCCTCCAGATGGGATCTCTCGAGAACAGAAACTTGCGGCGGCAGAAAAAGTATTTCGTGGACTCCCCTGAGGGTTTCTGATTTTTTGGGAATTTATAGTGGAGGAATTAGGTCAAACGGAGCTTTGTGGGCCCCACGAGGTACCAGGGCGCGTCTGCCCCCCCCCCCCCCCCAGGCGCGCCCTGGTGCCTCGTGGGCACCTCCTGGGGCTTCTGGCCTCCTCCCGAAGCTTCTAGTGTTTATCTTGTCCCGAAAAAAATCTCCAAAAAGTTTCGTGGCATTTGGACTTCGTTTGGTATTGATTTTCTGTAAAACAAAAACAGGGCAGAAAACAACAACTGGCACTGGGCACTAGGTTAATAGGTTAGTCTCCAAAAATGATATATAATTGCTGTAAATGTATATAAAAACATCCAAGATTGATAATATAACAGCATGGAACAATCAAAAATTATAGATACGTTGGAGACGTATCAGTATGCCATAGGTGTAAAGTATTTTAGCATTGACTAGATTATTGACTCTAGTGCAAGTGGGAGTCTGTAGAAGATATGCCCTAGAGGCAATAATAAATGTTATTATTTATCCCCATGTTCGTAATTAAGTTTATATTCCGTGCTATAACTGCTATGGTTCTCGAGTCTACAATAACCACGAGGCTCGGAGGAAGACTCATATGTACGTGTGGAATAATAAAAGGTAAAATGTATTCCTAGTCTGGCCTCTAAGACTAGCTCAAGTGTTGCATGATGGTTCTGTTTTCCTGATCATGGGCGTGACTATGCCGGCAACTTTGAGGGCACAATGTTAGTAGAACACTTGTGGTTGAATCGACCCGAATTGATGTTATGCTATGAGATACATTCGTCACAAGTTAATGGTTAATAACACCGAGAAAGTTAACGTTTACATAATTCCTTAGACCATGAGAGTATCGAGTTTCTTCATGCTTGCTTCATGAACTTTGGGGTTTGTTAAACGTCATCCGTAAATGGGTGGCTATTACGGCGGCTTACGGGTTCATGGAAAAGTATGTCAAGTAACTTGATAGCTCAAGATTGGGATTTGCTCCTCCAACGATGGAGAGATATCTCTAGGCCCTCTCGGTGTTACGGTATCCACCATCGTCTGGCCAGACACAATGTGATTTGATCACAGGGATGCCGGAACACGGGAACGAGAAAAGAGAACAAAACCGGTAACAAGGTAACTGGCATAGTGGACAAGTTGTTGATCCACGGGGATGCCGATAAGTCTCACCTCGGGTGTTTGTAACATATCGCGAAGCAACAGGAATAGCACACAGCAACTGGAGGTTCACTCGAATATTTATTCGTGTGGGTATAGGGGTCAATATGGGTGTCCACGGCTCCGATGTTGATCATTGATCGGAAAGTGTTCCGGTCATGTCTATACTTCAGTGAACCTATGGGGTCACACGCTTAAGGGACATCTATCTGCTGAATTCTAGACAGGGAGTCTGAGAGAAAGTCACCAGAAAAGTTTCGGAGACAACGGAAAAGTTCCGGAGAGAGTACACCGGAATAGTTTCGGTAAAACTGAAAAGTTGTTTCAGGGTATACCATTAGGTCAAATTGGTTTTGGCACACGCCTGGAAATTCTTGGAGGGTGCCAGAATTGTTCTGGAAACTTCTGGGATTTTTCCAGAGAAAAAACCCGGAAATGTTCCGGAGCTGCCGGAACCGCTTTGGTTGCTTTTCGCAGATGAAAATCACTAATCCGGAATTGTTTCGGAACGCGTCCAAAATTATTTTAGTGGGTACTGGAAATGTTCTAAGACCTACAGAAATATTTTCGGATTTAACGGTCGGAGAAAATATCTCATGAATAGTGGAAACACTATTAGGAGAAAATATCTCACGAATAGTGGGAACACTATTGGGAGAAAATATCTCATGAATTGTGGAAACAGTATTATGAATAGTGTGAAAATATCTGAGGGCATTTTGGTAATTTGGGAGCCACCCTACCCCTTGGGTTTTCCTATAAATAGAGGTGAAGAGGCACTCTCCACACTCACTCTTTGTCACATACACATGCCATTGCAATGATCTGGCTTCTCTCTCCCTCCCCGCGAAATAGTTTCGTAGAGCCGAAAGGCTGTCTGGGTTCCGGTGGGAACTAGTTCTAGACGGCGAAGCCCTGCCGGATAGATGACACCGTATGTGTGCAACCCCGTAGAGAGGTCGTAGGTTCGATCTTTTTGCCCGATGGGCTGTTCAAGAGTGCCTCCCGAAGGGCTGTCCGAGTGACCGTCCGAGTTTCGAGTGTCCTCCCGAAGGGCTATCCGAGTGACCGTCCGAGTTTCGAGCGTCCTCCCGAAGGGCTGTCCGGTACACCGTCCGAGGGACTGTCCGACTGCCTCCCGGAGGGCTGTCCGAGGGGCAGACGAGGGAGAACATCCTCGCGGTTGGGAGGTTGTAAAATCCTAGCTGCGGTGATCTGCCCCGCCGATCGTCATCGACTCTACTTCCGCTGCGCTACGAGTCGGTAACGAAAAGATCAAACCTTGTATGCAGTCTCCATAGTGCTCCTGGGCTGGTGAGTAGGTCAGAAAATTTTTGTTTTCTGCTGCGTTCCCTACACTTTCCTCATATCTATTTTCTTCTCCACGTTGTGCACACCCGACCACCTTGTAGTTGTGACAACACCATCTCCCTTGGCAATTATGAAGAAATTAAGTTGGCTCGTCAACATAGAAACTTTGGAATCTTTGATGGAATTTGTGCATTCATGAATCTCCTAAACAATGGTCAATATTATGTGCATCTTCCATGTTGCTCAAATGGTTGGATTATTCCGGTATCAATGGTCTTAATATTGCAATGGTGGCTTGACCATCGAGATGGATTTGCTTCCTTCCACATCATTGGGAGAATTGGCAAGCACAACTTGATAGCCACTAGCATGAACGTATTAGTACTTTCAAAAAACATTTCACGCTCTTATTTTATGAATGTTCTCTAGTTTTGATATTAATTTGTCTAGTATCTTCTTGTGGGAAGCCACCAAGTTCAATCCCTTCGGCCGTGGAACCAAGTATCCTATTTTCTTCAAATACTTTACAAAGGTGATTTGCAAATAAAAATGACACTAAGGATGTGCTAATATGCATCCAGGACGACATAAAAACTAAAACAATATGGCATCCCTATAAAATTCTAGAATGTAGTTATTCCATATTGTCAATACTGGAACAACAATTTGAGAAAAAATATGCAAGCTGAAGATCTACTGTTGAAAAGTTTTGGCTATGCTCACCCTAAAGCCTTTCATGTGGGCTTTCGTATTGGGTCCACTTTGATAAAATTTTGAACTTCGGAAGCTTGCGTATTATCTTGAAGCAGCCAATAGACCACTTTTTATGAGACCTCCTATATAACGCCCATTAACGTCATATATGAGAGGTGGCGCGCACTTTAGCGATGATGGGCCGGGGGGGGGGGGGGGGGGGGGGGCAGTTCAGGTCGATGTGACTTCCCAGTGTCAGCCTCACTATCGTTTATGAGCGATGGTGATACATTTGTGTATTAGTGATTTTTTGTGGTTTTCTTGCCATGGGTTTTCTAGTATTATTTAAGCATAATAAATTGTTTGTTGTGTTTTCCAATAAATGTTCATCACGTATTTAAAAATCTTCACCATGTATTAAAAATCGTCCACCGTGTATAAAAAAATTGTTTCTTCATTTTTAACAAATGTTCGTGGTGTATTAAAAAATTGGTCACCATGTTAAAAAAATTGTTCATCCTTTAATAAAAAATGTTCACTGTGTATTAAATTAATGTTTACCGTGTTAAATAAAATTTTCACTATGTATTAAAAAGTTTATCCTTTATTTTAAAAAGAAAAATAAAAAAGAAAAAGTAAAAAACTGAAATAGATAACCAAAAAAGCGGAAACGAAAAACCACAACAGAAAATCCAGAAAAACTTGCAGCAGTGATGCTAAATGAAACAGCAGGAAAAATCCGGAACAAAAACCACAATAGGAAACCAACAAAAAAACGCTGAGAAGCACAATGAAAGAAACAGCAGGAAAAACACGAAAAAAAAAACTTCAGCACAAAACAAAACAAAAAAAAAAAACCGTTGCAGCAACACATCGAAGGAAACAGCAAAAACTGAGCCGGCCCAATTTACGTCGCACATGGGGTTCATGTCATCCTTGCGGACGTCAAATAGGATTGGCCACATTTTACTTCTTTTTTTGAGAAACGGCCACATTTTACTATTTTAACCGGGGGCAACTATACACCACTTATTGCGGGCGTTAGCACCTGTGCTGCTCACATGGGCAGGCCCATTAGCACGTCGATGCTGATATGATACCACCTCGCTTGACACGTCCGAGGCTAAAAGAAACCTGGACGTTTGTACAGAAAGAGAGCCAACAACGTGTGCATGCAGAAAAAAAAAAGAAATAGTTATTATAACTACATTATTAGCATTCTGTATCCAATTAAAGAAGTTAAAATAGTTTTTTATGAACATTTTTTGTCATATTATAAGAAAACTTCGTTTCACTTTAAAAAGTGTTTGAGGTTCTTTAAAAAAATCATGAAACTACAACAAAGTATTCACGTATTTGAAAAAAAAACATACATGTAACTAAAAGTGTTCATGCATTGAAATAATGTTCATCTAATTAATAAAGTGTTCACGTATTTTTTTTCAATATGGTTGTGTAATTATAAAAAATGTTCACATCCTTTAATAAATGGTTATGTATTTTTAAAAATTGTTAAAGTTCCGCCATAGGTCCAAAGTGTTCCCATATTCTAAAAAAATGTCCATGATATCTGCCAATTATTTATATATTTAAAAAATGGAATTTCCAAAGAAGACTTAACAGGGTAAATGTATAAATATGCTCCCTCCATCCCGTATTAATTGATGCTCAAACAGATGTACCTATCACTAAAATATGTCTGGATACATCCGTTTGACCGTCAATTAATTTGAGACGGAGGAATTAGGAAATAGGAAAAAGCGGGAAACTAGAAAGTGAAAAATGAAACCTAGGAAAAACAAAAAAAACTAGAAAATTATAAAAACCGGGAAAAGTAAAAGAACGAATAGCAAGCATTGCGAAATGATTCATGATTTGTTTGTCCATGGGCGATTGACTCGCTTTTCCCCCGCTATTAACTGAAATCATAGATGATTACGGGAATTTGACTTGCCATGTTATTAATGAATACTAGATGATAGCCGCTCGTTGCTGCGGGGATCGGCTGTAATATATTTCAATGAGATTTGATTGTGTGAAATATAAATATTTATATTAATAACATGTTAACCAAAATTAAAAATACATACAACTTATTATATTTCATTATGTATATGTGTAAAATATTTATGCAATATAAGTAAAATAGTAAATATTTTCTCATGCATGGTTGCATGTGGCGTGGGTGTTTTCTCATACATTGTTGCATGTTAAGGTGGGCTTTATCCCATCCATAATTGTATGGTAATGTGGCATGCTTGCATGTTGAGATAAATAAGTTAGTGAGGTTTTCCGCAAAAAAAAAAAAAGTTAACGAGGATCACTCTCTTAGGTATATAGGATAAGGTGCACCCTATTCGGTTCAGACTCATAGGTTATACCCTCATAGGAAGGTGGGGTTGTGGCGGATAACCATTTCTAAGCCCGGGCTCATCTGCACCCGGTGAACAGCAAAATTCAAAAAATACTAAAACAATTAAAAAAAATTGATTTTTTTTCATGGAACATGTTTCTGCGTGAGGTCCACGCCAATTTTCAGCGTGTTCGGACATCTGAGTAGCTCTCAGCGAAAAAAAAATTTGGTCCGAACACTACATGAACAGTAAACTGTTTCACAGACCACAAATTTGTCTTCTTTGCTGAGAACAACTAGATGTCCAATCACGCTGAAAATTGACACGGACCTCACACACCGAATTATAATTTTTCTAGTATTTTTTTTACTATTCATGATGGGAGCATATGAGCTCGGGAGGCAAATCGCCGCTTCCGTATATACAG
The DNA here is from genome assembly GCA_039707655.1 of Elymus sibiricus. Taxonomy (NCBI): domain Eukaryota; kingdom Viridiplantae; phylum Streptophyta; class Magnoliopsida; order Poales; family Poaceae; genus Elymus; species Elymus sibiricus. Next base: position 18,611,778 of record CM077666.1, on the reverse strand, counting down.
AACAAATCTGGTTACTAGCCAGTTGTATGGTCAAATTTTTCCCCCGACCGAGGACGTGGAAACATTTTAAAAGGCCTCTCGGCTTTGTGAGTTACCATTTGTTCCGGCTGCTAATATCTAGTTCGGTCATCCATGAAAGTGTGACACTGACAGCAGGCTGCTATCATTTTCCTTCTTTCTCTACGTACCAACCAGGGGCTATGGCTGCCACTCATGATCTCCATCTGTACCTTACTTTATGTATATACGTATGCATTGCTGACACTCATGACCGGCGGCTATGGCTACCACTCATTCAAAGGCCTCTCGGCTATTTTCCGGCTGCTAAGATCTGGTTAGGTCGAGGCCGGCGGCAATGGCTTCGACGCATGTTCCGTCTATACCTTGCCTCTTATATATATATATACGTATGCTAGCTCACTATATTATGTATCACTCGGCTGACATCGAACTGACCATAAGCTAGCTGCCTGTGTGCCATGGAGGCTACCTTATGTTTCATAGCCCTATCCACCCTATTATACCTTTGTCTTCTCAAGCTCGCCGGCGGCAGGAGCAACAACCCAAGAAAGCCGCAGCTACCTCCTGGACCATGGACTCTCCCCATCATCGGCAGCCTTCACCACGTCTTCAGCACCATCTGGGAGTTGTGTCGCCGGCATGGGCCACTGATGCTCCTCAAGCTCTGCAAGGTCTCGACCGTTGCGGTCTCGATCGCTGAGGTGGGCGGTGGAGTCCGCTCCATTGCGGCCTTGGCTGGCGCCGCTGCGGTGTATGTCAGCAAGAAGGTGGCGGCGCTGAGCAACGACATCGCGAGCCTGGCGGTGTTCGAGGGGCAGGAGGAATGGACGTATATACCACCGCGAGGCCGACGAGATCACTGACCTGCTGGCTGGCCTCTGCTTCACCGACCAGTTCCCTTCGTTGCTGCTGGGGCATTGGTTCAGCAACGTCAAGCGCCGGGACGTCGTGCGGCACAACATCGCCGATATCCTCGATAGGGGCACGACGACGCTAGTTTTTTTTTTCTTCTTGAACACAGTACAGACGCAAGCGCTCATACATACGCGCATACACTCACCCCTATGAACGCACACACGCACACCCTACCCCTATGAGCACCTTCGAGAGACTGAGCCTGCATATCATCTTGAGATTTACGAAGTCACCGTAGGCACCTCGTCGTCGACGGGAACGTCTCCTCCCACTGAAAACGCATCGCCGGAAATCCTGAAATAAATCCAGGAATAATGCAAGCATCAGGACTTGAACCCTGGTGGGCTGGGGATACCACTGTCCCTCTAATCATCCAACCACAGGTTGGTTCGCGACGACACTAGTTGTTAGGCCTGTTAGTATTGTTATCATCCCATCATGTGTTTTCAATAAAGTATAATATATTAATATCAATACGGTAGCAATTAAACAGCACGATATCCAGACCTAATGCATGCATATAGCCAATAGGACAACAAAGATCTGTAAAAAGTTATACAACTGAGAGGTAGCGACGTAGCGTATGCCTCTAGCAGGGATGCGTGCACTTATATAGAAGATATTCATCGAAAAACCAATTCGGCTCCCAGGTCCAGATGAACCTGGAATCTGGACCACCCCTTCGCATCGCGATGCGTGCCCTGGTGTGTATTCACAGCGTATTTGGTCCACGGCTGTTTTTCCTGTAAATCCCTACTGGCCCACACCCTGGTGCCAATAAATGATGTCGCCCGTTATACAGCCGTTGGTACAGACGGGATGGTAACGGCGGTTCCACTGCGCTCAACACCCGTATATCTGCTGCCCCTCTAACAGAGGAACGATTTGCAGCTTAACACCCATAGTTCTGGCTACTCGGTATGTTTGCCATCAGTGTTTTGCATCTCTCAATGATGACGGGAGACTAACCGAACAGCCGCAAACCACTTCTTGCATACGCTTTGTCTTCTCTGCATTCAGGCGGCTTTTGCCGTACCGAATACCAAACCCATGCTCCTAGGAATATAGGTTATAAAAATCATATGCTTCACCCAAAGAATCGAAAGTTAATCCAATGGCAGGCTCAACTACATGGTCGCCTAATTTGTCAGCATAGCCCCTGATAGTCTGCTCGAGCGCGCCTACCCTTTCCAGGCATGGAGCTCTGTCCGGCGGTTGATTGCCGACTCTTACTCTGCAAACAAAAAAAGAACAGACCAAATTTAATTCCTTCTGATTTGCCACAACAATTAAATAAGCAAGTTCTGGTACTTCCATTGCCTATTAGGATACAGTAAATCATGAAAAAATGACAGACTATAAGACATGGCAAGACGCCTACCAGCCTGATATCAAAATGGATCGCTACATTTCGGCCACATTCAGCAGACTAACCTAGTTGTACTGAACCACTGCAATTTATATTAAGCTAGACTAAACTGCTCGCCATTCTCAATTTTTCAGATTATCAACTGCATCCAAACAACTTACTGTAGGCAGATGCTTATTACCTCTTTGCCCAGCCAGGGGGCTTGCGGATCAACCTTGCCTGTTGATTGAGCAGAACCTGCATCACCACTGTCAGTTCGATCCTGAATTACAGCCTCCTGGTCTCCATCAAAATGTGCTCCTCCCTCCGCCTGGTCAAGAGCTTCTTCATTGTCCCCCTCGCTCTCGCTGAACCCAGACACGGCGGCGCCACCACCAGCTACAGTTCTCTCCTCGCTGCACATCCCTTCGTTCAGCATCTGCCCGTATGACCCATGGCCAAATCCGCCGACCACAGCCCCCCGGGATCCATTGGCCGATTCATCATCTCCGCGGCCGGCGGCACCAATCAACTCCATTAGGGCCGCAGCGCTTGCCGCCTTGTCGGGGAAGATTGGCAGCCTGCGGGTGTTCATCCACCCTCTGTAAGTCTTGACACTAGCTACTAAATCGAAAGAATAAAAATTCTTTTGAATGCAGGCTTATCTTACCTGTCTACCGGAGAGACGGGGGAAATCCATAGCCATGCCCACGCCGTCGCAAATCTGAGAAGCTCTCCGCCGCCGCCGCCCACCCAACTCCACTTGCTCCCTTGGTCCCGATCCCCTTTTTTCCCAAAGACAGAGGACGCAACCTGGTGGACGGGGATGCATTCATTCTCGAACGGGCTGACTTGTGGGTCCAGGAACGTGCAGTACTAAACAGCGGCAGACGGCGCGACCTGTTCGAGAAACGGCTGCTCGCTCACCCGCCGTTAACGGAGCGCCGCGCGCGGAGCCCCTGCCGTTCGCTGATGCTCTACGTACAGGACCCCACGCGTGTGTATTCTCTCTTATTCTGGACTAGTATATCAAACTGGATAATGCCTGGCACAGATCCCACAGCACAAACCCACGGCCCAGATTTCGGGATCATCTGGACCCGGGAGCCAAAACGCCCCTCCCGATATTCATTAACTATACAAGGGACGAGTCAGGAATATCTCAGCCTTTTCTGTTTATAACACAATCCAATTGCACGCACATATACAACACTAATTAAACATTGTTTAACACCCCTCCCTCAACCATAACTTATCTGAGTTGAGATTACGCCTCAACCATACATCTAGTTATCCAAGAAAATGTGCTTTCGTGAATCCATCAGCGACTTGATCACCGGTTGGTGTAATATGATATTTAGTAGTTATTCGCTACCCTCTCATGAAAAAAAAAATGGTAGTCCACCTCACCATGCGTTGTCCTAGCATGAAAAACTAGATATGATCAAATAAAAAGGTAGCATGAAGATTATCACACCACAATGAAGCTTCGATGACTTATTCCAAGTTCTGTCATGAAACTTTGTACCCATATTACTTCACCAATGGCATTTGCTAAGGAGAGATGATGGATACCTACTGGAGTTCATCCGTCGCGTGGGCGGGAAGAAGAGGGTAATCTATCCCCGCGGGCCCACATGGCCTCTTTCGCACATGCCACCTCTAATCGCGTCACAGGCCAGGCCGCAGGCTCCTTTCTTGTCATCACCGTCTGTACCAGTGCAGAAGGGATCATAAAAACCAAGACGTGGATGTCGTAGGGGAGGCTGATCCTCACAGGATATGGTTGCGATCCATTCCTCCACTGCCCTGACCACGAGGCATGAGCCACTGCCGCCATATGCCCTGATGACCAATATGCAAAGAGGTGCCGGCCGATCAGAACCCTGCCCCAACTGTTGTGGACCGAAATAGCACAAGATCCACTGTCAGCACCACACGCCCCCAACAGCCATGGTGACAAAACAACCATCCAATAGGCCTACGGGCTGCCGTCTCGGAGTTCAGGCTCCGCTGGAGTGCATGCCATCAAGGGTCGCGGCCATTCCGCAGCGGGAGGGCTCTCCATAGCGAGGAGATGAGGCTGCCGCCACCGATGGCTTGACAGGCTTGACATACCGACTTCCCTCGACGGTGGCGAGATGGTCATGCAGAGATGGGATGGAGGCGACCAATTCTACCACATGCTTTCCTCGCATTATCCCATCATATTGGGCATATAAGTGGTGATTTTCTGCTGAAACCTATATCATGATAGGACATTTTTTCCTACAACAAGGTGTAGTTACATCCACAAGTGTTTCATATATTGTAGGTAGTATCTATAATATTGGAGCGTATCTACGTGTAGTATCTAGGAATATTTGGGTAGCATATATCCTACTCCCTCCATTCCACAATGTAATGCGTATAGATTTTTCGAAAAATCAAACTTTACAAACTTTGACCAAGTTTGTAGGAAAAAACATATACATATATAATATAACCTTAGATGCATCACAAGACATACTTTCATATTGTATATATTTAATTATAGATATAAATAGTTTTTTCCATAAACTTGGTCAAAGTTTGTAAAGTTTGACTTTTCAGAAAATCTATATGTACTACATTATGAAACGGAGGGAGTACCTTTTAGGTAGTATGTACTGTTTTTTATACTTGTTTTTACGTATAGGTATGTAGGTATTTAAAAAATATAGTAAAATTTATAGGCTCGCCCGTAAATTTTTTTCATTTAGCTCGCTTTAGAGTATCTTAGATAAAGTACATCAACAAACTTAAAATGATAAAGTACTAGTATATATACTACCACATGCTAGTATATGAGACATGGGAAACTCCCCGAAAAATGTACCAGATTTAAAGCCCTTTGGCCCCGGCAGCAAGTATTTTCTTTAGTTCAAATGTTTGACCAACAAGGTGCGTTGCAGATAAAATGAAGACCAAGAATATGCATCCACAGTTCCACAGGACAAGATAATGTAAAAACCTACGATATCTGCCACTACCCCGAATCCTATCCGCCCCGGCCCATCCCACCACTATCCAACCCCCCCTCCCGCTCGCCACAAAATAAAAAATAAAATGGATGTTAGCGGCAGCTATGAGAATCTAATTGAACAAGCCAGTTCTATAGCCCAACTTTCCAAAATAAAAAAAGCTAGTTATATGGTTCTGGTCGCTAAGATCCATCATTTTCTATAATATTATGGTAAATGAAATCCTGAGAAGTTGCAGGAAAATGACCTATCATGTTTAACGAACTAAACTATACCCCACGCATTGCAGTGGAAATTGAAGATTTAATTTCCAAATATTACATGGAGTATAGGTTCATTGCATCATACTGAAAAATTATGAAAAGTTTGTGCAAGAAACCAAAAAAATCTTAACGCAAAAAGCTAATCATGCCACAACTAAATGTTGTGCCATTTAAAATTAAGTAAGAATACTATGTACGCTACATGGTGGGGATGGTCGCCTTGTCCAGATCAGACGATTGTGGTTGGGCTAAGCTAGCAAACCCAACGCTTATAGCAATTTCGATTATGTGACTCATTATAGGAGCAGAAATGAATTTATTAATGTATTCTAGCTGTGTTTATCTATATATAAACATGCTAGGTGTACCTTGTTCATGGATCGCCCTCATTCCGTAGTTGAGTTCTTCCACATTTCTAACATCAACTTCGTGGATTAGCATCTCAATGTTTTTTGATGGGCGTAAATAAATCAGCATGGTAGGAACCACCAAACCAATAGAAGAAAGGTTGGTCAAACGTACATGTCACACCCTCATTGAAAAATGGGGAGTTAATTTCATGTGCGTTCCAGGTTCTCTATATTTTGATATTAATTAATCTAACCAGTTGCTCGTTATAGTCAAGCCATGCCCGGCTGCTGGTTATTTGAATGTTAGCGGCAGTTATAAAAATCGAATGGAACAACCCAGTTCTATATATGGACAAATTTTCCATAACAAAAGAGCAAGTTCTATGGTTCTGGCTGCTAACTGCGAAGATCATTTTCTATGGTCATCAAGTGGGGCGTGACAGTACGCGGCGGCTATATTATGTATCACTCGGCTGACAACGAGCTGACCATAAGCTAGCTACCTACGTGCCATGGAAGCTATCTTGTGCTTCGTAGCCCTATCCACCCTATTATACATTTGGTTTCTCAAGCTCGCCGCCGGCACACTACTAGGGAAAACACTAGCAGTAGCGCTGGTTTTTTTTCTACCAGTAGCACGGGGGCCGCGATACAGCTAACTTGTAGCAGTAGCGTTGGTTAGACCAGCGCTACTGCTATCCCTACTTAGCAGTAGCGTTGGTTTGTGCAGCGCTACTGCTATATAGCTGTAGCGCTGGTCTAATTCCCGCGCTGCTAATATACCAGCGCTACTGCTACTTGTCAACCAGCGCTACTGCTAACGTTACGCATAATTTTTTTTGTACGTATTTGCATTGTCTTTGTACAGGGTTTATACAGTAGTCTAATCATATCATGAACAAACAATATTCTCATTATATCATACACATAATAGTCTCATCATATCATCACATCATCTGAAACAAATGATGTCTCTCATCATCATCTCGATATAGCGATACAACTTACGTGGCATGTCTCGAATACAAGCAACTGCATGGTCATCACATACACATGTTTCATTATCTATATCTAAACTATGATATAGAAGAGAAGAGCGATCACTATGAGCAAGAGCGCGATAATGTAGTAGTTCTTGAGGCGCCGGTTCCTTTCCCTCTCTCGCGCTAGCGTGAACCTCAAGTAACTATCTTCCGCTTCGGCTCTGCTATCGAACCCTCTCTGGCTGCCGCCCGGGAACCGGTACACCTGGGCTCTATCGTCGTACACTCCTGGAACCTTCCCTACGTACACGGCGTAGCACTTCTTCGCCATCGATGATCTATATACCTGCATCGTCACATGAAGAATTCATCGATAATATGCAACATAATATATAGTTTAGCAACACAAAGAGACAGAGTTAGCAAAAATAGAAGCAACACATCGTAAACATAAATAACAAAGTTCATCGTACCCAAACTAATTAACTAGAGTGATCTACGCTAGTTGAGAAGGACGGTTTAATTACATCACAAAGTTTCATCGTGCATAAATTCAAAGTTTTGTCATAGAGAAAGTAGTGACTAAAGGGACACATTGTCATCGTCAATCACTCCAACATGTCGTGCCATCCTTCCAAATCAGGGAGGAAGGACCCGAGCGACGTGAAAGGCTTCAGGTCGAGACGCTAAGCGGCTACGCGTGTTCGAACGTCTTCCCGCGATATTTGCCCTTCTTCGTAGAACATCCCTGTTTTTTCGACGACCTCCTTCATGATGACTTGGGCAAGTTCACGCTGGATGTGATAGAACTCAGCTCGTAGTCGATGATCCGGTACATTTCCTAGTTTCTTGGCCCATTGCAGAATATCGGCATCGCCGGATTTAGGTGACATGCGAAGATTCTGCCGATCCCTTCTGTACTCCAGCATGTGGTGGATGACGTAGAATCCATCACTGAGACTACCATTCGGTTGCTGGATGCAGCAGAAGTCGGTCTTATGGGTGAAGCAGGGCGCGCGGTTCTTTGTCCTCTTGACCGTGATCTCTCCACCCCGTTGGCGGTAGCTTAAGATAGCACTGTCGAGAACACTCTTGATGTGTGTGTAATCCTTTTTCTTTATGTTCTTCGACGAGTCCAAGTAAAGAGCGTGGGAGAATCGGGGGTTAAGAATGATGAGGACGGCGCGCCCCTCGCTGCGCAAAATAAGTACACCTCAAATTAGCCTCCACGTATGCAAATGAATGATTCAAATTTACGAAAGTATTTATGTGTCACAGAGGATATCCGCGGATGACTTACATGGGATGATAAGGCAGGAGAATCGTCTCCTTGTCCTTATTGGCGACCATGAAGTCGGCAATGTAGGTCCTCGCATATTCACGGTGCTCTGCGCAGACTGCCAAGAAGGCCTCGTGCATAAAGTACGGGTCCACGACTGAGATATAAGATATTTGCTCGCGCCTGATGATGTAGTTCATGTACAAGGCATAAAGGCGGACGAACGTAAAATTCAGCTTTGTCATGTGAAACATGTCGAAGAGGTAATCAAATTGAAGGAAGAACTTATCCGCGGGGAATGTCTGGACGTACAACCTTTGCTGTGGCACATTAACCACGTAGAGCGGGTATCCTGGATTTGTCGAGATGAGAAGGCTTTTCTCTCTCGACAGCACATCGTCATGAAGTCTCCTTAGATCGCCATCTATGCCCTCTAGCGCTGCCTTAGGTAGGATCGGATCACCGGGGACATGGAATTTCGCCGCACCTTTGATAGGTATACGGTCTGCAACCCGAGGCTGCGGAGGCGGCTGGCTGATAGAAGCAGCTTTGTCGCCAGTAAGGCCTTTCCTCGGTCTCTTCCTATGCTTCTTGGGTGCCGGAAGTGAGCCTAATATACCATCCCTGACCCCCGCCCCCAGTGTTGTCGGGCTCAACATTGCACGACCATCACGTTGTTGATCCTGGGTTGAGGCGGCATCTGGAGGCGTGTCCTGCGAGGATTGCATGAAGAGAGACTTCTTGCAATCAGCCTTAAGATGTTCCTGCTCCAGCAATTCAGGCATCAACTCATCACGATCAAAACCTGAGTCATACTGCTGAGCCATCAATCCTCCGTCGTCATAGCCTCCGGTATTGATAAACCGTAGAGGGTCATCATCCTCGTCCATGACATCATCCATTGCTTCTTCGACGGCGGCGACGTCATCAGCCACTAATGGAGCCTCTTCCTCACGTCGCCCGCTATCACCCGGCACGACAGGCGCCGCTAATTGGGTAGGTGGGGTGGTGGTGTTCATACCTTGCTGAGGTTTGGTCGTTGGTGTGCTCCCGGCCGCCTCTAGACGAAGGAGATTCTTCGGCCACAACAGGACCCAACTCTTGCAATCTCCAAGCCGCGGCGGGGTCTCGTCGTCATCTCCCCCTAGTGGTACCGGAGGAGCCAAATTCTCGTGGCCCTCTTTGACACTGGCCACGGAAACCTTGAAGACGCCAGGGGGCATCGGCCGGCTGTGGAACGAGCGATCCTTCGGCTTCACTATCGTTGCCTTTCCCACGTCCACCTTCTGGCCGCTGATGGTGTACAGTATGGTGCACGGGGTTTCGTCGGCCTGCGAAGACATGTCTGCGACGTCAGACATCCGAAAGGCAACGGAAACGGAAGATTATATATATGTTGAAGAGGGCTAGTGTCACAGGTAGTTACCGTGAGGGCGTCGAGCTCAGCCAAAGACGAAGCCCCGCCGAGCACGCCTGAGACGGAGGACGGGCTGCTATGAGCAGGTGCGGGAGCAGGTGTGGTTGCGTGAGCAGGTGCTGGTGCGACGTTCACCGAGTTGCTCCCGACGAAGCTGGGAAGGGGAAAGTCCGCTGCCTCTTTATCTGGATTTTGCTTCGTCCATTCGACAATTGCCGGAACCAAGGCACCAATCGAAGCTACAAGTTCCTCTCTGCAGACAGCTGCCGCTGCTTTGACTGCCTCGCTCACCAACTCAGGTCGTATCGCTTCTTTGGTCTCAGCTGTTCTCTTATCGACCGCAATCTCAACCTTCTTGTCGATGTTCTTTTCGTTTAACTTCCATCTCTGCTTTCTCTCCTCGGCGTCCTCATGGTAGTAGTACTTCCACGTGGCGCCGTCTCCGACGGCATGCACACGTCCATACGACGGCCGCTTGTCCAACGGGAGTCCTTTCATTAGGTTCAAGGCTCGGTTGAAAGGGGTGTCCCACTTGGGCCTCGCCGACGACTCAGACGATGAGTCGCTTTCGGCCGCCATCCTGTGCTGCTCTTTCTGCAAAAGGAACGTGGATCGTTTACAAATGTGACTAAACGTGTAGTCGAATTGATCAGAAGTTAAAATAAGGTGGTAAAATAATAATTACTAGCAGTCTCATGAACTCCCTCGTGGGCGTGTCCGTTTCGAAAACCTTATTTACTGGGTCCCAAGTGTACCGGGCCCTGATGAAGTCATGCTCTTGCGGGACGGTGAACTCCGCCAAGGGGTCTGGGATCCCTGCGGCTTCACGTTCCGCGTCCTCCTTGGCCCATATGGGCCTCTTGCCCGAGTAATCATGGCTTCCGAGGCGGTCATACCCCGTGTTCCTTTCCTGAAGCCCCTTCATGTACTCCGACTTTTTTTCGGCAGCTTCGGCAGCGCAAGCCGCCTTGAATATTTCGAACTGCTCTTCCGTAATTGTCGGATTATCCTTTACAATCTCGGAGTAGGGTTCCTTTTTGGCGATCCGACTTTTCACCCTTACTTTCCAGGCGGACAGCGCGCCGCTAAACTTGCCCATGGCTCTGTTGTTTATCTTCTTCATTCCCTTGTCTAGCCACGGTGATGGATATTTGGTTTCATCCCGATCGGGGAACAGGAATCTCTGGTGCAACTTCGTTAGGAGGAAGTGCTCCATATTTGGTATCTTCCTTAAGTTTTCGTCGTTGATGTTGGCGGTTTCCCATAGGATGCATCCTATTTGATTGCCGTAGCACTTGCGCACTTCCTCAGGCTCTGTTGGCTCAAAATTGCCGGGGTCCACCGCCGTGACCACCAGTCTTCCGGTGCCGTGCTGGTTTGGGTGTCGTATCCTCTTCGCTTTCAGTTCTTTACCGGCTAATTCGCCAGCATCGATGCCAGTCTCGGCGCCGGTGTCGGTGTCGGTGCAACCCTCGGATGTGACAGGGGGGGCCTGCAACAACCGTTGTTCGTCCAGATACTCGAAAAAGTTGTGTGCCACCACGTAGACGTCTTCGCAGTTACCAGAACCCCCGCCTTCGTCGTTGTTAGCCATGTTTCCTACGATTAAGTCTGCTCGTTTAATTCTAGACCTAATAAAATGAATAATGACATAAAAAAAGGCCCTATGTTTTGCCGAAATGTTGATTCATTCCCGTTCCGTCAAATCCCGGACACTCGATATGTCCTAGTTCCTAGCACAAGTCATGCCGAAATTCACGGAAATTTTTGGCATGACCTTTGCTAAAAAGTGGACAAATCGAGCGCCTGAAATTTGCCGGAACGGAAATGAATCAACATTCTGGCAAAACATAGGCCACTCGGAATCAGATTCCCTGCAAACAACAAAAGGCCACTTGGGCACATTCATAGGCCACTTGGGCACAATCAAACAATTCAAATTTCCATATAACAGGACCACTTCAAGAAAATATAGAACTTGAAGAAAATTTGCTATAAACCCTAGAGCATTGGGTCGACAGCAACTCTCTCATACTGTCCTAATTTGCAACTCTCTCATACTGTCCTAAAAAAATATTTAGTTAACAACATTGGGTCCACAGCAAGCTTATTTCTATATTGAATTTTTGCTCTAAACTAATTTTTTTCTCTAAAATGAATTTATATAAACATTTGACGAACCCTAATCTTCTGTCCACAACAACTACAACTACTTAACCATCTACAACTACTTAAGCAAGCATCTACAACTACATAAGCACAGGAACCATAAACATTTGATGAACCCTAGCTAATTTCATGAACCATAGGAACCCTAGCTAGGCAGAGGTAGGGGAGGAGGAGGAGGAGGTGTAGGCGTGGTCACCTCGGGCGTCGAGGGAGGTAGGGAGGAGGAGGAGGTCGGAGTGGCGGAGGTGTGGAGGAGGTCGTCGGCGTCGGGCGTCGGGGTCGACCGCGCGGCGTCGGGGTCGGGGCTCGGGCGACGGCGAGGGAGGGGGCGCGACGGTGGCGACGCTGGAGCGTTGACGAGGACGGCGGGGGTGCGACGGCGGCGACGGAGACAGGAGGAGTGGGGATTTGGGGGAGAATTGGGGGAGAAAGGAGGGAAGGCCGCGCGGGGGGGCGGTTTAACTCAAAATAGCAGTAGCGCGGCTTCCAACCCACACTATAGCTAACTTAGCTATAGCGCGGGTTAGAAACCCGCGCTACCGCTATAGTAAGTAGCTATAGCTCGGGTTCTAAACCCGCGCTACCGCTATAGTAATTAGCTATAGCGCGGGAACTAAACCAGCGCTACTGCTATTTCTTTCTCCATTTTGTTTTTTTTTTATTTTTCTTTTCATTTTCTTTTTTTCCTTTCTCCTTTTCCTTTTTTTTCATTTTAATTTATATTCCTTTCCTTTTTATTTCTTTTCCTTTTTGGTTTACTTTTCCTTTTTCTCCTCCGAAAGACGACCGAGCCGATGTTGTCCGATATGCATGGTGGGAAGGGGATATATACAATGTATATAACTAAGGCAATATATATTACATCATTTGGCCAATAAATGTTAAGTGCGTATACAAAATAGGAACATATATATAAATGATGGTTTCTCAGCGTCGACGTTGTCGTTTCTGAGTGAGATTCTTTCCTTTCTTGTTCGCTGCCGAATAATTGAGCCCCGCGTTGTGACTTTTCCTTTTCCATGGAGTATGATTTTTATTAGGTAATGTAGTCTCGCTTCTTCTTTTGACATATGCTTCATCGTCATCGTCATCTTCCCTCATCGGGTCACCGTACTGGTCGTAGTCTTCCTCGTTAGCGACTCCATCCATTCCGACGATGCTCCTTTTGCCTCTCCTCACGACAACACGGCTGGGATTGCTCGGGTCGGTTATGAAGAAGCATTGTGTCACGTGCTTAGCGTGTACCCATGGCTCAGTTTTGGCGATGACGTTCATGGTAGCTGCGCTCTTCGCGTCGGGTATAGACATGGTAGTGAAATACCGGTTTTCTCTTTCAACGGCCTTAGCCCATCTGACACGGAACATCGTCGCACTGTGCAGTCCAGCATAGTCAAGCTCCCAGATCTCTTCGACCCTTCCGTAGAATCTTTCAATTGCGCCGTTGTCGCCGGTCATGCATTCCATCGTCACCCCTGAGTTCTGGTAATCACTATCTATGTCTTTGGCCTCCGTGTAGAACGTGTATCCATTGATATCATATGCCTGATAGGTCGCGAGGTTGGCTACGGGGCCATGTGCTAAGGCGTGTATGCGCAATCCGTCCGCACTGCCCTCTTCCGGGGGATTAGCAAGAACATGCCCTTTGAACCAACGCAAGAAAGTGGAGTTGTGCTCTCTAGTAACTTCGGCGTCCGTCTTGTTTATCCCCTTGTCACGGTACTTCTTTGCGATGGTTTCTTTGTGCAATGCCACGAAAGGATCTACCACGTCTAGGTGCTGTAGCACTACTAAGTTTGCTATGTCCAAATCGTTGCGTCGACCCGAGTGGTCCACATGCAATTCCCTCCGGCCGTTCGTGTGACCTTCTCCTCCGAGCCTCCCAAGGTGCTTGTTGACGGGCAAACCAACAACAGGGTTTTCGCCACCTAGATAATCCTCGCAGAAGGAGATGCACTCTTGGGTCAGATAGCCCTGCACGATGCTTCCATCCGGACGGGACATGTTACGAACGAATCCTTTGATGACCCCATTCATCCTCTCAAATGGCATCATGCTATGAAGGAATGACGACCCGAGGTCGATGATGTCGTCCACGATGTGGACACACAGATGCACCATGACGTCAAAGAACGCGGGCGGGAAGTAAATCTCAAGCTCATTTAGTATGACAATGATCTCTTCCTGTAGCCTTCGGAGCTGCTTCACATTGATCGACTTTCGAGAGATAACGTCGAAAAAGTTGCAGAGACCAAAGCGTCTCACGGACGTGCTTGTCCATTATCCCTCTAAGGGCAACCGGAAGGATCTGCGTCATCATCACGTGACAGTCATGAGACTTCATCCCACTGAACCTTTTCTTCTTGCTGTCTAGAAATCTGCTTATCTTCCCACAGTAACCGGAACTAACTTTGATTCCGGTAAGGCACTTGAAGAATTGATCGATCTCCTTCGGACTTAAGGTGAAGCAAGAAGGGGGGCAATAATTCTCTTCCTTCTTGTTGACTTTTCTGCCCCTGTCCCCCGCCTCCGTCTCCGTCTCCGTCTCCTCTGACTTTTTACGGGGCGGCATGTGGAGATCTGCCCTGATGTTCAAATCTTCCAGTCTCTTCTTGCCTTCGGCCCATCCTTGGTCTTATCCGGCATGTTCATCACTGTTGCAAGCAAGCTCTCAAGGACATTCTTCGTGATATGCATTTGATCGAGGCAATGAGGCGTGTCGAGTTTGGGCCAGTACTCCAAGTCCCAGAAAACAGACCTCGTCTTCCATACCTTCAGCAGCGGCTCTGGCGCCTTTTCATCTTTCCCGACGCGGGGCACTGTTCCCAGTTTTTCAACAGCTCATCGATTTCGGCGCCGCTCCTCTTACGTGGAGGTCCTCGATGCTCAGCCTCACCATTGAATAGATCTCCACGGTTTCTCCATGGGTCAATCTTCTCGAGTCATCTTCGATGCCCCATGTACACGATTTTCCCAGACCCTCCATCTTTTGTTAGCTGCTGAGACGTTGTATCATCCATGCACATGATGCATCCGCAATATCCGTGGCACACCTAGCCTGCGACATATCTATAACCGAGATAGTCGTGCACCGTCGTTATCAGCACGGCTCTCATATAGAAATAGTCGCCTTTGCTGGCGTCCCATGTCTTGGACGGTGTTTTCCATAACGTGTCTAACTCCTCTTTCAGTAGCCCCAGATACAGATTAATATTATTTCCCGGTTGTTTCGGCCCTTGAATCAGCATGCTCATGTGTATGTACTTTGACTTCATGCACAACCAGGGGGGAGGTTGTACATCCATACAAACACGGGCCATGTGCTATGGTTGGTGTTCTAGTTGCCAAACGGATTCATTCCATCGGTACTCGCGCCAAGCACGATGTTCCTTGCATCATCTGCGAAATATCCATATTCGGCGTTGAATGCTCGCCACTGGCTAGCATCCGCGAGGTGTCTCAGCTTCAGATCATCTCCGTCGTCGGGCTTCACCATCTCCGCGTGCCAGCGCATGAGCTTTGCTTCCTTAGGATCTACGAAATAACGCTGCAGATGGGGAGTGATCGGTAAGTACCATACAACTTTCTGAGGAGATTTCTTCCTGGCCTTCTTGTATCGAGAAGCATTGCACACCGGACAGCTGGTTTTTTCTGCGTGCTCCTTCCGATAAATGATGCAATCGTTGATGCATGCATGGTATCTAATGTGGGGCAGATCAAGAGGGCACACGATCTTCTTGGCCTCATCGACACTAGTAGGACACAGGTTCCCCGCGGGAAGAACTTTATTATGTAGATACTTCAAATGCTCATCGAGGCTTGTGTCTGTCCATTTGTTTTTGGCCTTCGTCTTTAGAAGTTCGAGCGTGAAACTCAAGCGGGTCACCTCGGAATCGCAACCGTCATACAATGGAGTCTTCGAGTCTACGTCCAGTTGCGCCAGCTTGGCCTCCTCTCTAGAAGCAGCTCTGTCGCTACTCGTATTCTTGCGAAGCAGGTCTCGAACATGAGGGTCCTGCACGACTGAACTTAGTCGCGTCAAAGACTGCGGCATGTCCGCCTCTTCTCCACCGTGTACGGCCTCTTCCCCGCCGTGTCTGGCCTCTTCTCCGCCGCCATGTTCTGCGCCCTCGTCTTCGGGTCCATTGTCGGTCATCTCTTCGTCTAGCCCCATGTCGTTATTGCCTGCCATGTGGACATCCTCATCATCATCTTCAATTGTCCACCGAGTATAGCCATCCATGAAACCATGCATGAGCAGGTGCGCCTTCAAACTCCCACAGTCAAAGGGGTCCAAGATGACGATTAGTTTGCATCTTCTACACGGACATAAAATCCCAGTCCGGTTATTTGAATACATGTCGTGCACCGCGGATCGCAACCATCTTTCCACCACCCTTCCACTGACCTTCATGATTGCCTGCGCGGTATAATAAGCAAAACAATTATTACCATGCATGCATATGCATACATCAAAGTCATACAAAAATTTGGCATGACCTTCCCTAAAAATATGACATATAGAGTTTGCCTGAAATTCGCCGAAACGGAAATAAATCGACATTTCGGCAAAACATAAGCAACTCATGTCAAGCACGATCCGACAAATACACATAGGCGGCAACTCATGCCACACGCACATTCCCACCATCATAGCGCAAACACACATATTTCCATTCTTGCAAAGCACAACTTTTTACTCACCTATCGTCCCGAGAGAGGGATCGAGCACACGGTAGCTATAGATGGCCGGTGCCGCTATCTAGGGATCGAAAGTAGTGGACAAAGATGCATGGCTTACTTCTAAAATGGGTAGAACTAGTTGGAAGGAGATGCTCTACCTAACTAGTGGAGAGGGAGGGAGAGCTAGCTAGTGAGACAAAGGTAGGAGTGGGAAAAGGGAAGGAGGGAGAGACAAATAAAGTGAGGAAGAAGCTAGAGAGAAAGAGAGGTCATTAATGGAGGAGATGGTGGATGGGGGCATTAATGGGGAGAGAAGAGAGATAGGAGAAGTAAGAACTAAGTGAGGGAGCTAGAGGAGGGAGAGGGGAAAGGGGGAGGGGGAGGGGGAGGGTGGGGAAAAGGTGGCTGCTACGCATATCAGTAGCGCGGTATTGCTAACAGCGCTACTGCTAAGCTCTATAGCAGTAGCGCGTGTCGGTGGCCCATCGCTACTGCTAAGAGGGGCCCACCTGCTGGCACCGTGCACGCATAGCGGTAGCGGTGGGCCACCGACACGCGCTACTGCTACGGGAATAGTAGTAGCGCTGGTTTTTGTCGGACGCTACTAGTACGGGCAGCCCCGGTGGGTGACGATGGGACTACTTAGCAGCAGTGCTGGTTCACAGGCCAGCGCTACTGCTACCTTCCTACCTGTAGCGCTGGTAAGTTCCACGCGCTACTAGTAAGTAGCAGTAGCGCTGCGACCCAGCCCTGCGCTACTGCTAAGCTTCTATCTATAAGCTTTCTCCTAGTAGTGGCAGGAGCAACAGCCCAAGAAAGCCGTAGCTGCCGCCTGGACCATGGACTCTCCCCATCATCGGCAGCCTCCACCATGTCGTCAGCACCCTCCCACACCGCACCATCACGGAGCTGTGTCGCCGGCATGGGCCACTTATGCTCATCAAGCTCGGTGAGCTCCCTGCCGTGGTGGTCTCCAGCGCCGAGGCGGTGGCGCAGGTGATGAAGACCAATGATGCCGCGTGCTCGAACAGGCGGACCACCGGGTTGCAGGACATCGTCGGCTTCGGCGGCCAGGGCATAATATTTGCCCCCTACGGCGACCATTGGCGCCAGATGCGGAAGGTTTGCGTCATGGAGCTTCTCAGCCCCAGGCAGGTGAGGCGGATGGAGGGCATCAGGGCCGAGAAGGTGGGCGGCCTCGTCCGCTCCATCGCGTCCGCGGCCGGCGCTGCGACCGTCAACGTTAGCCAGGAGGTGGCGGCGCTCAGCAACGGCATCGTGACGCGGGCGGTGTTCGGTGGCAATTTCGTGCGGCAGGAGGAGTACCTCCGCCAGGTCGACGAGATGATGGACCTCATGGGAGGCTTCTGCCTCGTCGACCTCTTCCCGTCATCGTGGCTGGTGCGGTGGCTGAGCAACGGCGAGCGCCGGATGAAGAGGAGCTGCGCAAGCATCCTACGCATCATCGCCGACATTATCAACAAGCGCAAGGCGATGCGGGCTGCCGGCAGCAGCGATGGCGCCTGCAGCAACGAGGACGAGGACCTTCTGGACGTGCTGCTCAGGCTGCAGCATGAGGACTCACTGGCTTTCCCTCTAACCACAGAGATGATAGCCACCGTCTTGTTTGTGAGTATCTTCCATTCAATTGATCTGAATTGATTAGTTTAACGGATTTTCTCATTCTTATCATCTAGAATATGTGAGACTCTTAATTGACCAAAAAATCAGACATCAAATTGTTTGAACCCTGATAAATGCCACACGTGTGGCACGAACATATGGCAGCTCCGAAGTTTTTGATGGCAAGTTTAGTGACGCGAGGATGGCAACTTTGGTTGTCAAGCATGGCAACTTCTTTTCGGATGGCAAATTTTAGTTTTTCTTTTTGAATTTTTTTTTCGGATGGCAACTTTAGTTGTAAGAAATGTCAGGGCCGAATTTTTGAGTATTTTTTTTACAATGATCAGTTAATTATAGAAAACGCCAAACATAGAAGGGGAACAGTCCGTTTTAGGAGAACGCCTCCATCACCACAAGATTAGTCTAATGATTTATGTCGTTAGGGGTTGTTTGGCTAGAGAGATTGTAGAGAATCAGGATTGCATAAACTTGATTTCGGTTGTAACCATCTAAAAACACGTTTGGGTCATCTAACTAAATCATGGATAAGTACAAACCCAGTTTCCTAAGAGCCCAAAGAATGAGCTTTTAGAAAAATCTTTCCCTAATAATAAAGTACGGATTGACTCCGTGGGTTCACCGTCATCATTGATTTTTTAATTTCCCTAATAATAAAGCACGGATTGACTCCGTGGGTTCACCGTCATCATTGATTTTTTAAGATATTTTTTTCTATTCGAGGTGGCACTATTTTTTTTATCCGAGGTGGTAAAGATTTTTGGTCCGGTCTGTGGTCAAGCGAGCCAACACGGGAAAAAAACTAGAATTAGCTAATCTAGGATTCGAACCTAGGTTGTTTGGAAAGAACAGTAGCCCTCTAGCCACCTCAACCAGCCGATCTTTTTTGCCTTAGTGGAAGAATTCTTATTGTTGATCTGTGCAGGAGCTGCTTCGTGGGCCAGTTTTTCTAGGCCACGTGCACACTTTTAGTTGGGCTTGGGAAGGTGCAGCCGGAATTTATTTTTGTGGACAACAAACCCTGTATGGGCCTTCATAGAATCAGCTAAAAAAATCAGCCGTATCACCATCTACAATTTAATATTTCTCAAAAAAAAACCATCTACAATTTAATAGTCCCACCTCGCCCCTTAAAATGAAATTTCACCAGTTTTTATACTTTACGAGTTGCCATATCAACAAGCCGCCTAGAAATCAATAAAAAGAGGGTGATGTGTGGGTCCCGGACATGCTGGCTGGTTGGCGGTGGGACCGTGAAGGAGGCTTTGTTGGAAATAAATATACAGGTGGCTGTGCTAATGAAAAAAAGTTGCTATACACAAAGAGGAAACAGATTAGAGATTGTGGGACATGTGGCTGTGCCGGTGAATATACATGTGGCTGTGGTGATGAAAAAGAGTTGCTGCACAAAAGGAGACAGATTAGAGAGCGGGTGATACATGAGCTAAAACTATTTGAGATGTTCGCTACGTCGTTAATCATCAAGCGTCCGGCTCCTGACGTTTTTATTCGGGATCCACGCCTAGCACCCGAACACCGTGCTCAGTTACATTGTGATGTCCGGTGTATGGCTACATGATCAAATCGCGTCCATGGACGATGCATGGTCCACTAAGTGCACTAACGACAACGGGCAAGTATACTACGAGTACGAGGTGGCAGGCATCGACTCGCACAACCTCATCTCCGCAACGTCTGATTTTTTTTTCTCCCGTTGCAACGCACGGGCACGTTTGCTATGAC
Organism: Elymus sibiricus; assembly: GCA_039707655.1. Classification (NCBI taxonomy): domain Eukaryota; kingdom Viridiplantae; phylum Streptophyta; class Magnoliopsida; order Poales; family Poaceae; genus Elymus; species Elymus sibiricus. Next base: position 18,591,967 of record CM077666.1, on the reverse strand, counting down.
TAATTATATATACTAATCGTCAACCCGTGCGTCCGCACGGGCTAGCCTATTTTTAGATAGATGTACATGAGCTATAGTTTCCATTCAAAAATGTAAAATAATAACTATTTTACAAATTCAAACCATTGCAACTAATAACATGCAACAATCAATATTGGATACCATGTTGAGAAAACGACAGTAAATTCATGATCGTATAATTTACATATATGTATGATTTACCAATTATGTTACTCAAATATTTTATTGCCTGGTTATAAAAAAATTATCTAGGGAGTGCTGGTAGTTCTTTTCTCATACTATATATCAATGAAAGGAAAAGATAGTACACGACAACATGGAAATATCAACAATTCCATCATCTGTAAGTGGTTCTTGATCGTACTGGCCTAACTCGGTCCCATCAGACGAACAGTTCGTTCCAACAGTAAATCTACACCGTTATAACTCGGTCCCATCAGATGAACGGTTCAAAAATTCTAATTAACATGGAAATTTATAGGAAGTCTCAAATTAGTATAGGTAGGTATAGATAGATAGATACGCGCGTCGTGTGCCGTCCATGCAAGACCTTAAGGGAGATCTATATGTCGGTTTCATGTTTCCACAATTTTTTTTCCTTCTCCCTTTTTAAGAAACAAAAAGGCTAAATCTGGGAATTGAACTCTTATCCTCATCCACTAAGACCCTTAGTTAAAGTCAACAACACCCTAGACCAACAATGTTACGAGACTGCTCATGATAGACTATCGTACCAACATGATTATTGCATAGTTACCTCCTACATATGCTATCGTTAACGACATGGCTATTATGTAGTGACCAACATATTCCCCCGGTCTGGTATCTTAGTGGGGCGAACCAACTCGCCGGCGACCAACGCTCGTATTAACCATCCCGAGCATAATCTTCGTCAGCCTCCCGCATGCAACAAGTGATTAGCAAATAATTAATTTCTATTGTTAAACTCCTGCATGTCTATCGTTAGACTCCTGCATGCATGCGTACATGGCTAGCCATGCACAATAAATGACAACCAATATGTGCATCAGTGGTTCTGCAAATAGCCATCAATATAAGATCGGAGACATGGTCTTGCTAGCTATTATCATGAGACGAGAACTAGGAAACAACATTAATTACGATGAGAATTAATATGCGAACGACTAATACTTCCGGAATACCAGGGCCATGAGCCGACTAAAATGCTAGGCCGTCTGGAGACTACTCATGCTGTAGTGCTATAATTACTAAACGGCTCATGCTTAAGGTTACAAGACAGCTCATTCAATAATTACCAGGCTGCTCATGCTAAACTTAGCAGGTTGTTCATGCTAAAGTTATCAGGCTGCCCATGCTAAAGTAACCAACGTAGTTACCTAGATGTGTATGCTACAATTACCAACATGAGACAATTAAAGTTATCATGTTACCCAACTGCTTGTGTGATAGTTTTCAACACAAGACAACTACAATTACCAGTTGCCAATGCGAAAATAGTCGAGTATGTTATTAGGTCGCAACCACCACCATAGTAGTGATGTAGTTACATGGGTTGTTTGCGACGAGATCTAGTTGTGGGATTGATAACTATCCACGAGTAGTCCGACGTTGACAACCCACATAAAGTTGTCGGTAAAAACATAAGTACAATATGGGTTACTCCTACAGTATCTGGTGATAACTTCCGACCTAAAAATCATTGAAACATTGCACACACAAAAAATCTAGTCTTCAAGCACGATAACTTCTCAATGAGCGGGTTGGTAAAATACATACTATTGATGGTAAATTTTGATTTTAAAAATAGTTGACAGAACATACCAACATGAGATCCAATTTTGAACGTCTCGTCATGATAGATTTAATGGTCAAAACATATTTTTAATTGGACCAAAGGTTTGAGCTGCAAAACATTTTGAATCATGAATTTAGGTGGAACCTTTGCTGGCATCAGCTTTTGCCCTCTAGTGCATTCATGTTCGTGCATGTGGGCAGAAGGGTGAGGGGATTGTTCGTATATGTCTCTAATTTCATAATGTTCGCCACATATCATGTCCACATGGAAAAACAAGACAAAACTACATGCATGGGACATTTAAACCTCTGATGTCCATAAATATTAGGTTTTTTCTAAGTAATTCTACATACTACGTACAAAAATATGAATCATTCATTTTTATTTCAACAACTTATTTGTGCTTCTTACTTCTATATGAGTTAATAATATTTAATCAACATGTATACCTTAAACATCATTGTGTAGGATATGTTTGGAGCTGCCACAGAGACCACAGGAACCACTTTGGAGTGGGCTATGTGTAGGGTAACGCAGCAGAAAACAAAAAATTTCCGACCTACGCACCAGCCCAGGACCACTATGGAGACTGCATACAAGGTTTGATCTTTTTCGTTACCGACTCGTAGCGCAGCGGAAGTAGAGTCGATGACGATCGGCGGTGCAGATCCCCGCAGCTAGGATTTACAACCTCCCAACCGCGAGGATGTATACCCTCATCTGCCCCTCGGACAGCCCTCCGGGAGGCGGTCGGACAGCCCCCCGGACTGTGTCGCGGACAGCCCTTCGGGAGGACCTCCAAAACTTGGACCGTCACTCGGACAGCCCTTCGGGAGGACCTTCGAAACTCGGACGGTCACACAGACAGCCCTTCGGGAGGCACTCTCGAACTAAGACCGAAACTACGATCTCTCTACAGAGTTGCACACATACGGTGTCATCTATCCGGCAGGGCTTCGCCGTCCAGAACTAGTTCCCACCGGAACCCAGACAGCCTTTCGGCTCTACGAAACTATTTCGCTGGGAGGGAGAGAGAATGCCAGATCATGCATGGCTTGTGTGAGAGAGTTGGAATGAGGATGGAGAGCTCCTCTCCACCTCCTTATATAGTGGTGGAAGGGGTGAGGGGGGGCTGAAATTCAGCCCACAAAACATGCACCCACCAAACAAGGAAACATGTTCCCACCAAACATGGAGAAAACATGTTCCCTTGTCCATGGTGTTCCCCCATGGGGCCCCACCTTCCTCCCAACACTCTCCACCATTTGTGGAGGCTGCCCCCCCACCATGGGGGACCCCCCAACACCTTTGTCCAGCCACAAGGGGCTGCCCCCTCAAAGGGGGCGCCCCCAAAACAGCCCCCACGCATCGTGGGATCTTGTCCCCTCACGCTGGGACAAGATGTTTTCCGCGACTATTACTTCTGATAAATTCCGGAAGGTCCCAGAACATTTCCGGCGCCCTCTAAAATTATCTAGATGCGCTCCGGAACATTTCCGGTATGGTGGTTTAATTTAAAACCATCTTCGTTTACCCGGTAAACAATTCCGGCAGCTCCGAAAACTTTTTTCGGTTTTTTCTCCGGAAAAATTCCAGAAATTTCCAGACCAATCTGGCAACCTCCAAAACATTCCCGGTGCTTGCCGAAACCTTTTAGGATCAATGGTTTCATCCGAAACAACTTTTCGGTTTTACCGAAACTTTTTCGGTGTTCTCTCCGGAACTGTTCCGTTGTCTCCAAAACCTTTTCGGTGACTTTTCTCTCGGACTCCTTGTCTAGTATTCAGCAGATAGATGACCCTTAAGCGTGTGACCCTATAGGTTCGGTGAAGTATAGACATGACCGGAACACTTTCCGATCAATGATCAGCATCGGAGCCGTGGACACCCATATTGACCCCTATACCCACACGAATAAATATTCGAGTGAACCTCCAGTTGCCGTGTGCTATTCCTGTTGCTTCGCGATATGTTACAATACCCGAGGTGAGATTTATCGGCATCCCTGTGGATCAACAACCTTGTCCACTATGCCAGTTACCTCGTTACCGGTATTGTTCTCTTTTCTCGTTTCCGTGTTCCGGCATCCCTGTGATCAAATCACAAAGTGTCTGGCCAGACGATGATGGATACCGTAACACCGAGAGGGCCCGAGAATATCTCTCCACCGTCGGAGGAGCAAATCCCAATCTTGAGCTATCAAGTCCCTTGACATACTTTTCCATGAACCCGTAAGCCGCCGTAATAGCCACCCATTTACGGATGACGTTTAACAAACCCCAAAGTTCATGAAGCAAGCATGAAGAAACTCGACACTCTCATGGTCTAAGGAATTATGCAAACGTTAACTATCTCTGTGTTATTAACTATTAACTAGTGACGATTGTATCTCATAGCATAACATCAATTCGGGTCGATTCAACACAAGTGTTCTACCAACATTGCGCCCTCAAAATTGCCGGCATAGCCATGCCCATGATCAGGAAAACAGGATCATCATGCAATACTTGAGCCAGTCTTAGAGGCCAGACTAGGAATACATTTTACCGTTTATTATTCCACACGTGCATATGAGTCTTCCTCCGAGCCTCGTGGTTATTGTAGACTCGAGAACCATAGCAGTTATAGCATGGAACATAAACATAATTATGAACAGGGAGATAATCAATAACATTTATTATTGCCTCTAGGGCATATCTCCTACAGACTCCCACTTGCACTAGAGTCAATAATCTAGTCAATGCTAATGCACTTTACACCTATGGCATACTGGTGTAAAAAATGTTTCGCATGTGGTATAGCCTGATGTCCAACGGATCTGACGACTTCAGCTCCGTGTGTAACTTTGCATATCCTCGCGTTTTCACGCTTTCACAAAATTCATATTTTGTGTGGACTTGGCTTTGCATATGTGTGAATCATTGGTCGAAACCTGATTCCTCAGACTGAGCTATGGAGCAACTATCTGCAATAGTGTCCCATAGACCAAAGCCATCTTGGAACCATACTAAGTTCATGAATGAACTATATGATTCAACAACTTCTTTGTCGCTTCTTAAGCGTCAACATACTTAGCCTTTGTTATAGAATTCGCCACAGTATCTTGTTTGGAACAATTTCCAACTACCGTGCCATCATATTGTGTATTACACAAAACCCTTAACTTAAATCGAAAATCGCATGGAGCATTGATGAAGACTGTATCGATGTAATTACTTACAACGAGCACTTCATAATCTCTGCTTGCGAGAAAACATGTCATCACTACTACTCTAGTACTCAATGACATCTTTCACTATTGTCCTATGATCAGTACTTTGATCACTTTGGTATCCATACTCGCAACAACTTTTGGAGTATCGGACATATCTGGTTGTTTTACATACCATGGAATACATGATTAATCCAAACACAAGAGTGTGTGGAATCTCCATCATGTATTTTACTCATCAGTGTTTTGGGACACCGAGTCTTGCAAAAACTCTTTCCATGTGACTTCGGCAAGAATCACTCCTTGGCGTTTTAAATGCTAAGAAGTTTTAGCATCTTGTCAATATGTATTCATTGCTTAGCCCCATTAGGTAAATCTATCTCCGTAGATCATCATGCCTAATATTGAGGCTATTTAGCCCAAGCACTTCATCGGAAAAACTATTTTCAAATGGAGTCCTAATTCGTGTCAAGAAATTTATTTCCAATTAACAATGTGTCAAGTACACAAGGTTTTTAGAAATATTATTATGCTCCCACTTACTTTCTTGAATCACAAGCATCTTCGATACCCATTTGATGAAGTCAAACCCCTTTGACCATTCCATCAAAAACGAAGATTCCAACTCCACTTTGCTCTCTTCTGTCCATCGCTGGAACTCTGAAGTTTGCATACTTACTAGCATCCTCTGGATCGACAAATTACTTTGGACTGTATCACATACAAGTCCTAGGTTTCATTTCCATCAGATGGAAATCCTTTTGTCATCCATGTTTCATATCTCATGATTGAAATATGTATTAATTGCTAGTTCAACCCGAACCGACTTCAAGCATCGCTACGGTGAGACAATCTCATCGTAGTCAACTCCTTGAACTTGTTAATGCAACAAGTCAAGCTTTATGGATAAAACATTTTATCCGTATCAGTTTTTAGTTCCATAAATATTCGTTAGACTCTAAGTCTTCCGAAAGGTGTATCAAGATTTTAATCTCGAATCACATATATGGAAACTATCTCGGATTGTATTGGCATTTAGCCAATTCCGGAGTCAGGGCCCATCAACACTTCCTTGTGTATTGTAGGTATACTGTTGTCTAACAACAATATCTCGTTTGCGCACCTGATAGGTTTGCACGAGCTTTGCCTACGTGGTTCAGCTGCAAGTTCGACCGAAGTCCATACATTTTATTGTAGAGACTTCCGAATCAGTCGCAGTAGGAAACTCCGGAATCACTTCCAAGGTTTCTTTCCTTTGATCTGATGACGAAGATACTGGTTATCTCGTCGAGTTGCACTGTCCTCCCACTAACCTTTTGTAAGAACTATTCTCTTTAAAAGCATACCGTTTTGTGGCAAAAATCCTTTGCCTCGGTATAGTGGTGGGGGAATACCCAATGACTTGGGATAACCTACAAAGTAGCACTTGTCTGATTTGGAATAGGTTTGTAACCTTTTACACAAGCCCCATATTCCAAATGTTAAGAAAAGATATAACATGGTTGGGCGTACCATACCATGGCGTCATTTCAACAGACCTGATGGATCTCTTTTCAGTGTAAAAGCCGCAGTCTCTAAAGCATTACCTTTTAAAAAGGGATAATGGCAAATCTATTTATGTCATCTTTGATCTTACCATGTCATAAATGGTTCGATTACATCTTCACGGACTCTCCACTTGCAGTGGTGTTTCGGGAGGTGCAAGTTATGAAACCCCTTTCACAACTCATCAGACATTCGCTAAACTTGTAACTCAAATATTCCTTTCTGCAATCGAATTGTAGAAACATAATTTTCTTGTTACAATATTTTCTTCTTCATTTTGAAAACCTTTCGAATGATTTCAAAAGATCCAGACTCACGTCTCATCAAGTAAATATCCATATATCTACTTGAGTCATTTCTGAAGATAGATAAATCCACTACTTGCAACAACATTTATTTGACTACACACATCATAATGTATGATCACCAATATGTTCTATGCCCGTTCCTTATGGCCTGGGAACGGTATTTCAGTCACTTCACTTTTCAGAGGAAAGTTGCAAGTGTCAGATGATTCAAAATCAAACGACTTCAAAATCCATCATAATGGAATTTTCCATGCGGGTTTCTCCAATGTGACCAAATGCAGTGCCACACTTGTGTGGTATTCTTTTAGTCTTGCGACATTTAGCGTCAGTGTTATGGATGTATCATATTTCCATCAATATTCATAACATACATCCCATCTAGGATGGAAGCATGGCCCTTCATGTTATTCATAATACTGAACAACAATTGTTGTTTTTATGAACAACTCTTTTGCACCAAACATTGTGCAATGGGCTAGAGTGTATGAAACTCTAAAATGAATTATGAAAGTAAACCCAGAGGTAATGTATTATTTATCAATATTCATAACACACGTCTCATTCATAATGAAAGTATGGCCCTTATGTTATTCATAACACCGAACATCAAAAGTTCTCTTATGAACAACCTTCTTGCAAGATACCTTATGCAAACGGCTAGAGTGTGAAACTCTAAATGAATTGTGAAAGTAAATACATAGGGAATACACCTATGGAAGGCATAGTAACATTTACTATGTTCCCTGCGTATATCTAACCTCATTCCTGGCTAGTCTTTCAGGCCATAGTAGTTCTTACATCGAGTTGCAACAGAATGCAATCGAGCGGGTATCTTTGTGATTAACTCACAATACCCAAGAATTAGTGATTAACATGTTTAACCATAATTCCCAAGAACTATATCTCTGACCAGCCTTCTATACATCAAAAACTTGTATGACATTCATACATGAGCTGGATATTCCAGTCTTCTTTCCTTTTGCCTTTATACTTCTAACAGTTTAACTTTTAGTATTTCTCCTACTCTCAGAAGAAGCATCCAACTTAAGAGTGGCGTTAGCCCCGGACTTCCTAGGCGTGAAAGTCTTACTAACACCCTTCGGACACTTCCTTTCTCTTTAAGTTGTTGTTTTATTCACCATCATCATATGACAGGCGTTCTTCTAGATCCCTCTCTTATCAGTCTAATGCATAGTAAACTCCTTTACTAATAGTTTGCAAACAAACATTCCTTTGGATATCTCATATCTTTTAGCCTTTGTCTATCTCTGAAAATGATTTTCAGATTCCATGAATATCACATAACTATCCAAACTTTCGAAGTTCGGATCTCATGGAAGCAAACATATTGCACTTTGACTGAAAAGGAATTCTAGCTTTTGGATCGAAGGACGAGAGTCACATGATCCATAGCATTAGCTGGAGAATACCGAAAGTATGCGATAGGACAAAGTCCTTCTCGGCACTCTTGAGGACAATCCTCATATTACGTTACCAACCGTAAAGTTTTAACCAGATATTTAACAGCTATTCAATTTTAATAGGGAAAGTGGAAACGCGAGCCATTATTCTACAACTATTATGCAAACCACACTTAGACAGAGTTCATAATTAATTGCACTAAGATTTAACCAAGTTAATTCTGCAGTGCGCTCCCACTCAAATCAATATCTCTCAAAATTGATTATGAGTGATTCAAGACCCGCATTTAAATTCAACGCCACGGTTTGAGATGAACTCAAATGGCGCGAACTTCAATCGGTAGGCGAACTTGCCGATCACATCTCTATGTGATTCTTGTTCATCTTTCGATGCGTGTGTTCCGAGCTCAGGACTGTCCTGCCTGAACGTCAAGACAACCAAGTGATCTCGCTGCGAGGTCTCAACTCACCCGCCTCACACTTCTCTAATCGTTCGCACCCATGGAGATCATGTGATGCCCCGAAGAGATAGGTGCCGTGACGGTGCTACACTTGGGAGAACACTAACTATTTGATATTTTTGTGAGAGATCACCCTAATAAAAAGCGACTACCGCGCAATCAAGAAGGGTGCATCATAAGGGATAAACATCTCAGGCAATTCATAATAGCATGATATGGTATAGCCCTTTCTGACGGAGAAGTCTTGTATTTCTTCGTCTTCGGCATTCGCGTCGGTGTTCACCTTCGCGAAGATTGCCACCACCTTGTCGATGCACCAGATAATATTGCTATCTCTATAGCTAATAAAATAAGTGCATTACTTAAGGTTGACACGCAGGTCATTTAAAGTGCAATCATATGGCTCCAGCCATCATGCCGAATCATGACACGCAGGTCATGTTAATCAAATTACATCATATAGTCATCTCATACATAATCAAATTATTATGAGCACTGCTATACCACATCATATGCACATGCAAACCATCCTGCAAAACCAAGTTAGACGCCTCTAATCGGTTCATGCAAAATTTTATTTTACGCGGCTTCTAAGGTTTCGAAACAAACCGAAGCTACCAACGTCCATCATCAAGCATGATAATCCAAGTTGCTAGATTAACTTTCCAGGGTGTATGAAACACGAGATAATAAAATCTCGAGCCCCATACTAAACTTCGTCATATGCGTGACCCCCGTGCAGATCATATCTGCATTGCCCTTTCGTCTGCGAAACATCCATCTTTCTCAACTATGGTGGAACCCAAAGAACTGTTAGCACTTCGTTGATCTGTCAATCAGCATACTCAGGAGTAGCATGAAAGGATCGCGGATTGCCAGAACTTTGTGAGATTCCACCATGCCGTCAAGATCAGGACTACGCAAATTCTAGGGAAGCAACAAGAACATCGGGTAACAGATTTCATCTGCTACCCGCACAAATAATTTTCAGTAATAGATCTCATCTACTACCTAATTATATTGTGCAACACCCATACATCTCTATGTATTCTACATCGCAACCTGCATCTACGCATAGCACGGCTCTTGATGCCACTGTAGGGTAACGCAGCAGAAAACAAAAAATTTCCGACCTACGCACCAGCCCAGGACCACTATGGAGACTACATACAAGGTTTGATCTTTTTCGTTACCGACTCGTAGCGCAGCGGAAGTAGAGTCGATGACGATCGGCGGTGCAGATCCCCGCAGCTAGGATTGACAACCTCCCAACCGCGAGGATGTATACCCTCATATGCCCCTCGGACAGCCCTCCGGGAGGCGGTCGGACAGCCCCACGGACGGTGTCGCGGACATCCCTTCGGGAGGACCTCCAAAACTTGGACTGTCACTCGGACAGCCCTTCGGGAGGACCTTCGAAACTCGGACGCTCACACAGACAGCCCTTCGGGAGGCACTCTCGAACTAAGACCGAAACTACGATCTCTCTACAGAGTTGCACACATACGGTGTCATCTATCCGGCAGGGCTTCGCCGTCCAGAACTAGTTCCCACCGGAACCCAGACAGCCTTTTGGCTCTACGAAACTATTTTGCTGGGAGGGAGAGAGAATGCCAGATCATGCATGGCTTGTGTGAGAGAGTTGGAATGAGGATGGAGAGCTCCTCTCCACCTCCTTATATAGTGGTGGAAGGGGTGAGGGGGGGCTGAAATTCAGCCCACAAAACATGCACCCACCAAACAAGGAAACATGTTCCCACCAAACATGGAGAAAACATGTTCCCTTGTCCATGGTGTTCCCCCATGGGGCCCCACCTTCCTCCAACACTCTCCACCATTTGTGGAGGCTGCCCCCCCACCATGGGGGCCCCCCCAACACCTTTGTCCAGCCACAAGGGGCTGCCCCCTCAAAGGGGGCGCCCCCAAAACAGCCCCCACGCATCGTGGGATCTTGTCCCCTCACGCTGGGACAAGATGTTTTCCGCGACTATTACTTCTGATAAATTCCGGAAGGTCCCAGAACATTTTTGGCACCCTCTAAAATTATCTGGATGCGCTCCGGAACATTTCCGGTATGGTGGTTTAATTTAAAACCATCTTCGTTTACCCGGTAAACAATTCCGGCAGCTCCGAAAACTTTTTTCGGTTTTTTCTCCGGAAAAATTCCAGAAATTTCCAGACCAATCTGGCAACCTCCAAAACATTCCCGGTGCTTGCCGAAACCTTTTAGGATCAATGGTTTCATCCGAAACAACTTTTCGGTTTTACCGAAACTTTTTCGGTGTTCTCTCCGGAACTGTTCCGTTGTCTCCGAAACCTTTTCGGTGACTTTTCTCTCGGACTCCTTGTCTAGTATTCAGCAGATAGATGACCCTTAAGCGTGTGACCCTATAGGTTCGGTGAAGTATAGACATGACCGGAACACTTTCCGATCAATGATCAGCATCGGAGCCGTGGACACCCATATTGACCCCTATACCCACAGGAATAAATATTCGAGTGAACCTCCAGTTGCCGTGTGCTATTCCTGTTGCTTCGCGATATGTTACAATACCCGAGGTGAGATTTATCAGCATCCCTGTGGATCAACAACCTTGTCCACTATGCCAGTTACCTCGTTACCGGTATTGTTCTCTTTTCTCGTTTCCGTGTTCCGGCATCCCTGTGATCAAATCACAAAGTGTCTGGCCAGACGATGATGGATACCGTAACACCGAGAGGGCCCGAGAATATCTCTCCACCGTCGGAGGAGCAAATCCCAATCTTGAGCTATCAAGTCCCTTGACATACTTTTCCATGAACCCGTAAGCCGCCGTAATAGCCACCCATTTACGGATGACGTTTAACAAACCCCAAAGTTCATGAAGCAAGCATGAAGAAACTCGACACTCTCATGGTCTAAGGAATTATGCAAACGTTAACTATCTCTGTGTTATTAACCATTAACTAGTGACGA